>OY998238.1:63127978-64327978 GCA_963922005.1 Cornus suecica | reverse complement strand
TTTTCCACACTTGCGTTTAATGATTTGTTCAGTGTTATGGTTACAGGATTAGTAAGCCGTCATGAAGCAAGGTGACAATTTATATCTATGTTTGTCGGTGTGTGTTCATAGGTATAGATGTTATGTTGTTATTTGTGAGGCTATATTGTAAAACATGGTTTTATCTCAGAAATGCCAAGGCGGAGATTGTAAGAACATTTATAGTATTATTTGTATTTGACATGTTCTAGTCAATAACCATGTTGAGTGAATTTTCATGTTGAGAGTTTTGTGTATTTGCAATCGAGTTGTTAGTATGTTCGTTTCTATCTCGAGAAAGAAGTCAAGGAGCACTACAAGAAAACTGGCTTTTTGGGACAGTAAAAACTGTCGCTAAAAGTGCCTAAACTGTCGCCAATACTCCAAAAAAAGCGTCGCTAAAAAAAGCGTCGCAAAAAGTCTTTCGCGTAAAAATAAAATTATTAGCGACGCTTTATCGTCGCAAAAAAATTTAGAATTAGTGACGATTGGACCGTGTCAAAAAATACATTATTAGAGACGGTTTGACCGTCCCTAAAAATACATTATCAAAGACGGTTTGACCGTGCCTAAAAATACATTATTAGAGATGGTTTGACCGTGCCTAAAAATACACTATTAGAGACGGTTGGACCGTGCCTAAAAACACATTATTAGAGACGGTTATACCGTGCCTAAAACGCATTATTAGCGACGCTTATACCGTGCCTAAAAACAATTATTAGCAACGCTTATACCGTGCCTAAAAACGCACTAATAGCGACGTTTATACCGTCCTTAAAAACACAGTATTAGAGACGCTACTACCGTGCCTAAAAACGAACCAATAGCAACGCATTTACCATACTAAAAGGTAGATTATTAAGACGATTTTTTTCTCCTCATTGGCTTGTTTTAGGAATATACTACATTTTATCTTGTTCTTTTAAACCACCACTGCCTGTTAATTCTCAATACATATTAGAATTTAAAGGAACTACTAATATCATCAAATGACAAATTATGTAAATAAAGTAAAAACACTTGATATATATAGAATTTCTTGTCTCAGCTAACACCTATAAACAAAAATAGGTACAAAAGAAATTGAAGTATAAAAAAACTTCAACATCATAGTGATATTCCAAGGCTGATGACACCATACCATACCAAATTCAAGTGATGCATATCACTACATGTTTTAGTTAGCAAAAAACAAAATATGGTAAAGATGCTATAGATCACTAAAAGAACTCCCCAAAAAATATATGTGCCTTTAAACATGCACACATTTTTCACTAAGGTGGTGGTGGTGTTGGTGTTGGTGCTAGTGCTGGTGGTGATGGTGATGGTGATGGTGATGGTGATGGTGATGGTGTTGGTGGTGTTAATGTTGGGGACTGGTGCTGCTGCGAATACTGGAACCATGGCGGCGATTGCTGGTACTGAAACCATGGCGGTGGCGACGACTGAAAGTGAGTGTCTTGTGGTCGCACTTGGTGATGTTGAGATTGTGATGAAGCTTGCTGACAGTATTGGAGAAACCACTGTGGAGGTTCATTTTGTTGGGCAAGCATCATCTCCTGCACTTTGCTTAGTTTTTCCAAGTGTCCCCGAACTTGTGCTAGTTCCTCTTCTAATTTTTCACTTCTTTCATCGGCTTTTTGTGCCCTCTTTCGAGACACCTCTCCATATGAGGATGATGCACGTTGATGATTCCGAACAATATAGCCATGGCCTAAGCCACAAGGATATCCTTTCCGGACACCCATATGTTTAAGAACTATCACGACATCATTAATATTTGAATTTGGACAATCAGAATTTTGAGAAGCCTGTGTAGACTTCTCCGTCATTTCCTCCTACAAGTAAATTTCATGTAAGAGTTCATTATCCACATCAATTTTGCAGGACTAATGGATTGAACTTGTAACTGTAAATAATGTATACAGGATTATGCGAGTTAGCTATTTGTGTGGTTGAAACAAAGATAGATTTTGGGTTCTTTCCAGTTTATCAGTCCCGAAAGTAGAAATAGATAGTGTTTAATGTTGACATGAAATTTTCTCCTTGAAGCAACTTCTGATTTTGGTGAATTGTTTCAGTATATAGGTTATGAAAGTGTAATCAAAACACTAATTGGAACTCTCCTGGTTTGATGAGCCACTGTCACATAGTCCAAATTTCATTTATTCCCATTCAGGCTTTTCTTACATATTGAGAATTATGTACATAAAAGAAGATTGCGTAATAACTATGTGTCGGAGGCCTAAAGGGGTTGAACAGATGTTTATCTTTTGGTATTTAATGACTAAAATTAACTGATAATAGTTTTAGAGTTTCTAAAAATGCAAGTAATGAATTATTGAATTGTCAATCACGCAATCAAAGCAAGTAATCAGTGAACAGATTTAAGATTTACATGGAAAACCCTCAAACAAGGAAAAAATTCAAAGCAAAACTCCTGAGCTAACTAATCCACTATGATTGAAATATAATGTTGCCAATTTTCTAGACTTCTACTCTGTATTGCTTGTGGTTGATACAACTTTGACAACTACATTGCCGTCAGTCAATACTTTACACCAAAAATCCTAGTGGTTGCTCTTCGACTGATGGAACCGCCCTCCTAAAATGCACTTTCTCTTCACAGTAATTCCTATGGTATTGGAATTCCACTAGGTCTTTTGCTCGGTTATGTTGCTGATCTGCAGATTACGGTAAGGAGTCGCACACACATAAATTCCTAGTTATAATTGTTTTATTTTTTATCATGACAAAGTTACATATCTTTTATTTTAAATTCCTAATTTATGTGAATTATATCTTTTGTTTCGCAGGGTATATGAACAGGAATGCTATGTGGGGTGGCTATTCAAACACTTGTGCTATCCTACATGATCTAGAGAACTAACTGGGATGATCAGGTGAATAAACAAGAACAACATTATAGCAATGTAGTAATGTTGAAAAGAAAATGAAAGCGCGCAGAAAAAACATATAAGGTAAAAATTGAAGTCCAAACCCAAAATTCTAACCAACAATCCTTCAGCGCTGATTTTTCCGATGCAAAGCAAATAGCAATGCAATCGAGCACAAAAATGTATATGCATATATAAAACTATAGAATTGTTTTGCTAAAAAATACATCTAAAAGTACTAATCATTAAGTGTACAAGACTTACATAGTTTCTCTTAGCTTTTTCATTAACCCATCCAGTTTCTTCCCTAGAGTGTGTCTCCTTGTATATGGCTACTGCAGGACCAGGCTGATCAATTTCCTCATCTTCCACATCTACTTGATTTTTCTGTTTCTTTAGCTGCATATAAATGGTGTTTATTTGTATTAGATATGTTTAAACAACTAATAACAATCTATATAATTTGTAACTCTTGTTTCAAAGCTTACTTACCAAACAATCATAGCGTTTTACATACGACATTGATCTAGAAATATGTGGATAATCATTTTTTGAGCGGTTTTCTTTATTTTTCTCACTTAGTTTCTACATGATAATTAAAACCATTATTATAAAATACTTAGTTTTTATTACAATTTTCAAGAAACAATAACACAAACAATCGCCATGTTGTAGCAGTGAGCTTCCATTACCCAACAAAAAGTGGCCCAAAATGTTGAGTCAGTAAGCTTCTATTACCCAACAAAAATAGTCTAATATTAGTAGCTTGATTTAGAATGAGGTAGTAAGTTTCCACAAACTAACATACTCACACAACTAGTGTTATTATTAATTCATAGAAGTTGGCTAAAATATTTTTAAAAGGTAAAAAAAGAACTTCACAGTCTATCATCATCACCACCCCACTAAAAATTGACAAAAAATAAAGCAATGAGCAACTTGAATTATATATCCACATGACTTGAAGTAATCAAAAGGTGATTAGGAGGAAAAAAAATAGTTAAGAGCATGAACCTGGAATTCTGGTGAAATCCACTTATCACACAATACTTGCCAAACCTCAAAGTCAATACCCTCAACAGGATGACGTCGTGCATTCTCGACAGGAAGATTTGCATCAAAATGTTGCTTCAAACTGAACCTATATTTCCGCAAACAATCAACAAGTCCTTTAGTTACTCGTTGAAAATCATCTTCCGACGCATATGCATCCACTCCAAACTTCTCCTTCATAAATTCTTTTTTTGTGTAAGTATGTATTCAGAGAAATATTTAACAGATTTTTTATTATAGGAAATGGAGGTCAGAAGGGCTTGAGCCATTAATTCTAGAAACTGAATTACATAGTAGGATTGATAGGGAATGAGAGGAAATTGAACAATGTAATTCTAGAAACTACATGATGTATAAGAAATAGAAGAGGCTAAAGCCTTACCAAATCAAAGGAGCATCCCCCAATTCACAATGTGAAAGCCAAACTTCCACCAAATGAAAAACATGGATAGACACCCTAAGTTTCTTAAAGCATGAAACAAATAACAAACAAAATGCCTATCCACATAAACTAGAGGATGAAACCAAAAAAGCCCTCTCAAAGCATAAACCAAACCTACATCAGAAGCATAGGGATCATAATAAAGCCAAGGGAATGGAAGCAAGCAATGACCCAGCTTCAAATCAGGAGCCCAATCCAGAAACCATATGGAAATCATGCACCATTGGGTAGCAATACACATCACCTTTGCACCAAGAGAAAATAACAAAATTCTCCAACTCATAGCTGTAACAAATGACGAAAGATTGAAGCAGAAAACAGCCAATACCAGCAGGTATAAATTCAGAATGCAAGGCTTCAACTTCAAACCAAGAACCCAACTTAGAAACCATATACAGAACATACACCAAAGAATACCAGCAAACACCCTTAAAAAACCATGAAGTAACAACACATTCCAACCCAGAACTAAAGAAGAAATAATGAAGTAGAAAATAATGCAGCACCACCGTGAACTAGAAACTATCAGAGACCTAACTGCAATGAAGAATGGAACAACTACAACACTAGAATGGCACACCATAGCAAACCAACCCAGAACTGTGAAGAGCATCATGAAAGAATCGAGTCTAGCAAATCCCATTGAATTATTAAAGCCTGGTTTGCAGAAGAAGTTCTAAACTTTGAGAGTGGAAAGAGGGCATAACGAACTGAAGTAATGACTTCCTTCAAAATATGCTCCAAAGTACAAAATTCATTACTATAAAGTCTGCCATTTCTTTCAATCCAAATCTCATAAACCACAGCACAAAAGGCAAGCTTATTTAGGAGAGAAATAAGAGAATTAGTTTGGAGATTATCCACCATCCATTGCATCTTAAACTCCCATAAAGAAATTAAACAGATTTCTTATTATAGTATATATATATATAAATTTGGTGTATAAACAGATTTTTTATTATAGTATTAAACAACTAATCCACACCAAAGTATTGATCCACCATAGAGAAAAATATTAATAGTTACCAATATGCGATCATAGAGGACCTCTCGCTCGTGATCAGGAACTTGCCTCCATGTTTTATACCCCAATAGTGCATTGTTTCGGCGCACAGCTATGCCAATTTTAGTTGTCCATAGCTTACTATTGATGCCTATAGGTTTATAATATTCTGGATTGAACTCTACATGAACTGGAACTCCTTTTCGAAGGTGCTTCTGAAGTTTTGCTAAGGCAAGATTTTTTGCTATACCCCGTCCAGGCCGTTTTGGTTTCGGTATTGAGCCTGAAAAAAAAGATGTCTCATTAGTACTAAAATATAAATATACTTGGAAATGATTGATTATCAATAAATCAAGGTGAACCATAAATATCACCCTCTCCACTCGGCTGTGTGTTCATCTGTGTAGCATTGTCATCACCAAGAACATTTGCTTCTTGACAAAGTGGTGAACTTGTAGACAGTGGCTCAATTCTTGTCGAGCGAGGCCTTAATAGTCTACGCATGGGTGGCTCAGAGGTTTCCATGAGTAATTGAACCATACCATACTACGCAACCCTAGCCAATTATTGAACTCGGTTCGTTTTCGATTTAACTAGGAATCAAACCATACCATACTGCGCAACCCTAGCCAATTATATTATGGTCATTATCATGATCACCACCTATTATTCATTATTACTGTTATAGCTATCTTCCACCATTATCCCTATTTAAAAAATTATGATATAATATTATTTTACTCAATGATAATTTTATTATTGATAGTTTTATTTTGCAAAATTCTATTTTAAGTTTATTGCCTTTCTAAATTATTTTAAATTTGTAACAGATAATCTGCTTTCTTCATTTTCATTCTGACAATATGTACTTTTCCCTTATCACTAGCTTTTATGGTTTTCACATGACATAGGGCCCAACCCCATGAAATTAAGACTACCTAATGGGGTCCTTTTTGCCTACCAAGTCAAAAGATGAAGCAATCAGTCTCACACAAATTATGCAAAAGCGAAGAACACACAAAAGAAAAAGCATCATATATGCAAACATTGTATCTTCAGTGCATAGATTATCTAATCATTCGTTGAAACCAAAGGAAAAAAAAGTTGCAATTATTCAATTATTACACTTTGTCCATCAGATGTTTTTCTTTCAAATAGTCAAAGTTGATCAACATTTAACACTCTGTTTTAAGAGCTCTTATGCATCATATTTGATTATTAAGAAGCATGTCCTGGGATTTACACAGTATATTAAAGCATAAATTAAGACCGGAGTTAAACAAGAAGGAAAGATTAAAGCAATAAGTGCTTTTACTGGCAGCGGCAGTTGAAGAAAGGGAAAAGATAGCAGAAGAATTGTCAGTAGAATTGGTGAAAGAAAGAGAACAGTTTGAGCTAGCTTCTCAAGAGCTTCGTGATCTAAGAGATCGTGACAATCATCAGCAAACATTTTTTTCTGAGAGCAAGAAGGAACTAATTTTAGTGAGGGGTGAATTGGTACATGCTTTGGAGCAAATTGAACTTTATAAAGCGGAACTAAACAAATTAAATCAACAGCTTGAAAAGACTTTACAAGAGTTGAGGGATGCTGATGAACAAAGAAATATGCTTCTAATTGTTACCCAAGAGAAGCAAAACACTTTGTCATTGTTTCAAGCCAAAGAAGAGGAACAGAGGAAGCAAATGGAAGCTGCAATTATTCTTGTCCATGGACTGTCAAAACCTCTTGCAGCCTGAAAGTGTGGGCGCTTTCAGACTTTGGTGCAGCAAATTTTTTATGTGGCTCAACTTCTTACAAGTGCATGAAACTTTGTATACTTGAATTTGAGCAGAAGTATGAAAATTACCTAGATGTTCACATCATTCGGACTTAATCAGCTTTTAGAAAAGTTGTAGTCATTCCAAATTTCCAATTCTCACAGTCCTGAACTGATCAACCTGTCAAAGCCAATTGGAGTGCACCGGATCAGATCATCGGTACTCTAGACTGGATACAAAATGAGCCAGCATAAAAAGAGTTTTATGATAATAACCTAACAAGCATTGTTACTACTGTTACAGGGGTCAAACAACTACCACTTTGCAAGGATCACGCCAAACGAAGCCTAACAAGAAAGGAGCCGCCACGCTTCATAATTATTACTTCCATAGTAGGGCGAAGCTCCGGTTATTGAAAGAACAATGGTGAAGTTAATAGCAATATTCGTGATTTATGATAGTTAAAACTAAAATTTATCATGAGCTTGTTTGAGATTTAATTTAATTGTTTAAATCATACAAACATTAGTCATCTGGTACTTTCTCTTTATTCTAATATCTCCCATATTTCCTTTAACCTTTGTCAAATTGTGTCATCTCCATCTAGCTAGTATATCATACAATATCTATACAATCTATAAATATGCACACACATGCAACACATAGAAAGATTCTACATCTAAAGCTAACCAATTGGAAGTAAATGTAAATCACAAAGATGAGTCTAAATTATTCACCAAGATGAGAAGGACTTCTAAGTGTCAAAAAAGAAACAGATACTTAATAGGTGGCCTGAAAAAAAACTGTTTCGTATTTTATATAGAGAATAATAGTAAATTGAAGAATCCGAACTATTTTATATAGAGAATACTAACTGTCATCAGTTTTCACTGTTTCGTATAGCTTATGCTACCGGCCTTTGAATTAAGTTGTAGCGAGATTATTAGCAAATGGGAAAAGATGCTTTCAGATGAGGGGTCATGTGAGGTGGATGTGTGGCCTTATCTTCAAATGTTGACTAGTGATGCAATTTCACGTACTTCATTTGGTAGTAGCTATGAAGAAGGAAGAATGATATTTGAACTTCAAAAGGAAGAAGGAGAGTTTCTAATTCAGGCTACACAATCAATTTACATTCCAGGATAGAGGTAAAACAATGTTGTTTCAAGATTATTCATACATGTTAGAAATTGTGCCATGAATTCCTATTCTAAGTGGTATCAGAGCCAATACATTTAGTTTTCCTCAAATGTGAAAAACTCAATTAGTTTACCAATTTAAAATTGCTGTTTGGAAATGTGAAAATTTTGTCCTGACCATAATTCAGCAATAAATTAGTTTACCATTCTAATATTGCTTCGTTCAATATTATGTTATCATAGGAGAGATCCAAAAAGACAAAAAAAAAAAAAGAATAAGAAGATCTTACTGATGAATTCACAAAATAAGAGTTGAATTAAAAATCAACTTCCTGCACTGAGTTTAGTAATTAGATATATGTTAATCACAAAGAAGAGTCTAAGGTAACATACATAGCCAAAAGTGATTAGGAACATAATCAATCAAACAAAATACAATCTCCTAATTATGTAAAGTATATAGAGTAGGTATCTCTAGAAATAATAACAGAGGTAGATGTATGTAAAGCATACAGAGTAGTTAAGTGCTTGGCTCTTAGCACAACAGCCAGATATAGCAAATGTATGTAAAACATCATGAAAATCAGAAACCATTTTCAGTTTCACATAAAATACAATCTCCTAATTAGCAGCAGATCATTATTATACACATGAATAACTTGGGAACAAGAAAACAAAAATCCAAATTCATTTGCGTATAGTCTGGATGGAGAAAATTAAAAGGTAAAAACAAAACATAACGATGAAGAGAAATTATGGAAAATAAACCTAGGGTTCCACAGTCTTGGAATTTCTTTTCAGCAACAATCAAGAATCTCTCTCTTGCTCTCTTGCAACTGTAGGAAAACACTATATCATTAACATTATACAGAGAAAATTAAAAAGGAAAGGAAAAAACATAACGTTTGTAGAAAAGATGAGGAAAAAACCTAGGGTTCCAGTCTCGAAACTCCTTTGCAACGAAAATCAAGTGTTTCACTCTTGCAACTGTACGAAACCACCATATGCCTCTCGATTATACATAAATAATATACATGTATATATATATATGTGTATGTATATGATGAAAAACATACTTACAGATTAAAAAGAAGATTTGAAACCTTAGATAGCTGGGAAGAGTGATGGGAAAAACTATGAAAGAGAATCATGCGATTGGATCGATTGATCTTTGGTATGGAGACTAGAGTATTTCCATAGTTTGGAAGATGTGAAACGTTTGTGGGTGTGATCTGCAGAATATGATCGAGATGAAGACCTAATTGGAAAAGGTAAAGTGGGCAGATGGATCAATACTAGCTTAAAACGACGTAGTTTTAGTGGTGTAATGATAATAAAAAAATATTAAATTATTTCTCTAAAATATCCCAAAAAAGTATGGGTTTTTGGCACAATAGTTTGAAAGCGTGCCTAAAAGTAATGGTTTTAGGCACGGTATTGAAAGACTGTGCCCAAAAAGGCACCTTTTAGTGACGGACTAAGGATCGTCCTTAATAGACCGTCCCTAAAAGGCCTATTTCTTGTAGTGTTTTAGGCTTTTGGCACGGTTCAAACTTAGTGTCACTAAAGATAGGGTTTTTAGCGACGGTTTAACATTTCTGTGACTAAAAATGGATCTTTAGGGACGGTTCTTAAGAGTGTCGCTAAAGGACCGTTCCTAAAAGCTAATTTTCTTGTAGTGGAGTGTGTCAAAGCAAAGAAAGTTACCGGATGGCAAAATCTTCATTTTCAGACATCGTAACTTCACCAAAGGGCAAAAATGTCATTTCCAAACATTATGACTACAACCAAAAGCATCGGGAGTTCGAGATGACCAGTCTAGCTCATATATGAAAAAACTATAAAAGATGCAACATACCTACGTTGTCAGAGGCTGAAACAGGATAAATTGGCTTTAACCTACGTTATGGTTTTGAAGCTGGGAGGAGACCCTACGCCCTATACCTACGCCCAAGCGTAAGCCTATGCCCTAGACCTACGCTTGGGCGTAGGTCCCAATGCTTGGTCACGTGATCACTTGTTATGCATGATTTGTTTCAGGGTGCTTTCATATTTTCAGTTTGGTCCCTACTTCGAGTTTTTAAGTTATCGATGACTTCAGACCTCTATATATTGGCATATATACATATTTACATAAGATTTTAAAGGATTTATCAAGGTATTGTGAAATTACGTAAGAGGGCAAGGTTAGGGTTTTTTATGACTTGGTCTATAAATACCAAGGTTCTACAAGAGAAAAGGCAACGGTTTTTTACGACGATTTTTCAAGAGGTTTTTGGTGAGAGCTCTGCAATATTCTATAGTTCTTATTCTTCTACAGAGTGATACACACAGATAGGTGATTATGGAGTGATCATACATATTGGTGTTCTCTTTTGTGTTGAGGTTCTACAATCGTGCTTCTACACCGAAGTTCTTTATGCACGATTGGATGAGTGATTGCTGAAAAAATCATCACACCATTCATTGCAACGAGGTTGTTTTGATCCGGCCGAGTACGGAGCGATTCGAGGATTTCAGACCGCAAGTAGAGAAAGACAAATCAGGTGTGATTTGTAAGTCTCTCATAGTGTCTGGCGGAGCAAGCGTGCTTCGTGAAGTACGAGTGATTCAAGGGTTTCAGCCCGCGAGTAGAGGAAGACATATCAGGAATGATTGTAAGTCTAAAACTCTCATAGAGTCTGTACTTGTTGATTCATAGTGCATTGGTACCTAAGTGTACCCGTGGTTTTTTCCTTGGAACGTTTCCTTGGTTTTTCCACGTATAATTCTTTGTGTCGTCTCTTGTTTTATTTTCTGCACTACATTGATGTTTGCTTGATATTGCTTGAATGATATGGTTTGAGAATTAGGGTTTTGTGATTTAATTAAAATTGACTTTTTCGTAATTAAATATTAATTTGTCAATAAATCTACAAAAAACCTATTCACTTCCTCTAGGTTATTTTCACTATCGTCTAGGTAATTTCTGTAATAGTACATCAAATTATACTACGTCATATAGTACATCAAATTGTGACAATCAGTTTATTATTGAATGGCTTGGTACTCTGTATATGTTGTCTGATTATACTATGTCAGTGAAGAGATCCCTTGACTAACTAGCCAAATGTATTGCACTTATCTTTTACCTCTAATTTTTAGTTTCACTTATATTGTACCTTAGCCTCAATTGAAAATATTTGTGAAATTCTAGTACATGTCTCACTGATGAATTCATGAAAAGTGTCTTCCCTTATTGCCAACAAAAACTGGTCTTGGCCTGGTCACCTTAGAATCCTCACAACCTCTATGCAATTTGAGCAACCTAAGCTTGCCAAATACCACCGCTATATATAATATATATATATGTATATATGTATATGTATATATTATTTTCTTTTGTTGGATTGAGTTATAATCCTTTGCTCTTAGTCTCATTCTTTTGTTCTTTATTTTTACTTCCCTCATTTTAATAATTGCTTATTTACAGAAAAAGAAACAGAATGTTAGTTGCAAACAACAGTAGCTGACTAAAGACTGTTAGGTTTCTTTCATTAATTTCTTGTGTATTAATTCCTTCCATCCTCTCAGTATTCAACCCAAAAACAAATAAATAAATTAACTAAATAATTGAAAAACTTAAAAAAAGTTCAGTAGGGGTTGACTGGTTGGCTTGACTTGGAAAGTTAACATGGATGTTGGGTTTTCTTGAGCTTCCGACTATCAAAACTAGAGAGAGAAAAATAAGAGACGCTATAATTTGTAGATTGTGTAATAATGGAGATGGAAGGAAAGGGAAAAGCAATAAAATTGAGGTTTCCAAAAAATGCAGAAGTCATAGATTTTCAAGTGTTTCCAGATACTGGAAAAGTGACAGATTATGAAGTGTTGTTGAGTTGCAGAAGCTCACATTACACTACTAATTGCCGCGCCTTCTGCAATTACCTCTACAATCATCTAATCTGCCTCCGAGTTGGCACCTTTTGGGACCATAATAATCTACCCCAACATGTATCAATGAGTAGACTTGTCAAGGCCTCCAAGATTTCAATCCCCATATTCTGCAGAAACTATGCTTCCAGTGAATGGTGCCTTGGTGAGCTCACTCAAATGGTGGAATACAGCAGAACCACAGGCCACTTGATTATGCCCATTTTCTACGACGTCCAACGCTCTGATGTCAAGCTTCAAACTGAGTGTTACGAGGAAGCGTTTCGCGAGCACGCCCTACGTTTCGACCCTAAAACTGTTGAGGCATGGAAGATGGCATTGAGAGAAGTTGGAGACCTCAAGGGTTGGGACTTCATCATAGAACCTGACAGGTAATCTAACTCATTTTATTATCCTCTTGCTAGTAATAATAATAATCTCATTTTATTATCCTCTTGCTAGTAATAAGAATAATAAGAGTAGTAATACTTGCATCACATATAAGCGGAATTGTTTGATGTGATACCTCCAATTTTCGCACGTGAGTTGGTCAGACTCACACACGAATATCCGAAAATATCATGCAATTGATAGACAAAAACACATAATATAATAGAAAATTTGCGAAATAAAAAAAACTCATATCGGAAGCAACACTAACGTCAAATCTTACAAAAGACTTTATGATACAATCTGGGAATCCTGTTAAAGAAGGACCCCTAAATAAAAATTACATTTTTAATAACCGTGCCTAAGTTACAACAGTTGTATAACCAATATACACTGTAAACCAAAAAAAAGGAATGGAGTAGACGATCAAGAACAAAACGAGATGACTCAAAACCTTAACCCGGTGACTGAACTGTCACAGACCTGAAATGATAACAACAAGGTGAGTTAAACCTACGAGCAAGTCCACTATTACTACAACCCAACAGAGGACCGATAAAACCAATATTTCTGAACGAAACAATATGGATAGATAGACCTTATGTAATGAGATTTATCCTTCAGTTTTCATAAAACCATTAGAATGTTCTTTTCTTTTCATAATCACATAAGAGATATATAAATATATCTTTTTATAACAAATTACCAATGCACGTACCCATGCATAAACATATTTTTTAATATATATCACATAATCGAATACAAGATTTATAATTATACATTTTGAGATAAATAACCAATGCATCCCATGCACAAACATATTTTATAATATGTATCCCATAATCGAATAAAAAATATGTACTTATACCTTTAAAATAAATAACAATGCATCCCATGCACAAACATATTTTTTATAATATGTATTCCATAATCAAATAAAAGATATATACTTCTACCTTTAAAATAAATAACAATGCATCTCATGCACAAACATATTTTATAATATGTATCACATAATTGAATAAAACGTATATAATTATACCTTTAAAATAAATAACGAAGGCATCATATGCATCATCAATAACATATAAATGAATCTATTAATATTTATTATCATTTCTTTATGCCAATAGACAACCCTTCCAAACTATATTTTAACCACGTACCTGACAATTCAATCATGTCCTGACAACTCAATCATGTCCCGTGGTACTCATGAGACTGCGTTAATAGTCAGCCTCCCTGTAGTTCCTTTAAAAACCTCATCCAAAATTATTTAATTAAATAATAAGATTTACGAATTTATCAATTCAATTTTTAACCACATACCCGACAATTCAATCATGTCGTAACAACTCAATCATGTCTCGTGGTGCTTATGAGATTACGTTTATTAGTCATTCTCTTTGTGTTTCCTTAGGAAATCCTCATTCCATAATTATTTAAATTAAATATTATGATTTAAAACTGTATCATATGCATCACTAAACATATAATAAGTGTAATACCCCGCTCCAATACTTGGTATAATATTGTCCGCTTTGGGCCCAGCCCGCACGGTTTTGCTCTTGGGCTCCTCCCAAAAGGCCTCATACCAATTGGAGACAACACTGCACATATAAGCACATCCCAAGACCTCTACCCGGGCGATGTGGGACATCACAATGCTTTGATACCAATTGTAACACCCCGCTCCAACACTAGGTATAATATTGTCCGCTTTGGGCCCAGCCCGCACGGTTTTGTTTTTGGGCTCCTCCCAAAAAGCCTCACACCAATTGGAGACAACACTGCACATATAAGAACATCCCCAGACCTCTACCCAGGCGATGTGGGACATCACAATCACCCCCCCTTGGGACCCAGCGTCCTCGCTGGCGACCTACGGGTGATGTGCATGCTCCCACACTTAATTCCGGCCGGGCTTTGGCTCTGATACCAATTGTAACACCCCGCTCTAACACTTGGTATGATATTGCGATGTGGGACATCACAGTAAATGAGTATTTTATACCTCACTTCACACATATATGCTTATTAGCATAATAAAAATAAACATTCCATACATCACTGCGCATCCCATGCTTCACATATGTATACAATCATGAATAATGATTTATAACAACATATTAAACCATTATATTCAATAATCAACAAATACCAACTTCCGTAATATAATCATTGATAAACCATTCTAATGAATATATTTAACGTCATTATAACTTTCACGTATTATATGATAGGTTAATAATAGGATCCGAAATCATAATTTTATTTATTTAAAATTTAGGAATAAAAAATATCATTTTTAAGAAAGATTTGGGGTCTAAATGTAATTACAGTGCAGTACCGGGATCCTACTATAACTTCATAAACATTCCGGGGCTAATATGTAATTTTTCGTAAAGTATAGGGGTTATACTGTAATTGGTATAAACATAAGGGGTTAAATTGTAATATAATCATGGGTCAAACTGTAATTATAGTGACCTTTAGGGATAATAATATAATTTTAGTAAAGTTCTCATGCCTACGGTGTGCGCATTTACACTGGATCATTTCTCATATAGATGGATGATTCTGATTGGTTAAAGTTATGCTTACTGTGTGCACACATATACTAGATTATATGCAATAACTATTTTCTATTTCAAGGGTTAGGATTAAAGGTTAAGTTCATCCTATGGTTACAAAAGTGTGTACACCATATTAATATAGAACCGTTCACACTTGATTCTAGTACATATATATAATTAAATCAAAGGTTAGGATTAAAAGCTCTAAGAATCCTACGATTCAAGAAGATGAGAGTACCGTATCAATATACAACCATCCACACCAGATATCGGCATATACATAATTAAATCAAAGGTTATGATTAAAGATCCACCAAATCCTATGGTTAGGAAATGTGAGTGTACCATTGTAAACTAAATCCGCTCGCACTAGATTTTGGAATATATATAATTTCCGAAAATTGCCACAATAATTCTTAAAATTCCTAGAAAATTTAAGAAGCCTATTTAAATATTAATAAAGCCTCTTAACTAGTATTGGATGAAAAATTCCATGATCATATATTTATTTTATAATTAAAATATAATTTCAAGATAATATGAAATATATGATAATAATCATTAAAGATTCATCTATCCATATATATATGCATTTATATACATGATAACACTTCTATATTTATTTTTATAGAAATTTAACTGTGTATAAATAATATATATCTATTATTACATATTATTTCACAAAGGTCTTGTATTTATAAATCTAAATGGGTCAAATAGAGTTGTAACTTGCCTTAAATTATCCGGCTTTGATTTAAAATCTTCAAGCCCAAATCCTTTCGAGAGAAACTTCTTCTCTCCAAGAACTCTCTCTTTTCTCTCTATTCTCTCTCAAAGTGTAGAAAAAAAATGAAAGGCAAGTCTTCATCCGAAATGCAAAACCTTTAATAATTCTAATTATTATTTTATTTTTATTTTACAAACATGTGGCCCTCTCCCATTTACTTTTGTTTCCACCTTTCCCCAACTTTCTCTACCTTTAGACTTGATTTTCAACTTTCCTTTCTCTTTTTCCTCATTTCTTTTATATTTTATAATCCATCAATTATAATCATTCAAATTCATTAACATACACCAACATATATATATATATATATATATATATATATATATATATATATATATCCACGTAAGACACCACCATATATATATATACAAGTCCATACATATATAACTACTTACACACAATACAATTAATAAATTACCCACCACAAGTATTAAATTACATATCATAATTACTAATTGTACACCTACATCTATCATAAATACCAAATCAATTGTATGCACAAAATTAGGGTTATTACATTCTTCCCCCCTAATAAAAGAATTCCGTTCCCGAAATTCACTGCATACCTGAACTAAATAGGTTAGTAAGTCGCATGGATTTCATTCCCCTACATTAATATAATAATACATATCCTCATATCAAAGAAATTTCCATAGCATGGGGAAAATAAAAATATCTGAACCATTTGCATATTATTCGACATAATTAAACCATACGCCACCAGTCCTTTCATGTCAGTAATTACAAAAACACCCATAAAACAAGGTAATAATTTTTACCTTATTTTCCAAACCGCATTTCATCCTTTATAGGATTTGCTATGAGTAAAAACTTAATACCCCACATTAAACTCTAATACTCGAGTTTGATAATTGTCCTAACTCTTCCGCCTTTCCTGGACTGTCCTTGCAAAATCCAAAATAAGAGCAATCTTCTATGAGGTGTCTTTGATAAACTCAACACCCAAAAATCTGCTATCTCAAACTTTAAGCCAACATACCAGAGATCTACATGATCAACCGTACAAGGCTTCAACTAGTGACAAACCAATAGTATTTAGATAACTATTATTATCGTCAAATGCTAAAAGGAATGACAATTAGAATTCCCAATTGTCCTTGAACTTAAGAACACCAGCGCGAAGTATAACCTCCAACCATTTGTTAACTCGCCTCTGTCTATTTCAACTCCATACTCCAAGTCAGCTGTAAGCTTGCCCAAAACCAATCGGATCTATGTCTGACACAATAAACAATGGATCCCCCATGAAACTTTAATATCTATACAATGCACCGCTTCGTATAATGTTCCAACGTATAATCTAAATGAATATGCAGAAACTGGACAAACTTTGTAAGTCTATAAACTTTTACCCAAATAACGTTATGATCTCGTGGTGAAGTAGATAATCCCTAAATGAGATCCATAAAATGGCTCTCTCATTTCCACTTAGGCACTGGTAATGGTTGCAATGATCCTGATGGTTTCTGGAGATCAACATTAACCATACATTGTTGGTCTACCTTTTGGTCCTACAATACCCTCCAAATGATAGCATGCGTAACGACAACACATGTCGCAGAAACGTCAGCTAACTCATCAACTGACCTCAGTACATTCCAATATGTCTCGAACAAGTCCGAAAAACTAGCATATGATCGACAACTGATAGCGTCTACTACCACATTAGCTTTCTTTATACAATACTGAATGTAGAAGTGATAGTCCTTCACACATTCCCACCTTTTGAGCTGCCTCATATACAATCCTCTCTGCATATATATATTGCAACTCTTTTGATCACTTAACAATCCGAAGGTCTCACCCAAGAGATAAAACCTCCAAATTAAATCCTTAACGCAAAAATTACCGCTGCCAACTCAAAATCATGGGTCAAAACACAGAACTCAAACCCTGTAGTGATGTACTTGTGAAATAAAATACTCAACCCCATTCCGTGGAGTTGTTAGAACAGGTGCAGAAGTCAACCTAGTAATCAACTCGTCAAAAGCTGCCTGATAATGATCATCCCAATAAATAACACACTCTATTTTAGTCAAGTGGTTAGGCGGATCGAAAATCTTCAAAAAACTCTTAATGAACTTGTGGTAATACTTAACCAAGCCTAGAAACCTACGGACTTCTAAAGGTGAGGTAGAATGTCTCCACTCTAGAACCATTGAAACCTTCGTTAGGTTTACTACTATAGACCCAAGAGATTCACCTCTCTCAACCGGAAAACACACTTCTCCAACTTTGCATATATATGATGCTCTCCAAGGGTCTATAACCCTATTTGCAAATGTCTACCATGCACTCAAAAGGCATCTTGAAAATCACGCATTACTTATCCATAGATATAGTAATCTCCTCATGGGTCGTATCCTTAATCTAATACAAATATGTGCTAGACCCTCCCTAAGGTTAAGGCATACCGATCTAATACCTCTCCTGACTCGGTACCATAAAGACAATTACCCTATCACGATAATTCACTTGAGCATGGTACTGAGATCACCAGTCTATCCCAATCATCATATTATATACATGCATGCCCAAAATTAACAAATCAGCTAGAAATATAAGTATGTCAATTACAATGGGAACACACTTATATCTTTTCCATAACAACGTTCCAACACCTAATGATGTGGAAACAAATACTGAGTGGTCGACTACAAGGCTTAATCAATAATCCAGATAAAGTAATAAATAACCATAATACAAAAGAATGCGATGCACCAATAATAACGCAAAACTCGACCAACTCAATTGTGAATAAGAAAAATACTCTCAATAACCATGATGTGCCTGAAATCATAAGGCATAACATTATACACTTTACCATTATGCAACTGTTGCACTGATAGTGGTGACGGTACTGGTAAAGCTGGATACCTAGAACCCTAAGCACACGAAACATGTGGTGTAGGCAAATGTAGTGAATGCCTTTGCCCTTACTGTCCAGTTTAATCCTGAGTATCCTTGGGCATCTCTTAACAGAGTTCCCATACTCCCCACACTCATAACAATGCTCCTTAAAAAGAACCCGAAAGTCTTGTCTAATGGTAGTAATTGACTCCCACCACTATAAAAATATCACCAACCATTTCAAAAATGGCGAGTACCTATTCCTAAACCTTTGTACACTTACTCATATGGAGATGACGCTCACTATCCTTCCACACATGGTGTGATACCATAATAACATCAATAGACCCCAAAAACTCTGGTTCACGTTAATTTTCAAACGAGGTAGCATACCGTAACGATGATAAACATGAGATGATAATACCCCAACAACAAACTTACAAGAGTTCCATGAGTCTTATATTTAGAATACACAAGGTGGAAAACCTAACGAAAACATTCCTAGGACACTTGAACCTGGAGTGTTCTGATACCAACTGTGATACCCCCAATTTCCGCACGTGAGTTGGCCAGACTCACACACGAACATCGGGAAATACCATGCAATTGATAGACAAAAACACATAATACAAAAGAAAATTTGCGAAGTAAAAAAAAATCATACCGGAAGCAATACTAACGTCAAATCTTACAAAAGACTTTATGATACAACCTGAGAATCCTGTTAAAGAAGGACCCCTAAATAAAAATTACATTGTTAATAACCGTGTCTAAGTTACAATAGTTGTATAACCAATATACACTGTAAACCGAAAGTAGGAATGAAGTAGACGATCATGAACAAAACGATATGACTCAAAACCTTAACCCGGTGGCTGAACTGTCCCAGACCTAAAATGATAACAACAAGGAGGGTTAAACCCACGACCAAGTCCACTACTACTACAACCAACAGAGGACCGATAAAGCCAACATCTCTGAAAGAAACAACATGGATAGTAGACCCTATGTAATAAGATTTATCCTTCACTTTCCATAAAACTTTTAGACCGTTCTTTTCTTTTCATAATCACATAAGAGATATATAAATATATCTTTTTATAATAAATTACCAATGCACCCATGCATAAACATATTTCATAATGTATATCACATAATCGAATACAAGATTTATAATTATACCTTTTGAGATAAATAAACAATGCACCCCATGCACAAACATATTTTATAATATGTATCCCATAATCGAATAAAAGATATATACTTATACATTTGAAATAAAGAACAATGCATCCCATGCACAAACATATTTTTTATAATATGTATTCCATAATCGAATAAAAGATATATACTTATACCTTTAAACTAAATAACAATGCATCCCATGCACAAACATATTTTCTAATATATATCACATAATTAAATAAAACATATATAATTATACCTTTAAAATAAATAACCAAGGCATCCTATGCATCATCAATAACATATAAATGAATTTATTAATATTCATTATCATTTCTTTATGCCAATAGACAACTTTTCCAAATCATATTTCAACCACGTACCCGACAATTCAATCTTGTCGTGACAACTCAATCATGTCCAGTGGTGCTTATGAGACTGCGTTTTTTAGTCAATCTCCTTGTGGTTCCTTAGGAAATCTTGATTCAATAATTATTTAAATTAAATATTATGATTTAAAACTGTATCATATGCATCACTGAACATATAATAAGTGAGTATTTTATATCTCACTTCACACATATAAGCTTATTAGCATAATAAAAATAAACATCCCATATATCACTGCGCATCCCATACTTCACATATGTACACAATCATGAATAATGATTTATAACAACATATTAAACCATTATATTCAATAATCAACAAATACCAACTTTCATAATATAATCATTGATAAACCATTCTAATGAATATATTTGACGCCATTATAACCTTCACATATTTTATGATAGGTTAATAATAGGATCCGAAATCACAATTTTATTTATTTAAAGTTTAGAAATAAAAAATATCATTTTTAAGAAAGATTTGGGGTCAAAATGTAATTACAGTGCAGTACCGGGATCCTACTATAACTTCAGAAACATTCCAGGGCTATTCTATAATTTCTTTAAAGTATAAGGGTTGTACTGTAATTAGTATAAACATAAAGGGTCAAATCGTAATATAATCATGGGTCAAAATGTAATTACAGTGACCTTTAGGGATAATAATATAATTTCAGTAAAGTTCCCATGCCTACGGTGTGCGCATTTACACTGGATCATTTCTCATATAGATGGATGATTCTGATTGGTCAAAGTTATGCTTACTGTATGCACACATATACCAGATTATACCCAATAACTATTTTCTATTTCAAGGGTTAGGATTAAAGGTTAAGTTCATCCTATGGTTACAAAAGTGTCTACACCATACTAATATAGAACCGTCCAAACTTGATTCCAGTACACATATATAATTAAATCAAAGATTAGGATTAAAAGCTCTTACGATTCAAGAAGATGAGAGTACCGTATCAATATACGACCATCCACACCAGATTTTGGCATACACATAATTAAATCAAAGGCTAGGATTAAGGATTCACCAAATCCTATGGTTAGGAAATGTGAGTGTACCATAGTAAACTAAATTCACCCACACTAGATTTCGGAATATATATAATTTTCGAAAATTGCCACAATAATTCTTAAAATTCCTAGAAAATTGAAGAAGCCTATTTAAATATTAATAAAGTCTTTTAACTAGTATTTGATGAAAAGTTTCATGATCATATATGTATTTTATAATTAAAATACAATTTAAAGATAATATGAAATATATGATAATAATCATTAAAGATTCATCTATCCATATATATGCATTTATATACATGATAACACTTCTATATTTATTTTTATAGAAATTTAACTGTGTATAAATAATATATATCTATTTATACATATTATTTCACAAAGGTCTTGGATTTACAAATCATTCCGACAGAAACTTCTTCTCTCCAAGAACTCTCTCTTTTCTCTCTCAAAGTGTAGAAAAAAAATGAAAGGCAAGCCTTCATCCAAAATGCAAGACCTCTAATAATTCTAATTATTATTTTATTTTTCTTTTACAAACATGTGGACCTCTCCCATTTACTTTTGTCTTCACCTTTCCCCAACTTTCTCTACCTTTACACTTCATTTTCAACCTTCCTTTATCTTTTTCCTCATTTCTTTTATATTTTATAATCCATCAATTATAATCATTCAAATTCATTAACATACACTAACACATATATATATATATATATATATATTCACGTAACACACCAACATATATATATATATATATATACAAGTCCATACATATATAACTACTTACACACAATACAATTAATAAATTACCCACCACAAGTATTAAATTAGATATCATAATTACAAATTGTACATCTACATCTATCATAAATACCAAAAATTAATTGTATGCACAAAATTAGAGTTATTACATTTGACTTACGGGAACGTGTGACCAAAATATACTTTTGTTTATCCATCTAATATTTGATAACTATCGGGTGTCTATTCTGTCAAACTAATTGATGGAATGAACATTTTTTCATAATATTAATTAGGGTAATTTGCATTGACATCCCCTGAGGTTAGGGTCAATAGCACTCAAATTACAGTCAATGTTTTTTTGGCACTCACACCCCTGAGGTTCCTCCTTCGTTGCAATGACACCCCCTGAGCGGGTGAAATGACTATAATGCCCCTTTAATTGTTTCACTTATTACATTAGGGTAATATATAAAGTATGAAATTACTCATATGCCCAAACACTTCACCCCTCTAAAATTACTAATTACACTTCCACCCCTTATTACAAAATATATATTACGAAAATTACAATTTAATTTTTTTTCTTTATAATATAATTTGTATATATAATTATGAAAATTAAAATTACGAAAATATATATATATAATTTGTAAAAAATATATAAAATTTGAAAAAACATAAAAAATTCAAAACAATATATAAAATTTGAAACAATATATAAAATTAAAAATATATATATATAAAATTCGAAACAAATATATAAAATTCGTAAACAATATATAAAATTCTAAAAACATATAAAATTTGAAACAAATATATAAAATTCGAAAACAATATATAAAATTCGAAAAACATATAAAATTCTAAAAAATATATAAAATTCAAATATATATATATATATATAAAGTGTGACTGAATTTTAAGTGGACAAGTCTCAGAGTCATTAGTCAAGGTAACAGATCCTCTCCAAGTCTCTGCAAATCTATTTAAATGGCCACGATGGCGACACATGTCCCATGATGGTGACCGAAATCGGAATCGAACCGATACTTGATTAAAATATTTTAATCAAAATTAAATATATTAATATTTGGATTAAAATTAACGGTTCGTTTCCGGTTCTCATTTTTAAAGAACCAAAAGTATCGGAACTGAACCGTTAATTTTGATCCAAATAAAAATTTACTTTCGGTTCTTTAAAAATGAGAACCGGAACCGAACCGTTAATTTTGATTCAAATATTAATATATTTAATTTTGATTAAAATATTTTAATAAAGTATCGGTTCGATTCCGATTTCGGTCACCATCGTGGGGCATGTGTCGCCATCGTGGCCATTTAAATAGCTTTGCAGAGACTTGGAGAGGATCCGTTACCTTGACTAATGACTATGAGACTTGTCCACTTAAAATTCAGTCACACTTTATATATATATATATTTGAATTTTATATATTTTTTAGAATTTTATATGTTTTTCGAATTTTATATATTGTTTTCGAATTTTATATATTTGTTTCAAATTTTATATGTTTTTAGAATTTTATATATTGTTTACGAATTTTATATATTTGTTTCGAATTTTATATATATATTTTTTAATTTTATATATTGTTTCAAATTTTATATATTTTTTTGAATTTTATATGTTTTTTCAAATTTTATATATTTTTTACAAATTATATATATAAATATTTTCGTAATTTTAATTTTCGTAATTATATATACAAATTATATTATAAAGAAAAAAAATTAAATTATAATTTTCGTAATATATATTTTGTAATAAGGGGTGGAAGTGTAATTAGTAATTTTAGAGGGGTGAAGTGTTTGGGCATATGAGTAATTTCATACTTTATATATTACCCTAATGTAATAAGTAAAACAATTAAAGGGGCATTATAGTCATTTCACCCGCCCAGGGGGTGTCATTGCAACGAAGGAGGAACCTCAGGGGGTGTGAGTGCCAAAAAAACGTTGACCATAATTTGAGTGCTATTGACCCTAACCTCAGGGGGTGTCAATGCAAATTACCCTATTAATTATAAGCTAGTCCCTTATTTAATAGCATATATCGACTTCATAATTCAAATCAGTTATCTTTGTTTTCAAATTCTATTCAAGAAAGCATTGACGGCAATATTGGCAACTAGTTTTCTTTTGGAAAATGAAAAAAGTAATAAAAAGAAATCCTCTTTTTATTTGGATATGTACATCTTCCTCCTCTTGAGAAAGGCTAAAAGTCAACAGTACTGGCGGGAGGTTGAAGTTATTTTTGAAACCAAATGAAATGTAACTAATATTTGGTGTTTCTCCAGAGGAGATTAATGATTATATTGTAATAAATAATTACTACTTAAAATGAGGAGATAGAAAGTATAGATTTATTGTGTTACTTTGATTTTCTTTGCAAATAACTTTTCATTCCATTTTCCACCTTAACACCAATCAATCAGGTCTGAAGGAATAAAATTCATAAAAGAGGACATTGTTCCTAAAATCTTGCTAGAGCTAAAGAAGAATTACATGGCTGTAACTGACACCTTGGTCGGAATGGATATCCACGTAAAGGAAGTGTTGAGATTATTAGACAACGTCCCCAATCAAGTACGAACAGTTGGTATCCACGGTATTGGTGGTATTGGCAAGACAACTATTGCCAAGTTCATCTACAGCAAGCTCCTCAAGTGCTTTGATTGTTGCAGTTTTCTTGCGGATGTTCGAGAAAGGCTGCAGCAACCCAAAGGTGTTAGTACTTTACAGAAGCAACTTCTAGCTGACACCCTAAAAAGTTGCCCTGAATTTGCTGATGTTGATAGTGGAATTCATTTGATTAAAAACATAGTTGCCAAGAAAAAAGTTCTCATAGTTCTTGATGACGTGGACGAAAGCTCGCATTTCACTAGGCTTGTGGGAAAGCGTGATTGGTTTCATTCGGGGAGTATAATCATCGTTACAACTAAAGACGGACATGTTTTAGATGATCTTAGAGTGGATGCCTCTTATGAAGTTCCATCAATGGATCATGTGCAATCTCTCCAACTTTTTAGCATGCATGCATTTAGAAAGAAGGAGCCTCCAAGTGATTATTTTCATATCTCTTCGAATGTTGCATCTGCTGCTGCGCGGATTCCTCTAGTTCTTGAGGTTTTAGGTTCGTTTCTATCTAGCATGGAGAAAGCAGTATGGGAGGATACATTGAAGAAATTAGAGAAGTTGTCAGATGATGAAGT
This sequence comes from Cornus suecica, assembly GCA_963922005.1. Lineage (NCBI taxonomy): Eukaryota > Viridiplantae > Streptophyta > Magnoliopsida > Cornales > Cornaceae > Cornus > Cornus suecica. The sequence goes on along the minus strand of OY998238.1, from coordinate 64,302,548 downwards.
CGATAAAAAGTTGAGAGTAGTTTATGAAGCTCTAGATTATGCGCAACAACATATGTTTCTTGATATTGCATGTCTTTTTTCTGGAGTGTATAAAGCAGCGGCATTTTACATGTGGGATGATTGTGGCTACCATCCAAAAAGAGAATTGAATGTCCTTCTTCTCATGTCAATAATGAAAGTAGCAGAAGCTAATGAGCTGAAGATGCATGATCAGTTTAGAGCTCTCGGAAGGAAAATCATCTCTGAAGAAAAGACTCGGGGAAATCGTAGTAGGTTGTGGAATCATGAGGAAGCCTTGAACATATTGGAGGGTCGAAGGGTAAGATTTGGGTACTTCGAATTTGATACCCTTATTAAGTGTAGTATGTCACAAAAATCTGGTCCTACTATATATGTTGTTTCACTGTGAGTTATTTCCTTTTGCAGGGAACAGAAAAGATTGAAGCCCTAAGTCTTCATTTTGAGCTAGGACCTGAAAAGAAGCCTCGCTTTACAAGTAAGGAATTCGCTAAACTAGTGAATCTAAGGTATCTCCAAGTGGATGGCATGGAGCTTGTTGGGAATTTTGAGCATCGTCTGCCCCGGCTAAGATGGCTTAAATGGCACAGTTGCCCTCCTCATTTTAAACCAACCAATTTCTACTTGGAGAATCTAGTCATTCTTGATCTATCAAATAGTGGCATCACAGAAGACTGGGGGGGTTGGAATCAAATCAAGGTATTTGTAAGTTCATATTTTGGTTCTTTTATCCTATATATAGACATGTCTAAAGCCAATCCTCTTTTGTTTCCTTTATTTATTTTAACAGATGGCAAAAAAGTTGAAAGTTCTAGTACTGACTAATTGTGCTTTAAGGAGAACGCCGGACTTTTCAGCATATGTAGCTTTAGAGAGATTGATTCTGCAACGGTGTAAAAGTTTGGTTGAAGTCGATGTATCCATTGGTAAACTAAAGAATCTGAAAGTGTTTGACATTTCATATGCTGATATAAGGAATATACCTGATGAAATTTGGATGCTGGAGAAGCTGGAGGTGATGGATTTCACACATTGTAGTTATTTAAAGGGGCACATTCCACCTTATATGCGGAATCTAAGATCTTTGAGGTTCTTGAGCTTTTATGATACCAAAATTCAAAGCCTTCCAATGAGCATTGGGGAGCTATCTTGCCTCCAAACCCTTAAATTAGGAGGCTGCACAGAGCTTCAATCACTGCCTTTGCTTCCCTCAAGTTTAAGGGTTCTTTATGTCTCCTCGATCCATAATCTTAAAAATTTGGTTCATTTACAGGAATTGCACTTTGTTGGGTGCTGCGGTTTTGTGGAAATTCCTAGAGACATTTGGTTATTATCTAAATTGGAGAAATTGACCTTGGAGTCTACCAACATTAGGACCCTATCGAAAGAGATTGTGGCCCTTTCTCAGCTTATGGTGCTTAATGTACAATACTGTCACGAGCTTCAATCTATACTGGGGCTACCTTCAAATCTAGTTGATTTATCTCTTTCATTCTGTTATTCGCTGGAAAAATTGCCAAATCTATCAAATCTGAAAAAATTATTGAGATTATCAGTTAGAAGTTGCATTAAGCTGACAGAGGTTCAAGGGCTTGGAAATTTAGAGTCATTGACAAGTTTGGATATATATGCATGTGATATGCTAGCTAACCTTGTTCAGCATCACCAGTCACCGTGCTTACTGTCCTTGGAATCGTTGAAATATATGGATTTGCATGGTTGTAATAGTGTAGGTAGGACTCGAGTTATTGAGACTTTAAAATCTTCGGAGGAAGCGAACATGCCAGTGCACCACGCCTCATTATTGGAATATATGGATTTGCATTGCCGCAATAATGTAGGTGAGGTTCGAGTCGTTGAGTCTTTGAAATCTTCGGAGGACCCGAACGTGTCAGTGCGCCATGCCTCATTAAACAGGTATGTTTATATTTATATAGTTTTTGAAGGAGTGGTTTTTCTTGATGGTTGTGGTTTGAATGGTCATTAACAAGCACTAGATTCCAGTATATCATTGCAATTAGTATTGAAATTATTGCCTAACAAGAAATTGGATTAGTTATACACGAGTCAACGTACCGTGAATCATCACAATTAATATTGAAGTTATTTTCTAACAAAGGAAGTTGAAATGGTTATTTACACGAGTCAATGACCAAACTGATAGCCCTGTGGAGGTCAATGTGTCATTATGGATCTACTAAACTCTCTCCTTACTCTGCTTCATAAACCATTCTTATCAGTTTTTGACTTTTGACCGCCAACCCTTGTGATCAAGATAGGATATTGAGAAGACTGACCGATGGTTCGATCATCAAAAACAGCGCACTACCTCTCTGCGCTGCACTACTGTAGGCCCATATTTCATATATGGGCCCATCAGTCATGCTTTTTCAAAATTGAACATAAAAATTAGTTAGCCCAATAAAAAAATGAGGCCCAAAAATAAAAGCCCATTTCAAGTTAAAAATTCCTAATAGCTGATCGTTTCAAAAATACACAATAAAAACAGTAAATCTGTTTTTAATATGACAGTTTTAAAACACGCAATAAAGCCAATTAAAAACAGAAAATCTATTTTTAATACATTTATGTTGTTTTAAATGTATTTTAAGACACATGTGGATACTCTTTATGAGAGGGGGATCAAATTCATGTATAAAAGAGGACTTCAAGAGATAAAGAAATGATCCGATTTTTCCCATTCATTCTAATTCTTTATGCTTTATTATTTTTCCTCTCATTTTTCTAAGTTTATTGTTTCTGTTAAAGTTATAAAAGTATCAATTTGTTCGGTGACGACGAACGGGTTTACAACTATCATTCGTCTTCATCCGCCGCCGCTTCACCCAATCCCGGCTCCCCTTCCTCCGACCCGCTTCGCGACCCGCTCCACCTGCCCGATGGATACCTATCCGACGACCCTGCTCACGCCACGTGTTCCTCCAATCGCCGTGCCGAATGCAAGAAAGGTTCATTTATTTCAATTTATATCAATCTCATCATTTTTTATATTCTTAATGTTTTATGAATTAAGATTTGGATTTTAATTTTCATGTATGCTGATATGTGGATAGGGAATTAAATAGTAACCATTAATGTATTATATATGAGTTTTGTTTATTTTTAATTTGGGTTGAAATGAAATTAAATGAATGTGGTCGGTTGCACTTTTTGGGTGGATAACTTGCTTTTATCACCGTCTGTTCTGGTCTTGACTTTTCTAACTTGATTTTAGTTTTTTGAATTATTAATATAAATATATATATATGTTTTTGTAGCGGCTGTTTTTATTTATTTATTGGTATGATTCTATTATTTTTATGTCTTTATTAACTGATAGTGGTACACATGGATGTATATAATAATGTATTATTCATTCCATGTGAATAAATACAGTCAAAATTATCTTCTTCTTTCACACACACACACACATATATATATATATATTTTCTTTCCGGATGGATTTATTCTGTCAATATTACAAATTTCGTTTGTTGTTGTTGTTGTTGAATGATCATTACTGTTATTTTCTTCGTGGACCACATGACTCATTTTTGTTTATAGATAGACTTCTACTTGTCATAGAGGAAAGTTTTTTCAAATACTGTCTACCTAATTAGTACTTAATTAAATAGGTAAAACTTCAAGTGGGAAAATGAAAGTAGGCTTTGCATGGTTTTTCATTTCTTTTAGCTTCCTAACTTGTCCCTTTAATGCTACTCGTCTAGGGGTTTATGAATAGGATATTTACTTTTGATTGTTTACCTAATATTTTTGCTTTCATAGATGGATACACAAACACAAACACACGTTCTGTATATATATATATATTCCCCCCTGTTTATGGTTTTCTGTTCAGAGGTTATACCTTTAGAGCCTACCGATGATTTTTGGCGACATGATCCGCAACATCTATTAAGGTAGTCATGTATTGTTCAAGGACCACTCTCGTGGTTTTTGATTTTTTCTCATCTGTACTTGCTAATATGACAAGTAGTTTTAGAAGAAATGTGCAAATACTTATATGTTGAGGTCCACTGAAAGAATTGCGAAGAAATTTGTGCTAAAGATACCACGAGAATTGTGGAAATCCTAGGAAATCTTAATAAGTCAGGAGATCATCAACTAGCAAATTGGTTTTAAATATTTTCTGAAGACCACGGTTTCTCTAATTTTCACTTACCTTCAAATATTTTATTTCTTAATAAAATTATTTCCAGACCCTTACTACTACTCTACAACGTTAAAAATTACAAGTTGAACTACAGAATTCTCCTCTTTTTTTTTTTTCTTCTTTGTAACCCTATCTACTTGATTATCCTTCTTCGATTTTCCTCTTCAAATCTGTTCAAATAGTAATGATACTCGGGTTGATGCTTGCCTGATAACACCTTACCACTTTCTGTCATTTGTTCTCAAGCAAAACATTTCTCTTTTCCATTTGAGCTCAAATAGAATATGCTGTCTAGCTTAATGGATATAAGTGTAAAGTCCAGATTACTAGAGCCTGATTTACCACAAAGCATATAGCCAGTTCCTATTCTTTTTTCTTGTCCTCTGCCTTCTTGATCCTCCTCATTCATCCAAAGTGCTATATGACTGGAAAAAGCCATCCTTTTCTGGTGCCCTGTTTCATGGCCTATGGTTTGGCTATGTTTGGTGATCCTTGCTGGTGACTTTTTCAAATACCTTTTTGCCTATGCTTATTTGACTGGAGACAAAATGTGATTGGCTACACGTTGATAAATGTTCACTCTAATTTCATTAGTTTGGAAACACTTTTGTCAAGTGAAACATACTCAGGAGAGAATTGATGTCTTCTAATTATTATTCAATATGAAAAATAACTTTTTGAACGAATGAATTCAGATTTGTAGATACTATTTTTAAGTGATTGAATACTAAGCTTGAGAAATTCTAGAAACAATTTATGAATAACTAATGGTTTAACAACACATCTGAAATAGTTCAAAATATTTCCACGATTTTCAAACAGGTGTACTTAATATGTTTTTCCAGTTAAGTGTGACTGGTCAATTAAAAGCTTTCTTTTAGAGAATCTTTTGCTGCTATCTTCTCTACCCTTGGTTTTCATGCTTATCAAATTGTAGAGGTATTGTTTCTTTCAAACATGTGTACTTAATAGTCCTATGATGTATCACAGATGTAATGTAATTTTGTTGTTTTATTCGATACACAGAAAGATATGCTTCCAACATGATCCTTACATCAGATTAAGGTGTTGGCTTTAGGAATTCTAGATAGAAATTTCATCTTGTGGCTGGAGCAACCATCACCACATGGACCAAATTCCCAATTTTTCCGTACTAAAATCACTTTTCCTTGAGAAGGTCAGGCCAAGGCTGGACAGATCCTTGTGTGGGGTGAAGGAAGGAGTCCAGGACCCTTTCATGATGCTACTGCCTGATTGGGTCTGAACAGGTTTCAGGGACCTAAAGGGTAGGTTGAGTTCCTGTTGGAACCATGTGGAGACAGCTCTGGGAGATTCAGAGGTGTTGATTGGTGGGTAGAATGTGAGTAGAGTGCAAGGACTTATTAAGTAGTCCTACCTAGGGGTGTCAAGTTGCAGAATTTGTCTAGATCTGACCAGGAAACAACAGAAACTTACATTACATCTGTGATACATCATAGGACTATTGCTGCATAGAATTGATGACATTTGCATTTTTCTACATAGCCTGGTGCGATCCTGCAAGCCAGTGTTTATGTAGTAGTTGGCAATTTAATCTGCATTGTGAAGTGTGATTGATACTGGGTTTCTCAGTTGGTTGTCACCTTCATTCACCTATATAAAAGTCACAAGCCCAGAGCTGTGGGCTAAACATTAAGTTGATCTGAAAACCTATTTGAGCCTCTGGGCAAACCCTTGTGCCAATCTACTGCCAATACTCGAGGTTCTTTTAGACCTTCCGTCACTCCGATCTAGCCAATTGTGCTTCCATTTCTGCATGTCTAACCTCATGTACTCGATAATCAATACTATAACCTGAAGTCAATTGTTTGTATTAATTATTTCCGGCCCCATGCGCTGCATTGCATAGAAATCGCCGTCAGGAATGTCATTCCAATTATGATGAATCTTTGTTTTCCATTTAAGGAATGCATCCAAGTATCCTTCATCGTCCTTCACCCATGAACTAATTGGGGCTTGACATAATTAACTTACCGCTCAGTAATTTTTTATATTTTCAATACATGCATAGGGTGTACTCAGATGTATTAGAAATGATAGCTTGCGAGTAACTTCTTGATATTTGTGGGTTGAAATCATTGAAGGATCATTTTGTTCATTTCGGTGAAACATTTATAAGAGAAGTTAACAAGTATTTTATACAGTATAAATGAAGTTTAAGATTGTTAAAGAAAATAGAGATACATCCAACGGTTCATCATAATTATCATAAAAAATCTCTACTTGTATTAACTGGGTTTGGTCTGGCAGGCACACCTTGGACGGAAGAGGAGCATCGATTGTTCCTACTTGGTCTCCAGAAATTAGGGAAAGGAGACTGGCGCGGGATATCACGCAGTTATGTTATATCAAGGACTCCTACCCAAGTAGCAAGCCATGCCCAAAAGTATTTTATCCGGCAGAGTAATCTTACTCGAAGAAAGAGAAGATCCAGCCTTTTTGACATCGTTCCAGAGATGGTTTGTTTTGCTTATTTGTATTAAATTTTGCATGAACCTCACCTTTACAAGCACTGAAGCACACAATCACACATGTGAAAAGTCTTTTGGCTCAATCTACTGTGCCTCGCAGGTTTTACAGGTCGTTTACATTAAACATCATATGCAAGAGTGAAGCTTTAATAACCATTAAGTAGAGTGAATCCTGTATAAAACTCCCTAGCTGTTTTACTTGGATTGGGTTTGTCTTCATAAACATGACAGCATGTGGATTGACTGTAAATATGTAATCAGACCAGTAAAAGTTTGTCATCTTAGACAAACATATGTTGCAAGCCCTTCTTTCATTCATTTTGTCGTTTTTATTGTTTTGTTACATGTTTGTCAGGCTATGGATCCACCACCAGTGCCAGAAGAACAATTCATGCTTCCTCCTTCTCAAGCAGTGGACGCTGAAAATAAGAATGCACTACCTTCATTGAGTCTCTCTCTCAAACCTGAGTTCGAACCCATGGAAGCTAATTCCCTTGAAATGGTTAAGGAAGCCAAAGAAACTGCTATGCCATCAAGGGAAATGCAGCCTCCCCTGAAGAAGAAACATCTCACCATCAGGTCTTGAAGCCAACTCCGGTCCTCCCCAAAGAACCCGTGAATGTAGACGAATTGGTGGGTATGTCCCAGCTCAGTCCGGTAGAGAGTAAAACCGGCGTCATAGAGCCTTCACCTCTTTCGTTAAAACTACTAGGAGAACCTGTTATATGATGTAGCATAGAACAAAACCACCTCAATGAGAGATACACGGCCTGTTATATGGCTTTTCACATATAACTTGTGAAAAGCCATCGAGGCATCGAGGCAGTCTGCGTTTAAACTTGTGGGGTAAGCTGACTTCTGTTTAGGTTCTCTCTTTCTTAGCAAATCTCTTGTACAATTCTATTCTGCTTTGAGATGGTGGATGCTGTTTAATACGATCTCCTTGATATCATGTAATTGAGTGATTCTCAGCAACTGGGTTAGTTTTAATTTATTGAAATATAATTCTTTCTGATGGGGAACAACCAAAAGTCCGAACAATTGGATTGAATTGGCAACAAAATCAATTTTTTGAGAACTTGAAAGGTGGAGCATGTAGTTCCATAAATGCCCAGAAGTTGGAATAATGGGGAAATTTCTAGCACCCCATATTTTGATGAGATGAGGATTTTGTGTTATGTGTTAGGATTTCTGGATCTTAATTTATATAACAAAATTATGAAATAGTTCAAAACTATGTTTAGATACAGATTTATTGTTTGTTTTAAACAATTTAAAAACTGTTTTTTTTTTTAATTCAATACTAATCATTTAAACAGTTCAAAAACTCCGTATTTTTTTTCCATCCCTATCCTTTATCTCTACTTTCTTTTCTTCAACATTGAAATTATCCATCAAATTTTAAGAAAGCAAATGCATAAAAGCTAGGGATGGCAATTTAACCGAGGCAACCGGTTCGGACCCTAATGGGGTGGATTTGGTACCCCTTTAAATGGGTTTGGGGTGGGTTTAGTATTAAAAATCAAAACCTGAAGCGGGTTCGGGTTTTCTGTAAAACCCGGCCCAGCCCATTTGCATATATATATATATTAAAATTTAATACTTTATTATTTATTTAATTTTAGTAAATATTTTAAAGTTAGATTTCTAATACCTTTTTATGTTAGATTAAATTAAAATACATGCATGTGATTAAATTTTTTTATAATGAAGGGAAGCTTTGAAAAAAATATAGATGTATTATTATGTTGGAAATACACATACTGTCATTATTATAGTTGGATTTATGATGCATTCTGTTGCTCTATTTGTTTAACTTCTTTTCTCTCCTAGGCATGGTGTGTACAAAGTTGAGATAAATTAATCAAATAATCATTTTTGTGTGTGATGTTTCTCCACTAAAAATTAAAAATTTAATAGGTACCGATGGTAACCCGATGAAATCCGTTTACTCCGACGGGGTGGTAATGGTATTATTGATTAAAATCTTATACGAGTTTTGGGTGGTAACAGTATCCTTAATTTTCTAACGTGGTGGTAATGGATTTAGCCAAATCCGTCCCGTTACTATCCCTAAAAAAAGCTCTATATTCATAATTTAGTGGGACTTAAAGAACATATGAATTAGATCTACGTTGTTTTTTTTTGGCAAAAGGCATGGTCTATCTGGTAGGGTTTTTACACCCGTCCAAGAACAAAACTAGGGTTTGCTAACCTTATTCACCAAGCCACGAACACCTGCAAATCAGAAAACGCACAAACACACACCAAACACAATCAACACAAAGATATATACGTGGTTCAGCCAAAACCGGCTTACGTCCACGGAGAGCACCGTTTCACTATAATCAAAGAGAGGATTACAAGGGAATGATCAGTAAATCATACACACGCACACACACAGTGTATACTCATGACTGTATCACCGGAAATAATATAAGGATATATTATTCCTAACTCTCACCAAGAAGAATACTAATATGTATCTCTTCTTTCTCTCTCACAATCTTGTGTTTCAGTCATACTTTTGTGTCACACAATACAATAGGAACAACCCATGTATTTATAGGAGAGGTTGGAGTGGAGGACAAGTTAATTGGAATCAAATCCCATACAGAATTGGAGTCTTAAACCCTTTCCATAAAAAATCCTGCATCTGGGTCACTGAGTACTCGGTGAGAATTCCACCGAGTACTCGGTGGATGCGCAAGTGCCGTGTAAGAACCCAAAACTCTCTGCCACTTTTCGTTCACTTATGCAAGTTCGCGCAAGTTCGTAGCTACCGAGTAGTCGGTGAAAATCACACCGAGTACTCGTTGGTTCTTCAGTCTACATTTGCTTCAAGACACTTTTTTCTCCAATTCCTTTATCGATTATCGAGGAAATGAGTCATTACTACTAACAATCTCCCACTTGATGACTTTCCACCCACTCAATCAACTCTATCAATGATCGGTGCTTCTAACGATGCTCTCATTCCTGTCATAAAGCTTGAAGACCTACTGAAGTTGCGCACAACTTCAGTTTCTCTCTTGTCACCACTTTGGTCAACACGACCATGCTGATAGCTCCCACTACATGAGCACTATCTAGCCTTCTACAGAACTTGCGACCTCTATTGCATCTGACCAATCTGTCTTGCAACCACTGTCGCTTCTGACTTCGCCTTGCAAACTTTGTTGCGTCTGTATTCTTTCTCCCTTTCACAAAGAGATTTCTCGGTTGCTGCATATAACACTCATTCTTTAGGTCACCTTGGAGGAAAGCAGATTTACCATCTAACAACTCTAGATGCAAAACTTCTATTTCAACAATGTTTGAATGAATGGTATTTAGTTTCACAACCGAAGAATGGAAAGCTTTCTTCCCTACCGGTAACTTGATTAGCTTCCATGTCTTGATGGAGATAAGGGACTTCATCTTATCTTCTATCATAAGCTCCCATTGGCTTGTATCTGTTGCATTGCATGCTTCATCATCACATTCTGGTTCATCTTCATCTGTGAGCAATAGAGATTGCGGTGTATTAACCTGTTGAGAATTGTTGCCTGCAATCTATTCTTTTGATTGAGGACTCTCACTGTCTAGAACATTGTCTATCTCAACATACACAAGATCACTATGTGCCTTACCGCTCCATACCTCTTCTGGTATTATTTGCTCCAATGGTACTGATGGACCATGATTCATAAGATACATTGTTGTATTGACTGCTTTTGCCCATAACTGTTCTGGCAACCCTGCTTGAATGCGCATGCTTTGGCTATCTCAGTCACTTTCCGATTCATACATTCTGCTACGCTATTCTGCTGTAGTGTACTTAGAACAGTCTTCTCTTATCTGATACTGTTCTTATAGCAAAAGTTCTTGAACCCGAAGTCTTCGTTTTCTCCACCAAAGTCGGATCTCAGTTTCTTTACCTTCAACCCTGTCTCCCTCTCTACCATGGCTTTCCATTTATTGAACACATCGTACACTTCAGATTTATGTTTCAAGAAATAAACCCATATCCTCCTGGAATGGTCATCAATGAAAGTCACGAAGTAGGACTTTTCGCCAAGATATGAGACTGTTGCTGGCTCCCAGACACCCACATGTGAACTAGCTCAAGCTTCTTCACTATGAGACTTCTGTTGTTGCTCTTGAAACTAACCCTTCTCTGCTTACACTCGCAGAAGTCGATGTCAATCGATTTCACTGGCAGTTTTCCCTTCGAGAGCATAACCGCGAGCTCCTTTTCACTCATGTGACTTGACCTCTGGTGCCACAAGTTGTGATCCTTATTGTTTTCTGCAACTGCAATCACTGTGCTAAAATTAGTGGTTGTGTAGAGCGTACTTTCTTTCTTTCCTCATGCTATAGTCATAGCCCCTCTGGAAACTTTCCACTTATCTTCACTGAAAGTGGTCACATAGCCTTCTGTCACGCCCCGTTATTCCTAAGACTCCAATCCGGAGAATCAGCGAATCCCGAGGTATGAAGTCATTGAAAATGACCAATAGAATCAACGATAACGAGAAAATACATGGAATAAGAATAAAAATAAAGTATTCCATGCCACCTCGGTGATAGAAACTCAGAAGTGAATTCTAACGAAAATCCGACAGAGTTCCGTTTGTAAATGGAACATCCGGACTACCCAAAATCAACACAATAGAACAACCTGCCCATAATAACAGAAATAAAATCAATGGCACGTAGCCCAACATTCCAGAAACCTACTAGGGCCGAGGTAGTGGAAAAGAAATTATAAAGCCCCAAATGCTGAAATGAAATTATAAAGAAAATTAGATGGCGATGCCGAAAAAGTATAAAGGCACCCCAAATTAATAAATACCGAAATGAAATATACAACAAAAGGGAATATGCTAACAAACTGGCTCCCAAGAGAAATAAGAATACACAAGAATAAATACGGATAAAAGGAGCAAATCTAATTAAAAGCATCCCAATTCACCCGTACCATCGTCGCTGAACACGCCGTGCTACATCCACCTGCAAACCTACAATCTGTGTGGGGGTGAGCACAACCTCGGGGGTTCACCAAAAATATCTATATAACACACTCTTAGCCGTCTAGGAAATGCTAACCATCCCAGGTGCATGCATCTATCCTAAGTCGGTCAGTTGTCTCATGTGGCACCCACGCTAAGTAGAGACCCCAAAATAACCTCACCAACAACCTCAAATGTACTCAATAGTCACAATAAAGCACCTAACAATAGAAATATCCCCAACGCATATACCAGATCAAATCAACATGTATATATATGTATATATATAAGACCCCGTAAATAACTAATCATATCCAGAAAGGCACACACAAACAGAGTCTAATACGCGCCCTCATCTAGAATACTACAAGAACTCACTTCTTAACCCTCCGTGCACCAAGCATGCCACTCCGAGTTTCTAGGAGATAGATAGGTCACCTGATACAGATACACTGATACCATCTATTCCACAAGGGTAACATAAGGAGAAAAAACCCTAGTACTAGATCAGACTAGACTATCACTAGACAATCTCCAATTCACAATGCCTACTGAGGCACAGGAAAGGGTTACCGGAGTCCTTCAGTCCTAAACGGATGCCGAGGTCCTTAGGTTTTTAAAGAAAAACGATGAACCCCGAAGGATTCAACCGATTTTTAAGAAAAAGTTAGGACCCGGTCAAATCTGTTTGGTTCCAACGCCTCCGAACCCAATCAGAGTACTAGAAGCTGCACTATGTGTGCATAAATCAACACTATTTCTCATAACAGAAATATGACAAGAGGAGCATCAAAGAAATAAACATAAGGACCGCCCTAACAACTGAGGCCCTAAAATATTCAAGTCTGCTATACAATCAAGGAAACGTCGACGAGACAGGAGAATAACCACAAGATTCAAGATGAAAACCATTTTAAAATCTCCTTTAATTTTCCTTCAAAACCGGTCCTAAGACCTTTAATAATATTTTAAAAATTTATGGAAAACTCTGAGAATACCTGAGCCAAAATCGATAAGAAGGAATCCCAGAAACAAACTAGGAGAAGCCTAGAGAACTCGAAACCTAACAATGCCAAGATCTCGGAGACAACCTCGAGATCTCAAAAACAGGGACAACCAGTGCCCTATACTCACTGAGATCACGAAACGTTTTCAAATGGGATTTACTACCATTTCTCAAAGCGAGATTTTCTTTCAATACTCCCGGTTCCAAGGATTTAAAACATTTTTTGTAAAACAAATCTTTAACTTAGGGTTTTCAAAAATAATTAGCGGGACCCGGGTAAATAAAAAAATTTACAGCTTAATAAAAAAAAAACCAAAAGCTTTAAGTTTCCAAAACATTTACATATCCTTGGTTTGGTCCCAAAGATCCAAATCGTAACCGTGACCTCAAGATTCATGGACTAAAGATCGTTTACTTCTCAAAACGTCACCAGAGTGAACGAAAGAGCGATAAACTCAAACTACAGGAGTCAGAAGAGGGAAGGCCAAACTAACGAGCCTTAAATGATCCCTAAATTGAAAAACTTTCCATACCACCAGAGTGGTCCACAAATCAACATATGGTAACACTGGTCACCAACCACGAAGGCCTATATGGCTGAAAACCACGACCTCATATAAATCCCGGTATGAGGCATTAATCAATTCAACTAGATATCCAATTCACGGGAAACAGATACACACCAAGGTTTCTTTTTCTACCGAGCTCCACTTAACTACTCAGAACACCAGGCAATCATGGCTCCAATCACCCTGGTTTTTTTTTTTATTATTATAAAATCTTTTTACTTTTCAACATAGGGTTTTTAAGCTCTCATTCACATTGAGAAAATCCGTTAATCAGTTTTCTAATATTATCAAGGGACCTCTATATCCAGGAGCATAATTATAAACTCAACTATTGCGCCCTAACGCTCAAGGGAACAATATATATATATATATATATATATATATATATATTTTAAAATTTATCCACATATAACCTGCTCCATATCACTAATCAATAACAGTAGAAAATCTCAACAGATAAGCACATATCAAATAGATGCTCAATGTGAATGTCAATGCACCCTATCTAACAAGGGACATCCGGGTATATGTCGCCAAAGTAACACAACCGCAAAGAATTTATTGACTCGTGAAATACAAACCGTGTTCAGACCACGTCATCACACGCCTCCTTGATTCCCGGAGTACTAGTCCGCCGGTAGCGAGAGACACCGCCTGGCCAGTTGTTGCGACAACCCGAGGACTCACTCACACCAAAGGTAAATGAATGAGACATAAAACAACACCCAATGCAAATATGCTCATGGTGTATATAATATGATTATCATGCCTCAATAGTGAGTCAATATCAATGTACAACAGTTTTAAATGATTAATATTTGTCTTACCGTCCTTGTTACACAACAAGTTCACAATATAACCATTTTTCATTTAAAGCATGCTTTATAATTAAATTAAAGCAATAAACCACGACATTTCCATCCCGAAGTTACCCAGGTTCTTAATTACCTAATTCACATAAAATTTACGTATCCGCATGCTTTAATTTAAATTTCAATAACCGAATTCTAATAAGTCCACTCCAGGGACAATCTAGTTCATAAATTCAATTATTTATAATTTACGAGAAAATTTAGAGGGAACTAGAACCACGTCTAAGTTTTAACGTCCCTCCTTCCACGTATCCCCTAACATATATTTAATTTCTATAAACCATCAACTACAGGGGAAAATTATTGTTACTTTCTAAGTCCAAATCTAATTCCACTAACCTACTTTAAATTTAAAGGGCATCAAGCCGTCTCTTCAATTTAATTTAAGTAGGTTTTAATTATTCATAATTTTCAGAGAAATAATTTAAATTAACTTATCAAGGGAATTCTATTTTCCGATCCCATTTACTCCACCCATGGATATTTCATCAATTTTATAAAATTTCCTACTTCTCGTTTATAGCTAGGAATGCTAACACCGGCTATCACACACACATAAACATACGCCGGAAGTGCTAGAAATTCCTACGTACTAATAGTGAGAAATAGATATGTATATAAAATCCCACCTAAATAAATGATTACAAAAAAGCCCCGATACGACTCGTCGTGAACAGCGTCGGCGCCCGAATATAGAGCCTGCCTACCAAAGTCGCCCGAAAATTATTTCGAATATACTGAAACGACCACTTTACCGTCCTATTCAATATAGTTGAAACCCGTTAGCAATCAATAAACAAATTTGAACAAATCTAACGAAAACCAAACCAAAAAATCGTACCTATAATCTGAAATTTTTGACGAACCGCTCAACGGTTTCGCACCAAATTCGGATATATCGTGTACAATATCGAGAGCGAGTTATCCCCAAAATTTCACGCCAAACGAAGCCCGAATCAGTACCGAGTTGACCCAACTTGGTCTGGTCGAACTCGCCACTCGTCATCTCGCGCCAGCACGACACGAACCACCACCACCACCACGTCGTCGCGCATCTGCTTGCGACACCATCACCACCAGGTCATTGTCGTCACCGACCACCAGTCCCACGAAACCCACAAAGCTTCACCAAATTGCCTCCACCAGCAAACCCTCGTCGGTTCCTAGCTGAATCGCACAACTACAGTCGCGGCCACCAAGAACCGACACCATCATTGCGCAAACCACCACTGATGTCGTCAACACCACTAGCGACCCGAGCCGCCGTCGCTGCTCCTTTCCTCTACGACGAACAACCCAACCACGAAACCACATGTAGTCGCACCCAACATCATGCCGCCACCACCTGCGCAACTAGCCACCGTCGCACCGTTAGTCGTCGTCAGTTCTCTTCCTAATCGGTGACCCACCTCACTAGGTCACACCCTAACTCTCAAGCCCACGACCCCCTCTCTGTCTTTAAAACAGATCTGTGATGAAGACGATAGAAGAAAAGGTCAGTCGGTGAAGAATGAGATGGGGTTTGTCGCGCAGAGGAATAAAAGAAAAGGAGTTGTGCATAATTGTTGGGTTGTCTCTCTAGTCACACATCCATTATCCCATATACATATATATAATTTCCATTAATATATATAAATACCAATAATTATTATTACACTTTTTTAATTATTATGTAATAATAATAACCCAAAATTTATCACCCACTTTAAAATAATTAATTATAAAATATTGTGAGAAAATTCCCAGCCCGATGGCCCATTACACCGTCAACCGAATAACCACCGCGAAGAAACGGTCTAAAATCATCTGCGTTGAGTGCGGAACGAAAAAGATAACCATTTAACCTCAATTTATTAATAAATAATAATATATGGAATATTATCAAAAAATCCCTAAACGATGACACGCGTATCCGGAAAATCTACGGGACGCCCGATAATTATTACAATCCGAAATAAATAGTCCGAGGTGTAAAACCCAAACGCTAAATCAACTCCCATTATTAATCAACTCAAGCCCACGAACCAAACACGTCCTTAACAACTCCGATTTAAATCGCAACGCTGATTAAATAAAATAAACTAAAATAAATAGTCAGGGGTGTGAAACCCAACCACCGGAACACCGAATACATACAAAGCCCATCAAATAACTACAAGCAATAAGGCACGAAAATAATCTGATATAAACAAAAAAGTACAGCCATATCAACTTATAGGGGCATGCAATAATTTAAATACGAACTAAAATAACTACACCGGACGTCACAGAGCGTATCTTAAGCCTGACAAAATGCTAAGTGATAATGTCCTAACTATATCGCGTAAATACAAACATAGAGAAAATGAGAAAGGAGGATACAAATGAAGCACATACTAATCCCATTACAAGGGAAAACAAAACGTCGAACCCCTAAAGCACTAAATGCCGAACTCGAACAGCTGAGTCAAAACCTTTAACGTCGGTCTACACAACATGCTGCCACCTAGTCAAAACACTAAAAGTTAAACGTCTAAATGAATCCACTTGGTCGACAATAAGAATTCACGTCAACGTTTCACTAAGTCCGAAACACTACCGTCACGTAATCACCAACGATAGTCCATGAAGTCCTCAAGGAGACAATCGTCCAGCCGCCCAGTCAGCTCCAAACGTTAAACGCGAAAAATTTACACATGAAACACCAAGAATAACCATGACGTCATGAACAAGTGACGTCACAATCGAAAATAAATCGGTAATAATTCTAGAAAATTAGAAAATAATACGGGGTGTTACACCTTCATTCGCTAACTGACCTACTGAGTTTAGGTTCTTCCTAAAGTCTGGAATGTGCCTCACATCCCTCAGCTTCCATATCGATCCGTTGAGTCTGATATGTACTTCACCCTTGCCAATAACACTGTAGGATTGATCGTCACCTAGATGAACCTCGCCAAGGTTACCAGGTGCATAGCTCTCAAAGAGCTCTCGACATGAAATGGCATGGAATGATGCTCCAGAGTCCAAGACCCAAAACTATGTCTTGCTCTTCAAAGAGCATATCAATGTATCATCATCTGAGACAAAATTCGCTTCAGTCTTGTCGTCCGTTATATTTTGCGGGGATCTGTACTGGCTTCTATAATGACCAAGTTTGCCATAATTCCAACACTTGATGGAATTTCGAGACTCATGTCTTAACTTGGAATGACCACGTCTCTGACTTTCGTCTTTCCTTCTGTTCGAACCTCTGCCTCTACTATCGACATTTAATGCTGAGCCACTGTTTGAAGAGTCTGACGTCTGTCTTTTGATCTCTTCTATGAGTACCATACTCACCACAGAATCATATTGTAACGGTTCTACCCCTGAAGAGTTACTGATTGCAGCTTTTGTGGCGCTCCAACTCTCCGGCAATTGGCTTAAAATGAAAGCCGTTTTCATCTTGCTAGTGATTGGCATATCAATTGATTCCAATTGCTTAACAATTTTATTAAGAGAACTGAGATGTTCACTGACCTTCTCATTCTCGGACATCTTCAGATTCACCAATCTAGTGATGAGATGTACCATATTTGTTCTAGACGGTTGTTCGTACATGCTTGAAAGAGAATCCATGAGAGATTTTGTTGTATTTTCATTATTGATGTTGAAAGTAACGGACTTTGACAATGTCAGTCTGATCGTACCAAGAGCCTTTCGATCCAGGATTTTTCAATCTTCTTGTTTCATCGATTCTGGCTTCTGCCCTTCCAATGATAAATACAAATTCTTTTGGTATAACACATGCTCAATTTGCATATTCAAAAAGGCAAAGTTTGTACCGTCAAACTTCTCGATCATACTTGTCTTTTCTTCAGCCATAGCTCCCACTGAGCATATTCGAGGTGTTCAGAGCCGAATCTCGTAAAACCGGTCACACGGTTGCATTCGGACCGGTCCAAAACCTTAAGAACGACTCTGGTTGATGATGTGGCAGTCCTTAATGACGTGGCACTGACGTCACTACTGAACTGACCGAGTACTAGGTAAGCACTACTTTGAGCACTCAGTGACTTTTGAAGCACGTGAGGGCTCGTGGAACCTCCTCTTGCAACACGTTTTACAACCCCAATTTCATCTTGACGAGACAAAGCTCCTAGTATGGTTGGTTTCTGATTTTGTGCTAGTTGATCCTATAAATCTGGACCAGAACATAAGGCTTCGAGACTTGTTTCAACCTGAAGCTCTGATACCACTTGTTAGGGTTTTTACATCCGCCCAAGAACAAAACTAGGGTTTGCTAACCCTATTCACCAAGCCACAAACGCCTACAAATCAGAAAATACACAAACACACACAGAACACAATTGATACAAAGATATATACGTGGTTTAGCCAAAACCGGCTTACGTCCACGGAGAGCACCGTTTCACTATAATCAAAGAGAGGATTACAAGGGGATGATCCGCATATCATACACACGCACACACACAATGTATACTCACGCCTTTATCATCGGAAATAATATAAGCATATATTATTCCTAACTCTGACAAAGAAGAATACTAATCTGTATCTTTTCTTTCTCTCTCACAATCTTGTGCAGAAATCTTGTGTTTCTGTCCCACTTTTGTGTCATACAATACAATAGGAACAACCCATGTATTTGTAGGAGAGGCTGGAGTGGAGGATAAGTCAATTGGAATCAAATTCCAAATAGAATTGGAGTCTTAAAGCTTTTCCAAAAAAAAATCTCTCATCTGGGTCACCAATTCCACTGAGTACTCAGCGGATGTGCAAGTTCCGTGCAAGAAGCCAAAACTCTCTACCACTTTTCCTTCACTTGCGCAAGTTCGTAGATACCCAGTACTCGATGGTTCTTCAGTCCACCTTTGCTTCAAGACACATTTTTCTCCAATTCTCTTCTCGATTCTTGAGGAAATGAGTCATTAGTACTAACATTATCTTGATAATGAAAAGTTTTGGTAACGCAAATTAGAGTATATGAAATTGCTTGGTTTCTTTCTAAAAACAAAAAAAATTATATGGTATTGCAAACCAAGCCAAGTCCTTTACTTTTACAAAAGGAAAGAGTGAAATGCTTAGGTTTTAATTTATTTACTTGTATAGAATTAAATTATGCATTTTTTATGGCTTTGACACTCCCCATAAGGTTAAATAGAAATTACATTATTGACAAAAAAATAATTAGTTTACCATTTACCTAAAAGTTGACATAATATTGTGTTGGCAACTTGACATTATTGCTAAACAATAAGTCCAAATGTAAGAAGTCATTTTACCCTCACTTGATTAATTGATGCCAAATTCCACATAAATAAAATTATATTGGTTGATTTTGTTCAAAGTTAAATTTCGTATTTCTAAAAATAACCTCACTTTGATTTAAACAATAAAAATACGTACAAGCTTTCAATCTCACATTTGCAAAAGATTTGTTTGAATCTTGGATTATCATTGATGTGCGGGGAGGGAGAGCGGGAGGGAGAGAGAGAAAGAGTAATGGGATAATATCACTTACCTCTCCTGTACTTAAGTTTAATTACAGAGAAACCAAAAATTTGAGAGTTGGAATGATGGGGAAAGGAAGATGTAGGTAGAGAGAGAAACTCAAAAACTACGATAGTCAATATGGAAAGTTAAAAATATATAAATTCAATTTACTAATGGGATAATATCACTTACCTCTCTTGTACTTAAGTTTAATTACATGCGGTACTCCTAACGTTACTAAAATATCACTGAAAACACAAATACCCTATAATATATTTTACCATAGTTAAAGAAACTTTTGGAGTGTTGTAAAATTATTCCATTTCAATCACATGTGTTTTAAGCAAAGATTATAGCCCTCTAAATCTTCATATTTGATCTACAGCAAAGCTCAACTCCCCCATACATATACCTTTTGTTGGAAATTGTAATGGTGCATAGTAATTGCGGTATAATTACTAATGTATAGACTTAACTATAAAAGAGAAAAATAGAATCGGAGAACTCAATGGATTACATTGTATTTCTTTTGATATGTTTTACAACACACACAACACCCATATTTATAGTATGGGAAGATAATACAAATCAAACTAAAACACCCATATTTTATCTTCATGTAGTACATAAATTGGACTTTGATGTGTTTGATGGTGGTTGTCTTAGGAACAATATGGACGGTGGTTGCCATAGGAACAATTAACCACATGCATCACATTTCAACACTCCTCCTTGATGCACTTTGTGTTCACTGCAAGCTTGTTCCTTAGGAATTCAAATTTGGCCTTCGGCAATGCTTTGGTAAAAATGTCTGCAACCTAGTCTTCAATGCTTGGTCTTCCTGTGCATGACTGGATTCTTGGCAATAGCAATTGCAGATTTGCTATCAAAAAATAATTTGGTCGCTTTCGGTTGAGCTTCTCCCATTTCTTCAAGAATCCTCCTTAGCCAAATAGCTTGATTTGTTGCTGCACAAGCTGCAATATATTCAGCTTCAGCTGTTGATTGAGCCACTATTTTTTGTTTTTGTGATAACCATGAACACACGCCACTGCCGAGTGAGAAAACATAACCAGATGTGCTTATCATGTCATCTGGTTAACCAGCCCAACCACTATATGTATTGCCAATTAACTCTTCAATTTTTGTTGGTCTATACCAGATACCAAAATTCGCAGTTCCTTTGACATACCTGAGTAGTCTTTTAGCTGCGGTAAAGTGAATTTGGATTGGCTTTTGCATAAACCTGGATAAAAGGCTTGTTGCAAACATGATATCTGGTCGGGTAATGGTCAAGTAGAGTAGACTACTAGTCAGACTTCTGTATTGTTTCTCATTTGCACTTGGCGAGCCATCTTCCTTTTCTAGCTTCTCATTTAGAACTAGTGGTGTGGTCACCGCCTTGGATTATTCCATCTTGAACTTTTTCAACAAATTCCTAGCATATTTCTCTAGACATATGAAGATTCCTTCATCAGTTTGGCTTATCTCCATGCCCCAAAAATAACTCATTAAGCCAAGATCTGTCATCTCAAACTCTTTCTTCACATCTTCCTTAAATGTTTTGATCATTTTGGAATTGCTTCTAGTAACGATCAGATCATTAACTTATAAGGAGATAATAAGAATGTCTGATTTTCCTTGAGCTTTGATGTAGAGAGTGGGCTCGTTAGGACTCCTCCTAAAGCCTTGATCATTGAAATACCTGTCAATTATGTTGTACCAAGCTCGAGGAGCTTGTTTCAGACCATAAAGTGCCTTTTTGAGCTTTAGGACATTTTCTTCTTCCCCTTTTGCTACAAATCCTGGTGGTTGCTTCACATAAATTTCCTCTTTAAGAAATCCATTAAGGTGAAATTACCTAGATGATCAATGAAAATAGCTTAGAGGGGGGTGAATAGGCTTTTTGTCAATTTTAAGATCAATTAAAATTACTTAGCGGAAAATCAATTTTAATCAATCACAAACCCTAATTCTCTAATCACATTAAATCAAGCAATCATGAATATAAGTGAAGAAAATAAATCATGAGAAGACACAGAGATTTTTACGTGGAAAACTTTGGAAAAATCCCAAGTAAAAACCACAGATACGCTCGGGTTTCGATGCACTATGAATCACGAAGTATACAGACTCTATAAAGTTTTAGACTTACAAATCACTCTGATCTTCCATTCTCCACTCAATGTTGGAAATTCTAGATCTACTCGCGCTCCACGGAGCTCTCACTCCGATCTCTATACTCTGACGACTCCACTTCTCAACGGATAAAATAACTATTAAGCCTCCTGCTTCGATCTATGCACTCAGACGGCTCCGTTTCTCCACGGATCAAAGAAACCACGTTGCAATAGATTGTGTGTTGATTTTTTCAAAATCTAGGTCATCCAATTATGCATAAGATCATCGATGTAGAAGCATAATTGAATAAACCCTAAGAGAGAACTAGAAGATATATAAGCACTCAATGATTTTCTCTCTCTATCTCTGCAGAAGAATTTAAACTGTAGAAGAATTGTAGAGATCTCTCACCCAAAAATCTCTCCTCAAATCTTTAGAGACTCATCCTATATATAAAGTGAGTTGAAGAAAATCCTAAGTTTATCCTTTCACATAATTTCACATCAAACTGAGCAAAACCCTTTGATCTGGTCTTCAATATGCATATATCACGTATATTAATGTGTTAGAGTCCCAACCGCATCAAGAGAAATTAAACCGGGGTCAAAATCGGAATTTCACAACATCACTTCGCAACCTTTTCTAAGCGCTGCACATAGGGAAGCTATGCACGGCGCGTAGGCATAAGCTACGTGCAATGCGTAGGTTATATTTCACCAGGCATAGATGGAGCGTAGAAATAGCACTTTTTAGCCACTTTTAGCTACTGGGTGCGTAGGTTGGGCGTAACAAAATTCATGAAAACCACTTTTCTGGGGAATAGTGCCGTTTGAACCCCCTCAACTCCATTAGAATGATTCTTGCAGTTTCGGCTCCGAAAAATGTCGTTTATGCCTTCCGGAATGCATTTTCCGCTCAAACTTGCTCTTTCTTCATATCTCTTGTATTTTCCACTTTTTTAAAGCTTGATTTAAATTTGTCGAAGCTTGTTGATACCTTTGCAAGACCACTTCAATTTTCCTAAACCTACCCGACTTCATAATTCACTCAACATGGTTATTTTCTACAACATACCAATAATAAACAATATTAACATATATTCTTACATAGGGAAAACTGATTTTACATCTGATAGGTGCTCAATATAGTCCATTTTAAGCCCATATCTTGCTATTTGTAAGTCTTTTCATTTCGTTATTTGGTATTTTTATGCCGGTTGTGTGTTTAAGCGTGTTTCAGGAGTTTAATGAAGAAAAAGAGCTAACTTTGGTGAATTAACTAGAGAACTACTCATTTCTATTCAAGAGGAGAGCTAAAGAGGTGTTTTTAAGAGAAAAGTATGTCCCGGAGGGCAGAAACATCTTTTTTTCTAGCCGGAACTTCAAAATTCATTCTAATGGAGTTGAAGGGGTTCAAACGGTACAACTACCAAGAAAAGTGGTTTCCATGAAAAATACTACGGACCACCTACGGACCTAAAAGCTAAAAGTGGCTAGAAAATGTTGTTTTGATGGACTACGTACGGACCATGGAAAAGGGGCTATGCGCCACCCGTAGGAGAGGCTACGCGCCGCGCTTAGGGGCTCTACGGGCCACGCGTATTTTTCTGCATATTTTAAAGCTGCGAAATCCCGATTTTTCCCCGACTCATTCTCCTTGTGGCGGCTGCGACTTGATACCTCAATGCACGTGAATATACACACACATATATATATCAGAATATAGGGTTTTGATCAGTTGGTGTGTAAAATTACCAAAAAGGGCAACCATTAGGGTTTCCCTCAGTCTTTACTTATAAATATCAAACTTTACATCAGTTTAAGGGGGGTTCGTTCGTATAATTTCCAGAGCAATCTCTTGAGATTCATCTCAAGGAGGAGTCATACAAGAAGAAGACCATGGAGGGTGATTCTACATCAAGGATGCAGTCTCCTTCCACCATGATCAACTAATTCGGTATATAGGGTTTTCTAGCAAAACCCTAGCCAAGTAATGTAGTTCTTTATTCATTTTCAATTGTAATGAGGGGAAGCTGCGACTATAGTCTGATGATTGTTGTAGATGAGAGACAGTTTTTATTCTTGATACAAAATTCTATATTTGTTCTAAATTCTTATCTTAGATGGAATGAATATACTATTTTACTCAATCATGATTATTCTAAAAAAATTATGATTTTCTATAATAATGGTTCTGAACACTTGAAATCCTAGGTTTACATAGGCCATGCCTCGGCGAGATTATAACACCCCGCTCCAACACTTGGTATGATATTATCCGCTCTGGGCCCAGCCCGCACGGTTTTGCTCTTGGGCTCTTCCTAAAAGACCTCATACCAATTGGAGACAACACTACACATATAAGCACATCCCAAAACCTCTACTCGGGCGATGTGGGACATCACAATCACCCCCCCTTGGGACCCAGCGTCCTCGTTGGCGAACAACGGGTGATGTGCATGCTCCCACAATTAATTCCGGCCGGGCTCTGGCTCTGATATCAATTGTAACACCCCACTCCAACACTTGGTATGATATTGTCCGCTTTGGGCCCAGTCCGCACGGTTTTGCTCTTGAGCTCCTCCCAAAAGGCCTCATACCAATTGGAGAAAACACTGCACATATAAGCATATCCGCAGACCTCTACCCGGGTGATGTGGGACATCACAGAGATAATATAGACATGCTTTAGTTTAATTTCATGCATTAGGAGTAGATTAGAGTAAAGTAAATAGCATGCACTAGTTATACTCTGACCGGAGATGGGTTGTAGTGAATCCGGTTGATGGTATCCTTTTGGCGGTCATATTCGACTATTTGCGGTATGACCTGATTCACAGTTATAGATCGCCCTTTTACAATTATACAAATTGAGAACTATGTTATGCGGTTAGTGGTGGAGCGATGAAAACCTTAGTTTTCTCTCTCTTGATCAAACTATCAATTTAAATTCCGTTCTTAGTTAATTTAGTTATAATTCTTGAAAACCAAATCAAAACACTTTTTCAAACATAATTCAATATTGTTAAATTACTGAAGTGAATAATCCAAGTCTTTGCGGGATCGATAACCTGTCTCGAGCCATTTTCGTGCTATAATTGACTCATGCGTTTACGATAGGTAAAACCTAGGCCATCTCAAGGGTGTGTTTTTAACACATATTTTTAGCCACCCTGACGGTACATCAATATCCATCTAGAATATCTTCCATCCTTTCTGAGTTACAAGTGCTAAAATGGTTCTCTCGGTATATTATGTAGATACTGAAGCAAAAGTTTCATTGTAGTCAACTCCAAATTGTTGTGCGAAACCCTTTGCAACCAATCTGGCCTTGTGCTTCTGAATTGAGCCATATGGATTTACTTTTGTTTTGTAAATCCATTTGACCCCAACAATATCCTTGTGTCAATCAATTCCCATGTCTGATTTTTCTCAATCATTTTTATCTCCTCCTTCATTGCAAGTCGCCATTCTTTATGTTGAGCTGCTTGATCATAGTTGGTTGGCTCATGAACAACATTGTGGCAGTACTCAAAAATTTTAGTAGAGTCATATAGATCAGACAAAAGTCTAGTTCTTCTGGGTGGTGATTGAGAAGATGAAGATTCACCGCGTCTTGGTGAATTTGTTGGAGATGATTCGGTCGAGCTAAAATCGTCAGAATCTGAATCTGTACCGAGAGTTTCTTGGTTGGAAACATCCTCGTTAGCTCCCACATTTTACTGAAATGAGGGGATCACAATAACTTGTTTGTTTTTATCTATTTTCATCCCAATTCCAAGATGCCGCTTCACAAAATGTAACATTCTGCTCACTTGAATTTTATGAGTTTGCAGATTGAATATTCTATAGCCCTTTGATTGGGAGTTATAGCCTAGGAAGACTTCTTTATCTGCTTTTGTTTCAAGTTTGTGCCTTTTTTCTAATAGCACATGCATGTAGCAAATACAACAAAATATTTTTAGATGTCTAATAGAAGGCTTGTGTTCGGACCATGCTTCCAGTGGAGTCATGTCACGAATCACTTTTATGTGCTTTTATTTTGAAGATAAACAGCTGTATAAATTTCTTCAGCCCAAAACTTGTTTGGCAGATTTTTATCTTTTATCATGGATTTGGCCATATCCATGATTCTTTTATTCTTTCTTTCGAAAACTCCATTTTGCTGAGGTGTATATGAGATAGTGAGTTGATGATCAACACCTTCATCTTCACAAAATTTATTAAATTGAGTGGAGGTGTACTCTGTGCCGTTGTCACTTCTCAATGTTTGGATCTGGCAGCCTCTTTGTTTTTCCACCAGATTCTTGAACTTTTGAAAAATTCCGAAAACCTCAGATTTTTCCCTTAGAAAGTAGACCCAAGTCATCCTGGAATAATCATCTATGAATAAGATGAAATACCAGCTATTATCCAATGATGGAGTTCTCATTGGACCGCAAACATCAGTGTGGACCAGTTAAATTTTGTCGAGGCTCTCCAGGCTTTGCCTGTAAGGAATGGTTGGCGGTGCATTTTTCCAAGTTGACAGCCTTCGCAAACCCTTTTGTAGTCACTGATAGATGGCAGATCTTTAACCATTCCTTTTTGGGACTGTAACATTAGACTTTGGATGTTACTGTGCCCAAATCTCTTGTGACACAACTAGCTGTTTTCCTCAACTTGTGCCTTCATTGAGTTTTCAGCACCATTTTTCCATTGAATGGGGAATATTTTATTATCCATCTTCACTGTTGCGATCTACTTCTTCTGATGATCATAAATTACATAGGCGTTGCCTTCAAATAATAATGAATAAACCGTTCATCATCATTTGAGGTACACTAAGTAAATTTTGATCTAAATCGAGGACACATAGGACATATTTAATGAACCGCGTCCCTTTCTTGGTTTCAATCACGATAGTGCCTTCACCTTTGGATTCAACCACAGCTCCATCACCCATCCTTACAGGTACTTTTACCTAGGAGTCTAGGTGTGTGAGGAAATTTTGACTCTTGGTCATGTGGTTTGTACACCCACTATCAATTAACCACACTTCATCTTTATTGGATGTGTTTGCTTGATAGGCTAAGAAAAGTTGACTCTCCTCCTCTTTGGTCTCTAACACAGTTGCTTGTTGATTTTGCTTAAATCTGCAGATTTCTTCAAAGTGGCCAATCTTCGTACAAATTCTGCACAGTGGTTTGCCTTTGTGCCAACAATTTTTCTCCTGATGGCCGGTCTTTTTGAAAATGCCACAATGAAGGAATTTGCCTTTGTTTTCTCATTCCTTGGAGCCGTTTGGTTTGTCTTACTTGTAACCGCCTTTTCCTTTTTGAGATTTCCCACCTTTGAAGTATGAGAATCTACTTTTGTGCCTAGATTGGAAAGTACCTTCAGCAGCTTCAGTTCTTCTGGACAGTCTTTGTTCATGGGCTTGTAGAGAACCTACATGTTCGAGGACTGAAAGTTCAGCAAGGTCTTTTGATTCTTCGATGACGCTCACAACAGAATCGAATCTTTCTGTGAGTGATATTAAGAGTTTTTTTTATCACTCTCTGATCAGTCATGTCACCACCATACGCCTTGACTTGATTTACCACTTCTATAACTCTTAAAGAGAAATTTTTTATGCTATCTCCTTCTTTCATTCAGAGATTTTCAAAATCTCTTCTTAGAGTCTAAAGTTTGATTGCTTGAATTTTGATGGTGCCCTGAAATTCGTCTTTCAGGGTGTCCCACGCTTGCTTTGCTAAGGAAGAATTCATGATTCTTGGAAATATGGAGTCTGAGACAGCTTGATGAATTTTTGCTAGTGCATCAACATTCTTTTTGTGCCATTCTTTAATTAATTTCGAAGAGCTTTCTGATGGAAATGTTGCAATAGGAGTCTTTTCTGCAGATTTTTTTGATGATTGTGCTGAATCAGCAGTTGCGAGAACTCCTCTGTCAACTACTTTCCACAAATCAAATGCCCGGAGAATGGTTTTGATTTTTATGCTCCAAAAATCATAGTTCTCTCTGTTGAAGACTGGAACCTGCTAGCTAGAACTGAAGGAGGCCATGTCTATATAGAAATTGTGCTAGAACTTGCGCCTTTTTTTTTAACTCTCTTTCTTATCTAATTTTTCTGTAATAAATCTCACTTTTTTTTTCTCACTCCAAACAACACCGACAACACCTTCACTTTTTTTCCCCTTTTGCTTCTCTCTCTTCTTTAACTCTAACTAACTACCTCAATTAAAATCACCAGAACTCTCTCTCATTAACTCTTACCTCACCAAACTCAATTACTACTCCACCGTCCTTCTCAAGGAATCTTTTTTTTTTCTTTAATCTTTTCTTCTCTCT
The DNA here is from genome assembly GCA_963922005.1 of Cornus suecica. Lineage (NCBI taxonomy): Eukaryota > Viridiplantae > Streptophyta > Magnoliopsida > Cornales > Cornaceae > Cornus > Cornus suecica. The sequence goes on along the minus strand of OY998238.1, from coordinate 64,274,474 downwards.
CACAATCACTCTCTGCTCACCATAGATATATATATATATATATATATAGGTCTGCTGGAGAAGAAAAACTGGAGCAACTTTGTTCGTTACCTAAGATGGCCTAAACGGTGCCGGCGAAGCCGGGGATGATATGACAATAGGAGTGGGTGGAGAAGGTGCCTGAATGGTTGTCCCTGGCTTATGGTCAGCTACGCGGAAGCATTGACGAAGGCAGCGATTTTGATCGAATCAAAGAGATGGGGTGGTTGTAGGATCTGTTTGTGCTTATGGTGGTGGTGTAGATGGTGATGGAAAATTTTCAAGGTGAGTAATCTCAGACCTAAGCTAGGATCTGGGTTGGAGTTTTGCGGTGGTGGTGCGGATCTTTACAATGAGTAACAACTCAAACCATAAGCTCTGATACCATGTTAGAAATTATAATATTGCATAGTAAGTACGGAATAATTACTAATATATAGACTTAACTATAAAAGAAAAAAATAGAATCAGAGAACTCAATGGATTACATTGTATTGTTTTTTATATGTTTTACAACACACACAACACCCATATTTATAGTATGGGAAGAGAATAAAAATCAAACTAAAACACCCATATTTTATTTTCATGTAGTAGTTAAATTGGACTTTGATGTCTTGGACGGTGGTTGTCTTAGGAACAGTATGGACGGTGGTTGCCATATGAACAGTTAACCAAGTGCATCACATTTCAACACCTTTTCTTTCTTGTGTAATAGTATTAAATCACTACCAATTTGTCTCTCAATCTGCAAATCACACTCCTAATCAAAACAAACATCTTCTAATCACCGCCAACCATCTCTTTCCTAACTAAATCCTCATAATACACCCTAAAATCATGAAATTTGGTGTTAGAGAGAGAGAGAAAATTTGAACCGGCTGGGCGGTGGAAGTAATCGGTAAGTGGAGAGAGGGTTGAAGGCGGCATAACATTTGGAGAGAAAGGAGAAATGAGTGGTATGGGTTTAGGGTGGTGGGAAGGTGTATTGGATGATGGCACCGATGGTTCAACAACAAAACAAATGCCTCACAGTTGCCTATATCTGACCCATTAATTGGAGTGCTTGTAGTCTTTCCATTGCCTATATTTGACCCGTTCATCGGAATGCTTGCATGAAACACAAACTGCCTCGACGGTTCTCCTAGTAGTTTTGAGTTTTCATGAGAGTGGTGAAGGCTCTATAACACAGGTTTTACTCTTTATGAGAGTGAGCTGGGACATACCCACCAATTCTTCTACATTCACGGGTTCATTGGGGAGGACTGGAGTTGGCTTCAAGAGCTGTTGGTGATCAAGATGATTCCGCTCCTTTCCCTTCTTCACCAGAGGCTACATTTGATGGCCACAGTGCATGAAATCAGAAGGGGTAGAAAAACTGGAAATAATGCAGGAACTACCGATGGGATTTTGCTTGATGGAGTAGTGGTTTCTTTGGATTCTTCAACCATTTCAAAGGAATTAGCTTCCATGGGTTCGAACTCAGGTTTGAGAGAGAGACTCAATGAAGGTACGTAGTGCATTTTGATTTTCAGCTTCCACTGATTGAGAAGGAGGAAGCTTGAATTGTTCTTCTGACACTGGTGGTGGATCCATAGCTTGAAAAACATGTAACGTAATAATAAAAATCACAAAATGAATAAAAGAAGGGTTTGCAACATATGCTCATCTAAGATGACAAACGTTTACTTGTTTATTACATATATATTTACAGTCAATGCACATGTTGTCATGTTTATGAAGACAATCCCAATCCATTTCAAACATCTAGGGATTTTATACAGGATTCACTCTACTTAATGGTTATTAAAGTTTCACTCTTGCATATGATGTTTAATGTAAACGACCTGTAAAACCAGAGAGGCATAGTAGATTGACCCAAAAGAATTTTCACATCTGTAATTGTGTGCATCAATGCTTGTAAATTAAGATGAGGCTCATGCAAAATTTAACACAAAGAAGCAAAACAAACCATTTCAAAAAGGATGGATCACTCTGCTGGATAAAATACTTTTGGGCGTGGCTTGCTACTTGGTTAAGAGTCCTTGATATAACATAACTGCGTCCTTTCCTTAACTTCTGGAGACCAAGTAGGAACAACTGATGCTCCTCTTCCATCCAAGGTGTGCCTGCCAAACCAAACCCAGTTAATACATGTAGATATTTTTTATGATGATTATGATGAATATCGGACGGAAGACCTGCTCAGATTGTATTTTTAGTGAAACATTTATCAGAGAAGTTAACAAGTATTTATGTAGTATAAGTGAAGTTTAAGATTGTTAAATAAAGGGTAAATTACAGTTTCACCCCCTTGTTTAGACTTATTACTATTTGACCCCTCGTGTTCTAGATATTTATAGTCTCCTCCCCTAATAATCATCGGCATTTAATTCCGGTGACTAGAAAAAAGAATTTACAATTCTACCAATGTTATTTTATTTTATTTTTGGGAAGGGAAAAGAGGTGTTTACAAGAACCGAGGGACAATATATTTATTTCACCTCTAAATATGAATGCATCAGCATTGACCGACGTTAACTGTACTGGAAGTTTGCAGGAGGGGAAAAGTGAAATAAAAGTATAAACTGTAAGAGAGGTAATAGTAATTCTCTATACTAGAGGGGTCAAACTGTAATATATCCAAACAAAAGGGGATAGTACTGTAATTTACCATATTGATAAACTATAAGTCCAAATGTATGAAGTCATTTTACCCTCACTTGATTAATTGACGCCAAATCCCACAAAAATTAAATTATATTGGTTGATTTTGTTTAAACTTTACAGGAAATTTAATATATATATATTTATAAAAATAACTTATATGATGTCCCACATCGCTCAGGTATAAAAATAACTTATATAAAATCACACCTTTACTTTGATTTCAAATAATAGAAACACGTACAAGCTTTCAATTTCACATTTGCAAAAGATTTGTTTGAATCTTAGATTATCATTGATGTGTTTGAATCAGAGAGAGAGAGAGAGTGGAGAGATATAGAGAGACAATGGACTAAGTAGAAAGAGAAACAAAAATTTGAGAGTTGGAATGGATTGGAAGGGAAGATGTAGGTAGAGAGAGAAACTCAAAAACTATGATAGTTGGTATTGAAGGAAAAAATATATAAATTGAATTTACTAACATGTGAGGGGTATAAAGGTCTAACTCTTTTCCCTTGGTAAAGTACTTCTGGTCTTTAAATTTTTTAAATTGGCAAACTTTAGACTTTTTTGATGGTCAACTAATTGTATACACCACATTTTTGCCTCCCATTTTCAATAACCGGAATTGCCCTTTGGGAGGTAGTCAATGCCATTTGATCAATAGTTGACCGAAAAATCGTGAAGTTTGACTTTGCGATATCTCCCAATCCGACCGTTGGATTTGCAATCCGACTTCTACGGTGAGTTTCCTATCGGATTTAACCTTGGGTAAAGCTCTCCGATGACTAATCACACACAAATCCACCGTTGAACTGTAAAAAGTCACTTTTAGGGTTTTGAATTCCGGATGTGATGTCTCTCTCCTTCGAACTCCGATCCTCGCACTGGTTTCTTTTACAAAATTTTTTTTACTATCACACACGTCCCTCAAATCCGATTGATCATAATCCACTCACAGGGGTCCCGAATCCACACATAGGGGATGTGGTCCCCGAAAACCACTTTTTAATCTCTTTATCAGATCATTGATCGAACTTCACCAGTGGCTTACCAACATGGCAAAATCTTAAGACCATATAAGGCATGACCATTTCTGAGTTTTGGACAGTCCCCGGGCTCAGGGGTAAAATGGTAAATTTTAAAAAATTACTTTTAGAGGAGTCGTACACGACTTCTGAAGCCAGAGACACTTCGTCTTGACCTAGTTATAGGTCAGTTCTTGTTTCCTCAGAGCTTTATTATCAAGAGGGCATTTTCGTCCTTTCAAAGAAATCCGTCCGTTAAATCGACAATCAGAATCTGCCATCATTTTTAAAACGCCATTTCTAGCTGGGAATGATCTTCCGATCATTTTAATTCAACCAATGATTTTTTTACGATCGAGTGGGCCCGGCCTGTCCAGTCTTGGACCGAGGCTCGCAAACTTGTTGTGTGGGGGGGGGGGGGGGGGAGGATGCTCATCATAAGAGAAGAAAAAAGGAAAGAGATAAACACATCACAAAGGACAAGAGTCATTGTTCAAGGGAGGGGGAAGGGTAGGCGGCCAACCCTTGTGTTTGTGTGTGTGTGTGTACTGATGTGAACTTTGGAGGAACCTATTACTCCCTCTATCCCGTTTTAGTTGTCCACGTTTGAATTTTCAATAATTTTTTTGATTTTTTATGTTTTCTATTTTACCCTTTGATAATGTAGTATAGTTGTAGTTTTTTGTGGGGCCCATCATTTTTTGAAGTTAATGAAGAAGGAGAATTTGAGAAAGTATGTGATAATATTGTATTTGGATTCAAAACTGGACAACTAATTTGGGACAAGTAAAGTAGGAAAAATGGACAACTAAATTGGGACGGAGGGAGTATATAGATCAACTCAAATCAAATTTAATTCGCAAGTATATGAATCGAATGTAGTAATGATGTGTATTGCGAGATCGTTCCCATGAGGATTGGTTAGGACAACTTAATTCTAAAAATTATTATTTAACTAATTCAACAAAATATTGATGATTTTAGTAATAGTAATATAAATACAATGATACAAAAAGAATACCAAGACTTTGATTCCACCACTAATCATCACAACTCCGATTTTCAATTGTAAACTCATTAAATATCTGATTAATTCCCACACATCTAAATAATACTTACTATTAAGTTCATAGATGGTCTATCTGCGTTAGGGCATAGGTTCAATTCAATATTATATTATCTTGGCCAAAAAGAATAAATAAATTATTGAAGAAAAATATAAATCACAATTATTTATCCGTGGTCAGGCATAAACAATTATAATTTATTATCTTCTTCTTAAATCGCCAAGTAGATTACATGTTCATGGTCAAACACAACTAACTATATGCTAGGAAGGAAATATGTTCAATTTTAGTCTCAGTTAAAGCATATAAAATCAAAATTATTAAGATACATCTAATAATAATAAGACTATAGAATATTCAACAATGTCTACAACAGAAAACCATAAAGCTACACATGACTAGGGTTTCCTCTCGGCCTTGGCCGAGAGAATTAGCTACACATGAAAAATAAAACAAGAACGACCAAACCCGAAATCATAAGTGGAAGACATCTTGAATTTCTCTATTGACCACGAAAGTCTTTCCCTTCTGTTCTTTGGCCATTGATGCTCTCTTGTGCATCCTTATACGTCCTAAATATATAGGCCTTCTAGGGTTTTATATTAGGAAAGTAAATAAGGGAATAAAAAATTCTCATAATCAGTTTCCTAATTAGTGGTGACTTGCATCGCACTTTTGACTAACTTGGAGAATAAATTGGCAAATCTTAGCGAGATAAACTTTTCTTGAAGATCAAGTCTTCTTTCTACATCTGCTGATTTCACCTCATTCTGATATTGTTTTCACAACTTATGATTTAATTACCAAAGTTGATCCTAATTTTCGCACATAATAGTTGGCCCGTTTTGACATGCATTTTTTGTCATCTAAACATCAGAATTAGGGTTTCTATGTAAATACCAGTATACTCTAAATTGAATAATCTTTCCATAAATATTGAGCTTGAATAAATCCTATAAACAAGCTGAAAGTTATAGCCCAAACACTAGGACGTGGTCTAAAAAGGTTTTTGGCTTCTTTAGTTGGATTTAACCTATTTTCACCAGAAGACACCACTAGCCTACAAAAATATAAAAACACAAGTATTAATTAAAATAAAATAAAACAAACAACTAACAAGTATAATTTTAGAGGTTACTCTCCACTTATTCATACCTCTCACTTTCTCTCTCTCCACCTTTTCAAATCAAAATACCTCCATACACTATATACATACATATATACATGATCTAGATAGAGCATGTAATGCCCCACAATCCACAGGACTTCCCGTACTAGAGTCTAGGATCGCTGGAGCGCCACTTGGCAAACATAATGAAAATCGGGCAGAGTTCCATCTGTACGAGAACCCTCCGGTGGATAAGGTTCACTCCAAAATAACCCCTATATATACATAAATGGTACTAACACAATAAAGATCCTGTCCACAATAATAACAAGGGATCGGGATTGACGGCACAGTAACACCGCCACCTGTCCAAGCCCCACAACAAGTCTACAGTCCAAATATACATGATAATACCCAACACAAATGAAGTATGTGCTAACCCGGCAATAGATATAGACCACTACACTCGTAGGTGCCAAAAAAATAATACATTAATCCAAAAGGGCAAAGTAAACGCAAATTAGCCCTAAACATGACCTAAATAATAAAATATAACAGTAGGTCCCAATATGCCAAATGCATCACAACAATTACATCCGACCCTATCCGGTCACATAACCTGAAAATAATAACCACAGAGGGAATGAACTAACAATGCTCATCAGGGAAACGCCCTCTGTCTTCGCCCTAACTAGCGAGACTTACTGGCTCTTCCCAAAACCAAAGCGGGATTCCATCCTGGAACAAAGATAAAATATATATCTCATCTCGGTCTACGTACCCGTAAGATCCATAACTCGACACACTGAATACTTAACAATCCAACTATAATAAGAGTAAGAGAATCATAGAGCAAGTTTATATATATACAAACGTCTAAACTAACTGATATCATGAAATGATGTGAGAATGTGATGCATGTCCATGTCTACCTAAATTTTAAGACATGATTCTTAGGCATAGCTCTCTCTGCTACCCTGTAGCCATCCCGTACGACCAACTGCATACGTGACTCATCTAGGATGTCCGTAACCCGGAGTCCTAGGAACAAGCGGGCATTCCGTACCCCAGAATCCCTAACATAATGCAGAAACTAAATCCCAGGCGTAGATCACATTGCTACCATGTAGTCAACCTATATGACAACACATGTATGTGACTCATCTAGGATGTCCGTACCCCGGAGTCCTAGGAACAGGAGGGATCTCCATACCCTAGAATTCCTACACCAGGATGGTCGTACCCTGACGTCCGGTGTTCAATACAATCATGCTCTCTAGTCTCCCACAGACTACATGCTTGTGAGATGATTATGACTTATAATAATAATATCATGCGATGGCTAGCACCCTAGGCATACATGCATGATCTTCATAATCAATTTAATTTAATACACATAACATGCTCGATTAAAATCGCATAGGAATGTAACACATCATCTTATCGTTAATTTCTAGTAATACCAACTTATTACTTATATACCATTCAAATAATATAATCAATTTAATATATACACAACATGATCTAATAAAATCATATAAGCACGAAACACATAAACTCTCAATAATTCCCATTTAATTCATTCATTTATTTTTTCAATTAATTTAATTTATTTATTTTTCAATTAATCATTTAATCATGGTATCTTCATCCTTTTCAATTTAAATACGTTTAAATAAATTCTAAGCCACCGCAATTTCTGAATAACGCAACTATAATTTCACACACCCTACAGTGCATGAAATCATGAAATAGAACCATGGTTTCCCTACTAATGGGTGTCTGGTGTGTACAAAATATTTTGTTAAAAATGACACCTTAATGACACTTTAGGTTTTACCCTTCTGCAAACACACAGATCAGTTGTAGACAGTTTTGCTTGAGTAGGGGAATATCGATCCTGGAACAACCAGTGTTATTTTGCAATTTTTTGCAATTATTTCTGATTTATTTTCGGTTGTGACGTCACTTGTTCATGACGTCATGGTTATTCTTGGTGTTTCACGTGTTAATTTTTTGCGTTTAACGTTTAGAGCTGACTGGGCGGCTGAACGATTGTCTCTTTGAGGACTTCATGGACTGTCGTTGGTGATTACGTGACTTGACTTGACGTGACGGTAGTGTTTCGGACTTAGTGAAATGTTGACGTGAATTCTTATTGTCGACAAAGTGGATTCGTTTAGACGTTTCACTTTTAGTGTTTCGAGTAGGTGACAGCATGTTGTGTAGACCGATGTTAAAGGTTTCGACTCAGCTGTTCAAGTTCTGCATTTAGTGCTTTAGGGGTTCGACATTTTGTTTTCCCTCGTAATGGGATTAGTATGCGCTTCATTTGATTGATGTGCCTTGTTTAGCTGGCGTGCTTAGGAGTATTTGTATCCTCCTTTCTTGTTTTCTCTGTGTTTGTATTTACGCGATATAGTTGGGACGTTATCACTTAATATTTTTGTCAGGCTTAGGATACTCCCTGTGACATCCGGTGTAGTTATTTTAGTTCGTATTTAAATTATTGCACGCCCCTATAAGTTGATGTGGCTGTACTTGTTTATTTATATCGGATTCTTTTCGTGCCTTATTGTTTGTAGTTATTTGATGGGCTTTGTATGTATTCGGTGTTCTGGTGGTTGGGTTTCACACCCCAGACTATTTATTTCAGTTTATTTTATTTATTCGGCGTTGCGATTTAAATCGGAGTTGTTAAGGACTTGTTTGGTTAATGGGCTTGAGCTGATTAATAATGGGAGTTGATTTAGTGTTCGGATTTTACACCTCGGACTATTTATTTTGGATTGTAATAATTATCGGGCGTCCCATAGATTTTCCGGATACGCGTGTCATCGTTTAGGGATTTTTTGATAATATTCCATATATTATTATTTATTAATAAATTGAGGTTAAATGGTTATATTTTTCGTTCTGCACTCGACGCGGATGATTTTATATCGTTTCTTCGCGGTGGTTATACGGTTGACGGTGTAACGGGCCTTCGGGCCGTTAATTTTCTCGCAATATTTTATAATTAATTATTTTAAAGTGGGTGATAAATTTTGGGTTATTATTATTACATAATAATTAAAAATGTGTAATAATAATTATTGGTATTTATATATATTAATGGGAATTATATATATGTATATGGGATAATGGATGTGTGGCTGGAGAGACAACACAACAATTACACACAACTCCTTTTCTTTTATTCCTCCTTGTGACAAACCCCATATCCTTTTTCACCGAATAACCTTTTCCTCTCTCATCTTCATCACAGATCTGTTTTAGAGAGAGAGAGAGGGTCGGCGACCCACCTCACCAGGTCGCCGATTAGGAAAAGAACTGAGGACGACTGATGGTGCGGCGGTGGCAAGCTACGCAGGTGGTGGCGGCATGATGTTGGGTGTGACTACATGTGGGTTCGTGGCTGGGTTGTTCATTGGAGAGGAGAGAAGCAGTGACGGCGACTTGGGTCGCTAGTGATGTTGACAACATCAGTGGTGGTTTGCGCAGTGATGGCACCGATTCTTGGTTGCCGCGACTGTAGTTGTGCGATTTAGCTAGGAACTGACGAGGGTTTTCTTATGGAGGCGATTTGGTGAAGCTTTGTGGGTATCGTGGGACTGGTGGTCGTCGGCGACGAAGACCTGGTGGTGATGGCGTCACGAGCAGATGTGCGACGATGTGGTAGTGGTGGTTCGCGCCGTGGTGGCGCGAGATGACCAATGACGAGTTTGGCCAGACCGAGTTTGGTCGACTCGGTACCGATTCGGGCTTCGTTTGGCGTGAAATTTTGGGGGTAGCTCGCTCTCGATGTCATACATGATATATTCGAATTTGGTGCGAAACCGTTGAGCGGTTCGCCGGAAATTTCAGATTATAGGTACGATTTTTTGATTTGGTTTTTGTTAGATTTGTTCAAATTTGTTTATTGATTGCTAACAGGTTTCAACTATATTGAATAGGACGGTAAGGCGGTCTTTTTGATATATTCAAAATAATTTTCGGGCAACTTTGGTCAGCGGGCTCTATATTTGGGCACCGACACTGTTCACGGCGAGCCGTATCGATGCTGTTTTGTAAACATTTATTTAGGTTGGATTTTTATATACATATTTATTTCTCACTATTAGTACGTAGGAATTTCTATCACTTCCGGCGTATGTTTATGTGTGTGTGATAGCCGGTGTTAGCGTTCCTAGCTATAAACGAGAACTAGAAAATTTTATAAAATTGATGAAATATCCATAAGGTGGAGTAAATGGGATTGGAATATAGAATTGCCTTGATAAGTTAATTTAAATTATTTCTCTGAAAATTATGAATAATTAAAACCTACTTAAATTAAATTAAAGAGGCAACCTGATGCCCTTTAAATTTAAAGTAAGTTAGTAGAATTGTTGAATTAGATTTGGACTTAGAAAGTAATGATAAGTTTCCCCTGATTTTGGTGGTTTAGTGAAATTAAAAATATGTTAGGGGATACGTGGAATGAGGGACGTTAAAACTTAGACGTGGTTCTAATTCCCTCTAAATTTTCTTGTAAATTATAAATAATTGAATTTATAAACTAAATTGTCCCTGGAGTGGACTTATTTGAATTCGGTTATTGTAATTTAAATTAAAGCATGCGAATACATTGAAAATTTATAAGAATTGGGCAATTGAGAACCCAGATGAACTTGAAATGGAGTAGTTGTGATTTATTGTTTTAATTTGATTATAAAGCATGCTTTGTATGAAAATTTAGAATTTATGCTGCATACTTGAGCATGGGTCTATGTAGAGGCATTTTGCATTTATGTAGCACCCTGGACATATGCATTGGTTCGGTGTGATTTGCATGCCTCATTTGTATTATATATATATATATATATATATACGAATGGACCATTTGGATAGTCGCAACAATTGGCCAGGGGGTGGTCTAGCACCCAGGGAGCTAGCATCTCTTGAATCCTTAGACATTGGGGGTGAGGGCTTGGGCCTCACTTGCCGTTCCGGACGGACTTGTGGTCTCCGTACTCTATTTGGGGACACCCATCCTTCCTGTTGTGGGTTTGTTACCCCATCAGTGAACGGTTTGGGATTCCTGGATATTTGTTTAACCCTCATGTAGATAGGGTTGAACTGGAGTTGTATTGACATTGCATTGACATTCACATTGAGCATTTATTTGATGTGTGTTTATTAGTTGAGATTTTCTGCTGTTATTGATTACAGATATGAAACAGGTTATATGTGGATAAATCTAAAATATATATATTGTCCCCTTGAGCACTAGGGCGCAATAGTTGAGATTATGATTATGCTCTTGGATATAGAGATCCCTTGTTAATATTAGAAAACTGATTAACGGATTTTCTCAATGTGAATGAGAGCTTAAAAATCCTAAGTTGAAAAGTAAAAAGGTTTCATAATAATTAAAAACTAGGGTTATTGGAGCCATGATTGGCTGGCGTTCTGAGTAGTTAAGTGGAGCTCGATAGAAAAAGAAACCTTGGTGTGTATCTGTTTCCTGTGAATTGGATATCTAGTTGAATTGATTAATGCCTCATACCGGGATTATATGAGGTCATGGTTTTCGGCCATATAGGCCTTCGTGGTTGGTGACTAGTGTTATCGTAGGTTGATTTGTGGACCACTCTGGTGGTATGGAGAGTTTTTCAATTTAGGGGTCGTTTAAGGCTCGTTAGTCTGACCTTCCCTCTTCTGACTCCTATAGTTTGAGCTTATCGCTCTTTCATTCACTCTGGTGACATTTTGAGAAGTAAACGATCTTTAGTCCATGAATCTTGAGGTCACGGTTACAGTTTGGATCTTTAGGACCAAACCAAGGATATGTAAATGTTTTGAAAGCTCAAAGTTTTTGGTTTTTTTTTTTATAAAGCTGTAATTTTTTTTATTTACCCGGGTTCCGCTAATTGTTTTTGAAAATCCCAAGTTAAAGATTTGTTTTATGAAAAATGTTTTAAATCCTTGGAACCGGGAGTATTGAAAGAAAATCTCGCTTTGGGAAATGGTAGAAAATCCCATTTGAAAACGTTTCGTGAAGTCAGTGAGTATAGGGCATTGGTTGTCCCTGTTTTTGAGATCTCGAGGTTGTCTCCGAGATCTTGGCGTTGTTAGGTTTCAAGTTCTCCAGGCTTCTCCTAGTTTGTTTCTGGGATTCCTTCTTGTTGGTTTTGGCTAAGGTATTCTCAGAGTTTTCCATAAAATTTTAAAATATTATTAAAGGTCTTAGGACCGGTTTTGAAGGAAAATTAAAGGAGATTTTAAAATGGTTTTCATCTTGAACCTTGTGGTCATTCTCATGTCTCGTCGACGTTTCCTTGATTATATAGCAGACTTGGATATTTCAGTGCCTTAGCTGTTAGGGGGGTCCTTATGTTTATTTCTTTGATGCTCTTCTTGTCATATTTCTTGTATGAGACATAGTGTTGATTTATGCACACATAGTGCAACTTCTAGTACTCTGATTAGGTTCGGAGGTGTTAGAACCAAACAGATTTGACCAGGTCCTAACTTTTTCTTAAAAACCGGTTGAATCCTTCGGGGTTCATCGTTTTTCTTTAAAAACCGGAGGACCTTGACATCCGTTTGGAACTGAAAGACTCCGGTAACCCTTTCCTGTGCCTCAATAGGCATTGTGAATTGGAGATTGTCTAGTGATACCCTAGTCTGATCTAGTACTAGGGTTTTTTCTCCTTATGTTACCCTTGTGGAATAGATGGTATCAGTGTATCTGTATCAGGTGACCTATCTATCTCCTAGAAACTCGGAGTGGCGTGCTTGGTGCACGGAGGGTCAAGAAGTGAGTTCTTGTAGTATTCTAGATGAGGGCGCGTATTAGACTCTGTTTGTGTGTGCCTTTCTGGATATGATTAGTTATTTACGGGGTCTTATATATATATATATGTTGATTTGATCTGGTATGTGCGTTGGGGATATTTCTGTTGTTAGGTGCTTTATTGTGATTCTTGAGTAGGTTTGAGATTGCTGGTGAGATTATTTTGGGGTTTCTGTTGGCGTGGGTGCCACGTAAGACAACTGACCGACCTAGGATAGATGCATGTACCTGGGATGGTTCGCAGTTCCTAGACGGCTAAGAGTGTGTTATATAGATATTTTTGGTGATCCCCCGAGGTTGTGCTCACCCCTACACAGATTGCAGGTTTCCAAGTGGATGCAACACGGCTTGTTCAGCGGCGATGGTACGGGTGAATTGGGACGCTTTTATTTAGATTTGCTCCTTTTATCCGTATTTATTCTTGTGTATTCTTATTTCTCTTGGGAGCCAGTTTGTTGGCATATTCTCTTTTGTTGTATATTTTATTTTGGTATTTATTGATTTGGGGTGCCTTTATACCTTTTCGGCATAGCCATGTGGCTTTCTTTATAATTTCATTTGAGCATTTGGGGATCTATTGATTTTAGAGGGGTTGTGTAGTGGTATTGGTGTTCTTTTCCACTCTCTCGGCCCTAGTAGGTTTCTGGAATGTTGGGCTGCGTGCCATTGATTTTATTTTTGTTATTATGGGCAGGTCGTTCTATTGTGTTGATTTTGGGTTATCCGGATGTTCCATTTACAAACGGAACTCTGCCGGATTTTTGTTAGAATTTATTATTGAGTTTCTATCACTCAGGTGGCATGGAATACTTTGTTTTCATTCTTATTCCATGTATGTCGTTGTTGTTATTGATTCTAGTGGTCATTTTCCGTGACGTCATACCTTGGGATTCAATGATTCTCCGGATTGTAGTCTCAGGAATAACGGGGCGTGACAAATCCCACAGAGACAAGGATTTTTCACTTCAATAGTCTAAAAACACTGAATTATATTTTTCCAAAAAAGAGTTTCTTTTTGTGAATTATCTACTGGTATTGAAAATAAAACAACAAGCAATAATAAATAATGGTTGTGATTCAGAGAGATAGAAAAGTAGGGTTTCCTCACTCCACCACTAACCGCATAATAGAGTTAAGATTATATATCAATTGCATGAGGGAGATCCATTGACTGTGAATCAGGTCGCACCGTGCCAGCAATTTGACCCCAAGAAGGATTACTCTAAACCGGATCGCGACAACCTATCTCAAGACTAAATTGATTAGTGTATGCCAACTATTAATAGAAAGTAAATGCAGAAAAGTAAATTAAAGCATGAAAATAAACTAAAGCATGTCTATATCAGTTTGTCAGGGCATGGCCTATGTCAACTTAGGGTTTCGAGTTTTATGACCATAATTGTGTAGAAAATCACAGATTAAGCATCCGACTTCCAGCCCATAGTGAATAATTGTGATTGTGTAAGATAAATATATTCGTAAAGTCTAAGACTAGAATCAATTCAAATATATAAACTTGTAACATGAATAAAAACGGTCTCTCATCTAACACAATCATCACAGTATAGTCACAGTTTCCCCTCTACAATTAAATATAAAATTAGAACTACATTACTTGGCTAGGGTTTTGCGAAAAATCCTAGATACCGAATTAGTTGATCATGGCTGAGAGAATCTGTATTGTTAGTTCAGAAACACTCTCCATAATCTTCTTCTCCAGATCGCTAGGTCTTTAATGGTGGTTTTCTTCAACGGAAGCAAATCCAAATTTGAACGTGAGAACTCTATGAATGAACATGCGTGAAAATTAGAACCAGAACCCCCCATCTAAACCTAACCCTCTCATATTTATAGACAAGTGAGGGAAACCCTAATGGTTGCCCTTTTCTGTAATTTCAAAATATATGAATAATATCTCTAAAATCTAACGTAAATATATGTATAAGCCTGTATGTAGAGGTCTGAAATCACCGATCACTTAAAATATTGAAGCAGGGACAAGATTGGAAAATTCCGAAATAACTTCTGCACGTAAAGTGGTCACGTGGCCACAAGGTCGGACCTACGCCCCTGACCTACTCTTGGGCGTAGGTCTAGGGCGTAGGGCCCCCTATAGCTCACAAACCAAAGCGTATCTCAGGTCCAGTCTGCCTCTTTTTCCCACTGCCAACGTAGGGTATCATGCATTTTTTGCTCTGAAAACTCATTTTTTCATATTTGAGCTAGACTGGTCGCCTTTGAATCCTGATGCTTTTGATTGAAGTAATAATGTCTGAAAATGACATTTTTGCCCTTCGGTGAGAAAACGATGTCGGGAAATGACCATTTTGCGCTCCGGTAGCTCTTCTTTGCTCTGGTACACCTCTTGATTCCTTTCTCGAGATATAAATGAACACGAACTCAGTTAATTCACCAAGATTAGCTCTGTTTCTTTATTAAGCTCCTGAAACATGCTTACACACACAAACGGGAAAAAATACCAAGTAACGGAATATAAAGACATAACAAATGCAAGATAGGGGCAAAAATGACCAATATTGAGCACTTATCACCTACCTCTAGAAGCGTGCACAAAAATGGCAACAAACCAACATCGGTTTTTGAACCACAAACCCGTAAAAGTTGTTTTTTGCACTGCTAAGCCGATTAGACTCCGCGATATGCCCGAACGACCACCATTACGTCTAGAACAACATACTAAAATATTATTAAAATTCATAGGCGTTAAGTCCACCAAATCAACACAAAACTAAAAAAGTCACTCACCTTGAAAACGTAATCTACGCCAAACCGTTCAACGAAAATATCCAAATTTTGGATGTGACGTACACGCCACCGAAACCCAGCTACCCTCCGAAGGGAACACAAAAAGAAGCAATGATCGCCGCCGAAAAGGTGTCAAAAGTTCAGGCCAAACTGGTGCCACACCACTCGACAGCATCACCACAGCTACACCTCACCACCACCGTCCTCTGCCTAGGGTTGCAAGCCATACTGGCAACCTGCAACTAATGGCCAATAGGCCCCCCTCGTCGGTGAGTTCCCCCTCTCTCTCTTTCCCCAAATCGGCTTCTCTCCTCTCTCCCCAAATTGATTTTTCTTCTCTATCTATACTTCGGTCTCTCTTTCTCTAAGATTGTTACCAGAGGAAGAAGAAGAGAAAGCAGATGGGTGGGCGCGTGTGGTGTCGTATGCGTGTGTGTGTGAGTATATATATGTATGTATATATCTATATATTCTACAATATATATATGTAATACACATAAGTTTAATTATATAATTATTAAAAATATTTTAATAATTACCAATTATCACATATGTCATCTTAATATGTAATAATAATAAAAATAAAAGGAAAAGAACTTTCCCGGACGTTACAGAGCATAACACCTTTTACAATTTTCTCATCAACCAAACACTCCCCAAGGTGATTTGAGCACAAAAACCCTAATATGCGGGGAAATTTATCAATTTTAGTTATCCACCTTCCCAAGTCCAAACAAGGCCAAAGTTTAGTCCATGGAACCACAACATCCTCAAAAAATCTCCAGTATTTATTCTTTGCTGATTTCTAAGCCATTTTCCCAAAAATTTAAACTTGTCAGAATTTGGAATAGTTTTCCAGCACTAATGACCCATCTTGCAAAAATTATAAAGCCCAAAACATGAGGATTTAGACTTCGTTCAAAGTCACTGCTCCAAATCTATAAATTTTAATCAAATTCCAAGGAGTATAATTAATAAAAATTTCAGAAAATTCGGAGTTGAGAAAGGTTCCTATAACAGTCCTCAAAGTCACTACTCCAAATCTACAAATTCCAGATCCCCCACTTCTTTGGGAGGTTAGTCTTTTCCCTTCGAAGCATGCATGTGTGATGCGCGTCGGACAGGGTTAAAAATAATGATTAAGAACGGCCCCTTACGATGACAAGGTTTTACCTATCGCAAGTGAACAAATCATTTTGTAGTACAACTCGGCTTGAGAAAGGTTATCGATCCCACAGAGACTTGGATTATTCACTCTAGCAATCTAAACGTATTGAATTATAGTTTCAATAAAGTTTGTTTGATTTGTTATAGATCTATAACTAAATAAACTAAAAATAGAATTTAAATTATGATTGTGATTTAAGGTAGAGAAAAGCTAGGGTTTTCATGCTCCACCACTAACCGCATAATATAGCTTATCTACTTGCTCAATTACAAGAGGAAGATCCATCACCATGAATAAAATTGTACCGTAAATATTCGAATACGTCCCAAAAATGATACTATCCACCGGATTCGCTACAACCCATCTCCGGACAGAGTGTGACTAGTACATGCCATCTACTTTACTTTAATATACTCTTATAGCATAAAATTAAACTAAAACATGTCTATATCACCTCGCCGAGGCATAACTTGTGTAAACCTAAGGTATCAAGTGTTATAAGCACCATTATGTAGAAAATCACGCTATGTTTAATATAACATGATTGGTTGAGATAATCCATTCATTCAATCTAATACATGAATTATAATAAATATAAAATCCCGTGTCACGAATAACTACGGTCACAGATCTACACAATCATCATAGTGTGATCACAGTTTCCCCTCTTTACAATTGAAATAAATAAATAAACTACATTACTTGTTTAGGGTTTTGCTAGAAAACCCTAGATACCGAATTAGTTACTCATGGCAGTGGGTGACTGCATCGTTGATGTAGAAACGCCCTCCATGATCTTCTTCTCCGGATCTCTAGGTCTTGAATGATTCCTTCCTTTGAATAATATGAATCTCCAGAGAAAGTGCTCTGGAATTTATGTAAAATATATGAAGCTCCTTAGATCTGTAGCAGACCTTGATATTTATAGAAGAGGTTGAGAAGATTTCTGCTTGTTAACTTGTCCCACTTGTGTAGGATTCCTCTTTAATGTGTTTCTCCTCAAATATGAGTCAAACCCTTCAATCTGATGTATAATATGTCATATACACGTCTTTAGAGGTGCTGGAGTCGAAGATATGTCAAAAGAGCTCAATTCGGATTATAACTCAACTTTGCCAGCTTTCTTACGCTTGCCCCCCCACGCTTAGGCATAGGTCCCAGCTACGCTTAAGCGTAGCTTGCTCTATGCCAAAAATGCCAAGCGTAGTTTTAGCACTTTTTAGCCACTTTTAGCTACTGTAAACGTAGTAAAATCCTTGGAAACAACTTTTCTTGATTATTACTCCGTTAGAACCTCCTCGACTGCTTTGGTATGTTTCCCGAAGTTACAATTCCGAAAAATTTCATTTTTGCACTCCGAGAGACACTTTTTTCTTGAAAACTTCTCTTTTGCTCTCATCTTGGATAGATCTAGCACTTCTTTGGTTAATTCACCAAAGTTAGCTCGTTTATTCGTTAAGCTACTGAAACACGCTTTAACACACAAACCGCATAAAAATACCAAATAATGAAATGATAAGACGTAACAATAGTGAGTTAGGTGCCTAAAATGGACAACATTTGACATTCATCACGCCCCTAAACTTATATATTGCTAGTCTCTTAGCAATGCATACAGGAGAACTTTAAAAATACCTATGATGGTTTTCTAATCTAACTACTCTACACTAATCCCTTGCTTTCGTTAGGGTTGATGATTACACATAGCATGTTTAACAAGCCTTTTAAACCCCTTGGCAACGCCGAGTGGACGAGTTAAGTCTTGTGAGGATTAGCTATACTACCCATAACTTCTCCATTCTTCATTCTCACACATTCATGTATTCACATACTCATTGATTAAGTCATGCTACTATACAAGATAACATGGATATAGACATTCCCACTTGATAGTAGGCAAATATCATACATTTAAGGCTCCTAATAATACATTGTTCTATCTATGAATATCATTATATTGGTGCTTTTATACGGTTTTCATGTTTTAAGACATTTCAGGCGATGGTATGTAAAATGAGTTTAATTCGGTGAATTAACAGGATGTGTAACTCAAGATTGTTCGAGAGTTGAAATGGTGGATAAAAGACCTATAAAGAACCAAAAACAAGTCAAGGATGCAAAAGGAAAGACGAGGAATGAAGCCGAGAAGAGAAACGGAGCAAAAGAGGATGAAATGTAGAATTCAAGGTGAAGAACTATCGAGTACTCGGTAGAGTGAGTGCAAAAGTCTGCGAACTTGCGCGGAGGAAGGAAAAATCAGTAGAGAGATTTTTCAAACTGACGCGCATTTACGTGCAACCCTAGAGCAACCAAGTACTCGGTGGAAACTTCACCGAGTACTCAGTGAGACAAAAACTGGCCAGCCAAGTCAGCAATTTGTATATGCATCGATGGGACCCGTTTCGACTAGAATCTGTAAGGAATGATCTCTAGGCTATTTTGGATGCAATATTGACTATATTTGATGAGATTATATACGATTCTTCATAATATATCAGGATACACATTCCTGACTTAACGGTGAAGTAATCAGATTACCAAAGAAAGACACCTCTTTTTTTATAAAAGAGAGGGGTTTCCCTTACAGTAAAGAGTCTTTGGTTGAGAGATAGTTTTGATATTTTGGAGCAAAGATATTGAAGAGGAAGAGATCGATAGAAGAACAACCATGGAGGGCGTATCTACATCAACGATGTAGACAACCACTACCATGAACCACAAAACCGGTATCTAGGGTTTTGTTAAAAACCTTAGCCAAGTAATGTAGATGCTTTCTTATTTTCAATTGTATAAGGGGAAACTGAAGGACTCATATGTGATGATTGTGTAGATGAGTGATTACATTTGATTTTATATAAGATTTTATGTTTATTCTTTGTCTTGTCTTAGCTTGAATGAATGTTTTATCTTACACAATCATGGTTATTCAATATTGGTTAGAACTCGAATGCTTAAATCATGATTTTTTACAGAATAGTTGTTATTAACATATAATCTCAATTTAGATAGACCATGCTTGAAAAGGATAACTAGTGACGTGCTTTTAATTTATGTTAGTAGGAGTAATTTAGAGTTGATGTATGTACTAGTTATACTATAGTAGATTATTTTATTTGCTTTATTTTTATTTTGTTCTTTTAAAAGACAAAACTTTGTGATTTTTGACAGGTACAGTATGATTAGTAGAGGGAACCAGAAAAACGGTGATGATTGCTTGGCTACACCATTTGTGAGATTTATCGTACTTTAAATTATTGCACAATTCGCATATTTAATTTTATTATTTAATTTCTCTTTTATTTAATTAATTAATTTATTAATTTGTTTTTAGTTAGTTTATTATTTTTACATAAAATTGTTCCATCATTGTATGAGTGGTTTGCGTTCTGTATCTAAAGAACTTACACCTTTTGATCCTGAAGTTGGTAGAACTTATCGTAAAAACTTATGAACTAATGAACAAAGGATTGAAAAAGATAAATTAAATTTTAACGATATGGGCGACCCTCAAGTACAACCACTCGGTTCTTTGAAATATTATTACACACCTTCGAATTTTGAATCACCAGCGGATATTGTTATACCAGGAGAAACAACATCTCATTTTGAAATTAAAACTAATATTTTAAATATGCTGCCTATATTCTATGGACATAAACATGAAGATCCCTTTGAACACATTACGGAGTTTATAGAAATTAGTGCAACAACTAAAATGAATGGGATGCCCACTAATGCCTTACGTGTGCAATTATTTCCATTTTCACTCAAAGAAAGAGCTAAAAAATGGTACACTAGTTTAGAAGAATGGGTGAAAACAGATTGGGAGAAGCTTAACAAAGAATTCTTATTACCCAATGGGAAAAACACACGAAGCCCAAACAACCATAATGAATTTTGCCCAAATTTCGGGTGAACAATTCCATGAAATTTTGGAATGTTTTAAAGAACTCTTGGATAAATGTCATCATCATAAATTTACAGAATATGACTTGGTGCGTAATTTTTATCATGGCCTAGAAGAAATACAACAACATCGTATAGATGCCATATGTGGAGGAACGTTTGAATTAGAACTAGTCGAAGACGTTTGGAAAATATTCGAACGATTGAGTGAAAATTCACAATGAAACTCGTCAGAAGCTAGGGATAGATCAATGCTTAATAACCCTAGAAGGATGGAAATTGCTAAATAAATATATAGAACTGATGATGTGACAGCTCAAGTGGCCGAGATAAGTAGAAAATTAGACACAATTGTGAATAGCACTCAAAATTTTCCTATAGAAGTCTGTTCGATTTGTTCTGATCCCTTTCACTTAGCTAGCAGATGTCCACTAATGTTTTAAGAAGATATAACGCCATGTGATGTTAACGCAACCTTTACCAATAATAATCCATACTCAAATTCTTTCATTCAAGGTTGGTGTAATCATCATTTATTATCATATCGATCTCAAAACGTCAAAAATCTTGTCTAAACTCAAAATTTCAATAAAATTCCAAGACAATTCAACAATAGTACTCAAAATCTGAACCAAATTCCAAGACAATTCAATAATACTCAAAATTTCCAAAATAATAGATATGGATTTCGATCATCCCAATCAAATCAACCTCAATTTCAAAATCAATTCCAAAACACTAATCCACCACTAAGATCAACTAGTTTTGAAGATAAGGTTTTAGAAGCCCTTGGAAATCTTGAAGCTAATACCTAACTGTTACATACACATTCTTAAGCTATTTCAAAATTAGAAACACAGATGTGTCAAATAGCTAATAGGCTTAACAAAATATAAGAGGGTAAATTACCAAGTCAACCAGTGATCAATCCTAAAGGACAACATATAATTGAGTTAGGAACTTTAGAAGAACCAACTCATAAAACCGTGCAAGCAATTACAACCTTAAGGAGTGGTAGGAAGTGGATAATAGAGTGGAGGAAAGATTTGAGGAACAATTAGAACGTGAACAAGTTAGAAAACATTCCCAAAGAAACATCACATCCAAAAGAAGATGAACGATTTAAAGAAACACTTGAGAAACCTATAAAGAAGGAATATGAGCCAGAAACACCATTTCCTCAACATCTCCGTGGATCCAATTATTATGGCAAACAGGGTGATAAAATGAACGAAATCTTAGAAGTGCTTAAACAAGTAAAAATCAATTTACCTTTGTTAGATGCCATATCTTAAATCACACCTTACGCTAAATTATTAAAAGATTTATGTACATAAAAGCATAGAAGTAGAGCTAAGGTACCCAAAAAGAAAGTATTGACTGAACAAGTAAGTTCGTTATTAATAAATGATTCACCACCAAAGTATAAAGATCCAAGAGCGCCAACAATATCATGCATAATTGGAGACCAAGAAGTAAGAAGTGCTTCCCTTGATTTAGGTGCTAGTGTCAACTTATTACCTTATTCAGTTTACCAACAACTAGGATTATGAGAATTAAACCCCACGTCGATTGTACTTCAATTAGCTGATAGATCAATCAAACGACCAATAGGGGTAGTTGAGGATGTGATAGTTTAAGTGAATAAAATCTATTTTCCTGTGTATTTCATAATATTAGACACAAAACCTGTCCATAGTCCTAAGAAATATATACCTGTGATCTTAGGACGACCATTCTTTGCAACAGCTAACACTTGCATTAATTGTAGAACAGGGGCTATGGATATGTCTTTCAGAAATATGAAAGTGAAGTTAAATGTATTTGAAAATGATTGTCCATGTCCAACCATTAACGATTTCTTTAGTCTTGATCAAATAACAGAAGAACAAATTGAGGATATAAAGGATGAATTGTCTAAAGAAAGAGAAGATTTCACAAAAATTGTTTGGGATAAACAATTACAATCTAATCTTGACGACATCACGGCTATAGAAAGAGCATTATACAGAGAATCATGGCAGAAACCAACAGATTCGTTACTTATCACCTTGAATACACCACCAATTTATGTGCCAATAGACTCATTAATAATAGAACAAGGAGAACAACCAACACAATTTGAGACTGATAGTGTCAATACAGTTAATAATATACCTTGGTATGCTAACATAGTCAACTACCTGGCTACCCGTAAAATATCACTAGGATGGTCTAAACAAGAAAAGGATTGATTCTTTAGTCAAGTCAAATACTATATTTGGGAAGATCCCAAGTTATTTAAATATTATTCTGACCAAATAATTAGGAGGTGCATTCCTGAGAATGAAACACAAAGTATCTTAAAATTCTGTCACACATTACCATGTGGAGGGCACTTTGGAGCTAAAAAGACAACAACTAAAATATTACAAAGTGGATTTTACTGGCCTTCCTTATTCAAAGATTCTTACAATTATTGTAAAGCATGCGATAGGTGCCAACGATTAGGTTCAATTTCTTGGAGAGATATGATGCCTCTATCCCCAATTTTAATAATTGATGTATTCGATGTCTGGGGGGTAGATTTTATAGGATCATTTCAAATGTTAAACAATAATTTATATACACTTATTGGGTCTAGGGGATAGATTTTATGGGATCATTTCAAATGTCAAACAATAATTTATATACACTTGTTGGGATAGATTACATTTCAAAATGGATAGAAGTAGTAGCATCAGCTAAAGCAGACCATGAAACTGTATTGAATTCATGCAATCTAATATTTTATCTCGATTTGGTATACCACGAGAAATAATCAGTGATAATGGAAAACATTTTTGTAATCGTTATATGAATAGTTTATGTCTTAAATATTCCATTACACATAAAGTAGGTATGTCATATCATCCCCAAACGAGTGGTCAAGCTGAGGTATCAAATAGGAAAATCAAGCGAATCTTAGAAAAGACAGTACAAACTGATAGAAAAGACTGGTCAACAAGTTTAATGATGCTCTGTGGGTATATAGGACAGCTTATAAAACACCAATAGGAACTACACCATATCATTTAGTCTATGGAAAAGCTTGTCATCTCCCTGTTGAATTAGAACACAAGGCATATTGGGCCATTAAAGGATTAAATTTTGATTTAAAAGAAGCAGACTCTAATTGGAAACTTCAACTTAATGAACTTGAGGAAATTCGTAATGATGTATATGAAAATGCACGAATATATAAAGCATGAATGAAAGAATTTCATGATAAAAACATTCGAAGAAATCCCTTAGAGCCTGGTCATAAAGTATGGTTGTTCAATACTCGTTTAAAATTATTTCCTAGAAAACTGCGCTCAAGGTGGGTGATTGGGCTAGCTAAGGGTTTTCAGCTCAAGCGCACTTTCAATTACGCAGATTTCATAATAAAGCCGAAGTCTAATGTTAGCGTCAGGATGTTGATGAAGAGGAGGTTGATACCATTGTTGACTCCGGTGTCGCCCATGTACTAACCGGAGATGGTTCACGAGTTCTATCGCAACCTAGCTGATGATGTGGTGACCGAATTGTCCTCGACAATGAGGGGTCAGACTTTCATGATTGACTCCGCCCTTATTATAGTAGTATCGAGTATTCCAGACGAATATCCGGAAGATTTGAAGGAGAAATTTCCACCATCGTCGGAGCCATTTCCTGATGTCCATGAGATCATTCTACAGACGTATGAGGGGCGCTACGGGGATCCAAAGAGTGCAACTTGTGCGGGGAAGCGATACTTTCCCAAGAGATTATGGTCCCTTGATATTGTGCTCCGTGAGCAGGTCCACCCTGAGGTCACGACACCGAGAGGAGAGGTCTTCTTCTGGAGGTGATGTATTATTTGATTATGCGCTGTTGGGTCTCGATTCCATGCGTGATATCCTGAGGACCGTACTGAAGGACTTCTCTGATGAGGCAGCGGTGAAGCCGAAGAAGTGGTTACTCCCATTTTCTTCTCTGATTATCGGCATTTTCAAACATCTTGATATTCAGCCGGTTGAGGGAGAGGTGGTATGGGACATCAACTCACCGATGGTATATGGAGTCTTTAGCCATTATCACGGCAAGATAAGCCGGCCATTACACAGCCAACTGAGGAGGAGGAGGATTTTGAGAGTGATGCTGAGGGGGACGAAGAGGGTGACGATGATGACGAGGCTACAGATGAGGAGGTGCCTCAGGCCCCTAGGTAGAGAGAGACTATGACTTTGTCTAGGGAGCAGTATGATGATTTTGTAGCCCGTTAAGAGAGGATCGAGAAAGAGCAGGCAGAGATCCGAGCAGAGATGACTCGTGGATTTCAGGCCATTATGGATCGACTAAGCGCAGGCTCTACTTCTCATCCACCACCACCACCGTCTTAGAGTAGGATCTAGAGAGTACTATCACAAGACGACATATATTTTCATTAGATATATTGCCTTAGGCCAAGGTGTGAATCGATATTTTGTAGTTTGCATTTTGATTTTTTTTAATTGTGTTTTGAAATTCCATTTGCCTATGACTTTCAAAAATTAATCAGAATGAATATTTTGTTGAAAATGAGCAATTTTTTTGTATTATCCATTTTCATTATGATATATGAAGAAATAAGTTTGGGGGAAAGGTATGACTTATATAAAAACTATTTTTATATACAAATTTATTATTTATATTTATGTTTCACTAATATTTAGTTTACTTTTTATAAAAATAATATTTTTATAAAATATATATATTTATACTAACTATTATATATATTTTATGTATAATTTTTAATTAGGTTATTTTGAAAAATAAAAAGAGTTTTTTAAAAACATTTATTTTTGTGGTATTGGAAATACTGAGTACTCGGTAGTTTTCTCACCGAGTACTTGGAGAGTCATGGACAAACTATATTTTTCTAAAAATTGAAAAATCAATATCTATAATTATGAAATTTTGCTTTTCCTTTCAAAATAGGATTTTGACTGACATATATAATATAATATATAGTTTTAGTAAATTATAATAAAGAGAAAGAGTTTTATGAAAAAAATCCATAATTATGAAATCCTTGTCAATTATGGACAATTTTCCATTAAATATTATTTCTTTTCAAAATTTCCCCTTCTCACAATTCCTATTACAAATTTCTGCAGTAAATTGAATCATTCTTCTCCTATAAAGGACTTGGATCTAAATCTATAATATAGGTTTCCTTCATTCATTCTTCCACACCTTATTCATTATTCTTAGAAAATCATTAAGCAAAGCTATTATGGCTATTGGAAGTCTGGAAAAGGAGGAGATAAAGGAGGTTACCCCAAAAGGTGACCCTATTGCTGACTACAAGATCAAGTATGAGCGCATCTTCAGTAACCATGTTTCGAATGATTCTTTGGAAATCATGACGGATCGAGCATTCAAGGAGCTTAAATTGGAGAGGCTTTACAAAGTAGTGAGCGTATGAGTTTTTCCTAACATTATGTGTGATTTCTACTATAATATGAGGGATGATGTTAAGGGTGAAGGAGGCTTAATCACTCGAAAGACTATATGCTATAATTTTAGATCTGTTGATGTCATTCTTGAGGCTATTGCAAAAGCATGGGGTCTCCCTCATTAATTACCATCCGAGCTTGAAGGTAAGTTTCACCTTATTCCATATCCGGTTCCTTCTTTTCATGATATGGTGAACGAAATTTGTGATGGACTTGAAAATCCACCAACTAAGTTTTGGATTCAAAAGACGGATTTGAATCCAGAGTTTTGGTATATTGATGGGATTTTGAATGCACAAGCATGTCGAGAGATGGTTTATGTGTTTTATTGCGTTAAGAAAGTATTTTGGGTTTCAATACCAGAATTGATTTATGATAAGATGATGGAGTGTTGGCACACTCTTGAGCAAAATTCATGTGCCTCGATACATACAGATGTTAAGTTACTCTTTCCGTCTCTCATCACGACTTTAATTGAGGATCAATTGGGTGAATTTTTGGATGCTACTGAAGAACCAATGCATACCACTCGGAAATAAATTGATCATGATAATTTATTTGGTAAATCATCCATTTATAAGCTCAGGAAGTGGTGGGAGAAGGGGTTTAACACATTGACCAATGATCTTGCTGAATGTGGCTAGAAAGGAATAAGGAAAATTCGTATGAATAAGGGAATGGATGTAAAATTTCTTTTAAACATTATTATTTTGTTTTATTGTTTCTCCCACCAAATCCGCTTAGGATTGGTTTTATCTTTTCATTTTATTTTATTTTTCTGCAATTTTGAGTTTAATAGGATTGTAGGCGCCTAAGGCCAAATCATGTGTGCTTTAATTAATAAAATTATATTCCCTTGAAATTATGCTTCATGTTTAGTATTTCAGTTTACTTAATATTATCTCCCTAGTTGATATGATCTTGGGTATTGCATAGCGTTTTATGTTTTAAATAGATCATTCAAAACAAGTTTGGGGGAGATACGAGCACTACAATGCAAAGAACATAATTACTGTTCAAGGGTTGTAACAATTTCTTCCTTTTTTAATTTTTAAACCATGAGGACATTGTTCACTTTAAGTTTGGGGGGGATGAATTAGTTATTTGCCAATGCTTTAAGGGAATAAGAAAAAAAAAATATTGAAAAATATGATTTTTTGTATTAAGTTCTTCATTTGAAATATGTGATTTATGTCAAGTATGAGTTGATTTGTGTACATGTTATGACTAGAAAGATATTGTGTATACAACTACCCCACTCATAAGTATGTAATAGTTTGATTAAATTTAATTTTTAAGACGTGTCCACATGAGTGAATAGATAAGTGAAATTGAAACCAAGAAAGATAGTTTTGACCTATAAACACATGCACATATTATCTATGAGACAACTATTGACCAGGGGCGGTGACTGTAATCTATCTCTCTGCACTACCATCCCCGACGTAGATGATCCCTCAGTCTCATTCCTCATTCCTTTTAGGCGAGCCATTCCTACAAAATTCGGATTATTATGAAAAATGTTCAAAAACCATCCGGACAACAAATAAAACGCAAAACTATATCTAAATTATTCTAATACGACGATTAAATAAGACCTCATCTCAAAACTTCGATATTCAACCCGTATCTGAAGCAGGAAACCCAACTTTTTTGAAAATGGATTAAAACATGATTTCGATCGGTCTCGTTCGTCAATATTAGTTTAGAATAGTTATATTAAGTAATCAAAACCAAAAGAATGGATTAAAACTTACCGAATCGCGAGAAACAGCAAATTCCCCAAAATTGGATTCCGGAGACTTTTTGAGTTCTTCAAGTGAATCCGTACACACCACTCACTAATCTGATGATCCGCCACTTGGGAATGATAAGACATACCGATATTTGGCTTTAGGAACAAATGGGAGTCGATTTGGTAGAGATGAGAGGGAGAAAAACAAAATTTGAAAATGAAAAGCCGCTGTACTGTTTTATACAGTTTCTTGACCTACGCTCACCCTATGCTTGGACGTAGGTGCCAAAGATGGATTTTTGGCTTTGGCCACTTTGTTGCTCGTTCTCGATTTTCGAACACTCAAACCTCTCCTATACACACCTATTGACATGATTGACCTCAATTCGTCAAAATTCGGTGCTTCTTGGACGAAAATACCCGTCCAAATAATGACGACTGTTTCAGACTCAATCTTAAAATTTTTCAAAAAACTGAATTAAACTACAGTTGTACAACTTCAAACTAAGATCAAAAGCTATTCTTTATCACTTAGTACCAATGTTTAACGTTATTGGCTCGACGTTGCAGCCTCTTAGTATTCAGGATTGAAATCATCCGGCTCTGGTGTTGGTTCCGTTAAATCAACTGTTTCAACAATCGTCTCTGTCGGCACAACTTCTATATAATGCTTTAATCGTTGACCATTCACCACAAATCGCTTTCTATTGTCAGGGTCGTTAAGTTCCACCGCTTCATGGGGGTAAACCTTAGAAATTTTGTACGGCCCATCCCATCTTGACTGAAGCTTACCGGAAAACAATTTGAGTTTTGAATTGAACAACCATACTTTCTGGCCAACCTCAAAGCTTTTCTTTCTGATATGCCTATCATCAAATGCATTGGTTCGGGCTTTATATATTATAGAATTCTTATATGCGTTGTTCCTCAACTCCTCAAGCTCTGCGAGTTGGAGTTTCCTCTGAGCACCCGATCTTTTGATATCAAAACTCAATCTTCTAATCGCCCAATATGCTCTGTGCTCGAGTTCCACAGGGAGATGACACACCTTACCATAGACCAATCTGTATGGTGACACACCAATCAATGTCTTGTAAGCGGTCTTGTATGCCCAAAGTGCATCATTTAGCCTTCTCGGCAAATTCTTCAAATCGGGATCCACTGTCTTTTCAATAATGTTCTTGATCTCCCTGTTCAAAACCTCGACTTGACCACTCGTCTGTGGGTGATATGGTGTTCCAATTCTATGAGTGACACCATACTTCTTGCACAAGGCTGGAAGAAACTAGTTGTCGAAGTGGTTGCCGCGGTCACTGATCAACACTTGTGGCATACCAAATCTAGAAAAGATATTGGATTTAACAAACTCCTCAACCACAATGTGATTCGCATGCGACGTGGAAACAACCTCTACCCATTTAGAAACGTAATCAACTCTCACTAATATGTACTGCTTATCGCCAGCTTTTGGAAACGGTCCCATGAAGTTGAGATATGGATCCCAACTTTTGACATCTTAGACAAAGATTTGCAAAACTCGAACGCATCCTTAAATATGGTGGGCCAATAAAAACCGCTTTGTAGGACTTTATGAGCTGTCTTCTGAGCACCAAAATGCCCTCCACACTTTAGCGTATAATAGAATGTCAGTATGCCTTGAACTTCACTTTCTAGAACACATTTACGATTTATCTGATCCGGGCAATATTTGTACAGTCGCGGATTATCCTAGATATAAAATTTTATTTAGCTGAAGAAACGATCCTTCTCATGCTTAGACCATCCATTAGGAATTCTACCTGTGGCTTTATAGTTGATAATATCTGCATACCACGGTATCTGTTCCATAACAACCATATTGAACAGATGTTCATCCGGGAACCCATCCTTTATGGACTCAACGATAATTCTTGACAAATGATCAGCTACAACATTCTCCATTCTCTGTACCCTTCTTATCTTCGATCTCCAAATCATATTCTTGTAGCAATAGAATCTACCGAATCAGTCTGGGCTTGGAGTCTTTCTTGGTTAGTAAATGCCTTAGTGCGGCATGATCTGAGTACACGACCACCTTAGTTCCTAACAAATACGACCTGAATTTGTCCAAGGCAAACTCCACTGGCAACAACTCCTTCTTGGTAGTTGTGTAATTCATCTGAGCTTCGTTCAGTGTTCTACTAGCAGAGTAAATCACATATGGCAACTTGTCTTTTCTCTGCCCTTGCACAACTCCAATTGCATAATCTGAAGCGTAACACATCAGCTCGGAAGGTAAGACCGGTCCGGTGGACAGATAATTGGGGCAGATGAGTTTAGTACGCAATTCCTCAAAGGCATGGAGACATTCTTCGTCAAAGACAAATACTACATCTTTAGCCAGTAAATTGCATAATGGCCGGACAATTTTGCTAAAATCTTTGATAAACCTTCTATAAAACTCGGTATGGCCTAGAAAAGAGCGTATCTACTTCACAGATGTGGGAGGAGGTAATTTTGAAATCAGCTATTTCTTTATCGACTTTAATCCCCTGCTTTAATATAATATGGCCTAGTACTATTCCCTTTGGAACCAAAAAATGGCTATTTTCCCAACTAAGAATTAAATTGATCTCCTTACACCTTTCAAGTACTAATGTTAAATGCCTCAAGCAATCTTCAAAGGTTTCCCCAAAGACTGAGAAGTCATCCATGAACACTTCCAGAAATGTTTCAACTATATCAAACAAGATAGACATCATACACCTCTGGAATGTTGCTGGTGCATTACATAAACCAAAAGGAATCCGTCTGTATGCGAATGTGCCATATGGACAAGTGAAATTGGTTCTCCTGATCTGCAGGATCAATTGCCACTTGATTATAACTAGAATTTCCATCCAAAAAGCAGTAGTAGCTCTGTCCGGCTAGTCTTTCCAGGATTTGATCGATGAATGGTAATGGAAAATGATCTTTCTTAGTGTTAGAGTTGAGCTTTCTATAGTCCATACACACACGCCACCCCATGGTCGTGCATTGAAGAATTATCTCACCCTTTTCATTGGGCACCACTGTGACTCCCGACTTCTTCGGGACCACTTGAGTTGGGCTTACCCAGTTACTATCAGAGATCGGGTAGATGATTCCCGCATTCAGCAACTTCACTACTTCCTTTCTTACTACCTCCATCATGTTCGGATTGAATCTTCTTTGTATCTCCCTTAACAGTTTCGTCTCATCTTCCAAATAAATTCGATGCATGTAAATCGATGGATCAATCCCTTTCAAATCTGCCACACTCCACCCAATTGCTTCTTTATTCTTGGTCAAGACCTGAATCAGACTCGATTCCTGTTCTGCTATCAATTTTGATGAAATAATTACAGGAAGAGTTTCGTTGAGTCCCAAGAAAACATACTTCAGTTTTTCTGTTAACTACATGGTGATTTATGCCAGTGCTTGAGTATGTACCCCGATCTGTTTTTTGGAGGTCCACCATGGTCAGCTCTATCCTGTTATTTTGAAAACCGGGTGGTGGAGCTTGGTTTCTTTGAGGCTGGAGTTGATATTTGAATAGTTGGATAGCCTGGTTGTTATCGAATGGCTGAAGAGCTAGAGAATTATTAGATGGTTGTCTGGGTTGGTAATTTGATTGAGAAGTTTGAGTCATTATTCTTGGCTAAGATTTGAATGACTGCTGACTCTGTTGGAACCCTGGCTGCGAGGTAAATTGCTACCTTGGTCGAAAGTTGGATTGAGAATTGGACTACTATTCTTGTTGAACTTTTTCTGGAGGATTCTCCACATTTGTGGACTTAGAGGACAAGAATGGATGATTTCTATTATTCGGAAAGTATGAGTTGGAGAATGGGGCATTATCGGAGTAATTCCATGCTACATTGACATCAACGACTATTACGTCCTCACACTCATTTTGAGAATAATCTGGTTCAACCTCAAAAACTTCTCTTTTAGGGGAATGAATTCTTTAGGCAAGAAGTTTTTCAAATCGCTCTAACCTCTCCTCTATCAATGCCACTGGGTTTTTTTATATCATGATTAACCTCAAATGCTTTTTCTGAGCTTCTATCTAGTTCACCTTTAGACCTTAGATAGATTCATATTAAAGGGCATTTTCACTGATGTTATCAAACATCTCTAAAAGCTCTCTTGCGGGTTTCAAGGTAAACTGACCCTGTGTAGAGGCATCTATCAAATTTTTGTGCTTTTCACTTAGACCCATGTAAAACTTTCTAGCAACATCCGGATCAGAAAACCTATGGTGGGGAAATTTATATAAAATCTCATTGTACCTCTCCCACACATCATGAAATTGCTCTCCTGACAATTGCCTGAATCGCTTAATCGCATCTTGGGCTTTTGAAGTCTTTCCTATGGGAAAATGTTTCTCTAAGAATTATTACTTAAGTGTTTCCAGTCAAGTTTAGCTGCTTGAGTCAATTTAATGTACCATCTTTTTGCTTTGTGTTTTAAAGACCATGGGAATTGATACTCTTTTAGATCACTTTTAGTTAAACCATCATACCTAACGGTTGATGCAACCTCTAAGAATTCATTGACATCCTGGTACGGATCTTCTTTCCTAAGACCAGAGAAATTTGGGAACATGTTGATCACACTCGTCTTGATCTTGAAATGTTTTGCACCATACTCTTTTGGAAATTCAGCATATGATTCATACGCGTCCGGTGCATAGAATCCTTTCAATGAGGTGTCTGGTCCTCGCCGTGGATTGACTATCTCGTCAACCATCTCGACCTCTTCTGTCTGATGACGTTATTCAATAGATTTTCGTAAATGCCTTAGAGCTCTTTCGATCTCCGAGTCGTATACTATTTACGCAGAATTTGAATTTGAATGCGTCGATCTACCGGAAATACACTAAAAAAAAAAATTTGAATTTTTATTTTTCTTTTTAAATAACTATAGAAAATTAGATAAACTACTTCTAAACTTATCTAAACTATGAACAAAAAGCAAAGCTCAAAATTAAATGCAAAAACCAAGCAAAATTGAAACTCACAAAGGGTCCAGACGCAAGTTCAGCAACTTTGTCTTTTCCTTTCACGCTCTTCAATTGGACCTAAAAATCACACAAAACATTCAACTTTAGCTTTAATCTACAATAACTCAATGCAAATAAACTACTAAAGCTATTGAACATTGCCAAGTCCCCAGCAACGGCGCCAAAAACTTGATGGGCATCAGGTGTGTGCAAAATATGTGGTTAAAAATAGTACCTTAACGACACTTTAGGTTTTACCCTTCTCCAAGCGCACTGATCAATTTTGAATAGTTTTGCTTGAGTAGGGAAATATCGATCCCACAGAGACGAGGATTGTTCACTTTAATAATCTAAAAACACCGAATTATAGTTTTCCAAAAAGAGTGGATTTTTGTAAATTATCTAATATTACTTAAATTAATATAAACAACAAAGAAAATTTATTTTTGATTCAGAGGGAGAGAAAACTAGGATTTCCTCACACCATCACTATCCGCATAACATAGTCCAAATTCTAATGTTAATTGCATGACGGTGATCCATTAACTATGAATCAGGTCGCATTGCGCCAGCAGTTTGAGCCTAAAAAGGATTACTCTCAACCGGATCGTAACAACCCATCTCAAGACTAAACTGATTCGTGCATGCTGACTAACAGAAAAGTAAATAAAAGCAGTAAATTAAAGCATGAAAAAAAATGAAGGCATGTTTATATCAGTTTGTCAGGGCATGGCCTGTGTCAACCTAATGTTTCGAGTTTTATGACCACCATTGTGTAGAAAATCACAGATTAAGCATCCGAGTTCTAGACCATAGTGAATAATTGTGATTGTGTAAGATAAATATATTCAAAAATTCTAAGACAAGAATCAATTCACATATATAAACTTGTATCATGAATAAAAATGGTATCTCATCCAACACAATCATCACAGTATAGTCACAACATCCCCTCTCTACAATTGAAAACAAAATTAGAACTCCATTACTTGGCTAGGGTTTTGCGAGAAAACCCTAAATACCAAATTAGTTGATTATGGCTGAGGGAGTCTGCATTGTCGGTGTAGAAATGCTCTCCATGGCCTTCTTTTCCGGATCTCTAGGTCTTTATTTGTGGTTCTCTTAAAGGGAAGATAACTCTATGAATGAACGTGTATCTCCAAAATAGAACTAAAATAACCCTAAAAACATATATCTTTCTAAACCCTAATCCTCTCATATTTATAGACAAGTGAGGGAAACCCTAATGGTTGCCCTTTTCCATAATTTCATAATTCATCAATAATCTCATAAAATCAAATGTAAATATGTGTATAAGCTTGTACGTATAGGTCTGGAATCACCGATCACTTGAAATATCGAAGTAGGGATAAAACTGGAAAAATCTAAAACAACTCCGAAACAACTTCAGCATGTCGAGGGATCACGTGACCATCATATGGGACCTACACTCCTGACCTACGCTTAGGCATAGGTCTAGAGCGTAGTGTCCAAAACCACAGCGTAGATTAGGAGCGTAGGTTGAGTCCAATTTGCCCATTTTTCTCTCTGGTGACGTAGGTATCATGGACTTTTGCTGTAGAAAGCCTTCTTTTCGTATTTGAGCTAAACTGGTTGCCTTTGACCCCCAATGCTTTTTGATGTAGTAATAATGTTTGAAAATGACATTTTTGCCCTTCCGGTGAGATAATGATATCGTGAAATGACCATTTCGCCCTCCGGTAGCTCTTCTCTGCTTTGGCGCACCTCTTGATTCCTTTCTCGAGGTAGAAATGAACAGGAACTCAGTTAATTCACCGAGATTAGCTCTGTTTCTTCATTAAGCTCCTGAAACATGCTTACACACACAAACAAGATAAAAGTACCAAGTAATGGAATGCAAAGACATAACAAACGCAAGATAGGGGCGAAAAATGACCAATATTGAGCACCTATCAGTAGGTTCTATGATAGTTCGTAGTACATGATCAACTCTCGTAGTCTTCACATCCTTTTTTATCTTTCACTACGTTATCTCTTGATCATCCATTAAACTATAGAACACAATCTCAGGAAGTGTATTTTCAGGTGACTCTCTTGATGCTCTCTCTAGCTGCGAGTATAAAGCCGCTTCTAATGTAGTGATAACTTTAAAATTAGATCGCCGTTGATCCTTTCAGTTTTCAAAATCTGCCTCCGACCTTTTCATCACAGCCTCCAAATTATCTAGTAATACTTTGAGGTACAACTTCTTCAACCCTCTCATCAATATTATCTATGTTAAAACACTGAGTTGGTTCAGGTAATTGAGGGTTGATATCAAATACATTCATCCTCATCTTTAGGTTCGCAAAAGATAGATCCATCGCCCCTATTTTGTAATTAATGCACGCATTTGCCGTAGCCAAAAACGGTCTTACTAAAATAACAGGGATATGTCTCCTTGATCTGTGGTCATGTTCCATGTCTAATACTTAAAGTCTACAAGATAGTAGAACTAGCCCACTTGAACAATGACATCCTCCAGAATTCCTCTCAATTATTTTGTTGATCTGTTTGCCAATTGAAGCATCACCGAGGTAGGATTAAGCTCTCCCAACCTTAGCTACTGATAAACCGAGTAAGGAAACAAATTAACACTCGGACTAAGGTCAAGAAGAGCTCTACTAATCTTTTGGTCACCATTGACACAAGAAATAATGGGAGCACCGGGATCTTTACGCTTAGGTGGAGTATCACTGAGTAAGAGTGAGCTTACTTGTTCAGTCAACAAAATATTCTTCGGGAGCTTAGCTCTACTTTTTCTTTTTTGCGTACAGAGGTCTGTAAGAACACTTTTGAGTATTGTTTACTTATGGTATATTCTAGACAATAACCATGTTGAGTGTTAGATAGGTTGGTTTGGTTTCAATGACATTTACAGGCTTCGACAAAGGCGAAATAAAGCATTGAAGTAGTGAAGAATACAAGTGAAGTGCATAAGTGAGTGTATTGTGGAAAAATGTCTCCCGGAGGGCGAAAATGACATTTTCCAAAGCCATCACTTCAAGCAAAAAGTATTATGGATTCAAGACGGTCATTTTTGCACAATTGTGGAAAAAAGTGGTTTTCATTAAAATACCTACGCCTATAGAAGCAAAAAGTAAATAGAAAGTGAAAATCTATGTCTGAGCTACGCCTAAGGCGTAGATGCGACAGGGTGTTTTTAAAATCTTAAATTTCCATTGTTGCCCTGATTTGTTCGTGGCTAAGATTCCTACACCTTGGTATACATATTATACACATAATATATATCAGATATTAGGGTTTTGCTAAGTTGGATGTGAAATTACGAGAAATGGAAAACTTAGTGTTTCCCTCAGCTATGGTCTATAAATACCAAAGGAGTTCTATAGAAATGGCAAACTTAGTGTTTCCCTCAGCCGTTGAGAGATCTCTACAAGTTTTCTACAGATTCATATTCTTCTATAGAGATAGAGATAGAGGGAAAAAATCATTGAGTGATTATATATGTTCTAGTTCTCTCTTGTGTTAGGGTTTATTTAATTGTGATTCTATATCAACAATCTTATGTATGATTGAATGACATAGAATCTGAAAAATCTACACACCGTTGATTGCAACGTGGTTGCTTAAATCTATTTGGGAAACGGAGCTGTCCGAGTGCGGAGATCGGAGTAGGAGGCTTCATGGTTATTTGATCTGTTGGGAAATAGAGCCATCAGAGTACGGAGCGAAGCAAGATCTTCGTGGAGCGCGAGCGAATCTAGAATTTCAAACGTCCAGTGAAGAACAACAGATTACATCGGTTGTAAGTACTATTTTCATAGTCTGTACAAATTCTCCTATTTATAGTGCATCGATACCCGAGCATATTCGTGGTTTTTACTTGGAGTCTTTCCAAGGTTTTCCACGTAAAAATATCATGTGTCTCTACTGCTTTATTTTTTGCACTTAGATTATTCTTTGTATGATTTATCTTAATAGAGAATTGGATTAAAATTTACTTTTCCGTAATTATTATTAATTTGTCAATAAATCCACAAAAGCCTATTCACCCCCCTCTAGGCTATTTTTATTGATCATCTAGGTAATTTCAATTGGTATTAGAGCATGGTTGCCCGATTTAGGTTAACTACCTAGGGTTAGATCTTGAACTTAGATGATGGACGTACCTCATGAAGGATGATCCATATCTAGGTCCCCATGGTTTGATGGCTCTAATTACACATATTGGAAAACGAGAATGAGAATGTTTTTGAAATCGGTTGATGAGAGAGCTTGGCTTGCTATAGAATTAGGATATTTACCACCCACTATGAAAGATACTGTTACTAATGAATCTAGGGTAAAACCTCAAGTGAGTGAACTACTACTGAAACAAATAGTGCTAGTTGGAATTCAAAATCTTTGAATGCATTGTATAATGCTGTAACTGCGAGTGAGTTTAAACGAATAGGCACATGTGAAATTACAAAAGAAGCTTGGGACATTCTTAAGGTGACTCATGAGACTCCAAATTCTAAATTCACAATTTGAACAACTTAGGATGGTGGATTATGAAGTTTTGTGTGACTTTGAGAGTAGGTTAACTGACATAGTAACAAGTTTTCACAATCTAGGAGTGCCCATTCCAGACACTACCATAGTGAAGAAAATTCTTAGGTCTCGACCAGAACGTTTTTCGGTCTAAGGTTACTGTCATATCTGAAATCATGAGTTTCAAATAAATTAAACTTGAAGAATTGGTAGGGAATCTAAAATCTTATGAGATGGAGATGTATGCTCAATCCTCTAAGAAATCGAGTGGTGCAAAAGAGAAGAGCATAGCTTTTATAACCACTAAAGAGGATCCTAGTGAGTCTGATGAGGAGGGTGAGAGTTGACCAAGTCAGTTTGATATTATCATGAAGTAGTTTCATAAATTTTTAAAATCTTCTTGTGGCCAAGAGTTGATGAAAGAACAAAAATTTGGAGATAAATCACATGATTCTAAAAATAGAAAAGTCCAAAATTGGAATGACAAGGTTGACCCTAAGAAGAAGAAACCTCAATGTTTTGAGTGTCAAGGGTTCAATCACATAGCTGCTGAGTGCGCCAATAAGAATAAAAAAACAAAATGTCTAGTTGTTACTTGGATTGATGGATCAGATGATGATGGTGACTCCGCTAAGTCTGATGTGGCTGATGAGTCTGAGAATTTCACTATGTTTGCTGCACAAAGTAAGGAGGCTGATGAAATTGCTGCAAGTTGGGTAATGTCTGAGGATGATGATTCTAAGGATAATGAAGATCGTGGGGACTCATATGAAGATGCATACAAGAAATTGTATGAAACGTCTATCCATGTTATCAAATTGTACTCAAAATTATTGGTTAAATTCAACAATGTTGATAATGAGAGATAGTCCTTAAGAGAAGAGTTGACTAAGTCTAAATAAGAAAGGACTCAAGCTTTGAAAAGGTTAGATGGTCTCAATGAGGAGCTAAGGATTCTAAGATTGGAATTAAGTGAGAAATCTACTAGGATTGAGAGTTTGGAAAAGGATTTGAAGGATGCTAACTCAATTATACATAGATGGTCTAGTGGAACTAATAAGCTTGATCACATGTAGAGTGTAGGAAAGACAACAGGAAATACGAAGGGGTTGGGGTTCAAAATGAGTAATCCTGATATTGTTTCCAAAACAACCTTTGTTAAGGCTTCCCAACTAGCATCTAGTTCTTCTCAAAGTAAGTCTGGTAGGAATCTTAATGCTCAATGTTATGTCAGAAAACCTTTTGAGATTAAGTCTCCCTTTACCTCTAGAGTCAATAAGGGTTCGAATCATGGTTATCAAAGGTTTATCCCAATATGTCATCACTATGAAGTGAAAGGTCACATTCGACCCGTGTGTTCAAAGTTAAAAGGAGAAACATTGAAATCAGAGCGGAAGCATAGAACTCAGAAAAGACCCAATGTTGAAAATCAAATTCAAGTGTTGAGTGAAGAGGTGAAGAGATTGTCTAGGCTAGCAAATAGGGCACAAAAAATTAAACAAGTGTGGGTTAGGAAAGATGAACTACATTTTTTTGTTGCTCATACTGCATTTATAGCACATTACTTTAATTATGAGAAATGTCATGAGTGTATATCTACAGATTCTCAGTCAACAGACATCTTTACAAATCCAATAGATTTTCAAAAGCAGGTGCATCTTAGAAAATCTAGTGGCAAATTATCATTCGGATAGATGCCTTTATATGTATCATTCTAGGAATATCTTGCATTATATTTTATCCTAGAATTGATATATTATCATGCATTTTGTATTATTTGCATGTTTATTTTTTTTTTATTTTTTTTATGCATGCATCATGTTTTGCTACTGATAGGATTATTCATGCATGCATCATTATGACAAAAAACAAATTAAATAAAAATTCTTAGCATGTTGAGCTTGGCTAAGGGTACAAATGGTTATCATATTTCACTCTATTCTCATATTTACTTTTCTTATTATGCTTATGGGAATTGGAGTTATTGGCCTGATCTGAGGTTATGAGTTGTTCACTTGACATGTTTAAGTATTAGTTTTTGGAATTCATCAACTTTGGGTGCTTGTTTTACTTCGAAGATGACCGTAATACTTGTTGAAACTTTTAGTCTTTTTCATCTAATCCGAAGTGATCTGTAGGTTCATGAACTATGTTAGATTTATCTATGCTTTTAAATACCTTTTGCATGCTTATGCATGTTGTGGTGATGTTGAAAATAGGAAAGAATGAGATGTTTAAAATATAGAAATGCAAAAAGTAGTTCTTCGATCTGAGTAACTAGGCCTCTTGCCTCAGTAAGAATTAAGTGTTCGTGTAAAAAGGGGAGAAGGCTAATGAGCATAAATCCCATGGAAGAAGTTGGTCCCAGTTGGTTGGGACTAAAAATCTTCGTTGGAAAGTTCGGAGCTGAGAAAGACAAAGAGGGATATGGTGAAAGAGTTTAAAAGGTGCAAAGAATAAATTGTGTGTCAATGGAGTATTAATGTTTTTTCCAGGAATAAGGTCCAAGTTATTGATTTGACTTCTAGTTTATTTTTTGAACTGAAGTATTGTCACGGTTAGTGACTAGATTGTTAGAATTAACACGTATTACTTTAATCTTAGTTGTTTGCTTGCACCTCTATATTTTTTATATATACAAATGCTATGTAAAGCTTGCCTTGTGACTGCTTATATCTACAAGGTACGTGTGTTGTTTTTCTTCAGTGTATAATAGCTAAGTTGATTATGCGAATATGATGTGTTAATGATTAGCTCAATGTCTCTACTGCCCTGCTCACATGGTTCTAGGAACAATTTTTTTTTTGTTTTAAAATTTTTCATTCATGCATTTAGTAATAGGACCATGTTTTGTAGAGATTTTTGTTACTTGAGAATCTAGATATAATCTTATAGAGTACTTTATCTTAGTATTTAGTGTTTGACTTAGATTCTCTTAAGTTTCCTCTGTAATTCTTTCCCTATTGAAATTACCTAGACGATGGTGAAAATAGCCTAGAGGGGGGGGGGGGGGGGGGGGGGGGGTGAATAAGCTTTTTGTGGATTTATTGACAAATTAATATTTAATTGCCGAAAAGTCAATTTTAATCCAATCACAGAACCCTAATTCTCAAATCACATAATTCAAGCAATATCAAGCAAACATCAATGTAGTGCAGAAAATAAAGCATGAGACAACACAGAGATTTATACGTGGAAAAACCAAGGAAACGTTCCGACGAAAAAATCACGAGTACACTCAGGTACTGATGCACTATGAATCAACAAGTACATATTCTATGAGAGTTTTAGACTAACAATCACTCTTGATATGCCTTCCTCTACTCGTGGTGTGAAACCCTTGAATCACTCGTATTTCACGAAGCACACATGTTCTGCCAGGCACTATGAGAGACTCATAAATCACACCTGATTTGCCTTTCTCTACTCGCGGTCTGAAATCCTCGAATCGCTCCGTATTCGGACGGCTCCAGCTCTTCACTCGGATAGATCAAAGCAACCTCGTTGCAATGGACGGTGTGTTGATTTTTCAGCAATGAATCAACCAATTGTGCATAAAGATCTTCGGTGTAGAAGCACAATTGGAGAAACCCAAAATGAAAAGAGAACTCAAATATATATGATCACTCAATAATATTCTCTCACCATGTATATTCGTAGAAGAATATGAATCTGTAGAAAACTTGCAGAGATCTCTCAAAAACCGTAGCCACTTCTATTATAGAACCTTGGTATTTATAAACCAAGTCAAAGAAAACCCTAACCTTGCCCTCTTACGTAATTTCACAATACCTTGATAAATCCTTTAAAATCTAATGTAAATATGTGTATACGCCAATACGTAGAGGTCTGAAGTCGTCGATCACTTAAAATCTCGAAGTAAGGACAAAACTAGAAAAATTCAAAAACACTCCGAAACAAATCCTATATGAAAATCGATCACGTGACAAAACTTTGGGACCTACAGTCCGGCATAGGTCTAGGGCGTAGGGTCCCCTTCCAACTCCAAAATCCATAGCGTAGGTCAGAGCCATTCTGTACTATTTCAGCCTCTGCCAATGTAAGTATGATGCATCTTTTGCCATTTTTCCATATTTGAGCTAAACTGGTCATCTCGAACTTCCGATGCTTTTGGTTGAAGTAATAATATATGGAAATGACATTTTTGCCCTCCGGTGAAGTGACAGTATCTGGAAATAACGATTTTGCCCTTTGGTAGCTAATCTTTGCTTTCACACACTCCTTGACTCATCTCTCGAGATAGAAATGATCATACTAACAACTCAATTGCAAAAACACAAAACTCTCAACATGACAATTCACTCAACATGGTTATTTGTCTAGAATATGCCAAACACAAATAATAATATAAATGTTCTTACACCTTTATTTCTCTCATGTGCTTTGATTATTTTTATTGTTCATTGTCATTTCAGTGACAAAAAGGGGGAGAAATATAGAGTAAGAGAGAGTAATGGTTTTAGGGGGAAAAGTGTTTAGTACGGGGGAGAATGAGTAAGGGAGAGTAATGGTTTTAGGAGGAGAAGTGTTTAGTAAGGGGGATAATGAGTGTTTTATGATCATTATGCTTATATGGATATTGTGTTTTTCTTACGATCATTTTATATCTGTTTTCCACACTTGTGTTTAATGGTTTGTTTAGTATTGTGGTTACAGGATTGGTAGACTGTCATCAAAGCACGGTGACATTTTATATCTATGTTTTTTGGTGTGTGTTCATAGGTATAGATGTTATGTTGTTATTTATGAGGCTATATTGTAAAACATGGTTTTGTCTCAGAAATGCCAAGGGGGAGATTGTAAGAACACTTTTGAGTATTGTTTATTTATGACATGTTCTAGACAATAACTATGTTGAGTGTTAGATAGGTTAGTTTGGTTTCAACAACATTTACAAGCTTCGACAAAGGTGAAATCAAGCATTAAAGTAGTAAAGAATACAAGTGAAGTGCATAAGTGAGCATATTGAGGAAAAATGTCTCTCGGATGGCGAAAATGACATTTTCCAAAGCCGTCATTTCAAGCAAAA
This sequence comes from Cornus suecica, assembly GCA_963922005.1. Lineage (NCBI taxonomy): Eukaryota > Viridiplantae > Streptophyta > Magnoliopsida > Cornales > Cornaceae > Cornus > Cornus suecica. The sequence goes on along the minus strand of OY998238.1, from coordinate 64,232,117 downwards.
AGTATCATGGATTCAAGACGGTCGTTTTGGCATAGTTGTGGGGAAAAGTGGTTTCCAACAAAATACCTACGCCTAGAGAAGTAAACAGTGCCTAGAAAGTAAAAATCTATGCCAGAGCTACGCTTGACCCCTATGTCTGACCTACGCCTAAGGCGTAGATGCGGTAGGGTGATTTTAAAATCGTAAATTTCCATTGTTGCTCTGATTTGTTCGTGGCTACGACTCCTACACCTTGGTATACATGTTATACCCATAATATACATCAGAGATTAGGGTTTTCCTGAGTTGGATGTGAAATTACGAGAAAGTGAAAACTTAGGGTGTCCCTCAACTATGGTCTAAAAATACCAAAGGTCTTCTACATATGTCGGAAAGCCTTTCAGCCATTAAGAGATCTATGCAAATTTTCTACAGATTTATATTCTTCTACAGAGATAGAGATAGAGAGAGAAAATCATTGAGTAATTCTATATCTTCTACTTCTCTCTTGTGTTAGGGTTTATTCAATTGTTCTTCTACATCGATGATCTTATGCATGATTGAATGACCTAGAATATGAAAAATCTAGACACAGCTGATCGCAACGTGGTTGGCTAAATCCGTTTGGGAAACGGAGCCGTCTGAGTGCGGAGATTGGAGCAGGAGGCTTCGTGGTTATTTGATCTGTTGGGAAATAGATCCATTAGAGTATGGAGCGAAGTGAGAGCTTCGTGGAGTGCGAGTGAATCTAGACATTTAGACGTCGAGTGAAGAACAACAGATTACATCGGTTGTAAGTACTCTTTTTATAGAGTTTGTACAAAGTCTCTAATTCATAGTGTATCGATATCTGAACATACCCATGGTTTTTACTTGAAGTATTTCCAAGGTTTTTCACGTAGAAATATCGTGTGTCTCTATTGCTTTATTTTCTGCACTTTGATTCTTCTTGCATGATTTATCTTGATAGAGAATTGGATTAAAATTAACTTTTTCGTAATTATTATTAATTTGTCAATAAATCCACAAAAAACCTATTCACCCCCCCTCTAGGCTATTTTCATTGATCGTCTAGGTAATTTCAAACTCCTTTAAAAATTTAACATAGGGTGGAATTTGAGCGATAATATCTATGAGAGGTATATTAATCTTGACTTGTCGAAATATTTTCAATATGTCCTTCTCCTTATGCTTGTCATACGAAGTCTACTCTCGAAGATGTTGAGAGTAAGGTGTTGGCTCCTCGTAGCTTGCCCTATCTGGCTCTTCTAGTTATGGTTGATCTTCTTCTTTCTCCTCGTGGGGTTGATCTCTTTGAACCTTTTCAGTCGCCTTTCGCTTGTTTGTCCTCTACTCAAACTACTTCTCAACCTTATTTTCTACCTCCTTTCCACTTCTTATGGTCGTAATGGCTTGGACTATCTCATAATTGTGTTCAGCAGATAAACTGCGCTCCATTAATTGTTTAATCTTTCGATTAGCCACCGGTCCTTCAATAAAGCATACCAAAATAGTTAATCTTGACTATTTTAATGCCTTCTCCATACCCGGTGGTCTAGACAGTGGATCTTGATTTTGAAACTGGGGTTGATTTTGGTTGAAGGGTCGGACTGATTGGGTATTATTGGACTGGAAATTCTGAGTAGTGAATGATTGTTGTTGGCTTCTATTGAAACTTGATGAGGATTTTTAGTGTTCTGAGAACGATAGGACATATGTGGGTGATTAGGCCAACCCAAATTGTATGAATTGGAAAAAAGATTATTGTTCAGGTTGGTCCAGGCTGCTTTCGCATCAGCGACAACTATCCCATTGCCCTGATATTCATATTGGGAAAGTTCATGTCCTATTGCTAAGACTTCTCTAGGGGCTGTCTGATTCAGATTAATGAACTTATCGAGCTTTTGACCTCACATCATCACCTCTTTCCACTTCGAAAAGACCTTCAGATGTCCTACTGACTCATTCTCTAGGTTGCATTTCAGACTTATGTTGAAGCGAGTTATCGCTCACATTATCAAATAGCATCAAGACTTCGTCTACTGGCTTTAGTGTAAACTGACCTCCCACTGCTGCATTTATCAAATTTTTGTGAGTTTCATTAAGTCCAAGGTAGAAGTTACGCACAATATCTTGCTTAACAAATTTGTGATGGGGGCACTTCCGCAAAATCTCATTAAATCTATCCCATGCATAATGAAATTGCTCACCGGGCAACTCTCTAAAGTGGGTAATTTCGTGTTGCGCCTCATGGGTTCTACCTATCAGAAAGTTTTTTTCTAATAATTCAGCTTATAAGTTTTGCCAATTGATTTTCATCTCCCTATCCAAGTTAATGTACCATATTTTAGCCTTTTCTCTCAAATAAAATGGAAATAATTGCGCACGCAACGTATGAGTGCTGAGATTCTTGATTTTTGTAGTTGAAGCCATCTTTATGAACTCGTCAACATGTTTATAAGAATCCTCATTTTTGAGTCCATAAAATTTGGGCAACATGTTGATCACACTAGATTTGATCTCATAGTGTTTGATCCCCTCGTCTTTTGGAAATTCAGCAAATGATTCATGAGCTGATGGTGCATAGTACCCCTTCAAGATATAGTTGGGGCTCATTGCACAGCTACATTGTGGTTCGCCATCCTCTCAAAATCTAGCTTCCTTCAAAGCTCTTCTAATCTAGCTCGATGATTCCTTGAAAAAGTTTTATCGATTTCTGGATCAAAAGGTACTAATTCAACGTTGGGATCGAAAGGTGATTGCTGATCGCTCATGCACAAGGCGAATTTTTTTTATGAGAATAAAATTAACTAATTCTAAATTATTCTAATTATTAACATAAATTAAAGTTAAAATTATCACGCCACGAATCCGAAGACCAAGATAATGACTAGAACACAAAGAAATTCATGAAAATCAACAAACCTAGTCAACTGGTACTCTTCACGTGAATACTATTTATAGTTCACTATTGCGGAAGCGATTTCGAAATAATATAAATCATACAATTCTCGAAATCAAATCAACTTACAAGCATGAACATGCTAGTCCAAAGACAATCAAATACAAATACCCAATACAAATCACGCAAAATACATATTCTTTATTAATTACATTAATATACGATTAACTTAGATTCAAATCCCACAAATTCCAATAGCTCATGCATGATACATCAACAGTTCTTTTCCTAAAAAATATTAAGGGGTGAGCACAAACGACCCAGTAGAGAAAAATCATGCAAGCGTAAAATTCCACAAGTATGTAAATCAATGAATACATATAGGGTATGGTCTCTAACCTAGTACAATGCCATAATATAATTGCATCAAAAATCTTAATATAAACTCATGCTAAATAATTTAAATATCACCAACAAGATGACATAATATCCACAATCACAAGGGAGAGAAATCATTAATCTCAACATGAACTCAGTTAGATCAATTTAAATATCACAACCCAGATAATATAAACATTCGAAATCATCAAGTGGGAGAATTAAGTCGTGATACACACCCTAGGGCATGAACTCACCATCCATCTGCCTAGTCAAATGATCATCTTGGGGCTAATAACCCTACGGTGACGTCAACAAATCACGCGATAATTCGAGGTTTGTTCACCCCTGGAGCTCCTTCGTTCCCTCTTGCTCAACCATGCGACATTTTCCAAAAATCAATAACTAATCCACAATTCAACAAATCATAGATGTCATTCACATGCGCACGTAAGTAATGATAATACACACATTACATGATCCACATAATAAAAATTCTATCGTGGCATGAATCAATGCATTTAAACACATTAATGCAATTTCGTAACTCATGTAAAAAATAACAAAAATCTCATGATCATTCTATATATAAACATTAAAATGCATAAATGAAAATTCTTAAACTCACACTACTCCCCTATAAATCCCTACCTTAAATCTAGATAAAAATTCCAGTAAATACCAAGATCAAAATAGTAAGGTTGTGTAGAGAACGAAGAAGTGAGCGGTTAAGCCTTCACGCCTTCATTTGCACCCTATTTTGCCTGAAACCAAATAACACATATTGAATAATTTGTACAAACATAACCACATTGGTGTTTATAGTAAAAATTTCCAATAATCAACCTTATATATAAGAATATTTCCACAAAAAGTTTTAGGGTAAATCGATGAAGACAAACTAATCAATTAAAATTGAAAAGTTTTATTTTCTGCGTGTCACTGCAAATGGACTGCAGGTAAACAAGGAATTTTATAAAAATATCCAGATGAGTAAAAATTATGAAATTTTCAGGATTCACTTTAGACATATATACATAAGCCTACTGTCAAAGTTTCAAAAATATCTGTTAAGTGAAAGTTGTTGAATTTGATAACAAAAGTCTGGCTTTCATAACAGAAATGCAGACTGAACACCTTTCACTCACAGATTTTTCAAAAGATATTCGTATGTAAATCTAATATGAAATTCGGGTTATTTACGTCATATACACTGATAATCATATGATAAAATTTTCAGGACAAAAACTATAAGTATAGAGTTCTCAAATCAGCACCTAAAGTTACGTTTTCCCAAGACGTGTGTATAATGAACATCTGGTACTAAAGAACTTATTTACGAATATATATTCATTAGAAAATTATGAAATTTGGTATCGATGTACTAGACATATATTGTAATATACAATAAAATATCCACGATTTTAAAGAGTACCAAACCATGTGAAACAAAGGGCTAAATCGAGACCATAAACGGATCAGCAAGCAATAAAACATAACTAGACAGCCTACCTCCGTGCCTTTTGGGAAATATATGAAAACATGTTGGCAAAATTGGGAGAATTTTGTAAAATACTTAGCTTAATTCTTTGAAATTTTGAGGGATGCTAATATACATATATGAAAACATGTTGTAAAATTGGCAAAATTTTCTAAGTAAAGGAACATGAGTAAAAATGACCAAACAGAAACAACAAAACAAATTATGAAACAACAAACCAGATCCGAACAACATGCATCTCCAGATTTTTAATTACATATCTACTATCAATAATTTCTGAAATTTTGAGGAATATATCACAACATACATATAAACATATTGTAAATGTTTCGAATTTTTAAATCAACCAAAAACTAATTAAAATTAATGGATTAGAAGCTCAAGATTTGTTAAAACAAGTAGTTCTAGAATCTGAAATTTCTATAAACAAAATGAATCAAAACAAAGGAGATCATATACCGAATTTGATATCAAACCAAAGATCTCAACTAGGAGAACAACTTTCTAGTTGCGGCCAAGATACGATTCCCACACCAAGGACCCCAAATTGCATAGAGAAGAAGAGAGGAAGAGTGATGGTGGGAGTATGAAAATTGTTTTCCTCTCGTGGCTGAAGGTTTCAGTGTATTATTATGTATGAAAGCACTCCATTTATATGCCCATATAATAGTTGAATGTGATATTAACCTAACTCAATGATGACAAGGTGATGGAGGAGATAATGTATAAACCCATTCACAATTGACCCATGCTACATACATATCAACATGTAACTAATATGTCACGCCCCTAATTTCCTAGGACTCCAAAACCCAAGCCTAAGAGCTACGGTTTTGAATGTGGAAGTAATAGAAACGAAATAAAATCCTTTTTAAGTCGTCAAATACCCATACAAGGGTAAAATAGACATACAACATCTCAAAGATGCCAAAAAGATCACACTGGATTGAAAATAAGGTAAATCGAAACACTCGGTACCTTGAACGAATCTTTCCAACCCCCCATGTTTACTCAAGGGTAAAATGGTCAACTCAGGGGTAAAATAGTAATTTACAACTACAACTGTAAAGTTTGGACCTAGCACAAGGCATAGAAACAAACAAAACTGAATTTGAAGCCACGAGGAAAAAGATATATGAATTTTTTAAAATGGTGTTGGACAACACCGACCCAAAACAAAAAGTTGAAGTACCCCTCTTTCACCAAGGGTAAAATAGTCATTTTAAGGTTAAACAGGTCATTTAAAATTTTATCTCAAGAATTTTAAAGATTGGACATCACATGCCGCTATAATAGGCCATGGCATGCCATGCGTGTGAGGCTTGCGCAGTGAGCACCAATGTTCGTGGCTCAATTGCATCATAACGCCCATTGGCTACGCACAAATGCCCAAAAAAATGAAATTTCCGCCAAATTTTCGTACGGACTCCGTGTGATGAGCCGCCAGTCCCGAAAAATCACAAATATTCTAAAAGTGAATTTTTCATTTACAAATTTAAAAAATAGTTACCGAAACCTCGGGAAATGTGCAAAATGAAAACTTTGAATAAAAATGATTATTTAAAATCTCATAAAATCTTTTGTCTTGCCCCTGGTCTCCGTTTTGACTACTGTCGGTTTCTAAAAGTCAAAATCTTAAAGAAAATGTTTTTTAAACCATTTCTAAATCCAGAAAATTTGCCGGGGTTTCGGGGGTGGGCAAAAATGGTTTTTTACATTCAAAACGAAAAAGGTTTGTTTCAAAACTTAGAAAAATGCCGTTTTCGGCCAAATTTTTAATAACCACCTTTAATTGAAATTATCCACTTCACAATTCAAAATAAAAGGATTCAAGTCTACATTAAAGTGCTGTCACGCCCCAAATTTCCAAAGACTCTAGAACCGGGACATCCGAGGAATCTGGGGTCGTGATCCATAAAATGAGCGACCAACTACGATAATCAATGATCATAAAACGGATGGAATATTATTAGTAATAATAATTCCACACACAATCAATCGGAAGCTAAACTAAATGATACTCAAGGCACATCGAGGTGCCGAAACAATACATCTTTACAATTATGCGACGATACCAAATACAAGGAAGGGATGTGGCAACAGACTGGCTCCCAAGAAATACAACACCACGGTGCCAATATAGGGGACAAGCAAAGGAAACTAGAATGGAACAACTCTACATACGAACATCCCAAATCACGCAACAGCATCCGTTCCATTAGCCATCCTGCAAGAAAACCCGATACCTAGCCGAAACATCACTTATAAATTGGTGTAGACCACCAGGTAAACCAATAAGTACAAGTCACGCTATCCTAACCACACGAGAGAACATTATGACTAGTACCCACCAATCCGACACTAGTAGTCTACACTAGTCACATAACCGTACTCCAAGTACACAATACCCTAGAGTAACATAGATAATCACTTTAGTAGCCACAACAATAACCATAGGCTCCAAATGAACTAAAATCACCACGATGCCCATAAAAAGAAACATCCATAACTAGTACTAAGGAAACTCTAAAGTCCTTACGTACCTAAATAATCATCGTCAATGCATATATACACAATACACATACGACACCTCAATCTCTTCACAAAGGCGAACCACACTCACCTTTATATCACTACTAATGCCACAACATCAATCTCATGATACCATCCACAAAGGGATGAATTCAATCACTAACGTCCTCACTATGAAAAATGAAGGATAGCTAGTCAACCACGAAGGGTACGTGAACACTACCCTCAAGAATAGCCACACAAGACCATGACATCAAGCAAGGGATGAAATTCCAATGCTAACCAAAATAATAACCAGAACATCTTGTCAACATGAAAGGACATCCACTCGTGACGAGAAAAACCACCAATATGTATGTGCGCTAAGACACACACATCATAATTGAAATGCGGAATAAAAGAAGGTATGAAACACATACATACCGAGAGAATACAGTCTCAAGTCAACCAAACAACCATAACTTAAGGATTCCTATGACTCCCCGAGGACGAAGAAGGAAAAATGATGCACTGGAACCACGAAACCCAATGTCCGTCTCCAACCCCACGGATCAATTGATGATACAAAGATTGGCTCGGCATCACACTATGACCAACACTCAAGAAAGGTGGATCTAAGCCGATCCTTCAACCTAACAAAACTTATCCCTAAAGACTACTAATCAATGCCTCAAGCAAAGTAGGAGAACTGGTGAATCACAAGGGAGAGAATAGAAAAAGGCTGCAAGAAATACATAAAATGGTGCCACCAAGTTGTACCTCGAGTACTTGGTGGCTCTTCCACCGAGTTGTACACCGAGTACTCGGTACCCATAGAAATGCCCAAAACTCTCGAGTAAAAATGAGGCTTGCGCAGAAGTGCGTGAACTTATGAACTCACTGTGTACTCGGTAGAATCATCAACGAGTACTAGGTGGCCCCGAGAATAAAATGTCAAGGAATGAACTCGAAAAGCCCCGAAATGACGTCAGACGACTCCGAGCTAACCCCGAGCACACCGAAACACCTACAACACCATGCGGAGTGACTCAACATCCGATATGAACCAAGAAGAATGGAGAATGAAAAAAGAAGTCCAAGCAAGGCGACACTTCAACGAAACCGGGAAAATGATCTAAGAACTCGTTTCCCAACCGTGAAATCAGTTCACCTTGAAACGAAAACTCATCTCAACCACCCCAAGTAGTTAAGGAAACCATCTTAAGAACACTCCTATTCTTAGGATATGAAAGGGAAGACCTAGTAGCCAACACTCGGAAACTAACTAGGTTCAATCAAAACCACTTTCGATCCATTCAAACCTCAATTCACACTTAACATCACTTCTCTTAGACTATTAACGGAATCAAGAGACAGTTACCACGCAAGTGACTAGGATTAATCCTAACCTCACTTAATTAAATTCCAGACCTCAAGTGCAAAAGAAATACCCATTTGGCCATCGATACATAACCAACCAAAATCATAAACTATCAAGGATCGAACACCCGTCAAAGGTGCAAAAACATTGAGTGGTCAATACCCCACTACCACTCAAGTTTACTCAACTATCACCGACCTTCTCAAATGTCACATTTCACAATCGACCCCATAATCCACTATCGACTTTACTTATCAAAAGAAAGCCATAACAAACCAACTCACAACCCCACCTTAGGGCATATAAGCACATAACAACAAGTATAAATATTCATCTCGTATTATACTTCAAAAAAAGCATGCAAATCATATTCTCACATCATTCAATTCCACTTGAGCATTTTAATAACATATGAATTATATCATAAAATTCACATTAAACAGGCTCCTCAATCACGTTGAATAAAATCATGATATACATGTTAAATGGAATCACATAAATGCTACGTAAATGCAATGTGACTCAACACCACCCGTGGTACACAAACGACCACACACCCTACTCTAAGGGTCAAAGGATCCAGAATCTCTACCATTCACTCCTAGCTTGCGAAGGAATGTAGAGTGCGCACCGATTATTCCCAAGTGATTTTTTTCTCTTTCACTTTCAACAAGGAATATCAGTTGCACGAGACAACTTGCGACATAGGATCCGGAAATCAAGTGCATGAGACGACCTAACCTATATCAATAATTTTTGGCTTCTTAGTTCCGTAGGTGGGGGACACCTCCTAGCCAGTTGTTACGACGATCTAACACAAGATTACCCACCCATGGTTACACGACCGGGCGTAGCCCAACACCAATTGAGTTCTCAATACAAAAGGTGAACAACATAGGCACTATGTCTCAATGCATCATATACGAACACAAATATGTATCACATCATATTTATGTACATCATTCCCAAAATGTTAACACGAATGTAATTCATCATTCAACATGCTTTTAAATCTCAGATAAAGCAAAAATCAATAAGTATGCTTTCTCATGCACATTCATGATCCCAAATCATCAAGTTGTTCTTTTATACACAAAGGTAACTTTTTTATTCACTTAACATACTTCTATCTCAATTAAAGCATTTATCTCACAAAGATACATTATTATGCACAAATAATGTTTCAAATCCTCAAGTTATCCTTTAATTTACTAAGATAACTTTATCTTTCATTTAACATGCTTTTCTCTCAATTAAAGCAACAATACATATTAACTCATTTTCATGCTTAAGCTTAATGTCAAGATAGCAACTTCAAGATTAACAAGAATGGGGAACTAGAATAATGCTCTAAGTTTATAATCCCATAAACCACCAATCATCTACTTCCACATCTCAATTGACTCACCAAGTAGCTAGCTTACTTACGCTATCAAAGCCACACAACTACAACCCATAATCCTATATGTATAATTACACTTACACATATACACCTATTCACATATATATGCAGACAAGTATATTTCAACTTCAAAAGTCCACAACTCATAACCCATCTAGCATGCATCATATAGCTATTTCAAGGATGATATAGACATGGATTATAGGACATAAACACCAATAAACCCTAGAGCAAAAATATCTCTAGCGTTATAAAGCTCGGACACAAAATCGCACACTAACGAATCAAAGAACAAGAGATTAAGAATGCTTTCCCCTACTTCAAATAAAGAACAAGCCAACCTCCAAACAAGGCCTATGAAACTCTAGCTTTCACCCAAAACAGAAATCGACCAAACCAATCAGTGAAAAGCTGCGCCATAGCCTCCTACAAATGAATCGAGACTCTAACCACAAGGAAAACATGAATCAATAGATGGTTTGACAAGAAAACTGAAAACCAGGGTTTGGTAAAATAACTCACAAAGAGAGAAAACAAATTACCAATCCACGACTCAAATCGATGGCAAGACTATCACAACCAACTTCCGTGTTGAAACCGTAACCAAAATCGAAGCCCAATAGATGAAATAGGGCAAAGATAGAAAGAAAAACTAAGTGGGATAGAGTAGGTTGAGTTTGGAGAAGAAGAGAGAAAAATATGAAATGTTTAGGTCAACACTCCCTTATATAGGCAATCTATGAAAACTGTCGAGTTATACACCGAGTAATCCGTACATTAATAGTCGAGTACTCAGTAAACAATCTATTGAGTTGTACACCGAATACTCGGTAGACCTGAAACAACAATTACAAGAAAAGGCTTCAAGGCCCCCAAGATGACACTGAAAAACTCTGAAACAATCCGAGACACATCCGAACACTCCAAAACACATAGGAAGACTCTCATACTTCCTCAACAACCCACACACAAGTGAAATACTGAGAATACCCCTCACTCCCAAAAGTTCCAAAAATAAATATAAACACATAATCACGTAAGTGCTACACCGAAACGTCTACGATAAATTAAGAAACACATTCGAGCACGGAACATGTTCGTCAAAGCATCAACAAGAAAACGTTATGACGAACCCACGTAGTGGCCAACAAAACACAAACCCACGAAGCCGGAAACAAAATACCACGAAGTCGTCCCGCTAAGTCCAAAACATAAATGTGAAAAATTTACATGTACCAAAAGTACACAAGACATCGTGAATAAGTGATGTCACAAAACGTTAACACTTGGAAAAGAATTCCAGAAAAGTAAAAGGAAAACACAGGGCGTTACAAGCGCACAAAGGGAAAACATGTCATAGTTTTATCAAAATACATAGTTTTACATTTCCGATATAGAAGTGCACCAATAGCATAAAATCCCCGCGTATAGTGCTCCGAGGGACGTATATGAAATATAAACTACTCGGCTAACATGCTAACCAGTGAACAAACTATTAAAATATTGGATTACAAGTTCACAAATAGGAAGGACGTGTACGCAAGCCTATCCTATTAATGTTCAACAAAAGTAATATGGTCCGCCACCCATGCATAAAGGAGCAGACAAAGTGCCACACATCCATGGTGAAACTACGGAACTCTCCCAATGGAGTCATCACCTGAAAAATATAATATGTTGTGGGGTGAGCTCACTAGCCCAGTAGAGGAAGTGTCATTGCTTCAATCTTGGTAGTCCGAGTGGTACAACCCACTCATGGTACATGCAACTACTCCTAGGTCGGTCTTTTATTCCACATGGCTGTCACACCAATCCGGAACCCTTTTGAACCCAACAAGTAATTTTCCCCAACATGCTCACATTATAGTCATTAAAACATAGCATGCTTCAAAACTGAAATCATAATCACACCCATGATAGTCTAAATGCACCATGACTCAACATACCCCATGATACACACGGCGCCCAACTCAGGTTAACAGATACATACTCTGGCCATTTACTTTTGAGGATAGAAGCTCATCAAGTAATATAGAGTACCACACCGACTATTCCCAAGTAAATTTTCTCTCTACCTCTTCAACAAAGAAGACGGTTGCATGAGAGCCCAACTTGCAACTCTGTGCCCCTAAACCCAAAGGTCACGAATATGAGCCTCTCTTACGACTCCTAAACTGGTAGCACATTTTTGGCTTATTAGTTCCGTAGGCGTGAACACCTCCTGGCCAGTTGTTGCGATGATCCGAAACAAAACCACCCACACGTGATTACACCACCCGCATATACCGACACAATGTTTTTGTCATTACACAATGTACTCAAGATGCCTCAATGATTTCATAATAACCATACTCCATCACAATAAATGCTTTTCGCATTTGCAATATACTGTACGCCATTTAACCATGGTCTATCATAATACATGCTTTTTCTCTTTAGGTAATATATCATGCCAAAATTATCAACATTATCATAATATCACATTTATAAGCAATAAACCACAACAAACATTTATGTCACATAATCATGCTCTTAATGGCTTAATTCATCATCTAAGTTATCAAGATTCAACTTGCATGTATATATATATATGACATATATACACATAGATGCACACACCCTCGTACAAAAATGAAAGCAACTCATTTTTCCCCTACCTCAATTCCAAGCAAGCCTATTTAAGATTGCCCAAAAGAGGTCCAACTCAAGCTACCACTCAAGTGTTCAATAGAATAACTTCCAACTAGCAATACACCATTCATGAATCACAAGATTACTATGGTGTCAATAATAACAAAAATTTATACACAAGTGGCTCCAACCACAAGAATCAATTCAAACCCTAATGATTTATATTTTAGGGTTTCATGGAGAATTGAAAGCATAAGAGTAAATGATAGGAAACTTACCACTAGCTCTTCACAAGATGGAAATTGAGAGCTACTACTAATGACACTCACTTGGTAGGTGAAATAAAACTCAACCTTCTATATTACAAATAAGATAAGGCTAGAATCAATATCCATACAAGAAATTCATAAACTTGAAAGATAAGGTTCTTAGCAACCAAACCCTAAAATGATTAGAAGGCTTACCAAATGGTTTAAAAACACAAAAAAAAGCAATCCCCAATAAGCAATAAGAGAAAGAGAGTGCAAGAGTTTGTAAGAGGATTGAAGTATTGCAAAGTGGCTAACCCTAAGGTTTGTAGAGATTTTCCACTCACAAATCTCCCCATCCAATGGTTGAAAATCAAGCAAGGAAAATGAATAATTGATCCAAGGGTAGACATGAAGTCTTACCAAATGAAAGACTGAATAATGCACTCTTGCATTTAAGTGCCAACCAAACAAGGCCCTATGATCCAATGGTTGGGAACAAAGATGGGAGAAGGAGATCAATGGCTAGAATTTAGACACCACTTAAAAGTGTAAAATGATAACTTTCATCCCAATTTAAGGCTAATTACAAGAGTGCCATCAAGCCTCTTGAGTACCCTTCCATCCCTTGTCATCCTCTCTAATTACCAACATGGCACTCATGCCCCATAACTTAGCCAAAATCTCTACACTTCCACTAAATGCTCAAAATATGAAATTCCTCATTTACCCTTTGGTAATTTCTTTCCCGAAATTATTTTCATTATTCTCAAAATGAAAATACAACATGAAACATACAAATTTAATATCACATAAAATATGTAAGTCATGCTAAGCACATAAACACATTAAACACATAATCATATAAGCACTTAATTGTTAAAATAAAAATTTTAATTAGCACGTAAAAATACCGGACACTACATAATAAATGTATGAGTGATGGTTGTGTCATACACATTCAAACCAACCCATATGGTCACTGCCACACATTATACAACTTTTCTTATGTGTATATATCTGTTCCTCTTCCAATTTCACTAAGTTAAAATTTAAGCACAAACAATCATTAATAAACTCACACTTAGCAATTAAATACACTAAATAAAATACAGAACGCTACTAAAAATGAATAAAAGTAAATAAATAAACCCAGACATTACAACCTCCACCCCTTTAAAAAGATTTCATCCCAAAATCACAACGTACCTTAAGTGGTAAATAAATCTGGATACTTGGCATGGACCTCAGCCTCGTGCTCCTAGGTAGCCTCCTCCATGCCATGATGATGCCATAAAACTTTGACTAAATGAATCACCTTTCCACGCATAACCTGATCTGTAAAGTCGAAAATCTGAACTGGTCGTTCCTCATACGTGACATCCTCATCAACCTCAATGTCGACCCAATCCAAAACATGTGACTGATTTGGCTCGTGCTTCCTCGACATAGATACATGAAAAACATTGTGAACTCTCGACAACTCTGGCGGTAAAGCTAATTGATAAGCTTTACCAACGAGATCCAAAATATCGACAGGTCGGATAAACCGTGGTGATAACTTGCTACCCCATCGAAATCTAATCAATCCTTTTCGTGGAGAAACCTTTAGGAACACGTGGTCCCCCACATCAAAGGATAACAGTCTCCTCCTCCGGTAGGCATAGATCTTCTGTCAGCTCTGTGTTGTGATCAACTACTGCCGAATCACCTTAATCTTCTCTATTGTTTCAAGAATGATCTTCGGTCGCACCAAATCATGCCCGAAAATGGATGTCTTGCCAACCTCAATCCAATAAACTGGAGTTCTACATGGTTTGCCATAAAATGCCTCAAATGGTGCCATCTCAATATTGGCCTGATAGCTATTGTTGTACGCAAACTCAACCAATGGTAGGTGACCATCCCAATTACCCTAAAAATCCAAAATGCAAGCCCATAACATATCCTTTAATATCTGAATAGTCCTCTCAGATTGACCTTCAGTTTGAGGATGAAATGTTGTGCTAAACCTCAATTTTTAATCAAGAGTCATCTGGAAACCCTGCCAAAATCGTGAAGTAAACCTTGGATCTCAGTCTAACATAATAGAAACTGGAATATTATATTATTTGAGAATCTGGTCAATATACAGTCCACTGAGTGCCTCTTCGCCATCCGTCTCTCATATAGCCAAAAAATTAGCTTTCTTGGTCAACCTATCAACGATAACCCACACTGCATCATGCTCCTTATGTGTCATCGGTAATCCTGTCACAAAGTCTATAGTGATGTGTTCCCACTTCCACTCTGCTACTGACAACGAATACAACAGACTCGCAGGCCTCTGATGTTCGGCCTTTACTTACTGACAGGTACGGCATCTGGCAATAAATTGAGCAACATCACGCTTCATGCCCCTTCACCAAATTTGGCGTCTCAAATTGTGATACATCTTGATACCACCTGGATGCACTGCAAACCTAGAACAATGAAAGTCCCTCATCACTTTCTCCCGGCTCGCTCCTGGTACCACCATTTTCCCTTTGAACCTTAGACCCCTATCAAAGTGCAAGGTCCAATCAACCACGGTCACACTGACTGAAATCCGGGTGCGAATGGAACCCATCTCGCTTACACCTCTCTAGGCCTCAATCACTTCATCAATAAGAGTTTATTGGGCCGTCAAGCTAAATAAGGTAGCTGGCTCTCCGTCATTACAAAAAATGAAGCCCAACTCTGCAATGTCCTCTATCATCTTCCACTCACGGATGACAATGCCAGCAATTCACCCTTGTGACTTCTGACTCAAAGCATCAGCCACAACATTGGCCTTTCCAGGATGGTACTGTAACTCAAAATCATAGTCCCCCATGTACTCAACCCACCTTCTCTATCTCAAGTTAAAGTCCTTTTGTGAAAAAAATACTTCAAATTTTTGTGATCAGAGAAAACTTCAAACTTCTCCCCTTCCAAGTAATGCCTCCAGCTCTTTAATGCAAAGATCACTGTTGCTAGCTCCAAGTCATGGGTGGGGTAGTTCTTCTCATGAGTCTTTAGCTATTGAGACCCATAGGCCACTACCCTCTCTGTCTGCATCAAGACACACCCCAAGCCCTCTCTAGAAGAATCATAATATATCACATAGCCTAATCCCCTCTCTAAAATCACTAAGATCAGTGTTGATGTCAATTAATGCTTCAATTCTCTAAATGCAAGCTCACAAGCTTCATTCCACACAAACTTCACTTCCTTTCGAGTGAGACGGATCATCGGGTGCGCTAACCTCGAGAAATCCTTCACGAATCTCTAGTAGTAGCCAGCCAATCCCAAAAAACTCCTAATCTCAAACACATTTCATGGTTGGTTCCAACTCCTCGCAGCCTCAACCTTAGAAGGATCTACATAGATTCCTTCCGCAGAGACAATGTGCCCAAGGAACTGCACTTTTGGTAGCCAAAACTCTTATTTCCCATACTTGGTATACAACTAATTCTCCGTAAGGATTTGTAAAACAATCCTCAGATGCTCCTCGTGCACCTCGTCGGATGTTGAATACACCAGAATGTCATCCACAAAGACTACCACAAACTTGTCAAAGTAAGCACTAAATACCCGGTTCATTAGATCCATGAATGCTGCCGGTGGATTTGTCAAACCAAATGGCATAATGAGGAATTCAAAATAACTATAGTGAGTGCGGAATGCTGTCTTCGAGATGTCCTCATCCCTGACCCTCAATTGGTAGTAGCTTGATCTCAAGTCTATCTTTGAAAAGCTTTTAGATCCCTTATGCTGATTAAATAAGTCATTTATCCTCGACAATGGATACTTGTTCTTGATACCCGATTTAGCTTCTTGTAATCAATAGAAAGCCTCAGATATCCATCTTTCATCTTAGTAAAAAGGATAGGAGCTCCCCAAGGTGATGCACTAGGACATATAAAACCTTTCATCCTAAGATCCTCCAATTTATTTTTCAGCTCTTCCAACTTAGTCGCTGCCATGCGGTACAGTGCCATGGAAATTGCACCGGTACCGGGAATGACGTTAATGCCGAACTCCACTTCTCGTTTTGGGGGTAACTTGATCAAATCATCTGGAAACAAATTACCCTAGGGAAGTCACCATAAGAACCATCCCCCTCCTCCTCATAGGCCAAGAGATTGGCTAAGAAAGAACTATCTCCTCATCGACTACCTAAAATATGAAGAGAAGAAGTGAGGAAATGACTCTTATCTCCCACGAAACAAAAACAATCACCATCAGAAGTGTAGATTGAAACCCATCCTCGAAAGCAATTGATGTTGGCTCAAAAAGCTGAAAGCCAATCCATCCCTAAAATGACATTAAAAGTGGTTATCTCTAGAAAGATAAAATCAAAGACCAAAACTCTGCCCGCGATCGAGATATCACAATCTTGATAAACTCTAGCCAATGATAACTCATATTCTACTGGTGTATCAATACATAAGGCTCTATCGAGAGATTCAACCTTTAATCCTAATGTAGATGCAAAAAAACTAGAGATGAAAGAGTGGGAATCACCAAAATCAACAAGAACACGAGCTGGAGAACTGGAATCAAGAAAAATACCTCGAACAACTGGTGTCCCTGCTGAGGTATCAGATGGAGTGATCGTGTACACACGACCCTGTATCCTCTATGTTGATTGTCCACTGCCCTGCCCCGACTGCTATTGGCTCGTCATACCATGGTGGCCTCCCCTCGAATATCGAGACCACTATTTAGACTATGTAGAACGAATTGGATATGGAGCCCTTAACCCTGACTGAACTGGTTGCATCTATCTAGTCCTTTGTAGTGACCCAACACTGCTCGATGAACCCCCTCCTATCTAAGGACAGTCCATTTTCACATGTCCCTGCTGGCCATACTGAAAACAAGTGTTCGGACCCCTCGACTGTTTCTGTGGGCACTCATTCTGGTAGTGCCCCTGCTGATGGCACTCAAAACAAGTCACGCGGTCCCTGTCGGCATAGCAATTGTCGGAGCAGAACGAACTGACTGTGAACCCTGAGAAAAACAATATCCACCTTTGTGTTTCTTCCTCTAGTGATCTCTAGAGAAAGAACCCAAATCTCTAGTACGGTTTCTCGAATCTATGATCCTCTGAGTATCTTTAAACTTTTCCTCAGCTACCAATGCCTTGTGTAAAGAAAAAGCATAGGTGGAAACCTCTAACACTGCTATCTTGGCCCGCAGCTCAAGCCTCAAGCCCCTCACAAACTTCTTTTCCCGATCCTCCTCAATAGTTACCATCTCTCTATCAAAACAAGACAGTGTGAACTTGTTAGTGTACTCAAAGACAGACATTATCCTTTGGAGTAAGTAAATGAACTCGGCCTTCAAAGCATCCCTCTTAGATACTAGAAAATACATGTCTAAGAACAAGGTTTTGAAAGTATCCCAGCCCATAGCCTCGATGTCATGAGTGAGTGAAAGTGTTTGCCACTACATATCAGCATCCTCTGACAGGTGATAGGAAGCAAGAGAAAATTGAAGATCGTCCTCTTGAATCCCCACAACCCTGAAATCCTTTTGTATTCTCTCCATCCAATTTTTCGCCATGAATGGATGAGGTCCTCTTGTAAATTTTTGCGGCGCTAGCTTTTTAAATTCCTTTAAAACTCGCATTGTTCAGTTCCCAACATTAGGGTTTTGTGCACCCTGAATAGTCTCCTTAGCAATCTGCTGAAATACACTGGCCATATCACGAGCAATCTGATGATTCTATGTCATCAGAGATATTGATTAGATACATTTAAGTTCTAAACAATCAACTCTATACCTTTGTAACTTCATACCAACACATTCTCCACAATAGCAGATAACATAAAACAATGAAAAATAAAACACGTGTCCACATAACTAAGCCTTATCCCGTCGTCCCAAACGTAAAATGACTTAAAGCTCTAATACCACGTTGTCACGCCCATAATCCAAAGACCCATATAATGACTAGAACACAAAGAAATTCATGAAAATCAACTTGTCAAACCAAGTCAATCGGTACTTTTCACTTGGGTACTGTTCATAGTTCACTATTGCGGAAGTGATTTCGAAATAATATAAATCACACAATCCTCGAAATCAAATCAACTTACAAGCATGAAGATGCTAGTCCAAAGATAATAAAATACAAATACCCAATACAAATCACACAAAATACATATTCTTTATTAATGACATTAAGATATGATTAACTTAGATTCAAATCCCACAAACTCCAATAGCTCACGCATCCTCCACCAACGATTCTTTTCCTGAAAAATGTTAAGGGGTGAGCACAAATGGCCCAGTAGAGAAAGATCATGCAAGCGTTCTGCAAGTATGTATATCAATGAATACATATAGCGTATGGTCTCTAACCTAGTCTAATGCCATAATATAATTGCACAAAAAATCTTAATATAAACTCATGCTAAATAATTTAAATTTCACCGATAAGATGGCATAAAATCTATAATCACAATGGAGAGAAATAGATAATCTCAACATGAACTCAATTAGATCAATCTAAATATCACAACCTAGATAGTATAAACATTTGAAATCATCAAGTGGGAAAATTATGTCGTGATATAAACCCTAGGGCATGAACTCACCGTCCATCTGCCTAGTCAAATGATCATTGTGGGGCTACTAACCCTACTGCGATGTCAACCAATCGCACAATAATTCGAGGTCTTTCACCACTGGAGCTTTTTCGTCAGGTCTTGCTCACACCACACGACATTTTGCCAAAATCAACAACTAATCCACAATTCAACAAATCATAGATGTCATTCACATGGACACGTAAGTAATGATAATACACACATTCCATGATCCACCTGATTAAATTCTATCATGGCATGAATCAATGCATTTAAATAGATTAATGCAATTTCGTAACTCATGTCAAAAATAACAAAAATCTTATGATCATTCTATATCTAATCATTAAAATGCATAAATGAAAATTCTTAAACTCACACAACTCCCCAATAAATCCCTACTTGAAACCTAGATAAAAATTCTAGTAAATACTAAAATCCAAATAGTAAGATTGTGTAGAGAATGAATAAGTGAGCGGTTTGCCCTTCATGCCTTCATTTGCACCCTATTTTGCCCGAAACCAAATAACACATATTAAATAATTTGTACAAACTTAACCACATTGATCTTTATCGTAAAATTTATCAATAATAAACCTGATATATAAGAATATTTACACAAAAAGTTTCGGGATAAATCGATAAAGACAAGCTAATCAATTAAAATTGAAAATTTTAATTTTTAGTATGTCACCGCAAATTGACAGCAGGCAAACAAGGAATTTTACTAAAATACCCAGATTAGTGTACATAAATATCTGTTAAGCCTACTGTGAAAGTTTCAAATATACCCAGAAATTCCTAGTGAGGAATTTTATTAAAATACCCATATGAGGAATTTTATTAAAATACCCAAAAATTTTCAAAATTCACTTTAGACATATACATAAGCCTATTATCAAAGTTTTAAAAATATCTGTTAAGTGCAAGTGGTTGAATTTGATAACAAAAGTTAGGCTTTCATAACAGAACTGCAGACTGAACACCTCTTACTCACAGATTTTTTAAATAATATCCGTATGTAAATCAAATTTGGAATTCTAAATATTTACATCACATACACCTGGTAATCATATGATAAACCTTTCAGGATAAAATTATAAGTATAGACTTCTCAAATCAGCACCCAAAGTTACATTTTCCCAAAACGTGTGTACAACGAACATCTAGTACTAAAGAATTTATTTATCAATATATATTCATTTAAAAATTATTAAATTTGGTACAGATGTACAACACGTATATGATAATCTATAATAAAAGTTCCAGGATTTTTAAGAGTACTAAACCATGTGAAAGAAAGGGATAAATCGAAACCATAAATGGATCAACCAACAGTAAAATTTAACTAGACAGCCTAATTCCGTGATTTTTAGTAAATTAAATAATTAGCTAAATCCTTTGTAATTTTAAGGGATGCTAATATACATATACGAAAACATGTTGTAAAATTGGAAGAATTTTCTAAGTACAGGAACATGAGTAAAAAGGGACCAAAAAGAAACAACAAAACAAATTCTGCAACAGCAAAACAGATCCGAACAAGATACATCTCCCGATTTTTAATTACATATCTACTTATCAATAATTTCTAAAATTTTGAGGAATATATCACAACATACATATAAACGTACAGTAAATGTGTCAAATTTTTAAATGAACGGAACACAAATTAAAATTAATGGATTGGAAGCTCAGGATTTGTTAAAATAAGTAGTTCTTGAATATGAAATTTCTATAAACAAAAATGAAACAAAACAAAGGAGATCACATACTGAGTTTGATATCAAACTGAAGATCTCAACTAGGAGAACAACTTTCTAGTTGCGGCCAAGACACGATTCCCACACCAAGGACCTCCAATTGAATAGAGAACAATAGAGGAATAATGAAGGTGGAAGGATGAAAATTGCTTTCCTCTCATGGCTAAAGGTTCTGGGGTATTATTATGTATGAAACCACTCCAATTATATGCCCATATAATAGCTAAATATGATAAGAACCTAACTCAATGATGACAAGGTGATGATGAAATAATATATAAACCCATCCACAATTGACCCATGCTCCATACATATCAACATCTAACTAATAAATGTATGAGTGATGGTTGTGTCATACACATTCAAACCAACCCATATGGTCACTACCACACATAATACAACTTCTATTATGTATACAGATATATATATATGTTCTTCTTCCAATTTCATTAAGTTAAAATTTAAGTACAAGCAATTATTCATAAACTCTCACTTAGCAATTAAATAAACTAAATTAAATACAAAACGCTACTAAAAATCAATAAAAGTAAATAAATAAAACTAGACATTATTAAAATTATGCACGAAATTAAGCTAAACTAAAACTCACAAGAGGTCCAACGATGCAAATTTCACTACTTTGCAAAATCCTTTTATGCTTTTCAGTGTACATGTCAATCACACAAAAATTCCAACTTAAAGAATACTACAATAACTGAATACTACTAAACTACTAAAACTAAGAATAATGCCTAGTCCTCAGCAATGTCGCCAAAAACCTGATGCACGTCGGACGGGGTTAAGAAAATAATGATTAAGAACGGGCCCTTACGACGACAATGTTTTACCTATCGCAAGTGTACGAATCGTTTTTGTAAGAACGTTTTTGTGTATTGTTTGTTTATGGCATGTTCTAGACAATAAACATGTTGAGTATTAGATAGGTTGGTTTGATTTCAATGACATCGATAAGCTTCGTCAAAGGCAAAATCAAGTATTGAAGTAATGAAGAATACAAGTGAAGCACGAAAGTGATTATAATGAGGTAAACTGTCTCCTAGAGGGCGAAAACGACATTTTCCGAAGTCGTGACTTCAAGCAAAAAGTATTGTGGGTTCAAGAGAGTCATTTTGGCGCAGTTGCGAAAAAAAGTTGTTGGAAAATATATTTTTACGCTTGGACCTACGCTTGAAGCGTAGGCCATCTACGCTTGATGCGTAGCTGCAGCAAGTTTTTGGCTATTTTTTGCTGAACTATCCAAATTATTCGTGGGTTGGTTTTATGATTTGTCCATGACTTATATACATCAAAGTGTGTCCTATGTACATTATTTTCACCAGAATATAGGGTTTGGATGTGAAATTACGAGAAAGGGCAAACTTAGGGTTTGGATCATCATTGTCTATAAATACCTAAGTCTACAACAAGAAGAGGCACGTCTTTAAGAATTCTTCACAAGTTTTCTACAGCTTCATCTTTTTCTTCTACAGAGATATACATATGGTGAGAGAATATTATTGAGTGATTAGAGATACACAAGTTCTCTCTTATTTTTGGATGTCTTCAATCGTACTTCTACATCGACGATTTCTATACATGATTGAATGGTTTAGTTGCTAAAAATTTCACACACCATTTATAGCATCATGGTTGCATTGATCAATTGAAGAACAGAGTAGTCTGAGTTCGGAGATTGAAGTAGGAGGCTTTGTGGTGATTTTGATTTGTTGAGAAGCTGAGCCGTCAGATTACGGAGATCGGAATGAAAGCTTCATGGAGCGCGAGTGAATCTAGATGTTCAGACGTCGAGTGAAGAACAACAAATTACAGCGGTTGTAAGTTCTATTTTCATAGAGTCTGTACAAATTCTCTTATTCATAGTACATCGATACCCAAGTGTATCCGTGATTTTTACTTAGAGTCTTTCCTAGGTTTTTCACGTAAAAATCTCTGTGTCTTCTAATGATTTAAATTTCTACACTTATATTCATATTTACTTGATTGATCTGTTTTGAGATTTGAATTGGGAATTAGGGTTTGTGATTGGTTAAAATTGAATTTCTGCTAAATAATTTTAATTGATCATAAAATTGATAAAAAACTTATTCACCCCTCCTCTAGGCCATTTCACTATCATCTAGGTAATTTCAATTGGTATTAGAGCAAGGTTGCCCCGATTTAGGTTAACTACCTAGGGTTAGATCGTGAACTTAGATGATGGAGTTGCCTCGTGAATGAGGTTCCATATCTAGATCCCCTTTGTTTGATTGGTCGAATTACACATATTGGAAAGCGAGAATGAGAACGTTTCTAAAATATTTAGATGAGAAAGCGTGGAATGCTGTAGGAGTAGGATACTCACCTCCCACTGTGAAAGACGATACGACTAATGAAGTGAAAGCAAAATGGACTGCTGCTGAGACGAATAATGCGAATTGGAACTCAAAAGAGTTGAATGCGTTATACAATGCTGTTACTCTGAGTGAGTTCAAGAGGATTGCTACGTGCGTAATTGCCAAGGAAGCTTAGGACATTCTCCAAGTTACTCATAAAGGAACTTCGAAGGTTAAACAATCGAAACTTTAAATTTTGAATTCGCAATTTGAGCAGCTGAAGATAGAGGAGGATGAAGTGTAGGCCGACTTTGAGGCTAGGTTAACTGATATTGTAACGGGTTGTCATAACCTAGGTGAGCCTATTCATGAGACTTCCATAGTAGAGAAAATATTTAGGTCTCTACCTGAACATTTTTTTATCTAAGATCACTGTCATTTCAGAGGTCAAGAGTCTTAAAGAAGTTAAGCTTGAAGAATAGGCAGGAAATTTAAAATCTTATGAGATGGAGATGTTCAAAAACCCCTTAAGAAGGCTAGTGGCAGAAAATAGAAGTGCATAACTTTCAAAACCACTAGGGAAGATCATGATGAACAAAGTGAGTTGAGTCTGAATGATATAGCCATGTTTACTAAGAAGTTGAACAAATTTGTTAGTGCTAAACAGAATGGCCAAGGACAAAAATTTGGGGATAAGTTGGGTGAGTCTAGAAGTAGAAATAAGACTCAAACTAGGAAGGACAAGTCTGATCCTAAAAAGAAGAAACCCCAATGTTTTGAATGTCAAGGATATGGTCACATAGCTGCATAGTGTGCAATCAACTTGAAGAAATCCAAAGGATTAACTGTCAGTTGAGATGATGAATCTAGCAATGGATCAACTAGTGATGTGACAGACTCGGATGTAGGTGATGATTCTGAGAATTTCACTGTGTTTGCTGCACAAAGCAAGGAGGTCAAAGAAGTTGCTACAAGTTGGACAATGTCTGAAGAAGAAAGTTCTAAGAGTGATGAAGGTTGTGATGATACGCTTCAAGAGTCTTGTGACAAATTACTTGATAAGACCGCACAACTTCATAAAAAACACATGAAACTGTTGACTAAGAGTCTTAACATGGACAAAGAATTACATTCTTTAAAAGATGAATTAGTCAATAGTTCTAAAACTCAAAATCTCCTACAGACTCAAAAGGCCAAGTTGGTTACGGATTTAAAGAAATATGAACTAGAAAGAACTCATGCATTAAATTTGGTAGATGATCTCAATAAGGAAGTGGTTGAGAAATCTACTATGATTGAGAATTTGGAAAAAGAGCTGAAAGATGATAAATTAACTCTTTGTAAATGGTCTGAAGGAACCCTTAAGCTTGATGAGATATTAAGTAAGGTAAAATCAATAGGAAATACAAAGGGTTTGGATTTTATTGGAGTAATGCCGAATTTGAATGTTGTTGCAAAAACCACCTTTGTAAAGGGCTCCAATGTAGCGTCTAGTTTTTCACAAGGAAATTCAAATTGAAATCCTGGTGTTCAAGCCTATGTCAAAAGACCTATTGAAAGCAAGCCTTTTCTTACCGCTAGATATCATAGGAGGTTGATTGATGGAGTTTAGAGGTTTGTTCATGTATGTCACCACTGTGGTGTCAGAGGTCACATTCGACCTAAGTGTGCTAAGCTGTGAGGAAAGGTGTTGAAATTATTGAAGGAACAAAGAGTTCAACATGGAGATCATGTTAAAGATCAAATTTGAATGCTAAATGAAGAAATGAAGAATTTTTCAAGATTTGCGAATAGAGCTCCAAAGATGAAGAAGGCATGGATTCGCAAAGGCGAGCAACACTATTTTGTAGTTCACACTGCTCTTAGAGCATACAAATCTACTTCTTGGTATCTGGATAGTGGATGTTCGAGGCATATGACTGAAGATAAGTCATTTTTTGGATTTCTTGAGGAGTGTCATGGTGGGATAGTAATGTTTGGTAATGGAAAGAAGTCAAATGTTAAAGGAAAAAGTATGGTTGTGATTCCCGATCTACCTAAACTAGAAAAAGTGCTTTATGTAGAGGGTCTTAAAACAAATTTGTTGAGCATAAGTTAGATATGTGATAACAATCATAAAGTCACTTTTTCTCCTGATAAGTGTTAGATTATTGACTCTTCTGGGAATTATGTGATGGAAGGAATGAGTTCAACTGATAATTGCTATTGCATTGTTCCTAGTTCTGAATTGTTATGCAATAGAGTTAAACTTGATGAAGTTGAAATATGGCATCAACGGATGGGACATGCTAATTTTCGTAAATTAACAAACATTACTAAGAGTGAAATTGTTAAGGAGTCCCTAAGCTTGGTTATGCAAAATGGATTGTGTGTGGATCATGTTAGAAGGGTAAACAAATCAGATGTCAGCACAAAAAAACAAATGTCATTGGTACTTCTAGACCTTTAGAGTTATTGCATATTGATTTATTGGGTCCCATTAGGACCATGAGCAAAGGAGGAAAGAAGTATATTTTTATTATGGTAGATGATTACTCAAGGTTTGCATGGGTTGGATTCTTAAGTGAAAAGTCTGAAGCTTTTGAAAGTTTTAATAGAATTTGGTTAAAAATTCAGACTGAGAAGAATTTTTCCCTTTCTAAAGTAAGGAGTGATCATTGAAGGGAATTTGAAAATTCAAAAATTAAGTGTTTTGTGAAAAGAGAGGAATAAAACATCAATTTTCAGCACCTAAAACTCCTCAACAAAATGGAGTAGTTGAGAGGAAGAATAAGGTTATTTAAGAAATGGCCAATGTTATGCTACAGGGTAGGATTGTTCCTAGGTATTTTTGGGTCGAGGTAGTGAACACAGCGTGTTACACCTCAAATAGAGTTTATCTTAGGCCTGACACTTTAAAAACTCCCTATGAATTGTGGAACAACAAAAAACCCAATGTGAAATATTTCAAGCTTTTTGGAGCAAAATGCAATATTTTTAGAGATCGTGAATCCATTGGAAAATTTGAGTCCAAGAGTGATGAAGGAATATTTCTTGGGTATTCATTGACAAGTTGGGCATATCCTTAGAACTTAAACGATGATGGAATCTGCAAATGTAGTGGTTGATGACTCATGTGTTTACGAGCATCCAACATCAGTTGAGGAGGAAGATAATGAGCCGTTCTTTCAGTTAGGAAATGATTCTTCTGATGTTTGTGAAGAGGATAATGTGGTTCATGATGGTAGTTTTAGTCCTATAGAATTGCATGATCAAACTTGTGATGCTCAGGCTACTCCTTCTAAAGAACCATCTACAAGGGTAAAGTTGTACCATCCTTTAGATAATGTTATAGGATCTGTTGAACAGATTATGATGACACGGAGAAAGGCTAGGAATGAGGTTTCGTATGCATGTTATACATCTTCCTTGGAACCTAAAAATGTCAAAAAAACTCTTCAAAATAGTGAGTGGAGAAATGCTATGCAAGAAGAACTTCAGCAGTTTGTTAAGAATGATGTGTGGTATCCTATGCCTAAACCGAAAGAGATAAACGTGATTGGTACCAAGTGGATTTTCAAGAATAAAATGGATGAAAATGGTACAGTTGTTAGGAATAAGGCTAGGCTTGTTGCTCAAGGATATACTCAGATGGAGGGTATTGATTTTGATGAGACTTTCGTTTCGGTTGCTAGGCTTGAATCTATTCGGATTTTGTTTGCTATTGTTTGTCATCTTGGATTCAAGTTGTATCAAATGGATTTTGATGTGATTGGTACCAAGTGCATTTTTGAATGGTGTTCTTCATAAGGAAGTATATGTGGAACAGGCCAAAGGATTTGAAGATCTTCATTGTCCGGGTCATGTTTACAGGATGAAAAGGCTTTGTATGGACTAAAGCAAGCTCCTAGAGCTTGGCATGAAAGGTTAACTGATTACCTGTTGGGAACAGGTTTTGGTCGAGGCGGAGTGGACAAAACACTGTTTATTCAGAAAACACTGTTCCTTAGGTTGAAGTGACTGTTATACCCCTGTGTTGGGTTTATGAATGTCGGGTAGTGATATGTGAGGTGATTGGTAGTATGTGTTGATACTGATTTGAGTTTTTGGAGCTTGGTATGCTCGTGATCTAGGAAGTATGAATGTTATTCTTACTAGATTGTTATGAATAGGAGTGTTAATCCGTGTTTTTATTGATAGATGTTGTGTTGATTGTCAGTATGGGACCGGCGGGTACGAGTCGTAGTGACCTATGAGGTGGTCTGTACTACGGGGCTTGTATTGGTTGTATATTTTTCTATATATATATATACATGCATATATATATAGGTGTACGTTATTATATGTTGTTGTGCGTTGGTTTCATTAAATTTGGGGCGTGACATGCATCTTCTACTCTTTTAAGACCTATTTTAGAGGACTTTAGCAACACATCATGCATATTTCTATATCTTTTGCAGCTATTTTATATATGGCTTGGGGGTAGGCCACTATTGATTGAATGGCTATGAAGAGCCATTTGATTTATTGTGAGGCTATTAAGGATTGATAAATTATTTGTGATTGTGAAGACATGAAGGACTATTTGTTCATATACTTGTTGTTTATTGACTATTCAACCATGATTTGTTGCTATTTGCTCACTAATGTACACAAACACTAACTCACACCTAAAAATGGACATTTTATCATGTATTTATCTATTACTTAGCTCCATTATCCATATTCCAATCCTAATTTGGGTTTTCAATAATCGATTTCGTCAATCCTTGTCCAAACTCAAAACCCCCAAATTGTTGGGGTGATTTTTGTCATGTATGTTTATTTATGTATTCTTTGCTAACTTTTATGCATACTTGTTGTTAAAATATAATTTTCAACATTCTTTCATTCTTTATTCATTATCATGTTTGTACACATGTGGCTAAGTGAATCATTCCAAGTGACCCATCTTTGGGGAAGACATGTGAAGAGGAATCAACATACACCATCTTTTCTAGGTGATGTCAGTACACTCACATGTGTATTGATGATAGCCACCTATTATTTCTTTTATACAAGTTAATTTGTCCATATTCTCTTGTATAGATATTATTTTGGGGTGTTGACACAAGAAAAAGGAATAGACGATCCATCCCTCCATGAGAGACGATGTCTATACACTGACGTGTAATCACTCCTTTTTTTCTCTATAACATGTATTTTCTACATTCATTTGTTGATTCCTATAGGAGAGTTTTCTACCCAACAATGATTTCAAACATTATATCCAGAGTGGTAGATTTTACTCATACTCCTATCTCCCTCTTCTTTAACTCTTCTTGGCTCATATAGTCGTTTTAGAGTGATAAGGGGTGTTCTGGTAACTTTTGAAATCAAAACTAGCCGTTCGAAATCTATTTTAGGACGTGCCAATCGACTGGGTTCTTTGGGCAGACGAATAGGCCTTCAAAACTTTCTTTTCGTAAATATTTTTAAGGCCGCTGCCTTCGGTAGTCAACTCAGTCATCTGGGTAGTCGACTGGCAATCCGGGCAATTGACTCGGTGACTCAGCTCTATTTCTACCCAGTTTCACTCTTTTACTCATAAGTTTTTCTACGTAGCTCCAATTTAGTGACAGTGCATTTCAATCTTTTAAAACACTCGACGGTTTTTCGGGAAATCTTTGGGGATCTTTCCGAAATGACTGATTTCAAGTTTCAAATACAAATTTTGTACCTATCACAATCCATAAGAACAAATGGGACCTAAATCAAAGTCACGAGACGAGAGATATGAATTTTTGAAAATGACGTCGGACAACGCCGACCCAAACAGAAAGTTACAGTACCCCTCTTTCACTAAGGATAAAACAGTCATTTCAAGTGAAAATAAATGATTTTAAATTTTATATTAAATATTTGGACATAGGACAGATACTAGAAATAAAGGGGACCTAAATCAAAACTACGAGACGGGATATATGAATTTTTTAAAATGGCATCGGACAACGCCGGCCCCAAACAGAAAGTTTAAGTACCCCTCTTTCACCAAGGGTAAAACAGTCATTTCAGGTGCAAATAAATGATTTTAAATTTTATACCAAATATTTTGACATAGGAGAGCCCTAAAAGCAATTAAAACTACGAGGTGAGAGATATGCATTTTTGAAAATGGTATCGGACAACGCCGACAAAATCGGAAAGCTGAAGTACCCCACTTTCACCAAGGGTAAAATAGTCATTTCAAGCTCAAATGAATGATTTCAAGTTTCAAATACAAAGTTTGTACCTAGCACAATCCATAGGAATAAATGGGACTTAAATCAAAGCCATGAGACGAGAGATATGCATTTTTGAAAACGGTATCGAACAACGCCGACAAAAATGGAAAGTTGAAGTACCCCACTATCACCTAGGATAAAATAGTCATTTCAAGTGAAAATGAATGATTTCAAGTTTCAAATACAAATTTTGTACCTTTCACAATCCGTAGGAACAAACGGGACCTAAATCAAAGTCACGAGATGAGAGATATGAATTTTTGAAAATGACGTCGGACAACGCCGACTCAAACATAAAGTTTAAGTACCCCTTTTTTACCAAGGGTAAAACAGTCATTTTAGGGGTAAAGTGGTCATTTGAAAGTACAGATACAAAGTTCGTACATAGGACAAGCAATAGAAACAAACGGGACCCTAGTCCGGAGTTGCGAAGTGGGAGAAAAGAATTTTCCAAAATCAGACATCGCATGCCACTCAAACAGTCCTGCACTGCAAATTTCAAAAATACTGAAATTTTTTCTAAGTGTTGGGAAGCCAAGCCATTGCCAGATTTCAGCTTTGTCTTTAAAGTTCAAGTATGCATAAACGCAAGATTTTGCGATATGGCTCCGTTTTTCGAGCCGCCGTCTCGAAAAATCATAAATATTGGAAAAGTGAGTCTTTCATTGGCGGAACTCAAAAATAGTCACCGAGACCTCGGGAAATGCGTAAAACATAAACTTTGTATAAAAGTGATTTTTGTAAGTTTTGTAAAATCTTCCGTCTTACCCCCGGTCTCTGTTTTAGTATAACCCCAACTTTTTAAATGTCAAGACCTTTTCGAAACAACTCAAAACCATTTCAAAACCCAAAATTTTAGTCGGGCCACGAGGTGAGCGAAAACGGGTTTTTCACTTAATTACCGAATGAACTTAAAAACAAGTGTTATGAAAAAGCCATTTTCGGAAAAACAAACCGAGACGCCAATGTAAAGACCAAAGCGAATTTTGAGATGCTGAATGGAGAAAGGAAATGAAGAAACGAAGTAAATGGTACCTCGAATGGAAGGGCAAGTGACTATACTCAAAGGCACTAACTCTAACCTAACCCTACCTAGTTCGACATCGAACTCTCCAAACTCCACAATGACTTATTCAAGAATGTACACAACTTCAATGACATTCCTTTCCTTAAGATCGCTAAAGGGAACCTTTTCTGATTCTTTCAAACCTTAATTTCACATTCGAAACCATATCACTTAGGTTTCTAACAAGATCATATATTCGTCACTACACAATCAAGTAAGATCACAAACTATCACCTGCCTTCTCAAAGGTCTTAACTCTCATTCAACTCCGTAGTCCACTACCGACTTTACTTATCACAAGAAAGTCCTTAAACCAACTCATGTCACCCCCCCTAAGGTATATAAGCACATATCAACAAGTATAAGCATTTATCTCACATTATATTTTAAAACAAGGCATGCAAATCATATTTTCACATCCTTCAATTTCACTTGAGTAGTTTAATAACATATGAATTATATATCTCAAAATCCACATTAAACATGCTTCTCAACCACATTGAATAATATCACGATCCACATATAGTGACAATCACATAATAGCAACTCAAATGGAATGTGACTCACACACCTCCTCATACACGTAACACCCATAATAGGTTAAGACGAGAGCCCTGATTGCAACTCCGTGATCCAAGACTATAACAGTCAAGAATACGAGCCTCTCTTAAGACTCCCAAACAAGTTTCACTTTTGGACTTACTAGTTCCGTTGGGGTGAACCCATTCTGGCCAGTTGTTGCAAGACTACCACACATGATTACACAACTGGCATATACCAACACCATGATTTGACACTACACGATGTACTCAATATTCATCCAGGTTCTCAATAACAATCATGTCCAATTACAATATATGATTTTCTCATTCGCAATATATTACTCAATAAAACTATCATGCTTACAATTTCACATTTATAAACAATGGTTCCCAACATGTTTTTAATCTCATGAAAGTAATAATCAACAAGGATGCTTTCTCATGCACCATTCATGCTCCAAATCATCAAGTTATCCTTTAATTGACAAGATAACATTACCTTTCATTTAACAACTTTGATCTCAATTAAAGCATTGATACACATTAACTCATTTTTAAACATAAGTTTCCTTACCCATATTGTATGGGATTGCCATGTACTTATCTTGGGAGCTAGTCTTTTGCCATATTCCCTTTTGGTGTATCTTTTATTTCCATGTATTCTTTTATTTCGGGATGTCATTGTATCTCTTCGGCACCGTCATGTGCCTTTGTGTATTTATATTCGAGTATTGTTGCTCAGTTGATTATGGAGGGTTATATAGAGGTAGCGGTGGTTTATTTCCACTACCTCGGCCCTAGTAGGATTAACGAATGTTGGGCTGTGAGCCATTGAGATTATAGCACTTGTTATTATCAGGTTATCTGTTGTGTTATGTTTCCGGGATGTTCCATTTACAGACGAAACTTTGCCGAATTTTTGTTAGATTTCGCTGTGTATTTCTACCATTCATTTGGGAATGAAATATATCACTTTAATCATTATTTCATACGTTTTAATCGTTATTGATATTCTTAATTGATCGCTTATTATACGGATTACACCTCGGAGTCCTCGGATGTCCCGGTTCGGGAGTCTTAGGAATTTAGGGGCGTGACAATGACACAATCATTATATCAATGAGAAGTCATTTATTATGAGATAAATAAATATCACATATCAGCATTTAATAAAAAGTCAACACCATCTCCATCTCAACTATATGAAATCTAACAAACACATATGCAACATCTAATTATAGAATGTAAAATAAATTAAATAAAATTCATAAGAATAAAAAAAATTTATATCATAAAATATGCAAATTAAAAATACACAAGACATACATTAACACATTACCATTCAAAGACATTCAATTTCTCGACAAATTTTATAGAATGAGTCCTCTTGGAGAAAATTGGTGAGAATATTGGCGAAATAATTGTAATCATGAAAATGAGCTTAATATCTCCCAAAAACACATATATTTAAAGATGTAATGTAATGACATTGTATGCATTCTTTTCAAGTGCTAGAAAATATTTTTAAAATGTTTAACATATACTATATCTCTCATGTATATGGTTAAAATGATTATCAAAAGAAAAAAATAAACCAAAATAATGTACATATATAAAAAAGTAAACCAAAGTAATATACACACAGAGACATATATATATATATATATAAACAAATACAATTTCCTTTATGGTAATATGGTAAAAAAATACTTGATACACATAATATCTCTCATATATACAAAACGTTCATCTAAAAGTAAAAAGCGATGAATCAAGGTAATATATATATAAAAATAACACATATTACATACTTTTATTTATGTTACTATAATCATCTAAGTCCAAGAGGAGTCAACCAAGGAAACCATATAGACCCAAAACCAAAGTGTCAAATAGTATTTGAAATTATTTTCATGACACTTAAATGACTTTTACCCAAGGAGGGGATAAGTTCATCTATCATGCTCATTTTGAATTTTTTTTTGCATGTATGTGATAAAATTCTTTGCACAACACAAAAAATATTAGTAAACATAATATTCTCCTGTAAGTGCAACAACCAAATTTGATAAGTCATAAATGACAAACAATAAGAAGAATGTTTATCAATAAAGGTTCTTAAATAACTTCCATCCATAAGAAAATCACTTAAAGCCATTCAAAACAACCTTTTGGAACATATTTTAAGTTAAGCACGACTTATAGTAGTTTTAGAACCCATGGTCTAAAACTTATACATTTCAAATCATTGTGATTCTTTATGTAAAAAAGTTTCTTTGTAAAATAATGTAAGGCGCATTAGATAAAAGCATTTCATGCAAAGAGGCATGTGGCATTCTTAGTACTTTAATTCCATTCACATGGGCAAAGAATTAAATATATCCTTTTTGGTTAAGCTATTAGGATAATAATGGTCAAAATCTTAGGTTACCACTTTTAGTTTTTGATAACAACAAATTATGCATTATAGAATATACAAGAGTATACATGTATAATCATGATATAAAAGTATAAGATATAATAAATTAGATCATTTTATATCATTGAGAAAATCATACATCAAAAGATAATATAAGTTATATTGAATCTCTTGTAATACTATATATTCTTCATGTCATGAAACAAGACATAACATCCAGTTTAATCAAAACATATATTCACATACATGAACATCGTGTTCATATCTATCATGTTATGCTTGATAGTTAAATGAAACAACTTAATTTCATAAATGTCATGTCTTTTATGATATATGCACATTAGCCTCGTGATTCATGCTTTTCAATAAACTTTGAAGATAAACACATATTAGCACAATATCTCCCCTTTGCAACATACTTATTTTAAAGAAAAACATTTAGTTCCTTTTGTATAATAAGATCCAAGCATGTAATATTTTGCCTCAAATGAAGTTTTAAACGTCAAACTACAATGGCCAAATATTATGGACAAAACATTATGAGGATCATATGCAAACATCCCTATAATGTTCACCAAAAACTTACCAAAAGGATGATGGTGCATCATTCTTAAATACTTGAGAGCCTATTAGATCTAACTTATCCTCATTTGCATGAGATGGCTCTTTCAAAGAGTTTTAATCTCTTGTGGTTTAGTAGTGTGGACTTATTTGATCAATCATTTCTCTCAAGTCCATCTTAATTTCACTTGAAGTTCAAAGACCTCAAATCATTGTGCAAATTGAGATATGAATAAGATTTAGATAAAGCACAAATATCGTAGAAGCACATAGACAAATGTCCAGAAACAGCTAGTCGAGAAATCAACCAAATTCATGTAATGTAGCTTTCATGGTCTAAATGAAGTCATGTAAAATCTTCTTAAATATCAAGCATAGCCAACTATATATATATTTCATAAGCTTAGTTTGTGGCAACCATTTCACACAAATGTACATGACAAGATAAAAGACTAATGACATGTTATCATATGACCAAGACAATTCAGAAACAACCTATTTTCATGAATTCATCAAAATCTATAACTAAGCATATTCAATTGCATGCACCAAGTACCCAACCAACCTCATCACCAATCATCAATTTTATGTCATGACATATCAATAAAGATTCAACACACTTTAATAAGCATATGGATGTCATGTTTAATTTTATCAATGAAAGAACATTAGTAATGGAGGATAGAAAATATTTACCCATAGTGCTAGCTCTACCCATTATACTTAGAGTTGCTTGTAGATGATTTACATTATCCACTCATCTTGTGAGAGACCTTGATTTCACTTCCCATTTTGAGTTATAACGTCAACTATTGAGGAACCAATAGTTCTTGAGTAAGGAATCAATCCACACCTACAAGATACTCAAGTAGCTTCTTTGGTACCCATTTTGCTATTGGGTCCATTTGTGTTAGCACATTTATGGGCATAGTTCTCAATAAGAACATTAGCATAAGCTGAGTGATTTTCTATAACCAATATGCTTCAATTAAATTTATCATTCAAGTGAATCATCATGAACTGCATTTGTCAATTCAAATAATAAAATATGCTCATGGTTATTTCATAAGTAAATGAACTAATATGAAATGACAAATAAGACTGAAACTCTATTTCATATATGGATCATAACAAACAACCATATGCATCATTCATGTTCAACTTTAAGAATTGACAAGAAAACCAAGATAACTGCTCTTGAATGACAAAATTGAATTATATGCTCTTTTTCAAAATTTGTCAAAGTTTTTGCACATAGGAAGATTCATTTCCTTTCATTTCAAAATTCTTTGAGCATTTGAAAGTTCATTGAAAGGATGTTTTCATAAGAGTCACCTTTCCAAAATGATTTATCTCTAAATCAAGGTGTCACTCTTCACATGCAATTTCAAGATATTCAAAAGAATGTAATGCATAAATAATGATTATTCATTAATAAATGAATACATTCATAAACCATATATTAATGAATACAACTATCAAGTTAATACAATGCATAAAGTACCCCATTTCACCTAGATATCTCAAACATTGCCTAACATCATTAAAACTCTTCTTTTATGACATGTACATATTCAATGGTAATTTGGGCACTAGAGATCATCAATCAACATTCTTCCCTTTTATGATTATAAGTACATTTGCCTTTAGCCTTTAAATGCATATAAATAACTTCAATACATCATAGGAGAATAAAAAGTCAAATAACCTTAAGTAAGGGATAGTCCTACAAAGTTTTTCATGGATCAACTCTAAGCCGGTTAAGGCAAGAAAAAGAGTCGAGGCTCTGATACCAATTGTAGGCTACATATTGACCCCTAGAAGGGGGTGAATAGGATAATTGATAAACTTTGAGACTTTTTTAGTTTACAATTATTTTGACAAAGACAAGCTTCATTGGACTATAGTCAAACACTTAATGAGGTAGATGATCCCTTAAGTAACTATCTCATTTCATACTTGTAATAGTGATTTACACAATTTAAACAATGCATTCATGATTCAATTAGAATATGAAATATCATATAATAGCCAAGTATGCAATTTACCTAAGCAAGTAAAACATTTAATAACACTTTCCTCATTCATGAACATTATACATAAAACGTTATTATCAAGAAAACCTTATATGTAGAGTTTATAAAAGATAGTCAATTATTATTTTTTCACTGGTAAGATAAATTGAATTAAAACATAGGCAACTGCCTTACATGGATCTTAGGGGCATACCCCTAATAATATATGAAAGTCATACATCCACCAAATAAAGAAACAAGAAATACATCCAACATGTCTAAGCATATGCAGAAGAGAACAAATTATGCTCCTAGCATGACTAGAAACATAGGACCAAGCCTGACTAAGAACTAAGCTGCCATCCAAATCATTACCATCTACAAGCCAACACCAGTAACTATATAAACAAACAGAAGAACTAGCTACCCAAAGCATCAGCAGCAGCATAAACCAATGCTTAGCAGAAGAAGCCATCTCAGAAATAACATCACCCATGATAACAACTACAAAAACCGTATTAAACATTATCTCAGAAATTAAGAAGGTAAGTCCTATTTCAGAAGCAACTCTTGATTGGCAGCAGTATCACTAAAATTTGCAAGAGGAAACAAGGTATGTCTAACACTTGAAATCAATTTATGCAAAAGCTAATCCAAAGTGCTAACTTCTCTATTGTAAATTCCGTTGTTCCTTTCAATCCAAATGCATTATGTAATAGCACCAAAAGCCATTTTATTAAGTAAAACAGAAAGTGATTTGCCCTTTAAATGATTTGTCATCCAATGTATTCTGTCATCCAAAGATCAATCAGGCCACTCCAACAATCCTTTTTCAACAAGATGATTCCAAAGTCTAAAAGTAAAACCACATTGAAAGTAAAGGTGATCCCTATCTTCCTGTCTAAGAGCACAAAAGACACAATTAGCTTGCTGAACCATTCCAATAGATAGAAGAAAATGAAGGGATTGAAGCCTATCAAGCTGCACAATCCAAGTGAGAAAAGAGTGCTTTGGAACACAATGAGTAAACCATATAGCTATTTTCCATGGAACCTTATCAAAAGAAGCCCTCAGCAACTCGCATGCAGATTTGATAGTAAAAGTACCATTAGTAGGCAACCAAATGATCCTATCATTCTTAGTTTGATTAGGAGTAAAATAAGAAGGAAAACTAGCTTTAAAATCTATCCAAGCTTGATAATTAAGAGTTGGAAAATGCTAACCGGAAGCACTAATGAACCTGCTAACAATAGCATTGTTCCCCAAACTTGAAGTTATAATAGTTGAAGCAGGAAAGAAATTCGTAAGAGGCCCTTGTGCGTGCCAATTATCATGCCAAAGGGAAGTAGATCTGCCATTACCCACAATAGATTTGAAAGATAGTCTCACAAGTGGCCTAATGTTGAGCAACTTCTTCCAAGTCCAAGAGCACTTTTGAGGAACCTCAATCTCCCAAAACATTCTATTTCTAATCAGATAATGATGCACCCAAGTAGACCAAATAGAAGATGAGTTATTTTGCAAGAGTTTCCACATGTGTTTAACCATGACAGCCATATTCCATTCTTCCAAGTCTTTAACACCAAGCCCACACTCATCAAATTGAGAACAAACATTTCTCCAAGCCACTTTACATCCTCCTTTAGTTATTTTGCTACCAGTCCACAAAACATTCCTACCCCCAAAAGATAAAAACTTACATGACCAGCTAGATATTCTGTCACGCCCCAAATTCCTAGGAATCTGAAACCTGAGCCTAAGAGTTAAGGGAGTGAATGTGGAAGTAAAAAAAAAATGACCTTCAGTCATCAAACACCCACAAAAGGGTAAAAGTGCTCTAATATCATGCTGACACGTCCCTAAATTCCTAAGACTCCCGAACTGGGACATCCAAGGGATCCAGGATGTGATCATTATGATGAACAACCAACTAAGATATCATTAGCCATGAAAACGTATGGAATAATGATAGAACGGTATATTTCATACCCAAATGAATAATAAACAAAGCAGCGGAATCTAACGAAAATTCGGCAGAGTTCCGTTTGTAAATGGAACATCCGGACAACCAACCACAACACAATAACCTGCCAATAACAATTCGATAATAACAATGGCTTCCAAGCCCCACATTCATCAATACTACTAGGGCCGAGGTAGTGGAAAGAAACCAAAACCTCTCCAAACCCTCTAAGATTAACAGAGCCACAAATGCTCGAATAAGAATACAGAAAAGTGTCTAGCTGTACAGAATAGATACAATAACATCCTGAAAGAATAAATACAGGAAATAAATGATACACCGATAGGGATATGCCAACAGGCTGGCTCCCAAAAGAAATAAATGACAATCCCATAAAACATGGGTAAGGAAGCTAACAGAAGACAACTACCGTCCCCAAAACCATTCGTGCTGCATCCGTAACAGCATCACCCAACGCAACTCCAGAACCTGTAACAAGAAACTAAAGAAAACTGTCGTTGCACTGCATCCTGCTCATAGCCGTATGTTTCCTGCAACCTGGCGTGGAATACCAAGGGGCAAATGAAATTCCCCTGTGAGCAAATAAGCTCAGTGGGAAAAGATATCCTAACTACCACATCCCCTGATAGTTTAGGTAATGCTAAACCATCCGGTGAGATACATAGCCCACAACATAACCCAGCTACGAAAACCCAAGGTCCGTAAATATATAGGGGATATATATATACATATATATATAAATACACAACATGAGCCTATAAGATACAACTAAGACTCATACTCCCAGTACCAACACCAGTAGTCTACACTACTCTCACCAATGTACACTAGGTACACGACACCCAAGTCAAACCTAACCAATCATCAAGCGTTCATGACGCTAACAAGAAACTTCAAACAGAGGGAATCATACTCACCTCTAATATCCACAAGGATCGAAACACACCACTAGTACCAAGGAATACTCATAACTCACTCCCCGAGAACACAGGAGGAAAAGTACCCACGTCCTTGCGTATTAACACAATCATCGTCTATATATATATATGTACAATATATATATATATATAACAAATCTCATCTCATTCCTAAGG
Source organism: Cornus suecica (assembly GCA_963922005.1). Lineage (NCBI taxonomy): Eukaryota > Viridiplantae > Streptophyta > Magnoliopsida > Cornales > Cornaceae > Cornus > Cornus suecica. Next base: position 64,192,566 of record OY998238.1, on the reverse strand, counting down.
AAAATCTACCTCTCAAAGGCTAGATCACCTCAATCATATCACCATACCATAAATCAAATCGACCTCATAATACTATCATCAATAGGGTCAATCACATCCCTAACACTCTCACTGTAGGCAAGGAAAACCACCCAATTAAATCACTAAGAGTAGACGAACTCAACTCACAAGAACGACCACCTCAAGGTCACCAAAGCAAAGTGAAGGAAAAGACTTCCCAATGCTAAACCAACAGATAACCGAGACAACAATGTCAAGGTAAAGAACACCACAAGTGTTTAGTGAAAACACCCGAACAAGGAAACCAAAGCAAGGGGAAAGAAGTCCCAACGCTAAACCAACAGATAACCGAGACAATAATGTCAAGGTTAAAACACCACAAGTGCTTAAGGAGAACATCTGGACAAGGAACCCAATCCACTCTGTATCTATGCCCCTAACATGTGGAACAACTGGAATCACCTAAATGGTGACATCAAAAACCAAGAAAAAAGGAAGGGCAACACTATATGTGTGCACTGAACAACACTAAGCCTCATACCCGAGACTTAGAAATGATAGGAAGCAAAGGTGAAACAATGGAACACCTTTCAAAACTCTACAGGTCGAGATCTTAAGAAAGAAGTCTCGGAATCTCAGAATCTCGAGGAAGTAATGAAATAGTTTTCTTTTAAGAAACCAGACAGTAAAAAATGACCGTCTTGCCCCCAGTCTTTGTCAGTTGCCATCACCGGCTTTTAGAAGTTAAAAATCTTTTTAAAGAAGATCCTAAGATCATTTTATAAAGTGTTAAAACTTTTCATTGCTACGGGGGTAGGCGAAAATGAGTTTTTCCTTTTAAATACAAAGAGTTTATTTCAAAACTTAGAAAACACCGTTTCCGAAAGACAGCCAATAAGAACGAACATAACTCCACGAAATCCTATAATGTCCAAGAGGACAAGAAGGAAGAGTACTACATTGGGTTCACGGAACACAACTATCCGTTTCCAACCCCACGATATCAAATGACAACACCTGGAAAAGGTTCGGCATCACGCCGTAACCGACAACTCAAGGAATGGCATGTAAGTCAAAGACATGTACTAGTATACAAAGTACAATAAAATAAATGCTTAGGGGAATGAACTAAGCAATAGAAACAATGCTACAACACCACAGTACCCCAAGTACTTAATAAAATCACTTAAACCCCCTAATATCATGAAAAGGGAAAACTAGTGGCCGATACCACGAGAATAACTAGTCTCGATCAATACCTCTTCTAATTCATTATGACCTAAATTTCACAATTGATAATTAACAGAATCAGGAGATCATTTCCACTCAACTAGACAGGTTCAATCACAACCACTTCTAACCACACTCAAAACCTCAAAAGCACGATAAGGATACGTCCCCCTAAGTGGGAAATAAACATCCAGGGTCAGTAATATGCAACCAACCGAAACCACAAAACTATCACCGCCTTCTCTAAGGCCTCAAATCACAATTGACACTCAATCAATCCCTAACCTCAAATCTCTACAGATAACACATAACTAACCACAGAGGTCACTATGCCAATATACCTAACCTCCCCCAAGGGCACAAGGTAAATAATCACAAGTATAAAGATACATTTTTCATTTATACTTTAACAATTTTCTCACTTAATTCATGTTTTTGCATTTATCACTTTCAACGGAGCATTTTATAAAGATATGAATTTAATTTCACAATATTCATACATAACATGCTCCAAAATCCAACAGGTAATAATAACACATATTAAACCTGCTCCAACATCACATGTAATAATATCACGTATACATGTCAAATGAAATCACATAAATGTCATGCATATACAATGTGACTCATACACCACCCTTTGCCCATATCACGTAGTTAACGAATACGCACTCTACCCATTTACAAGGAGAAAGAGTACCGCACCGATTCTTCCCAAGTGTTTTTGACACTACACTTTCAACAAGGAAGACGGTTGCACGAGACGACCCGTGACCAAAGATCCGTATAACGGATGCACGAGACGACCCGCGACTTCGAGAATGAGACGACTCACCCTATACCCCATTCACGGCTCATTATTCCGTAGGATGGGAACACCCCCTGGCCAGTTGTTGCGACGATTCGACACAAAGATACCCCACATGATTTCACAACCCACATATACCAATACCATGATTTGACACTACATGATATTCTCAATATGGATCCAGGTCCAAATGACAATCATGCCTCAACATAAATATGTAATGCATCATATTTAAGCAAATACCCACATGGTAATATAAATCTCAAAATCTCTTTTTAACATGCTTTTAAAATACAATAAAGCATTTAAATCGTGAGAAAATAGATTCATGTTCTAAACAATATATTTTCTTTAATTCTTTAAGAAAATATTCAATTTCCCTTATCATGTCTTTAAAATAATTTAAACAGATAATCCACGTATAATGAGAGGGACCTAGCATAGAGTCTAAGTTTCTCGCGTCCAACATTTACAAAATTCTCTAGCCCATTTAATTCTCAAGGGAATTTCTAAGCCGTCTATTCCTATTCGATTCAGATAGGAAATTATTTAATTACATAGGAAATAATTTAATTAATTTTCTTAAATTAATCCCTAAGTCCAATTTCGATTCTAAACAAATTATAAATATTTAAATTAACAATTTAATATATCTATATTAAATTAAATAAGGGGTTACACCCCTAAACTACTTCAACGATACGGAGTGAGAAATATAATTTCCCACCTAATTTAGGTTTACCGAATAGTCCAAAACAACACAGTGCCGGTGCCCAAATATGAACCCCGCAGACCAAAATCGTCCGAAAACTATTTCGAATATATTGAAATGTCTGTCCCGACAACCTATAGGATATATACAAAGCCTATTAACAATAGGTTAATTAATTTGGCTAAATCTAAAATAACCTAAACGAAAATTCGAAACTTCAAATCGAATTTCCTGAAAAACCGTTCAACGAAAAATTATGAAATATTTACACGTCGTATCTGATATCGTGATGAAGCTACCCTCCGAAAATCAGCCCGAACCGACGTCGGGAAGTCGACCGAACAAATGGTCGAAGTTTCGGCCAGACTGCACTGTTGTGCGTCGCTGCTCCCAGCTGCGTCGCCACTATGCGCGACCCCTGCGCCACCACCGCGCCGCCTGCGACTACCCTCGCCGACGCTGCCAGCTGTCGTCAACTCCAGTTGCGCCACCGCCTGCTATGGCGACCTTCCATGGCCGCGCCTCTCCTCAACCGGCCTCTCTCTCTCTCTCTCCGAAAATGGAGCATGGAGAAGATGGTGGTCGTCAACTATGGAGAGGAAGAAGAGGTGTGTAGCAGGTCAGCAGTCATGTAGAGAAGGAAAAGAGATAGCAGATCTGTGCATATCCATGTATCTATATATATGCAAAATCGCTTAAATGACCCACATTTTATCCAGAATTGCGAAATAACCCCCAAGACTATATATATAATTATAATTAAATATATATATATATATACAGTAAATCCCAATAAATACCGGGAACACTCAATCGTAAACTCGCAAGCCCGAAATAATAACGGGACGCCCAATTAAATATACCGGGGTAGAAACCCAAACGTCGGGACACCTAACAAGCCCGATCAATTATAACGTGTCGCCATCCGGTCGAAACACTAAACATTAAATTTCGAAACGATACCGCGTAGTTGATAACGAGAAACCGCGTAGTCGTGAAAGAGAAACCGGAAAGTCATACAGTCGACTTTAAAACTAAACGCAAAAAATTTACAGGTACCAAATACCAAGAATAAACAATGCGTCAAGAATAAGTGACGTCATTACCGAAATTAAATTAGAATTAATTTCAGGAAAAAGGAGAATAACACGGGGTGTTACATATTCTTTTGGCGATTTTGGCTATTAAAAGATCACAATCAGATTGTCCAAACTAAGTTGTAATATAAGGGACTCCAAGATATTTGATAGGTAAAGTACCCACTTAAAATTGAAATCTGGACTGAATTTGCTCAAGCACTTCACTTGGCACTCCAGCATGAAAGATACTCTTAGACGCATTAGGAATAAGCCCAGAAACCTAGGGTTTCAAATGCCTTGGTTGGAGATTGGCTTGTTCTTCATTTGAGGTAGGGAAAAGCATCTCTAATCTCTCGTTCTTTGATTCGTGAGTGTGCAACTTTATTTCCGGACTTTATAACCCTAGGTATATTTTTGCTAAGTGTAAACTTGAGAAATATGAATTTAAGGTTTATTGGTGTTTGTGTGCTATAATCCATGTTGATGTTATCCTTGAAATAGGTTTATGATGTATGTTAGATGGGTTATGAGTTATGGACTTTTTAAGTTGAAATATACTTATATGCATATATATGTGAATATGAGTATTGAGGTGTATATCTATAAGTGTAATTATACATATAGGATTATGGGTTTTGGTAGTGTAGTCGTGATAGCGTAAGTAGGCTGGTTACCTTGGATAGTGATTTGGGATGCGTATATAGATGATTGATGGATTATGGGATTATGAACTTAGAGCGTATTCTAGTTCCCCATTCTTGTTAATCTTGAAGTTGCTATATTGAACATTAAAATTTTTCATGAAAAGTTATCTTTGTGAATTAAATGATAGCTTGATGATTTGGGATCATGAATGGTGCATGAGAAAGCATACTTCTTGATTATTGATTTAAATGAAATTTAAAAGCATGTTGAATGATGAAAAACACTCGTGTTGACATTTTGGGATTGTTGGTTATGAATATGATATGATACATATTTATGTTGATGATGGGTCATTGGGGACATAGTGCATGGGTTCACCTTTTGTATTCAAAACTCAATTGGTGTTGGGCTACGCTCAGTTGTGTAACCATGGGTGAGTAGTCTTGTGTCAAATCATCACAACAACTGGCCAGGAGGTGTCCCCCACCTACGGAACTAAAAAGTTGAAAATTGTTGATATAGGTTTAGCTCGTCCCATCCTCAGAGTTGCGGGTCGTCTCATGCATTCGGTATACGAATCTTTAGTCACGGGTCGACTCGTGCTATCGCCTTCCTTGTTGAAAGTGAGAAGTGTAAAAACACTTGGGAAGAATTGGTGCAACACTCTTTCTCAATGTAAATGGGTAGAGTGCGTATTCGTTAACCTGTGTTGGGCAAAGTGTGTTTCATGAGGTAGGTTCCATGAGGTGTGTGAGTCACATTGCATATGAGTTGTTGATATGTGATTATGTTTACATATGGACCATGATGTTATCCCATATGGTTAACGAGCATGTTTAATGTGGATTTTGAGATGTATAATTCATGTGTTATAAAAATGCTAAAGTGAAGTGGAAGAATGTTATAATATGATTTGCATGCCTTTTTTAAAGTATAATGCGTGATGAATAATTATACTTGTTGTTATGTGCTTATATGCCCTTAGGTGGGGTTATGAGTTGATTTTCTATGACTTTCTTGTGATAAGAAAAATCGATAGTGGATTATGGGGTCGATTGTGAAATGAGACCTTAGAGAAGCAGGTGTTAGCTTGTGACCTTGGTTGATAGTGTTGTATTGACCTTTGAGGGGTGTTCGATCCTTGATAGTTTAGGATTTTGGTTGGTTATGTATCGATGGCCAATTGGTATTTATTTTGCACTTCAGATTTGGAGTTTAATTAAATGAGGTTAGGATTGATCCTAGTCACTTGTGTGGTAACTGTCTCTTGATTCCGTTAGTAGTCTAAGAGAAGTGATGTTAAGTGTGAATTAAGGTTTGAATGGATCGAAAATGGTTTTGATTGAACCTAGTTAGTTTCCAAGTGTTGGCTACTATGTCTTCCCTTTCATATCCTAAGAATAGGAGTATTCTTGAGGAGGTTTCCTTAACCACTTGGGGTGGTTGAGATGAGTTGTCCTTTTGAGAGTCAATTGAGTTCACGGTTGGGAATCGAGTTGTTAGATCGTTTTCCCGGTTTCTTTAAAATGTTATCATGCTTGGACTTCCTTCTTCATTCTCCGTTCTTCTTGGTTCATGTCGGATGTTGAGTCACTCCGCATGGTGTTGTAGATGTTTCGGTGTTTTTGGGATTAGCTCGGAGTCATCCGGTTTCATTTCAGAGCTTTTTGAGTTCATTCTTGACTTTTTATTCTGGGGGCCACCAAGTACTCGGTGATGATTCTACCGAGTACTCGATGAGTGCGTAAGTTCACACACTTGCGCGTGAGCCTCTTTTTTCGCCTGAGAGTTTTGGGCATTTCTAAAGATATTAAGTACTCGGTGTACAACTCGGTGGATGAGCCACCGAGAACTCGAAGCTTCCACCACCGATTACTCGGTGGCACCTATTTATGTACTTCTTGCAGCTTATTTTCCTTCTCTCCCTTATGCTTCACCACTTGTCCTACTATGCTTGAGGCATTGATTAGTGGTCTTTAGGGATGAGTTTTGTTGAGTTGAAGAATCGGATTAGGTCCACCTTTCTTCAGTGTTGGTTGCGGCATGATGTTGAGCCACTCCTTTATATCATCATTTGATCTGTGGGATTGGAAACGGATGTTGGGTTTCGTGGTTCTAGCATGTCACTTTTCCTTCTTCGTCCTCGGGGCGTCATAGGAATCCTTGAGTTGTGGTTGTTCGGTTGATTTGAGAGTGTTTCTCTCGGTGTGTGTATCTCATACCTTCTTTTATTCCGAGTCTCTATTATGATGTGTGTGGCGTATTGCACATACGTAGTAATGTTTCCTCGTCACGGGTTGATGTCCCTCCATGTTAACGAGATGTTCCAATTAGTCTTTTGGTTAGCATTGGAGTTTCATCCATTGCTTGATGTAATGGTCTTGTGTAGCCATTCTTGAGGTTAGTGTTCACGTACCCTTCGTGGTTGAGTAGTTATACTTCCCTGTTCATAGTGAGAATGTTAGTGATTGAATTGATCCCCTTGTGGATGGTATCATGAGATTGATGTTGTAGCATCAGTAGTGATATTGAGGTGAGTGTGGTTCGTCTTTATGAAGAGATTGAGGTGTCGCATGTATATTATGTGTCACGCCCCAAATTCCTAGGACTCCGAAACCCGAGCCTAAGAGTTAAGGGAGTGATTGCGGAAGTAAAAAGAAACGAAAACCAAGAGACATTCAGTCATCAAACACCCATAAAGGGTTGCAATGAATGCCCAGATACCATGCTGTCACGCCCCTAAGGGGTGACGCAAACCAAGCGACTACTAGAGTCAACAATAACAAAGAAGTACATGGAATAACAACAAGAATATACTCCATGCCAACACGAATACTAAAAACACAAGAGTATCCTTAGATACCAACAGACACGCTCCTAAATCCCTAAGACTCCCGAACTGGGACATCCAAGGAATCCAAGATGTGATCCTTAATACGAATGACCAACTAAGACATCATTAACCAAGAAAACATATGGGTTAATGATAGAAATGGTATATTCAATACCCAAATGACTAACAAAACTAAGCAGCGGAATCTAACGAAAATCCGGCAGAGTTCCGTTTGTAAATGGAACATCCGGACAACAACTACAACACAATAACCTGCCCAAAGCAATTCAATAATCACAATGGCTTCCAAGCCCCACCTTCATCAATCCTAATAGGGCCGAGGTAGTGGAAAGAAACCCAAAACCCCTCCAAACCCTCTAACATCAACAGAGCCACAAATGCTCGAATAAGAATACAGAAAAGCGTCTAACTGTACAGAATAGATACAATACATCCTGAAAGAATAAATACAGGAAATGAATGATACATCAATAGGGATATGCCAACAGACTGGCTCCCAAAAGAAAATACATAACAATCCCATAACAATGGGTAGAGAAACTGAAAGCGGATACCTATCGTCCCCAAACCCCGTCGTGCTGCAACCGTAACCGCATCACCCAACGCAACTCCAAAACCTGTAACAAGGAAACAAAAGAAAGCTGCCGTTGCACTGCATCCTGCTCATAGCCGTATGTTTCCTGCAACCTGGCGTGGAATACCAGGGGGGCCAATGAAATTCCCTCCGTGAGCAAATAAGCTCAGTGGGAAAAGATATCCTAACTACCACATCCTCTGATAGTTTAGGTAAAGCTAAACCGTCTAATAAGATATAAATATAGCCCAACTAGTCCCATCCACGCAAACCCAAGTCACACGCTCATATACTATCGTAAACGAGTATACATAAGTATATAGGGAAGATATATATATATATATATATCTACACGTATATATATATAAATACACAACATGAGTCTCTAACACTCGTACTCCAAGTACCCAACACCAGTAGTCTACACTACTCTCATCAACGTACACTAAGTACACGATACTAAGATCCAGTCTAACAAATCGCCAATTACTCACAACACAATTCAGAAGATCCAACCGAGGAGATCACACTCACCTCTAATATCCACAAGGAAACAAAATCCACCAATAGTACCAAGGAAGGCTCAAATCCTACACCCCGATAACACAGGAAGGAAAACACCCACGTCCTTGCGTACTAACACAACCATCATCAATATATATATATATTTATACAATATATATATATAACAAATCTCATCCCACTCCTAGAGGAATCTACCTCTCAGGAACTAGATCACCTCAATCACATCTATTCCTCGATACCATAAGTCACATCATCACATTAACCTCATAATACTATCACCTATATATATATATATATATATATATATATATATATATTTAACAAACCTCAATTGCTATCTCCAACAATGTCAATTAATCACCAACGCTCTCACTAAGGATATGAAAAACCACGTAAGAGTCAAGAACCCAAGCAAGGGAAAAGGAGTCCCAATGCTACACCAACAGATAACCGAGACACAATGTCAAGGTTAAGAATACCCAAACAAGGAAAGAACATCACGAATGAACCAGAAAGGAACACCACAAGTGGACAAGGGAACCAAAAGCGAATGGGCGAGTATGAAAGTAAATAAAAGAGGAATCCCAAGGATTTCCATAGTTTTTAAGAAAAAGGTTTTTAAAACTCAAACCATTTCATTCGGCATCCATGCCCCTAACAAGTGAAAAACCCCAATCACCTAGATGGTGACATCAACAACCCAAAGAAAAGGAAAGGCAACACTATAAGTGTGCACTGAACAACACCAAGCCTCCTAACCGAGACTTAGAACGATCCGAAGAAAAGGTGAAACAAGAAACCACCTTTCAAAATACTACAAGTCGAGATTTTGAGAAAGAAGTCTCAAAATCTCAGAATCTCGAGACAAGTGATAAAATAGTTTTCTTTTTTTAGAAATCACACAGTAAAAATGACCGTCTTGCCCCCGGTCTCCGTCAGTTGCCATCACCGGCTTTTAAAAGTTGAAAATCTTTTTAAAGAAGATCTCAAGATCATTTTATAAGTATTAAAACTGTTCGTTTATTCGGGGGTAGGCGAAAACGGGTTTTTCCTTTTAAATACAAAAGTTTACTTTCAAAACTTAGAAAGCACCGTTTTCGAAATGACAGCCACATAAGAATGAACAACTCCACGGATTCCTATAATGCCCAAAAGGACAATAAAGGAAGAACAACACGTTGGACTCACGGAAGACCACCATCCGTTTCCAACTCCACCAAATCAAATGATACCACGAGGAAGAGGTTCGGCACCACGCCGTAACCAAGGAATCTAGGAATGACATACAAGTCAACGACCACGTACTAGTGTACAAAACACCGTACAAGGAATGCTTAGGGGAATGAACTAAGCACAAGAACCGAGACTGTCAAGCTACGGTACCTCGAGTACTAAATAAATCCCTAATCATAACCCCTTCTCATCAATCAAAATCTCACACAACTCATCACTCGCCTTCTCTAAGGCCTCAATTATCAATTGATACAAAAATCATCCCTAACCTCACATCTTCAAAAGAGTTCACACAACTAACCACGATCACCAAACTACTAACCACAATCACAGGGCTACTAACCACAATCACAAGGCTGCTAACCACAATCTCTAAGGCTACTAACCACAATCTCTAAGGCCTCAACTCAAGTCAAGCCTACGGTCCACCACTAGCCTCCGCTAGCCACATGAATCACTATGCCAACACGCATAACCTCCCCCAAGGGTACTAAGGTATACAACAACAAGTATAAATATATTCGTTTCATTTATACTTATTTATAATGGCATATTATCATTTTCTTCCACATTAATTACTTTCAACTGAGCATTTATAAAATATGAATTTAATTTACAATATTCATAAATAGCATGCCCCAACAACACATGTAATATAGCACATATACATGTTAAACGAGATCACATAAATAATAGGCAGTGTAATGTGACTCAACACTCCCCGTGATACTCACACACAACACACCCTTCCCAAGGGTAACGGATACAAACTCTGTCCACTCATCATAGTGTAGAGTTACCACACCGACCTTTCCCAAGTGATTTTTCTCTCTATCACTTCAACAGGGAAGACGGTTGTACGAGAGCCCAACATGCAACTCCGTACGCCATGACTACCCTTGAGTCAAGAACATGAGCCTCTACCTGGACTCCTAACTCACATTTGCCGGCTTTTTAGTTCCGTAGGCGTGATACCTCCTGGCCAGTTGTTGTGATGATCCGACACAAACGTCTACTCGTGCCCCACGCACAAAGGAAGTAGACCACACCAAATGAACTCTCTCTGCCAATGGTGAAACCGTGCACTACATGCACCAACACCCATGTGCTCACACGACATGGTGTACAATCAAATCATATCTCAATCATAAATATGTAATACATCATATTTATAAAAATACCCACATGGTAATATAAATCTCAAAATCTCTTTTCATGCTTTAAAATACAATAAAGCATTTAAATCATATGAAAACAATTTCATATATAACTCATATTTTCAAAAATATATTTTCTTAATTCTTTAGAAAATATTTCAATTTCCCTTATCATTTCTTTAAAATAATTTAAACAGATAATCCACGTAATAAAAAGGAACCTAGAATAGCGTCTAAGTCTCTCACGTCCAACGTTTACAAATCTTCTAGCTCATTTAATTCTCAAAGGAATTTCTAAGTCGTCTATTCCTATTCAATTCAATTAGGAATATATTTAATCTCGTAGGAAATAATTTAATTAATTTTCTTAAATTAATTCCTAAGTCCAATTCCGATTCTAAACGAATTATAGATATTTAAATTAACGATTTAATATATCTATAATAAATTAAATAAGGGTTTGCACACCCAAAACTACTTCAATAATGTGGAGTGAGAAATAAAGTTTCCCACCTAATTATACGTTACCGAACAGTCCGAAACAACACAGTATCGGCGCCCGAACTCGAAGCCCGCCGACCAAAATCGTCCGATAATTATTTCGAATATATCGAAATGTCCGTCTTGACAACCTATACGATATATACGAAGCCCATTAATAATCGATTAATTAATTGGGTTAAATCTAAAATACCCCAAACGAAAACTATAACCTATAAATGCAATTTTTGGGCAAATCGTTCATCCTAAATTCACGAAATTAATATATGATGAATAATACGTATATACGGAGCTACTCACCGAAAATCGGCTCAAACCGATCACCGGAAGGTCGTCGAAAAATTGACCGAAGCTCCGGCCGGACTCCCCTGTCGCGCGAACAGCACTGGCCGTCCCTGGCGCCGCCACCTGCACGACCACCACCCAGCTCGCCGACCCTTGCCCTTGCGCCACCAGCCGCCGTCGACCACAACCACTGCGAACCGCCACCGAACCGCCGCTGCTACGCACTACAACCAGTCGCGCAGCTCAGCCAACTCTCACTCTTTCCCGCCATGGCCGGCGACCTCACTCTCAGTGTGTGGACGTTCGTCCATGAAGAGGAGAAGGTTTTGTGGCCTGGTCTGTTGAGAAGAGAAGATGAGGAGAATCAGGCGCCAACCGTGGATAAGAAGGTGGTATGAGAAGCTAGGTCGTCATCCTCCCTTATACAGATACACGTATATATCTATATATATTTTTATATATATATTTATTTAATATATATATATATCCTAAAATTGAATTTTGTATAACCTAATTGTCAATAGGCTCATGTGACATGCCATGTGACCAAAAGAAATAAATGTGACAATCGCTTCCCAAATTACAATACTAGCCCTCTATTTATCCATAATTACGAAATAACCCCCAAAACTATATATATATAATTACAATTAAATATATACATATATACGATAAATCCCAATAAATACCGGGAGCCTTGAAATAATATTGCGTCAACCCGTAAGTCCGCAGGACGCCAAATAACCAAATTAGTCCGAAAGAAATACACCGGTTTAGGAACCCGACAACCGGAACACCGAGAAAGTAATTTAATACGCTTCACACCGGTTCCGTAAAAGTACTAATACCGTAACCGAAATAATCGAAACGATATCGTGTAGTCGAGAATAGGAATTCGCGTAGTCGTCAAAGAGAAACCGTAAAGTCATCCGGTCAACTTTAAAAGTAAACGCGAAAAATTTACAGGTATCAAATACCAAGATTAAATAATACGTCACGAACAAGTGACGTCATTAATGAAATTAAATTAAAATTAATTTCAGGAAAAAGGAATATAACACTGGGTGTTACATTATGTATATATGCATTGACGATGCTTGTGTGGGTACGTAAGGACTTGAGATTTGCCTTAGTACTGGTTATGGATGTTCCTTCTTATGGGCATCGTGTTGATCTTAGTTCATTTGGATCCTATGGTTATTGTTGTGGCCCTAAAGTGATTGCTATGTTATGTTAGGGTATTGTGTACCTGGTGTACGTTTATATGAGTAGTGTAGACTACTAGTATTGGATTGGTGTGTACTAGTCATAGTGTTCTCTCGTGAGGTTAGGACAGCGTGACTTGTATTTATTTGTTGTATCTATGTATATATATATAGGTGTGCGTTTTACATATGATATGATATTATGAATTCGTTACGTGCTAGTTCCTTTGATGATGCATGGTAGGGGGCTAAAGGGATTAATTTTCAGGGGTTTCGTATTGGCGTGAGTGCTATGAGGGATGATTGGTTGACCTAGGGTAGATACATGTACACGGGTCGGTTTTCACTAGACTTGGACGGTCGGAGGATGTGACGATTTCGATTTCCTTTTTCCTACAGGACTCGATGAGCTCACCACGGCGTTGGTTTACCTTGGTGGTTTACACCAGTTTCCAGGTTTTGTTTCGGCTAGCGACAGCTTGCAGTGCAACGATGCCTTTCTTTTATTTCCTCGTTGTAGGTTCTGGATTAGTTTAGAGTGGTACGGATGTTGTTCGGGATTTGGGACATTCGTATGTAGTGTTGTTCCATTCTAGTTTCCTTTGCTTGTCCCCTATAATAGGACCGTAGTTGTTGTATTTCTTGGGAGTCAATCTGTTGGCGCATCCCTTCCTTATATTTGGTATAGTTGTATCATTGTAGAGATGTATTCTTTCGGCACCTAGACGTTCCTTGTGTATCATTTTGTTTAGCTTCCAGTTCATTGTGTATGGAATAATATTAATAATAATATTCCATTAGTTTTATGGTTATTGATGATCTTAGTTGGTAACTCATTTTATGGATCACAACCCCGGATTCCTCGGATGTTTCGGTTCGGGAGTCTTTGGAAATTCGGGATGTGACATATACAATAACAGTCCCAATACAAGGGACAAGTAAAAGGAAAATAAAATGAACAACTCTACGTACAAACATCCCAAATCCCGCATCATCATATGTGCCACAAGCCATCCTGTAACTAGGAAACGAAAGAAAGTGTCGTTGCACCCCATGCTTCCCATAGCCAAAACCTTTCCTGCAAACTGGCATTTGGGACGTCAGGCAAAAGAATGCTTGGGTGAATTCATCAAAGCCCCGTAGGAGAAAGGAATCGTAACTATCACATCCTGCGACCGTTCAAGTCGAGTTCGAACTAACCCGTGTACATGCATATATCCTAGGTCAGTCAAATGTCCCTCATGGCACTCATGCCAATACAAGACCCCGGGAACACATCCCCCTAGTCCCCTACCATGCATCAATAAATAGGGCAACTAACACCTAGTGAAACCATAGCACAAAGACATATAATAAACGCACACCTATATATATACGTATATATATAGAGATATACATCCAATACAAGCCACGTAGTACAGACCACCTCGTACATCCCTACGACTCGTACCCGCCAGGCTGACACTGACAATTAACACAACACTAAACACAAAATAACGGGAGCAACACTCCTATTCATAACACCCCAAGAAGGATAACAATCACACTTCCTAGATGAAGAACCTAATGAGCTCCAAAACCTCCAACCAGTATCAAATCATACTTCTAATCACCTCACATGTCACTACCCGAAATCCATAAACCCAACTCAGGGGTAAAACAATCACTTCAACCTGAGGTAAGTCACAAAGGTTGCTGAAAACGAAAAGGAAAGTGAAAGGGATTGAATAACCCATCACATCTACCACTTAAAGGTCACATGTTCGCCCAAGGGTAAAATGGTCAATTCAAGGGAAAAAATGTATTTTCAAACTTTACCCCACCTATTTGGACATTGGTTAAACCATATAAATAAACAGAACCAAATTCAAAGCCCTGACGCAAGAGATATGAATAATTTAAAATGACATTGGACAACGCCGACCCAAACAAAAAGTTAAAGTACTTCTCTTTCACCAAGGGTAAAACTGTTATTTCAAAGTCAAATAAATGATTTCAAATTTTTTATCAAATATTTGGACATAGGACATTCCCTATAAACAAACAGGACCTAAATCAAAGTCATGAGACGAGATATATGCATTTTTTAAAACGGTATCGGACAATGCCGACAAAAAAGGAGAGCTGAAGTACCCCACTTTCACCAATGGTAAAACTGTCATTTAAAGGGTAAAAATGAAATTTCAAAGTAGGAATACAATTTTTTGACCTAACACATGACATACGAACAAACGGGACCTAATTCAAAGCCACGAGGCGAGAGATATGAATTTTTGAAAATGGTATCGGACAACGTAGATAAAAACGGAAAGCTGAAGTAACCAACTTTCAATGAACATAACTCACTCAAAAATATGTTAACTCGAGCGATTCAAAAGCCTAAAACCAATTTCAAGATGTCAGCTTTCCAACACCTAAAGAATCGGCTCCATCCGAACTATGAGGAAGGAACTACAACAGTTTGAAAAACACCGCACGCGCTGGGCTGCACCCTGAAACATAGGTGCGGGTGTACTGTAGCACCAAAACTTTCTGCCCAATTTCAAGTTCTGAAAAGCTGCATTCAACCCCTATAAACTGATTCAATATTACACTAATAAGCTTAGAAATGTTTCGTTTCGTGAGAATTTGCGGTAAAATGACCGTTTGCCCCCAATATCCGTTTTAGCATCCTAGCGAATTTTTAAGTGCCAAAATATTTTCAAACAACTCAAAATCATATTCTAAAACCCAAATTTTTAGTCGAGGTCATAAGGGTAGGCGAAAATGGGTTTTACACTTAAAGGCCAAATGGACTCTAATACAAGTCTTATAAAAAATCCGTTTTCAGGGAAACAAACCGAAACACCAACGGAATGACCAAAGCGAATTTAGAGACGCTCAAATGGAGCAAAGAAATGAAGAACCGAGGTAAAAAGGAAACTCGAAGGGAAGGCAAGTGACCATATGCAAAGGCACTAATTCTAACCCAACCATACCTAGTTCAACATCCGAATCTCTAAACTCCACAACGACTTATTCAAGAATGTCCACAACTTCAATGACATTCATATCCTTAAGATTGCTAAAGGGAACCTAGTGGCCGTTTCCACGGAACCGACTAGTTTCAATCAAAACCTCTTCCGATCCTTTGAAACCTCAATTTCACATTCGAAATCACATACCTTAGGTTTCAAACAAGATCATATGGCCCTCAATATACAATAGACTCGGTTTACTCATAACCTCGTCTATCATAACCAAAACATCAAAGTCACCATTGATGACACGTTGTTACAGAAACGCTAACTTAGACCATAAAACCATCACCCGCCTTATCAAGGCTTCAACTCATCTCAACTCAATAGTCACAACCAACTTTACTTATCACAAGAAAGTCCTTAAACCCACTCATATCACCCCCCTAAGGTTTACAAGCACATCTTAACAAGTATAAGCTATCTCATATTATACTGTAAACAAGACATGCAGATCATATTCTCACATCCTTCAATTTCACTTGAGAATTTTAATAGCAAATGAATTATATTTTGAAATTCACATTAAACATGCTCCGCAACCACATAGGATATTATCATGATCCACATGTAGAGATAAATCATATAATGGTAATATGACTATTGCACTTCATAGTACACCCACTCAACCCATGAAACTCAATGTACAACCCAGTTGCGACTTCAAAATCCGAAGATGGATGCACAATCCAATTGTAACTTATAAGCCGAAGACGGATGCAGAACCCAATTGCGACTTTTGAAATCCGAAGATGGATGCACAACCCAGTTGTGACTTATAAGCCAAAGATGGATTCACAACCTAGTTGCGACTTCGACACAAGATTACTCACACATGATTACACAACCCGTATATACCACATACCATGATTTGACACTGCACGATGTACTCAATATGCATCCAGGTTCTCAACATTAATCATGTTCCATTATAATATATATGTTTTTCTCTTTTGCAAAATATTGTACTCAATAAACCATTATGCTTACAATTTCATATTTAAAAACAATGGTACACAACATGCTTAATCACAATACATGTTTTTTTTTCATTTTCAATATATTTGACTCCAATTAGCACAATGCTTATAATTTCACATTTATAAGCAATAATCCATAAGGATGCTTTCTCATGCACCATTCATAATCCAAATCATCAAGTTTTCCTTAATTACACAAGGATAACATATTCATTCATTTAATATGCTTATATCTCAATTAAAACATTTAAATCCCAATGATATATTCTCATGCACAAGTAATGTTCCAATTCATCAAATTGTCCTTTAATTCACAAGGATAACAAACCCGTTCTTATAAACATGCTCTTAGTTCAATTCAAGCAAGTTTATCACAAATCACATCTCAAACATGACATGAATTCCGAACATACCTCAAAGGTACTAACCAAAGGAGCTAGCCTAATCTCACTACAAGGGCAACATCCCTAACACCCGCATACTCATATATATAATTACATTTACACATATACACAACTATACCCACATGCATTGTAACACCCCATATTATTTTCCCAATTTTATGGAATTATTTTTTGATTTAATTTCGGTTGTGACGTCACTTGTTCATGACGTCATGGTTATTCTTGGTATCTCACGTGTAAATTTTTTGCGTTTATGTCTTGATACGACGGGATGACGCGACCATTGACTTGTTGACTATTTCGTGGATTGTCGTTGGCAATTATGAGAATTGACGGTGAGTTTAATGTTTTGAACTGGTGAAACGTTGACGTGAGTTCTGGATTTGACAGCACGACTTTGCGATTGTCTCTTTGGTGACTTCAGGGGGTTTCTTTCGTGATTACGTTACTTGAGCTGATGTTTTGTATTTCGGACGTGGCTAGAGGTTTACGCGGGCTTTAGTGCCGATTATGTGGATTCGTTTAGACGTTTAGCTTTAGTGCTTCGACTGGATGGCGGTACATTTTGTTGACCGACGTTAAAGGTTTCGACTTAACTGTGCGAGTTTGGTATTTAGTGCGTTAGGGGTTCAACGCTTTGTTTTTCCCTTGTAATGGGATTAATATGTGTTTCATGTGATTGATGTGCCTTGTTTCGCTGGCGTGCTTAGGAGTATTTGTATTCTTCTTTCTCGTTTTCTGTGTTTATAGTTACGCGATATAATTGGGACGTTATCACTTAGCATCTTGTCAGGCTTAGGATGTGCTAGGTGACGCGAGGAGTTATAATTTTTTTTTGTATTTGGTTTAGTACGTGCCTTGTCTGACTGACGTGCTCTGTGTTTGTATGTATGTGTTTTATTTGTTTGATGTGCTTATTTCTTCGTGTTTCTAAGTGCTCATATATGTTGATGTGGCTGTACTTGATTATTGTTTTGGATTCTTTTCGTGCCCTAGTTATTTGTAGTTATTCGATGGGTCTTGTACGTACTCGGTGTTCCTGTAGTTGGATTTTTGTACCTTGAATTATTTATCTTCGTTGGTATTATTTACTGAGCGACCCGTAGATTTTCCAGTTACGCGTGTCATCGTTTAGGGATTTTCTTATGATTTCCATTTATTATTTGAGACTAAATGATTTCTTTTCGCTTTCCGCACTTGAGGCGGCGGGTTCTGAGTTGTCATTAGCAAGGATTTTCGATTATTAATTTAGCGGACCGAGAATTTGGATTGATGGACTGCGAGTATGCGACCAATCTTTTGTCGGAGTCGAGTTCGGAAGTGTTCTGTGTTCCGACGATGATGTTTTTTACCCGGAGTGTTTATTTCGACTTATATTATTTATTAGTTATCCGTAGTATTTACGAGTTCACGTGATATTAATTGCGGGTCGATCGGTTATTTATTTCAGATTATATATATTTATGGGTTTCATACCCCGGATTATTTATTTCAGTTATATTATTTATTGGGCGTCTCGTTTATTTTTCGGGACCGCGCGTTATTATTTGGAGGCCCCGGTTTTTTTGGGATTCATTGTGTATATCTATATATTGGGGTTATTATACAATTTATGGATAGTGTGAGGGTTACTTTTACAATTAGGAGATATATGTATATACACGTGTATGGCTGGTATTGAGAGACAACCTTATCTCATCCACACGACTTCTCCTTCCTCATACTCACGACCACTTCTTCATTTCCTTCTTGTCCTCTTACACGATCAGCCACGTTTCTCTTATTCTCCACAATCATTATCATCATCAGCAGCATCGTCTTGTAGACGAGAGAGAGAGAGATTTGCTGATCGCAGTTAAGAAGGAGGAGAGATGTTAGCGTAGCTAGAGGCATGTGACCTGGTTGCTAGTTCGCCAGAGATGACGACGACGGTGGTGGTTCTGGTGTTGCGCGGTGGCGTGATCGTGGTCGTTAGTAGAGGGAGCATCGTGACTGAGAGAGAGACGATCTGGTGAGGCTTCATCGGTCTGGTGGTTGTAGGCGACGACAACCTGGTGGTGATGGCGTCACCTGATAGAGGGCGGCGGCGGCGGCGTGGCATCGCGCAGGAGGCTGTGGCGGCATCGTGGTGGCGCAGTTTGCGCAGTGGTGACGCGCAACAGGGTGAGTTCGGCCAAACTTCGACCAGCAATTTTGCTGACTTCCTAATGTCGGTTTGGACTAAAATTTTTAGGAAAGTTTCGTATCGACGTTAGGTACGACATACTAAAATTTCATAATTTTTTGTTAAGCGGTTTGTCCGGAAATTTGATTTATAGGTTTGAATTTTCGTTTGAGTTATATTAGATTTATTCAAAATTATTAACCAATTACTAATGGGCTTCGTATATATCGTATAGGTCGTCGAGACGGACGTTTTGGTATATTCGAAATATTTTTTTGGACAACTTTGGGCGGCGAGCACTGTTCACGGCTGACACGATTCACGGCGGGACAGTTCGGGACTGTTCAATAAGCTTTATTTTAGGTGGGAATTTTACATATATATATTCTTATATATATGCATATCTGACACTCACTAATAGTGTGTAGAAAATGTTAATAAATCTCCGTTATATGTTTATGGATAAATAAAAACGTTTAATTAAATTCCTAGTGATAGACGGAAACCTAGGGACTTTATAAAATTTACGGAGTACCCCTAAATGGATTAAATGATGTCGGAATTGGATATTTTTGTGGAGAAATCAACTAAATTAATTCCCTTGAGAAATTAAATAAATTATTTCTCGAAAAGTTTACAGTAATTATAGACCTATTTAAATTAAATCGAGATAGGCGGTTTAGCATCCCCTTGAGTTTGAAATAGGTTTATAGAAGGTGTATGTGGACGTAGATCTGATTAATTGAATTTTTCCCTATTATTTAATTAAATTAAAAGCATGTTAGCATATAAAAGTTATGAAGATTGAGTAATCGAAAACATAGATATTTTTTTGAGATAAATGAAAGTGAATTACTGTATAATTTAAATTTTTAAGCATGCTTTGTATGAGATTGCTTGGCTTTTATGCCATTTTATTGTTATATTAAATTCATGTGGAGGCATTTTGCATTCATACAGCACTGTAGTATATATATTATTTCGTTGTAGGTTGCATGCCTCAGTTATATCATGTGCATGTATGGATCATTTGGAATGTTGCAACAACTGGCTAGGGGGTGGTCTAGCACCCAGGGAGCTAGTAACTCTCGATTCTCTAGACGTCGGGGGTGACAGCTGGGCTTCACTCGTCGGTTCCCGGGCTGACTTGTGGTCTCCGCATTCTATTTGGTGACTCCCACCCTTCCTGTTGTGGGTTTGTTGCCCCAGCAGTGAACGGTTTGGGATTCCTAGATATTTGTTTCACCCTCTTAAGGTTAGGGTTGCATTGAAGTTGCATTGTCATTGCATTGACATTCATATTGAGCATTTATTTGACATATGCTTATCTATTAAGATTATCGGTTATTATTGCTTATTGATATTGAGCATGTTATGTTTGGAGTTTAATTAGAGATTTGTATTATTCTCTTGGGCGCTAGGGCGCGGTGTTTGTGATGGATATTTTAACCGTGGTTAAATTACAAAGAAAATTGTGAGCTTCCTAGTGTAAAGGAAACAATGAAAACTTAAAATTTAAAAGGTAACAACTAAAAAGGGGATTATTAAGAAGCCACGGTTGATGATTACCTTTGGTAGTTATGGAAAAACTAAGTGAAAGTGACCTTGGGGCGTAAGGGTTCCCCGTATGTTAGGCTCTAGTTGAGATGGGTAGCAATATATTGAGACTTAGTTGAAATTGTGATCTTGGCCACTTAGGCCTTTGTGATTGGTGATTAGTATTATCACAGGATGATTGATAGACCTCTCCGGTAGTGTGGAGTATTTGTTGAGTAAGGGTCGGATAGAGCTTATTAGTTTGACCCTATTCCCTTGAGCATTGGTCTGTATATGAGGTTATGGAGTGGTCGGTACACTACTCTAGTTGATATATAAGAATGGTTGATTTGAGGTCTAACTGGGTATGATAGGTTAGCATTCTTCCTTTTCTCTGGACTAGAGTTGTTTTAACTCTATGTATTATTCAGCACCACATCCGTAGTTAAATGTTGGACTATCTTGTGTCTTAAAGATCCATTGAATGTAACTTGAGGTACCCATAATGGTTTGAGTTGTCATAATCCCGAGTGGACGTTTGATAGTAGTTTTGAGACAGACTGGCAATATTTGAAGATGGTATTGACCCGTTATTTGTGGTATAGTGATATTGAGATCTTAAAGTATTATGGAGATCTTATGGTGATACTGGTGGGTATGGAATTGATTACCTTTTAATGCATACATAAGGCACACTTTGTTTTTTTATAGTTTCCTTGTCTTAGTCTCGGGTAAGAGACATGATACTGATTTATGCACACGTAGTGCGATTCGTACTACTTTGGGTGGGTTCCGAGACATTGGAACTAAACAGATTCGACCGGGTCCTAACTTTTTCTTAAAAACCGGTTGAATCCTTCGGGGTTCAACGTTTTTCTCTAAAAACCCGAGGACCTCGGCATCCTTTTGGGATTAAATGACTCCGGTACCCCTTTCTTGTGCCTCAATGGGCAGTATGAATTGGAGATTGACTTGAGATTGTTGAATCTGATTTCATGACAGAGTTTGTCCACTTATGTTACTTTCAAGGAATAGATGGTAGTGGTGTGAACCTACCATATGACCACTAGTTGATTTTATAAATTCTCTTTACTATAGGGGGTTTTAGAGAAAATATCCTTTAAGTGAACGGATTATTTCACTGGTTATTGTGGATACGAGGATAAGTTTGAGGTTAGAATTATGAGAGTGAGACTCTCTAGGAATGATTTGATAGCGGTGTTGTGTAGGCGTTGTGGTTTAGTCGTGGGTGTGATTATGGTTATTCTCTTTCGGTAGTCCTAGTGAGTGATCTATTTACCTCCTGGGAACCTTAAGCAGCGTGTTAGGTGCACGGTATTGTAGATAGTTAGTCCTTGTAGTATCTCTAGATGAGAGTGGAGTTTAGATTGGTTGTCTATAGGCCTAGGTGACAGGCTTAGTTATTTACAGGACATTATATATATATATATATATACGTATACATGTGTTGTTTATATTTTCGTTGATCTGTAGTTTTTATGATATCCGTAGTGTACTTGAGGTTAGTGATGAGATTATTTTGGGGTCTCTGTTTGGCGTGGGTGCCACATGAGACAACTGGCCGACCTAGGATAGATGCATGCACACGGGATGGTTAACCTTTTCTAGAAGGCTATTACTATGATGCCTTGATATTATGGTGAGCGCGTGGTTTTGCTCACCCCCACAAAAGGTTGCAGGTTTGCAGGTGGATGCAGCACGGCATACTCGGCGGCTACGATATGGGTGATTTGGGACGGTAGTTTTGTTCCTCCTTTCGTAGTCATACTTGTGTATTCTTTTATTCTCTTGGGAGCCATGCTATTGGCAAATTCCCTTGTGTTGTATCTTCAGCTCATGTATTTATTATTTTAGGGTGCCATTGTATCTGTTCGGCACTACCATTGAGTTTTATGTATTCTTATTTGAGCTTGGTGGCTCAGTCGCTATTTGTTGTTTTGGGGTGCCTTTATACCTTTTCGGCATCGCCATGTGGTTTTCTTTATATTTTCATTTGAGCATTTGGGGCTCTATTGATTTTAGAGGGGTTGTGGAGAGGTATTGGTGTTCTTTTCCACTACCTTAGCCCTTATATGTTTCTGGAATGTTGGGCTACGTGCCATTGATTCTATTTCTGTTATTATGGGCAGGCTCTTTCGTTGTGTTGCTTTTGGGTTGTCCGGATGTTCCATTTACAAACGGAACTCTGTCGGATTTTTGTTAGAATTTATTTACTGAGTTTCTATCACTCATGTGACATGGAATACTTCATTTTCATTCCTATTCCATGTATTTCGATGTCATTGTTAATCTTGGCTGTTGTTTTCGGTGATGCCATACCTCGGGATTCGCTGATTCTCCATATTGGAGTCTCAGGAATAACGGGGCGTGACATGCATATACACAGATATATAGGCATACAAGCATACTTTAATATGGAAAATATCAATAATAATCACATAACTAGCATGCATCATAGCCCTAGCAATATCATCACCAAGTAATCCATACACAAGGATCAATTCACCTAACATGTTCAAACCCTAACTTCACAATTCCAAGGATACACTTAGCAAATCCATCTAAGTTTAGGATTCCTAGAATCAAACTCATACCCACACAATCATAAGATGAACTTTTAAGAAGTTTTCCCCTACCTCTTGAAGAGCAAAACCAATCACTAAGCAAGGCCAAAGAAACCCTAGCTCTTACCGCACACCGAAATCAAAGGAGCAAACCGGTGGAAAACTTCACCGTAGCCTCCAAATAATGAATCAAACTCCAATACAAGAGGAGAGCAAGAGTCATGAAGTGGTTTAAAAAGAATCCCAAAACTAGGGTTTGAATGGAAAACACACAAGGAAGGAAGAACACTTACCAATTCTTGGCTCAAACTAAAGAGAAGAATGCCATGACTAACTTCCATGTTGATGGCCATATCAAACTCCCAACTTAGGGTGATAAAATCAACCCGTAAGTGGAAGAGAAGCAAGAGGGAAAAAGAGAAGAGAAAAATAGAGAGGAAATGAGGAAGTCTTGACATATGGAAGACTTGTAATGTGTAGAGATTTCCCACTACCACCTCTCACCATCAATTGGCCAACAATAGAGCTAGCAAATGCAGCTTAATCCAAGGGCCACAAAATAATCTTGCCATTGGAAGACTTAAACCAATAATCACCCCTCTAATACACTTGCCAAACAAGGCCTTAACATCTAAGGGTTTAGAATAAGGGAATGAAAATGAATAAATCATCCAATGGTTGAGAAGAAGTCTTGCCAAGTGAAAGACCAACAATAATGAATTTTTATATTTAAGTGTCATCCAAACAAGGCCCTATGATCCAAAGGTTGAGATTAAATATGGGAGAAGAAGATCAATGGCTATAAGTGAGACACCACATAAACGTGGGAAATGACCAATTTCTTCCAAACTTATGGTTAATTACAAGAGTGTCATCATGCCTCTTAAATACCTTTTCACCCCTTGTCATCCTCTCTATTTACCACTATGCCACTCATACCCCAAAACTTCACCAAAATTCAAGGATTTTCCACTAACTCAACAATTAGTGAAAATACTATAATGCCCCTAGGCCATTATTTTCTCGAAATCATTTTTAATTATTTTCATCACTTACAAAATGAGAACACAACAAACAATTCACGGAATTACACCTATCGAAACGCACCCGTTAAAATGCTAAGCATATAAGCATATAACCACATAAGTGTTACACCGGAACGTCTAAAATAAATTGAAGTAACACGTTCGGGAACGTAACACGATTACCAAAGCTCTAACTAGTAAATGTTGCAACGAACCCACATAGTCGCCAACAAACAATAAATCACGAAGATGGAAATGAAAGTCCACGACGTCGTCCCGCTAAGTCCGAAACTCAAACGTGAAAAATTTACACGTACCGAGAATACACAAGACGTCATGGATAAATGATGTCATAAAACGTTAACACTTGGAAAAAAAATTCAGAAAGGAGAAAAGAAATGCAGGGAGTTACAGTATCTATTGCCTCATAGTCGTACTTATCCTTCCAATTCGATGGGTAAACTTGCTTAGCTAATAAAGTATTCAGAAACCACAATTCAGGGTCAAGCATAGCATTAGGTACATTACGAGCATAAGAAGTTGGTTTGTAATAGTGACAAATCTCCTGAACCATTTGGCGAAAAGAAGAATATGGAACATGATATGGTTGAAATTTACCTTCAAGCTCCGGAGGCTCTTCATGTTGTATTCCCCACGCCATAACAATTGCCTCAGGGGAAACTTCAATACTCCTGGTACTTCCTTTAACGGTGGTGCGAATAATTTCACCATTCTCAACCTTCTCAAAATGCATATTGCTATAAAAATCACGAACAATGTCGGGAAAAGCAAAATTGGACGCCGGAATTATCAATGGTGTTAACCTCATCTCTTCTAAGTTAGCCATCGTCTTCATTATGGTCGGCTCTGGATATCCATCCGTATAAAACACACGTTCACATGCAATCTTACACATGGCTAACAAATATTGGGTTGCTATGTTGTGACAAGAAAAATGAATTCTTACTATTTTCTCTCTCTAAAAAGGGTGATGAATTGTGAAAGAATGAAGGGAAGAAACCCTATATTTATAACTGTTAAAGCTAATTCCTTTCTAAGAGAGGAATGATTCAATTTACAGCAAAAATCTGGAATATGAATCAATAGAATGAAAAGTTTTGAAACAATAATGAGAATTAATGCAACTTTTTCCATAGTTGAAAAGGATTTCATATCTATAAAAAATTTCATAAAATTCTCTTTTCTTTCTTAGAAGCTACTAAAACTATACAATAAACTTATTATATTACAGTCAAAGTCCTAATTTGAAAGGAAAAATCAAAATACATAATTATATTTTTATTTTCAAAAATAATAATTTTTCTAGGATCCACCGAGTACTCGGTGGGGAAACTACCGAGTACTCGGTAGTCCTTGAACAAAAAGTTTCAAAAACTACTTTTTTGTTTCTTTAAAAAAAATATATATATATATAAGAAGTCAGTATATAAACTTAAATAAACTATTTGAAATAAAATAAAATAAATATATATATAATACATAAATAATTATATAAAACTAATTAAAATAAAACTACGTATTTATATAAGTTATAATTTTATAAAAATATTTTTGAAAATCGTACATTCCCCCAAAACTTATCTCGTTATATCCTTATAATTGAAAAATAGATAATATCAAAATAATTTGTTCGTCCAATACCAAAATATTCATTTTCATTAATTTTCTAATATATTTCTGTTGGAGTTCGAGTACAAAAATTTCAAATAAAAATAAATAAATAAAAAAGTATAAAATAACGATTCATGGCTCAGCCTAAGGCAATATCTATAATAAAAATCTATGCGGCTCATGATAAACTACTATCAGAATCCTAAGACTCAGACGGTGGTGGTGGATGAGAAGCAGATGCGGAACCTTTTTCTATTAATGAATCAACTTTCATTGTTAGGTATTCCAACTTCTTCGTTATCCCCTCTAGGTTTGTCATGATATTCAAATATTGTGCATTCGTTATCGGCATGTTCTCTCCTTCTTCCTTACATAGCTTTGATATCATGTTGTGCCAACTAGAAATCTCAAAATACATTGGTTTGTACTCATTTTATCCTACCATCTCTATTGGCACATTATAATCTTGCATTAGCTTCATGGCTAAGGTCGGGAAGGGAACGACATATGATAAGACATTATCTTTGGTCATATTACTCATGTCGACCGATGCCTCATAGATGTTTTTCCAAATAACATCCGGGATTGAAATCCAATGATCTTTTACAAAGGCATATAATGCTTCTTGAAAAATCCCACGACGTTCACTACTATTGCCTTGGGGATGTGCTTGGCATTGAATAATGGTATCAATGATCCATATCTTTGGCGCATAGTGTTTCTTTACTGTACACGTCTTGTGCTTATTTCCGAACCTTCCTTTAGTCATACCCTTCATAAAAGAGTTAGTATCCAGGAAAGATCGGGGTAATGCCAGAAGTGCATCTGTTAAATGGATAGGGCACTCATGTGGAATGCCCCATGCTCTACTAATGGATAACAACGTGATGAGAATTGGCTTTCCTTTAATTTTGTTTCCAGCATCTTATCATCTTCACCCATGTTCCTCATATTGAGCCAAAATTCATATAATACTGATTTGATTATGTAGGTCGACGCGGATCGTAATAGCGATTCTAACCCCCTTGTCTTAATGCAACCTATCCCCCATGTCCCTACTTCATCATCTTCAAAATCCAAAATCTTGATAGTCCTTTCGATATTAAACCCTTTCTCAATAGCTTTCTTGACTATCTCCTTGATTGGCGCTTCATTTTTAGCCTTGTCAGATTACGATTGTGATGAATTCGGGGAAATTGGTCACTTGCTCGACGATATGGTAGTGTGTGGTTTCTTCTTTGGGGCCGTGACTTCTTGCTTCAACATTCTATCAAACACCTAGAGTGTGGAACCAAAGGAGGCCATGGTTACTTAGCTTGTAACGTAGTTCAATACCCACTCATCAACCCTCACAAGCTCTACAAAAATGGAAATAATCAATGATATCAAGGAACCTTTTTAGAAGATTTTACTTCTCTTTTTGGAAGATACTTCAAATAAATGAAGAGAAGGTGCAAGAGAAGTTCCAAGGTTTTAAAGATGTAATTGAGTATGGATTGTTCCGTTATTGTGTTGATGCAAGAGAGTTATAATGGATAAAAGAAGATTGAAACATGTCTTAACCAATATTTCCCATCTAAGAATTCAAGTGTGGATTAATGAGAGCATTTGGGTAAGCAAAGAGAAGTGAAAAATGAGGAAAAAGCAGTCTGACCCATTTTTATCACTGCTGCTCAACTGAGTACATGGTGTAAATTCTACCGAGTACTTGGCAGTTCTTTTCTGGCAATTTTTAAAACATTTCAAAATAATCTCATGGTACCGTCTCAAATTCTAAACTTAAAGTAACTAACTATAAAAACAATCACAATAAAAATAAAAATCCTAATTATACATACCCATTGAAGAGAACATTAACTCTCCTTAATGGTCCCTCTTTTTAACGTCGTCGGCCCAACGTTCGTAGTTTCTATTAATATTTATCATAAGTGAGTTCTATCAAATCGATAGAGTCCACACCTCCTAATTCATGGTTAATTTCTACGTGACATTTCAACTATTGACCACATTTCTTATATCATATTCTTTTCCTCGGACCTTTGAGTTTTAACGTACTAACACTAAATAATTGCTCGTCCCAGAAATAATCCATTAATTGAGTATTATCCATTGGAGATTCTACCATTATTCTTGATAGATTATCTGCCACTACATTTTCCGTACCCTTTTTATCGCGTATTTCAATATCGAATTCTTGTAATAATAATATCCATCTAATAAGTTTAGGCTTGTAATCTATTTTCGTTAATAAGTATTTTAAAGCTGCGTGGTAAGAAAAAAGGACTACCTTGGTTCCTAATAAAAATGATCTAAATTTATCCAAGGCAAATAATACAGCTAGCAATTCTTTTTCAGTAGTAGTGTAATTAATTTGACTATCAACAAGTGTTTTACTAGCGTAATATACTACATGTGGTAGTTTATCTTTTCGTTGTCCTAAAACTGCTCCTATGGCATAATAAGTTGCATCACACATTAACTTAAATGGTAGAGGCTAATCTGGCAGTTGCATTATTAGGGCAGTTGAGAGTAAAGTATGGAACTTCTCAAAAGATTCTACACATTCTTTATTGAAATCAAAAGGTGCATCTTTAGCTAAGAGGTTGCATGATGGCCGAGGTATTTTGCTGAAATCTGTAATAAATTATTTATAAAACCCAGCGTTACCTAGGAATGATCAAATTTGTTTAACATATGTAGGAAGGGGTAGATTATAAATTAATTCAACTTCAGCTTTATCTACTTCTATCCCTCTTTTTGAAATAATATGTCCTAGGACTATACCCTCTTGGACTATAAAATGGCTTTTCTCCAAACTTTATATTAGATTTATCGCTTTACATCTTTGTAATACAAGTGCGAGATGTTTTAAACAGTCTTCAAAAGTAGTTCCAAACACTGAAAAATCGTCCATGAATACTTCTAGGAACTTTTCTACCATGTCCGAAAAGATTGACATCATACATCTTTGGAATATTGCAGATGCATTGCATAAGCCAAAGGAAATTCTTCTATATGCAAACGTACCGTAAGGACAAGTAAATGTGGTTTTTTCTTGATCTGCTGGATCAATTACTACATGATTATAACCAGAATATCCATCTAGAAAACAATAATAACTTTGTCCAGCTAAACATTCTAAGATTTGATCAATGAATGGTAATGGAAAGTGATCTTTCCTTGTATGTGAGTTTAGTTTTCTATAATCGATACACACACGTCACCCAGTTGTGGTTCATTGAGGGATTAACTCACCTTTTAAGTTTGGCACGACTGTGATACTTGATTTCTTTGGTACCACCTTTGTTGGACTAACCCATGAACTATCGGATATGGGGTATAAAATACCAGCATCGAGTAATTTTACTACTTCATTCGTTACTACCTTTTTCCTATTAGGGTTTAACCTATGGTGCATCTCTCGTGTTGGTTTTGCATTTTCGTCTAAGTTTATACGATGCATGAAAATTGAGCTATCAATGACCTTCAAATCAGCCACACTCCATCCAATTGCTTCTTTATGGTCATATAATACTTGAACTAATTGCTCTTCCTGTTTTGTAGTGAGATAAGAAGAAAGTATTATGGGAAGAGTATTGTCCGGACCTAAGAAAACTTATTTGAGTTGTTTACGTAATTCTTTAAGTTCTAATTTTGGTGGAGTTGTAAGTGATGGAATAGGTGGAGTACTTGAAATAAGAGGTAATGGCTCGTGAAGTTGTTTCCAAGATTCACCATATAATGCGGTTTCTATAATTGCAACGTCCTCATTTCTTAATTTTATTTGTTCATCTCTATCATTATCCTCTACCTCGGTCATTATTGTTTATAAGTCATCTTTTATTAATATTTCTTGCGCGACTTCTTCCACTAATTCATCTATTTCGTCAATGTTGAAACAATCATTTTTTTCTGGAAGTTGGCTATTTGTATTAAACACATTTAATCTTTGTTTCATATTCCCAAATGATATTTCCATTACTCTTGTTCTATAATTAATGCACGGGTTAGCTATTGCTAATAATGGTTGTCCTAAGATTACAGGTATATGTTTCTTTTGACTATGAACAGGTTCTGTGTCTAAGATTATGAAATCAACAAGGAAATAGAATTTGTCTACTTGAACTATCACATCTTCAACTAATCCTCTGGGTTATTTGATTGATCTATGTTCTAATTAAAGTTCAACCGTAGTAGGGTTTAATTCTCCTAATCCCAATTATTGGTAAACTAAATATGGTAATAAATTGACACTAGCACCTAAATCAAGGAGAGCCCGTTTTACTTCTTGATCACCAATTATGCATGATATTGTAGGAGCTCCTGGATCTTTATATTTGGGTTGTGTATCATTTAACAATAAAGAACTTACTTGTTCAGTCAACGCTATCTTTTTAGGTACCTAAGTTCTGCTTCTACGTTTTTGCATACATAAATCTTTCCAGAATTTAACATAAGGTGGGATTTGAGATATGACATCTAATAAAGGCAAGTTAATTTTTACTTGTTTAAACACTTCTAAGATTTCATTATTTTTATCACCTGGTTTTTCATTATAGTTTGATCCTTGGAGACGTTGAGGGAATGGAGCTTTTAGTTCATATTCCTTCTCCGTAATTTTTTCAGGTATTTCTTTAATAGGTTCATCTATTGTTGGATGTGATGTTTCTTTAGGAATGTTTTCCAAGACTTCTTCTTGTGCTCGTTTCTCCTTAAACTTTTTCTCAACTCTATTATCCACTATCCTACCACTCCTTAAGGTTGTGATTGATTGAACAATTTTGTCACGCCCCTAAATTCAGAAGACTCCCGAACAGGGACATCCAAGAAATCTAGGGTGTGATCCATACAAAGAGTGACCAACTAAGATAATAAATAAAAATAAAATGAATGGAATATTGTTAATAACAATAATTCCATACATAATCAAGCGGAAGCTAAACCAAATGATACACAACTCACATCTAGGCGCTGAAAGAATACATCTCTATAATGATGTAATGATACCAAATACAAAGAAGGGATATGCAACCAAACTGGCTCCCAAGAAATACAATAACAATCCCCACATAAGGGGCTACCAAAGGGAACAACTTGTAGGAATAACACTAAATGAAGACTTCCCAATACCGCAATGTCATCCGTATCCCTCTGCGCAAATCCAGAACCTACAACGAGGAAACAAAAGAAATGTGATGTTGAATCGCATGTTGTCCATAGTTGAACATCACCTGTAAATTGGTGTGGACCACCAGGGCAAACCAACGTCAGGGTGAGCTCATCAAGCCCCATAAGAGAAAGGGGATCATAATTGTCACATCATCCGATCGTCCAAGTCTAGTGTGAACCAACCCGTGTACATGCATCTATCCTAGGTTAGTTAAATGTCCCATATGGCACTCACACCAATACGAGACCCTGAAAACACATCCCTCTAGTCTCCTACCAGGCATCAACAAATAAGGCAATTAGGACGTAGTGACACCATAACATAACAACGTATAATAAATGCACCCATACATCTAATACAAGCCACATAGTACAGACCACCTCAGGGATCACTATGACTCGTACCCGCCAGTCCAACACTGACAATCCACACAACACCTATCACCAAAACACGAGAGAAACACTCCTATTCATAACACTCTAGGAAAGATAAAAAAACACACTTCCTAGATCACGAGCATAACGAGCTCCAAAACCTCCAATCAGTATTAAACCTAATACTAATCACCTCACATGTCACTCCCTACCATCTGTACACCCAATACAGGGGTGAAATAATCAATTTAACCTAAGGGAAGTCACAAAGGTTTTCGAACACCAAAAGGAAGTGAAAGGGATTAAACAACCCATCACACCAACCACTCAATGGTCACATGTTTACCCAAGGGTAAAATGGTCATTTCAAAGGCAAAAATGTAATTCCAAACTTTACCCCACCTATTTGGACATCGGTCAAACCATAGAAACAAACAGAACCGAATTCAAGGCCAAGACGCAAGAGATATGAATTTTTGAAAATGGCATCGGACAATGCCGACCCAAACAGAAAGTTAAAGTACCCCTCTTTCACCAAGGGTAAAATAGTCATTTCAAGTGAAAATAAATGATTTAAAATTTTGTATCAAATAATTGGACATAGGATAGGCGATAGAAAGAAACGGAACCTAAATAAAAGTCACGAGGCGAGAGATATGAATTTTTGAAAACGGTATCGGACAACGCCGACAAAAACGAAAAGCTGAAGTACCACCCAACTTTTACCAAGGGTAAAACGGTCATTTAAAGGATAAAAATGAAATTTCAAATTACAAATCCAAATTAATGACCTAGCACAAACCATATGAACAAACAGGATCTAAATTCGAGGTGCGAGGTGAGATAAATGAATTTTGAAAATCAGTCGTCGGACAAATCTGCACTTGACCTGGCGCCCAAATGCGTGGGTCATGGGCGCTGTGACGCCCTTGAGCGTCATGACGCCCCTAGGCTATGCACAAATTCCCCTTTAAAGTTGAAAATGTTCCAATTTTTCATACGGACTTCGTTCTTTGCACCGTCAATCCCGAAGAATCACAAATATTTGAAAAGTGAATTTATCATTTGCGAATTTCAAAAATAGTCACCGAAACCTTGGGAAACGCATAAAACGTGAAAAATCCATTTTTGGGAAAACAAACCGAAACATCAACGGAAAGACCAAAGCGAATTTGTATTGCTTAAATGGAGCAAAGGAATGAAGAAACGGAAGTGAATAACACCTTCAAGGAAAAAAGCCAGTGGCTCTACACAAGAACACTAACCCCAATCCCACCACGCTTAGATCTACATCCAATTCCCTAAATTCCACAACAACTTAATCAAGATTGACAACAACTTCAAGGACACTCCAATCCTTAAGATCACTAAAGGAAACCTAGTAGTCGTTGCCACAGAACCAACTAGTTTCAATCATAACATCTTCCGATTCTTTCCAACCTCAATTTCACATTCGAAACCACATCACTTAGGTTTCTAACAATATCATATGGCCATCACTACACCATCGACTAGGCTTACTCATAACCTCGTCTATCATAACCAAAATAGCAATATCACGATTGACGCCACGTTGCTACACCAACGCTAACTGTACCTCAAAACCATCATCCGTCTTCTCAAGGCTTCAATTCATAATCAACGCTATGACTCATCACCGACTTTCTTTTATCGCAAAAAAGCCATCAAAACCAACTCATATCACCATCCTAAGGTATATAAGCACATATCAACAAGTATAAGCATTTATCTTACATCATACTTTAAAACAAGGCATGCAAATCATATTCTCACATTATTCAATTTCACTTGATTATTTTAATAGCATATGAATTATATATCTCGAAATTCACATCAAACATCTTCCTCAATCACGTAGGATAATATCATGATCCATATGTAAACATAAATCACATAATAGCAACTCAAATGCAATGTGACTCACACACCTTATGGTACACACGCGACCATGCACACCTTAACTCCAAGGGTGAACAGGATTATTTTCTAACCATTCACTTTTAAGGAAATAAGCTCATGAAGGAAGGTAGATTTATTGTACAATTATTCCCAAGTGCTTTTAACACTTACACTTTTAACAAGGAAAACGTCAAATACGACGCGGTCGTGCCATACGATTTGGAAAAGTCCTTGCCCTACCGTCTCTGTTTCTCGGAAGACTAGTTCTGTGGGAGTAAGAAGCACCCCCTGGCTAGTCGTTACGACAATCCAAAACAAGTCTACTCACGCATAAATACACAAACGGACGGAGATCACACCAATTGAATTCTCTCTACAAAAGGTGAACCCATATGCAATATGTCTCAATGGGCCATGGACCAACATAAATATGTATATCATCATATTTATAAACAATATTCCCAAAATGTCAATACGAATGTTATTCATCATTCAACATACTTTTTAAATCTCATTTAAAGCAATAATAAAAAAGAATGTTTTATCATGCATCATTCATGCTTCAAATCATCAAGTTGTCCTTTAATACACAGGGATAATATTTTCATTCATTTAACATGCTTATATCTCAGTTAAAGCATTTAAATCACAAGGATACATTCTCATGCATAATTAATGTTCCAAGTCATCAAGTTGTCATTTAATTCATAATGATCACATTTCCATTCATTTCAACATGCTCTTAGTTCAATTAAAGCAAGTTTTCCACAAATCACATCTCAAACATAACATCCATTCCCAAACTAGTAAATATCATTCATAAAAAAAAAACTACATAATCGCTCTAAGTCAAAATGTCGAGTTACACCAATCACATACCATAACGTCAAAGGTGTTAACTAAAGGAGCTAGCCTAATTTCAATACCAAGGCTACATCCCGAACACCTACATACACATATGCATAATTACACTTTCACATATACACAACTATACCCACATACATATACACATATATAGGCATACAAACATACTTTAATATTGGAAATCTCAAGAACAACTACCCAACTAGCATGTATCATAGTCCTATCAACATCATCACCAAGTACTCCATACACAAGGGTTAATTTACATAAACATGTTCAAACCATAACTTCACATTTTCAAGGATACACTTAGCAATTTCATCTAAGGTTAAGAATCCTAGAATCAAATTCTCACACCTACACAATCAAAAGATGAGATAATTAAGAAGTTTTTCCCTACCTCCATGAAGAGCAAAGCAAAACCACTAAGCAAGGCCAAAGAAGCCTATATCTCACCCAACACCGAAATCAAAGGAGCAATTTGGTGGAAAGATTTACCATAGCCTCCTAACAATGAATCAAGACCCAAAACAAGTGGATTTCAAGAAATATGAAGTGGTTCGTCAAGAAAACTCAAAACTAGGGTTTGAAAGGAAAACACAGAAGGAAGGAAGAACACTTACCAATACTTAGCTCAAACCAAAGAGAAGAACACCATGAACATCTTCCATATTGATGGCCACATCAAACTCCCAACTTAGGGTGATGAATTCAACCTATAAGTGGAGAAGAAGCAAGAGGAAAAAGATGAGAGAAAATGGAGAGAAAGAGATGAAGTCTTGACAAATGAAAGATAACTACACTCATATATGTGTAGAGATTATTCACTCACCCCTCTCACAATCCAAGGGTCCAAAACAAATATGGGGAAAAATAAATGGATCCAAGGGCTAGAAACAAGTCTTGCAATGGAAGACTTAAACCAAAACACACCACCCTTATACACTTTCCAAACAAGGCCTTAACATTCAAGGGTTGAGAATAAGGCAATGAAAATAAATAAAGGATCCAAGGGTTGACATAAACTCTTGCATCATGAAAGACTAAGAATAATGCATTCTTGCATTTAAGTGTCATCCAAACAAGGCCCTTTGATCCAAGGGTTGAGAACAAAGATGGGAGAAAAAGATCAATGGCTATAAGTGAGACACCACTTGAAAATGGGAAATGACGAATTTCTTCCAAACTTAGGGTTAATTACAAGAGTGTCATCATGCCTCTTAATTACCCTTCCACCCCTTGTCATCCTCTCTATTTACCACTATGCCATTCAAACCCCAACACTTAACTAAATTTCTATACTTTCCACTAAGTGCTCTAAATATGAAAATACACATTTACCCTTCGGTCATTTCTTTCCCGAAATGGATTTTAACTTTTCTTATTATTTACAAAATGAAAATACAACAAACAATTCACATAAGTGCTACACCGGAACGTCTACAATAAACTAAGGTAACACGTTTGGGAACATAACAAGATTACCGAAGCTCCAATGAGAAAATGTTGCAACGAACCCACGTAATCGCCAACGAACAATAAATCATGAAGCCGGAAATGAAAGTCCACGAAGTCGTCCCGCTAAGTCCTAAACATAAATGCGAAAAATTTACACGTACCAAGATTATACAACACATCATGAATAAGTGACGTCACAAAACGTTAACACTTGGAAAAGAATTTCAAAAAGGAAAAAGGAAACGCATGGCGTTACAAGTTTCATGTGTAGGTTCTTCTAAAGTTCCTAACTCAATCATGTGTTTCCCTTTAGGATTCATCATTGGTTGAATTGGTAATTTACCATCTTCTCTTTTATTAAGCGTGTTAGCTATTTGTCCCATCTGCACTTGTAATTTTGAAATAGCTTGTGAATGTGTATGTAGCAGTTGGGTATTAGTTTCTAAGTTACCAAAGGCAGCTAAGACTTTATTCTCAAAACCAGATGATATTTGTGGTGGTTTAGGGTTTTGAATTTGATTCCTAAATTGAGGTTGGTTTGGTTTAAAAGATCGAAATCCTTGTGTATTATTTTAAAATTTTTGATTGCCATTGAATGGTCTTGGATTTTAATTGAAATTTTGAGTATTATTGAATGGTCTTGGATTTTGATTGAAATTTTGAGTATTATTAAATGGTCTTGGATTTTGATTGAAGTTTTGAGTTTGGACATGATTTTCTATGTTTTGAGAACGATAAGATAAATATGGATGGTTCTCCCAGCATTGATTGAAAGAATTTGAATATGGATTATTATTTGTACTTGTAAAGGCTACGTTAACATCACATGGTATTATATACTCTTGGTATGTCATTGGACATCTGTTAGCTAAATGGGAAGGATTAGAACAGATCTAACAAACATCTCTAGGAGTATTTTGAGTGAAATTTAGAAAGTTGTCTAATTTTCTACTTATCTCAGCTACTTGAGCCGTAACGTCGTTAGTTCTTTCTATTTCTTTAACATTTTTCATTCTTCTAGGGTGATTAAGTATTGAACTAGCTCTAGCTTCTGACGCATTTTGTTGTTAATTTTCACTCAATCTTTCAAATATTTTCCATATGTCGTCGACTGGTTCTAATGCAAATGTTCATCCGCATGCTGCGTCTATACGATGTTGTTGTATCTCGCCTAGGCCATGATAGAAATTACGCACCAAGTCATGTTTTGTAAATTTATGATGCGAACATTTAGCCAAGACTTCTTTACAACGTTCCCAAATTTCATGGAATTGTTCACCCGGAATTTGGACAAAGTTCATTATGGCGGCTTGGGCTTCGTGTGTTTTCCCCATAGGGTAGTATTTATGTAGAAATTCTTTTTTAAGGTTCTCCCAATTAGTTCTGACTCGTTCTTCTAAATTATTATACAATCTTTTAGCTTTTTCTTTGAGTGAAAAGGGAAATAATCGCACACGTAAGACATCAGTAGGCATCCCATTCATTTTAGTTGTTGAACTAATTTCAATAAACTCAGTAATATGTTCATAAGGATCTTCATGCTTATGTCCATAGAATTTAGGCAACATATTCAGAATACTAGCTTTAATTTTATATTGAGACGTTGTTTCGCTTGGTATTATAATGTCCGCTAGTGATTCGAATTTCAAGGGTGTGTAATAATCTTTTAAGGAACCTAGTGATTGTACTTGAGGTTCACCCATATCGTAAAAATTTAATGTATCTTTTACAATCCTTTGTTTATTAGTTCTTAAGTTTTTACGATAAGTTCTATCAACTTCAAGATCAAAAGGAGCAAGTTCTTTAGATATAGACGCAAACTACTCATACAACGATGATGAAACAATTTTTTATGAAAATAAACTAATTTAAATAATAAACTGAAAATAAATTAAATAAAAAAAAATTAAAGATAAGATTGAAAAATAATTTAAGATATGATTAAAACTCACAAACGGTCCAACAAACCAATCGTCACCACTTTTCTAGTTCCTTCTGTTAATCTTAATGCACCTGTCAAAAATCACAAAATTTTATCTCTTCAAAGAAGAAAATAAAAACAAAGCAAGTAAATAATCTAGCTATAATAATTATTTGAAAGTATATAAAATCAATAGTACCCGGCAACAGCGCCAAAAACTTGATCAGTGGACCAGACCTTGTTAGGTTTAATAACACCCCTTGTCATTTTCTTTTTTTCTAAAATTCTTTCCGACTTATTTTCGGTTGTGACGTCACTTGTTCATGACATCGTGGTTATTCTTGGTGGTACGACACGTGTAAGATTTTTGCGTTAGCGTTTAAAGTCGACTCGACGACTTTACGATTTTGACTTGGTGACTTCGTGGACTTTATTATTGTCAACTACGCGGGTTCGTTTCCACGATTGCGTTTAGTATTTCGTCTGGGTGGCGACACATTTTCTTTGCCTGACGTTTAAGGTTCCGATGGTTGGGTTCATACTCTGGTGTATTTATTTCAGACTATTTTAGTTATTTGACATCCCGTAGATTTTTCGGGCTCATGTGATTTCATTTAGGGGTTGATCCAGTATTTTTCGTGATGTATTGGGTATATATATACTTAATTATAATTATATATATATGTC
Source organism: Cornus suecica (assembly GCA_963922005.1). NCBI lineage: Eukaryota > Viridiplantae > Streptophyta > Magnoliopsida > Cornales > Cornaceae > Cornus > Cornus suecica. Next base: position 64,154,021 of record OY998238.1, on the reverse strand, counting down.
GGTATATTTATTTATAATATATATATGTAATTATATATATATATATGCGGTGTAGAGAGATAGTGAACGACGCTGCATCTTTCCTCCTCACCCGATAACGTATTCTCTTCTCTTCCTCTTCTACATCAATCAGTGGTTCCTTATCCATCATCACTGTTGCCAGCAAGAAGAGAGGGAGGATGGAGAAGGAGAGAAGCCTGGACCAAGAATGAGAGATCTCGCGTAGGCGGGGTGCGACTTGGCCTGAGGAGATCGCCGAACGTTCAGGGATGATGGCGCGGTGGCGATGGCGGAGCTCTTGGTGGGGCTGGGTGGCGCTAACGATGCAGGTGGTGGTCACACAGTGGTGGCAGCCGCGGCTGATGCACGACAGGCCATTTTTTGGCCAAATCTTCATGAGGCAATTTGGTCAACTTTTGAAACTCTAATGACCGTGATTTTCGGAGGATAGCTTTACCACAATACTAGGTACGACATACTAAAATTTCATAATTTTTTGTTAAGCGGTTTGTCGGAAAATTTGTTTTATAAGTCCAAATTTTTGTTTGGATTATTTTAGATTTGTCAAAATTTAATAATCTATTACTAATGGGCTTTGTATATATCGTATAGGTCATCAAGGTGGACATTTTGGTATGTTAGTAAAATATGTAAAGTTTGTACGTGAACTTAAAACGTGATATTAGTTTCCCCTGTTGCTTATGTTTTACGGATTTTAAGACATGTTAGGGGATATGTGAAAGTGAGGGACGTGAAAACTTAGACGTTATTTTAGTTCCCCTGATGATTTTTGGATGATTGTTTTAATTGAAAATAAAAAGCATGTTTAAAGAATGAAATTGCATCCTTATTATTTAAATGCTTTAATTGAGATAAAGCATGTTAAATGAATGAAAATGTTATCCATGTGAAATTAAATGACAACTTGATGATTTGGAACATGAATGGTGCATGAAAAAGCATCCTGGTTGATTATTGCTTTAATGAGATTTAAAAGCATGTTGTGGATTATTGCTTATAAGTATGAAATTGTAAGCATGATGATTTTATTGAGTACAATATATTATAAATGACAAAAACATATATTGAGATGGAATATGATTGTTATTAAAAACCTGGATGCATATTGAGTACATCGTGTAGTGTCAAAATCATGGTGTTGATATATGCGGGTTGTGTAACCATGTGTGAGTTTGACATGAGTCGGATAGTCAAATGTTTACACAAATATGATGATATACATATTTGTGTTGGTGCATGGGTCATTGAGACATAGTGCATATGGAGTTCACCTTTTGTATTGAGAATTCAATTCGTGTTGGTCTACGTCCATTTGTGTAATTATGCGTGAGTAGACTTGTGTTGGATTATAAGTCACAATTGGGTTGTTCATCCGTCTTCGGATTATAAATCGCAACTGGGTTGTGCATCCGTCTTCGGATTATAAGTCGCAACTGGGTTGTGCATCCGTTTTCAGATTTCGAGTCGCAACTGGGTTTTTGCATTGGGTTTCATTGGTTGAGTGGGTGTACCCTCTTCAATGAACGACTAGGCGACACTTATATCTGTTGACCCTTAAAGTAGGGTGTGTGGTTGTAAGTGTACCACGAGGTTGTGTTGAATCGCATTGCATTCATGTTGCATTTATGTGATTCCGTTATACATGTAGATCATGATATCATTACATGTGACTTTGGAGCATGCTTACCATGAATATTGAAAAATAAATTTATATTTTAATATAATGCTCAACTGAAAATGGATACATGAAAATATGATTACATGTAGTAATTATTAAAGTATAATTAAATGTAAATTTTTATACTTGTGATTATGTAATTTTATGCCCTTGGAGGGTTAAGTATATTGATGTAGTGACCTCTTTAGAAAGTTGAGGTCAGTAATGGACTATAGAGTCGATTTTGAGTTAAGGCATTTGAAATAGCGAGTGATGGTTTTGTGATCGTGGTTGGTTGTGTGACCTCTTGGAGAGTTGATACGAATAGTGGATTTTAGTATTAACTATGAGTTGAGGCCTTAGAGAAAGCGGGTGATGAGATTGTAAACATAGTTGATTGTGTATTATCAACGGTGAGTAGAGGCCTTTGAGAAGGCGGGTAATAGTTTTGTGGTCTTGGTTGGTTGCGTAGTACTATCCAAATAGATGTTTCTTTCACATATAGAGGAATGTATCATTTCTCGTACTTTTGAGGTTATGAGTTTGTTAGACCAGGTTATGATTGAACCTGTCTAGTTGCGTGGAAATGGTCTCTTGAGTCTGTTAGTAATCTATAGAGTTAGTATCAAATGTGAATTTGAGGTTTGAATGAATCGGAAGAGGTATTGATTGAAAATAGTTAGTTATGTGGTATCGGCCACTAGTTTTCCCTTGTTATGATCTTAAGGGGTCTAAGGGATTTTATTAAGTACTCGAGGTATTATAGTTTTGCAGCCTTGTTTCTCGTGCTTAGTTCATTCTCCTAAGCATTTCTTTCATTGTCCTTTGTATACTAGTATATGTTTTTGACTTATATGTCACTCCTTGAGTCGTTGGTTACGGCGTGGTATCGAATCTTTTCCTTGTATTGTCATTTGATTTCATGGGGTTGGAAACGGATGGTTGTGTTCCGTGGATCCAACGTGTTGTTCTTCCTTGATTGTCCTCTTGGACACTATAGTAATCCTTGAGTTGTTGTTTTGGTTGATTTGAGAGTGCGTTCTCTCGGTATGATTGTTTCATACATTCCTTCATTTCTAAGTCTCGGGTATGAGGCTTGTTGTTTAGTGCACACACATAGTGTTGTCTTTCCTCTTCTTTTGCTTTCTTTGTCTAGGTGTGTTCCCTAAACACTTATGGTGTTTTTAACCTAGACATTGTTGTCTCGTTTATCCGTTGGTTAGCATTGAGAACTCTTTTCCCTTGCTTTGTTTCTTGACCCTTATGTCGTTGTTCATGCGAGTAGTGTTCATGTGCTCCCTGTGATTTGATCAGTTAGTTTTCCTCGCCTAGAGTGAGAGTGTTGATGGTTTGATTAACCTTATTGAGGATAATGTCATGAGATTGAAGTGGTAATATGTTTAGTGGCCTTGATGAGGTGATATGATTGAGGTGATTTAGTCCTTGAGAAGTAGATCTCTTCTAGGAATGGGATGATGGTTCTTATATATATATATTGTGCATATATATATATATATATTGTTGATATATTTCCCATAGTGAATGTGTGTTTATGCTTATAGGTCAAAGTCATTGATAGGATCCAAATATCATAGATTTAACGCTCTTAATTATACATTCTTATGTCTATGAATATCATTATATTGGTGCTTTTCTATGGTTTTCGTGTTTTAAGACATTTCAAGTGATGATATATAAAACGAGTTTAATTCGGTGAGTTAACGGGATTTGTAACTCAAGATTGTTCGAGAGCCTTCATGGATAAAAGACCTATAAAGGACCAAAAAAAAGTCAAGGATGGAGAAGGAATGAAGCGGAATGAAGTCGAAAAGAGAAACGGAGCAAAAGAGGATGAATTGTAGAATTCGAGGTGAAGAACTACTAAGTACTTGGTAGACCCTTCATCGAGCACTCGGTAGAGTGAGTGCGAAAGTCCACGAACTTACGCGGAGGAAGGAAAAATCACCCGAAAGCTTTTGCAAACTTACGCGCATTTGCGCGCAACCCTGGAGCTACCGAGTACTCGGTGGAAACTACACTAAGTACTCGGTGAGACCAAAACCGGCCAGCCAAGTCAGCAATTTGTATATGTAACGGTGGGACCTGTTTCGACCAAAATCAACAAAGAATGACCTTTAGGCCATTTTTTATGCAACATTGACTATATTTGATGAGATTATGTATCATTCTTCATGATATATCATGATACACATTCCTAACTTAATGGTGAAGTAATCAGATTACCAAACAAAGACGCTTCTTTTTCTATAAAAGAGAGGGGTCTCCCTTATAGTGAAGAGTCTTTGGTTGAGAGATAGTTTTGATATTTTAGAGTAGAGATATTGAAGAGGAAGAGATATATAGAAGAACAACCATGCAGGGCGTGTCTACATCTACGATGCAGGCAGCCACTACCATGAATAACTAAACCGGTATCTAGGGTTTTTAACAAAACTCTAGCAAAGTAATGTAGACGATTTCTTATTTTCAATTGCATAAAGAGAAACTGAAGGACACGTATGTGATAATTGTGTAGATGAGTGATTACGTTTGATTTTATATAAGATTCTATATTTATTCTATGTCTTGTCTTAGCTTGAATGAATGTTTTCTCTCACACAATCATGGTTATTCAATATGGGCTAGAACTGGGATGCTTAAGTCATGATTTTCTCATAATAATGGTTATTAACATGTAATCTTGATTTAAACAGACCATGCTTGAAAGGGATAACTAGTGACGTGTTTTTAATTTATGTTAGTAGGAGTAGTTTAGAGTAAATGCATGTACTAGTTATGCTTGATTAGAGATGTCTTCTGTCAATGATGGATGAATTGTTCTTTTTTTGGGATTAAGGTTTTTCCAATATTTGTGACCCTATATCTGATTCACATATGATAGACCACCCTTTAGAATTGAATGAATTAGAGGATATGTTATATGGTTAGTGGTGGAGTTAGAAATACCCTAGATCTTTATCTCCACTATTCACAATTAAAACCAATTATCTATCAAATTTATTTTATGTTCATTAGTTATAGAAAACCAAACAAACAAACTATCCTTAATAATTTAGTTAGAATAATTATAAAATAGCTAAAGAATCATTAGTCTCTGTGGATTCTATATACCCTATCTCATTGGTACTATATTATAAATTGATTCGTTCATTTCCGATAGGTAAAACTAGGTCAACTTTAAGGGCATATTTTAACACAGTATGATCATTATCATTATCATTATTATTATCTATTACTCAAGCCTAGTAGGTTAAACTAATCAAGGTTTGACCACTGATCAAGTTTTTGGTGCCGTTGCCGGGGACTAAACGATTTTCTATACTTTTGCATAATTATTATAGCTAGATTATTTTATTTGCTTTATTTTTATTTTCTTCTTTTCAAAGACAAAACTTTATGATTTTTGACAAGTACAGTGAGATTAGCAGAGGGAACCAGAAAAGCGATGACGATTGCTTGGCTGTACCGTTTGTTAGTTTTATCGTACTTTAAATTATTGCACAAGTCTCATCTTTAATTTTCTTATTTAATTTCTCTTTTATTTTGTTTATTTATTTTTTAATTTGTTTTTAGTTAGTTTATTATTTTTACATAAAACTGTTTCATCATTGTAGGAGTGGTTTGCGTTCCGTATCTAAAGAACTTGCTCATTTTGATCCTGAAGTTGATAGAACTTATTGTAAAACTTAAGAACTAATAAACAAAGGATTGAAAAAGATACATTAAATTTTAACGATATGGGCGACCCTCAAGTACAACCACTAGGTTCTTTGAAAGATTATTACACACCTTCGAATTTTGAATCAGCAGCGGACATTGTTATACCAGGAGAAACAACATCTCATTATGAAATTAAAGCTAGTATTTTAAAGATATTGCCTAAATTCTATGGACTTAAACATGAAGATCACTACGAACACATTACAGAGTTTATAGAAATTAGTTCAACAACTAAAATGAAAGGGATGCCCACTAATGCCTTACCTGTGTGATTATTTTCATTTTCACTCAAAGAAAAAGCTAAAAAATGGTACACTAGTTTAGAAAAATGGGTGAAAACTGATTGGGAGAAGCTTAAGAAAGAATTCATACATAAATATTACCCAATGGGAAAAACAAATGAAGCCCAAACAGCCATAATGAATTTTGCTCAAATTTCGGGTGAACAATTCCATGAAATTTGGGAACATTTTAAAGAATTCTTGGATAAATTTCCTCATCATAAATTTAAAAATATGACTTGGTGTGTAATTTTTATCATGGCCTAGGAGAAATACAAATAGATCGTATAGATGTCGCATGTGGAGGAACATTTGCATTAGAATCAATCGAAGACGTTTGAAAAATATTTGAACGATTGAGTGAAAATTCACAACAAAACGCATCAGAAGCTAGGGCTTGATCAATTCTTAATAACCCTAGAAGGATGGAAACTGGTAAAGAAATAGATAAAACTGACGATGTGACGACTCAAGTGGCCGAGATAAGTAGAAAATTAGACACATTTTTGAATAGCACTTAAAATATTCCTATAGAAGTCTGTTTGATTTGTTCTGATCCCTCTCACTTAGCTAGAGGATGTCCACTAATGTTTCAAGAAGATATAACGCCAGGTGATGTTATCGCAGCCTTTACCAATAATAATCCATACTCAAATTCTTTCAATCAAGGTTGGCGTAATCATCCTTTATTATCATATCGATCTCAAAACGTCAAAAATCCTGTCCAAACTCAAATTTTCAATCAAATTCCAGGACAATTCAACAATAGTACTCAAAATATCAACCAAATCCCAAGATAATTCAATAATACTTAAATTTTCCAAAAACATAGACAAGGATTTTAATCATCCCAATCAAATCAACCTTAATTTCAAAATCAATTCCAAAACACTAATCCACCACCAATATCAACTAGTTTTGAAGATAAAGTTTTAACAGCCCTTGGAAATCTTGAAGCTAATACCCAACTTTTACATACACATTCTCAAGTTATTTCAAAATTAGAAACACAGATGGGACAAATAGCTAATACACTTAACAAAAGAGAAGAGGGTAAATTACCAAGTCAACCAGTGATCAATCCTAAAGGACAACATATGAATGAGTTAGGAACTTTACAAGAACCGAATCATGAAACCGTGCAATCAATTACAACCTTAAGGAGTGGTAGGATAGTGGATAACAGAGTGGAGGAAAGATTTGAGCAACAATTAGAATGTGAAAATGTTTTGGAAAACATTCCCAAAGAAACATCACATCCAAAAGAAGATGAACCAGTTAAGGAAACACTTGAGAAACCTACAGAAGGAATATGAGCCAAAAGCACCATTTCCTCAATGTCTTCATGGATCCAACTATTATGGCAAATAGGGTGATAAAATGAACGAAATCTTAGAATTGCTTAAACAAGTAAAGATCAATTTACCTATGTTAGATGTTATATCTAAAATCCCACCTTATGCTAAATTCTTAAAAGACTTGTGTATGCAAAAGCGTAGAATTAGAGCTAAGGTACCCAAAAAGATAGTGTTGACTGAACAAGTAAGTTTGTTATTAATAAATGATACACCACCAAAGTATAAAGATCCAGGAGCGCCAATAATATCATGCATAATTAGAGACCAAGAAGTTGGAAGAGCTCTCCTTGATTTAGGTGCTAGTGTCAACTTATTACCTTATTCAGTTTACCAACAACTGGGATTAGGAGAATTAAACCCCATGTCGATTGTACTTCAATTAGCTGATAGATCAATCAAACGACCAAGAGGGATAGTTGAGGATGTGATAGTTCAAGTAGATAAATTATATTTTACTGTCAATTTCATAATCTTAGACACAGAACCTGTCCATAGTCCAAAGAAACACATACCCCTGATCTTAGGATGACCATTCTTAGCAACAATTAATGCTTGCATTAATTTTAGAATTGGAGTGATGGACATATCTTTTGGGAATATGGAACTAAGATTAAATGTATTCAATACTAATAGCCAGCTTCCAGAAAAGACGGATTGTTTTAATCTTGATGAAATAGATGAATTAGTGGAAGATATGGCACAGGAAATATTAGCAAAAGATAACATGGAAACAATATTATAGGAAGTAAAGGACAATGACATAAATGAAAATGAAAAATACAATCTGATATAAAGGACATCATAACTATCGAAACTACATTATACGGTGAATCTTGGAAACAACCACATAAGTCATTACCTCTTATATCAAGTACTCTGCCAATTCCATCACTAACATCTCCACTTAAATTAGAGCTTAAAGAGTTACATAAACAACTCAAATATGTCTTCTTTGGTCCAAACATTACCCTTCCTGTAATAATCTCTTCATTCCTTACTAAACAACAAGAAGAGCAATTAGTAAAAGGGCTTATTGACCATAAAGAAGAAATTGGGTGGAGCGTGGTTGATCTAAAAGGATTTGACCCCTCAATTTGTATGCATCGTATACATTTAGAGGAGAATACAAAACCATCTCGAGAAATGGAACGTAGATTAAATATGAATATGAAAGATGTGGTAAAAGGAAAAGTAGTTAAATTACTTGATGTATGTATAATATATCCAATTTCAGATAGCTCATGGGTTAGTCCTACACATGTGGTACCAAAGAAATCTGGTATCACAGTTGTTCCAAACTTAAAAGGTGAGTTAATTCCACAATGAACCAAAACGGGGTGGCGAGTGTGTATTGATTATAGAAAGTTAAACTCACATACACGGAAAGATCACTTTCCCTTACCATTCATTGATCAAATCTTAGAATGTTTAGCTGGACAAAGTTATTACTATTTTCTAGATGGATATTCTGATTATAATCAAGTCGCAATTAATCTAGCTGACCAAGAAAAAACCACATTTACTTGTCCATACGGTACGTTTGCATATAGAAGAATGCCCTTTGGCTTATGCAATGCACCCGCAACATTTCAAAGATATATGATGTCAATCTTTTCACTTATGGTAGAAAAGTTCCTTGAGGTATTTATGGATGATTTTTCGGTGTTTGGAACTACATTTGAGGATTGTTTAAAACACCTAGCACTCGTACTTCAAAAATGTGAGGAAATAAATCTTTTTTTCAGTTGGGAGAAGTGTCACTTTATGGTTCAAGAGGGTATAGTCCCTAGGACATGAAATTTATAAGCGAGGGATAGAGGTCCATAAAGCGAAAGTATAATTAATTTTGAATTTACCCCCTCCTACATCTGTCAAGCAGATACGTTCATTCCTAGGTCATACCGGGTTTTATAGACGATTCATTAAAGATTTTAGTAAAATATCACGACCATTTTGTAACATATTAGCTAAAGACACAACTTTTGACTTCAATAAAGAATGTCTTGAATCTTTTGAAAATTTGCGAAAGTTACACTCAATTACCCCAATAATGCAACTACTAGATTGGTCCTTACCATTTGAATTAATGTGTGATGCATCCGACTATGCCATAGGAGCAGTATTAGGACAAAGAAAAGATAAGCTACCACATGTAGTATATTACACTAATAAAACATTGGCTAATGCTCATATTAATTACATTACTACCGAAAAAGAGTTACTAGTTGTAGTATTTGCCTTGGAGAAATTTAGATCATACATAGTAGGAACCAAGGTAGTTATTTTCTCTAACCTCGCAACTTAAAAATATTTATTAACAAACCCAGACTTATTCTATGGATATTATTATTACAAGAATTTGATATTGAAATACGCAATAAAAAGGGTACGAAAAATGTAGTGGCAGATCATCTATCAAGAATAGTGGTAGAAAATACAACGGATAATACTCCGCTAATGGATTATTTTCCGGAGGAACAATTGTTTAGTATTAATATGCTAAAATTCAAAGGTCTGAGAAAAAGAACGTGATATAAGAAATATGGTCAACAGTTGGAATGTTTCGTAGACATTAATCATAATTTAGGAGGTGTGGATTATATTGATTTGATATAACCCACTTATGATAACGATTAATAGAAACTACGAATGTCGGGCCAACGACGTTAAAAAGAGGCACCATTCAAGAGATCGTGTTCTCTTGAATGGGTATGTATCATTAGAATTATTTTTTTATTTTTAAAAAAAATATTATATTTGTTTTTATAGCTATTTACTTTAATATTAAAATCAGAGATGGTACCACGAGAAGATATTCAAAAGCATTCAAATTCGGCAGAGAAGAACTATCGAGTACTCGGTAGGATCCCTACCGAGTACTCAGTGGAGCAGCAGTGATAAAGATGAGAGAGACTTCATTATTCTCACTTTTCTTCTCTCTCTCCCAAACCAAAAACTCTCATTACCCCACACTTGAATTAGTGGATGGGGGGAATTGCCAGAAACATGTTGCTATCTTTCCTTATCCATTATAAACCTCGAGACTAGACATGACACAAGATTAATCCTGACTCGATTACACCTTCAAAATCTTTGAAACATCTTTTTGCAAGCTTATCTTGTGAGGGAGATTTATGGGTAGAAAAACTCTAATAGAATCCAAGTAACCATGACCTCTCTTGCCACCACACTCCAAGTGTTTTATAGAATGTGCGAATAGAGTCATGGCTCCGAAAAATAAAGCATGAACCATCGCATCATCAAGTAAGAGGCAAGCTTCTCCTACTTCATCACATTCGTCATCCAAGAAAGCCAAGAATGAAGCACCAATTAAAGAACTAGTAAAGAAGGCCTTTGAAAAAGGGCTCAATGTCGAGCTAGTTATAAAAATTTCTGATTTTGAGAATGATGAAGTAACATCTTGGGGGATAAGGTGTATTAAGACAAGGGGGTTAGAGTCATTGTTACGACCTGTGTCAACACATATAAGTAAACCGTTATTGTAAGAATTTTAGCTTAACATGACGGACGTGGGCGGATAGCGGGGTAAAATGATGGAGATGAAGGTAAAATGAAAGATTATTTCAATAATGCCGACATCAATTAGTAAAGCATGGGGTATTCCCCATGTGTGCCCTGACCATCTTAAAGATTCACTTTCAGCGTTGCCCCTACCTTTTCCAGAAACTAAGTTCATTGTAGAGGATGTCACTAACGAGAGGTTTGGGAATAAGTACAAGACGTGTATGGAAAAAAAGCATTATGCGCCAAAGATGTGGATAATTGATAGTATTCTTCATTGGCAAGCACATCCACAAGGCAATAGTAGTGAGCATCGTGGGATTTTCCAAGAAGCTTTATATGCCTTTGCTAAAGACAATTGGATTTCGATTCCAAAGGTTATTTGGACGAACATCTATGAAGCATGGATCGATATGAGCGATTCTACCAAAATCGATGCTCTATCATATGCGGTTCGATTTCCAACCTTAGCTATGAAATTTATAAAGGATCATAATGTGACAATGGAGAGGGTAGGAAAGAACGAGTACAAGCCAAAATATTTCGAGCTCTCGAGTTAGCATAGCATGATATCTAAGCTATGCAAGGAGGATATGGAAGGAGATAAAATGCCGATGACTAAGGAGCAATATTTGACACTCATGGTAAATCAAGAAGTAATAATGAAAAGATGGAGGAGTGATTTGACGATATAGTAGCCTGTCAAGGGAGGATCGAGAAAGAGCAGGCAGAGATCCCAGCAGAGATAACTCGTGGATTTCAGGCCATTATAGATCGACTAGGCGCAGGCTCTACTTCTCATCCACCACCACCGTCTTAGAGATCTAGAAAGTACGATCACAAGCTGGCATAGATTTTCATTCTATATATTGCCTTAGGCCAAGTTGTGAATCGATATTTTGTAATTTGTATTTTGACTTTGTTTCTTTTTAATTTTGCTTGGAAATTCCACTTCCCAATGACTTTCGAAAATTAATGAGAATGGATATTTTATTGAAAATGAGCAAAATATTTGTATTATCTATTTTCATTATGAGATATAAAGAAATAAGTTTGGGGGAAATGTATGACTTATATAAAAACTATTTTTATATACAAATTTCTTATTTATATTTATGGTTCACTTACTTTATAATTATTTCTGTATTATTTTATAATAAATATTTAGTTTACTTTTTATAAAAATAATATTTTAAATATATATATTTATACTGACTATTATATATATATTATGTATAATTTTTAATTAGAATAGTTTGAAAAATAAAAAGAGTTTTTGAAAAATAGTTATTTTTGTGGTACAGGAACTACGTTCACTCACCGAGTACTCGGTGAGTCCTGAAAAAACTATATTTTTCTAAAAATCGAAAATCAATTTCTATAATTATGAAATTTCGATTTTCCTTTCAAAATAGGATTTTGACTGACTTATATAATATAATATATAGTTTTAGTAAATTATAATAAAGAGAAAGAGTTTTATAAAAAATTCTATATATATGAAATCCTTTTCAATTATGGACAATTTTCAATTAAATATTATTTTCTTTTCAAAATTTTCCATTTTCACAGTTCCTATTCTAGATTTCTACAGTAAATTGAATCATTCCTCTCCTATAAAGGACTTGGATCTAAATCTATAAATATAGGTTTCCTTAATTCATTTTACAATATCAAAAATGGATATGGGAGATAGTACTACATCACATCCCTGCCTGGCAATTTTCCACCCATAATCCTATGAACCATCAGAATATTAACCAATATCACTATAGGAATCGACACCCAATACCCTTTAGTCATGGCATATAACAACTTGATCTACGAGTATCCTCTCCAACTTGTCCTATGATTTTGACGTACTTGAGCAGTAAACACACAATCCAAATAAAGCAATTCCTTCTTTAACCAAAAATTCTCACAACTCGCTTCTCCTGCTTTCGGAACATACATGGCACATATCTCTATAATCATCTCTTCATCTGTATGTTGCCATTTTGACGGAATTTCTTTAAACTTGCCCTTCAAATGAGTCGGACACTCATCAGGGATCTTCCATGCCTTGGAAATCAATCTCTTGCTTATATCTATAGGATCACCCCTGTCAATCACTTAAGTTTTTATTACCTCAAACCCTGGCGGTCCCTCAATCCACATGTTTTCATCAAATTTCCGACCCAACCTAGGATACACCTTTCGTCCGGCCGAGTGTTCTAATCTCTTCAATCCTAGTTGACTTTGGATTTCCTTCCCGGGTGTAGTCAATAACTGATTCATTCTTTTTGAATAAAACTTCAACTAAAATTGCATTCTGCACATTACAAACGTAGTAGGTGTGAGTACTTTCCTCTTTCTGCTCGTAGCTTCTCTATTTGTACTCACCTCTCCAATCAAATTCTCTCCTCCCATATCTCCATCCTTGGGTAAGACATCCTCTTCAATAAACTCTTCCGGATCTGACTCTATATCATAGTCACTCTCTACACGTTCACCCTCATGATTATAGGAAGAAAGAGAAGAAGGAATAGAGTAAGAAAAACTAGCTATCTTGCACAATCTCTTGTGTGAATTAGGAGTTGTGTATCTCAATGGGTGTATTTATAGATGGATGTATCAGATTTATGGAGAAAAAAGATTTGGACTCCTTGTTTGAATTGGACAGTGGAAACACTTAAAGTCTATATGTAACTTGTCTTTGAATTCCATTTCCTACTCGGACTAGGACTACTCTACAAATCCCTAATTAAATCCTAAAAATTCATAAAAATACCCTACAATACAGGTACAAAACCAACCGAAAAACCCCTCGAAACGGGAAAATTTTCAAAATTCCAAAACTCAACATGAAGCGTAGGGTTACTATGCTTTAAGCGTAGCCCTGGCTGGAAATATTATTCAAAAAATTTCTGTTTTTGTTTTTGTTTCATTTTTCTTTTTAAAGACCAGCATACCTGCGCTCCAACATCATTCTCTAGTAACAAACCGCACTCCCCCAAACTTAAACACACTCATGTCCTCATTGTGTGACTCCATCGAGAAAAAATATAAGAATTATGTAATTCTACGCATACATCATCATAGTCTCAGGAAATGAACAATATGAACAATAATTTCGCACATATATGAAAAGTTATAATTTTATAAATATTAAAAATACATAAAACACAATTAGAAGTCAATCATTTTAGTGGTAACATGAAACACCTATCACTAACTATCCACTAAACAATTTAACTCTAGTGTAAAACCAAAAACTATAACTAAACTACACTACTGCTCATCATCCTCATCATAATTCTCATCCGACGAAGCAGGCGGAGTCTCTAGTAATGGTAATCCCTTATGATCAAAATGTGCCTGAACCAGGCCACACAGCCGTCGATGACTACATCAAAGCCTCTTCTCTTATCTCTGGCGCATCCGTCCACTCTCCAACTATACCTTCAGGTTGGCTCGTAACTTCCGTTGCAAGGCCATAATATCGACTCTTAATATCATCTGCCCTACCATAATGGCATCAAATTGCTCTCTAGTGAGTGTCGTTGTCGCTCTAGTAGGCATCTGAGGTGGCTCTATGGCCAACACGCCCTCACCCTGAGGTGCCGGAGGTATAGCATCATCCTGTCCAGTCTCGGCCTCGGTAAGGCTGTTTGGAGGTGTAATATGAGGGTCGACTAGGCCAAGACCCAATGGGCCCCTCCTTTATAGAGTCTCATCTCTATGTAAATGCTTCCAGTTCGACCGCCATATGCTCGTTGTGTACTCACCGCCCTCAAAGTAGTTCCGCTCCCTCTCCTCGGCAGGCACAATCCCAACATCTGCCATAAGCCTTATACACAAAGCTAGGAATCTCATCTGAAATGTATTGCCCGCAACCTTGATTCAGGTCCATAAGTCCTTGTAATGCTGGTGCAAGCCATGCCATAAAACCTGGGGAATCAAAACCCATCGAGTAAACTAGAATGCATAGTGGAGATGAAGAAATATCTGATACCGATGTGAAACATGCCCATGAGGATGAATATGTGAATGACGAATAGTATCTAGAAACCACAGCATCGGATGATAGTCGGACTTCTTCGTACAGTTGGCCTAATCATCGGCAAATGCCCCCTTAGTCTATAACTCAACTAGTTGTGGCACTGTGGGTATCTACTCTGGCAGGGGCAGAAATGTATCCATCAGCTCTAGTCGGTATGCATCCGGAATTCCCTACGCCTCTGCAATGGTCTGCGGTATGATCTCGAACCACACCCCTCTCACCTCCGTCTTCATCCTCAGCCCTCTACTATAATGTTGCATGTGCATCCTCCTCAATTATGTCCTTGGAGATGAACTCCGAGCGATGGGTCAGAATCGGAAAAAAATTTCGTGCTCGCAAACATCTAATTATCCATCATAGCCCAGGCAATATCTCCTCAAAAATGGTCGTAGAATAAGTGAGCTCCTACTGAAAACCCTTCTTCAATGCCCGGTCTAGTAAAACACTCACCACTGTAGTAGTCAGCCTCGGCAAATATGAGATCAGCACAGCCGGCTCCTCCACTACCTACGGCTCAGGTGAAATAGGTGGTGGAATGACAGGCGAGGCTAGCACAAAAGCAACAGGTGATGCCACCAGTGACATATGTTGTGAAACCACTGGCGAAGACACACAATCACTCTGTGTGGCCTCAGAAGACGGAGAAGGTGATAGATGGGTAAAAACTAAACATCTCCTCCATCTCGGAGGCGAAGGAGTCGGCAACCTCAGTCGTGATAAACTCGCACCTCCTCTCCGTGTCTTTGGCTTCATACCTACATTCGGGATTTTCAAAAAATGATTAGCGGATCGTTCCAATTACCGAATCGAACCCAAAACCATCTCTAAATTAATATGTGATGCCCTGTGTTGGCTTTGAAATTTAGTTTTGGTAAACAATACCAAAATTGATGATAAGAAACCATTAAAGAGTGTTTGATACTAATGAATTATCGAGTTCATGTTTTCAGCAAAAGTCAGGTGAATGACTCAAAAAATAAGCTCGAAAATAAAGCTTGAATAAAAGCAAAAGGCCAAGAAAGAAATGGAAGCGCGGAAACGGAAAATCAAATATTCAATGGAAAAGGCGAAAGTCGAAGACTCAAGACTCGGGGTAGATAGGTCAGGGTGCGATCATTGTAACAAGGTCATTTTATGTGTCGTTATTATGGTATAAGCTCAAGTATAAAATGAACCAAACTCAAACGGAAAGAAAAATTATTTAAACAAGTATTTTTCAAGTCATAGTCGACTAGAAGAATCCATTGTATTCTCTAGTAGTCGACTAAACCAATCAGGAGCAACAAGTTTTTCATCCACTCTGAAGTAGTCGACTCAAGACTGAAGTAGTCGACTAAGCTCTTTCTTTCAGTCGACTAAAGGACCATCTAGTCGACTAAGAGACTCATCTAGTCGACTAAGAGAGTCCATCTAGTCGACTAGAGACTCCAAGTAGTCGACTAAAGGCTCCATGTTTTTTGCAGATTCGAAAGAAACATTTTCCCTGTTTTGAGCAACATGTTTAATGGTCTTCAAACGGCTCTTGTCTTCTATATTACAATATTCACTCTCAAAACCCTAAAGCCTCCATATATATAGATTGAGATGTGTAGTTTGTATTCAAGATATTGTACTTGAGAGAAAGAAAAAGCCTTCATTTTTCGTAGACAGATTTTCTGAAAAAGCCATTGAAAGGAAGCAAGCAAAAAATCTAAGTTTCGGCAAAAATCTCATAAGTTTCAAACTCTAGTATTTCTTCTTATTCTCCAAACATCTTTCATTGATATATCCTTTGAGAATACATATCTAGAGCTATTAAGAAATCACCAAAAACACTTGAGCTTATATTGATTTATCTTCCATAGAAACCTTTGGGTTTTTTAGTGTTTTTATTCTTGAGTGATTCAAATTGATTACATACAAATTTTGTGATCTCAGACAAGTGAAGTCCAATGATTTTTTCAAGAGAGGATTGTTCTCTTGATTCTGAGGCAAGCTCGTGAGGCTTGTGTTGTAAAGGTTTACCATTCCACCTATAAAGGAAGGGCCATAGTGAAAGGATTGGGAAATGCCTCAAGAAGGGATTCTTGAACCGAGGACTAGGAGTTACCGAACCTCGTAAAAATCATGGTGTCATTCTCTCTATCTCTTGCTTTTTACTTCATTATTTTGCATGCTATATTTACCTTAATATCTTGTATGCTAAATTAGTTTTGTGATAATTTATTAGACTGATTGTATTGAATCATTCACTTGACCATTGAAGTAATTGTATATTTGATACAACTTGTTCTACTTTCGAAAAGAGTTAGAGATAATTTTTGAACACCCTATTCACCCCCCTCTAGGGTCAATTAGTGACTAACACCCTGCATTTTCCTTTCTCCTTTATGGAATTATTTTCCAAGTGTTAACATTTTTATGACGTCACTTATTCATGACGTCTTGTGTAATCTCGGTACGTGTAAATTTTTTGCGTTTACGTTTTGGACTTAGCGGGACGACTTCATGGTAGTTCGTTTCCGGCTTCGTGGATTTGTGTTTCATTGGGGACTATGTGGGTTCATCGTACATTTTATTTTTGATGCTTCGGAGATCATGTTTGGTGCTCGAATGTGTTATTTCATTTATTGTAGACGTTTGATGTAGCACTTATGTGATTTTGTGTTTATTTTTATTTTTAGAACTTTTGGGAGTGAGGGGTATTCTCAGTATTTTAGTTGTGTGGGAGTTGTTGAGGATGTATGAGAGTCTTATGTGTTTTAGAGTGTTTGGATGTGTCCCGGATTGTTTCGGAGTTTTCCGGTTTCATCTTGGGGCCTTGGAGCCTTTTCTTGCAATTGTTGTTTCAGGTATATCGAGTACTTGGTGTACAACATGGTATATTATTCTACCGAGTACTCGAGGTACAACTCGGCAGATTTCATAGATTGCCTATATAAGGAAGTGTTGACCTAAAAACATTTCAATTTTCTCTTTTCTTCTTCAAACTCAGCCTTTTTCTCTCCCACTTGGTTTCTTGCAATCTTTGCCCTATATCATCTATTTGGGCTTGGATTTTGGTGACGGCTTCAACATAGAAGTTGGTCATGGTATTCTCGGCTTTGATTTGAGCCATGGATTGGTAAGAGTTTTCTTCGCTTTGTGATTTTTATTCTCAAACCCTAGTTTTGGGTGTTCTTGTCAAACTATGTACTGATTCATGTTTTCATTGTGGTTTGAGTCTCAATTCATTCTTAGGAGGCTATGGCGGAGCTTTTCACCGATTGGTTTATTCGGTTTCGGTTTTGGGTGAAAGCTAGGGTTTCATAGGCCTCATTTTGAGGTTGGCTTGTTCTTCATTTAAGGTAGGGGAAAGCATCTCTAATCTCTCGTTCTTTGATTTGTGAGTGTGCGATTTCGTTTCCGGATTTTATAACCCTAGATATATTTTTGCTAACTGTAAACTTGAGAAATATGAATTTAGGGTTTATTGGTGTTTATGTGCTATAATCCATGTTTATGTCATCCTTGAAATAGGTATATGATGTCTGTTAGATGGGTTATGAGTTGTGGACTTTTGAAGTTGAATTATACTTATATGCATATATATATGAATATGAGTATTGAGGTGTATATGTATAAGTGTAAGTATACATATAGGATTTCGGGTGTTAGTAGTGTAGCCTTGATAGCGTAAGTAGGCTAGCTACATTGGTTAGTCAATTGAGATGTGGAACTTAGAGTGTTATTCTAGTTTCCCCATTCTTGTGAATTTTGAGGGTTCTATATTGAACATTAAACTTCTGTATGAAAATGAGTTAATGTTGATTAAATGCTTTAATTAAGATAAAAGCATGTTAAATGAAAGGTAAAGTTATCTTTATGAATTAAAGGGTAACTTGATGATTTGGAACATTATTTGTGCATGATAATGTATCATTGTGAGTTAAATGTTTTAATTGAGGTAAAAGCATGTTAAATAAATGAAAATGTTCTCTTTGTGTATTAAAGGATAAATTGATGATCTGGGATCATGAATGGTGCATGAGAAATCACACTTGTTGATTATTGTTTTAAATGAAATTTAAAAGCATGTTGAATAATGAAAAATATTCGTGTTCATATTTTGGGAATGTTGGTTATAAATATAATATGATACATATTTATGTTGATGCATGGGTCATGGAGGACATAGTGCATGGGTTCACCTTTTGTATTGAGAACTCAATTGGTTTGGGTTATGCCCGGTTGTGTAACCATGGGTGAGTAGTCTTATGTCGAATCATCACAACAACTGGCCAGGAGGTGTCCCCCACCTACGGAACTAAAAAGCCAAAAATTGTTGATATAGGTTTGGGTTGTCCCATCCTCAAAGTCGCGGGTCATCTCGAACATTCGGTATACGAATCTTTAGTCACGGGTCGACTCGTGTAACCACTTTCCTTGTTCAAAGTGAAAAGGGTCAAAATCACTTGGGAAGAATTGGTGCAGTACTCTTTCTCAGTGTAAATGGGTAGAGTGCGTATTCGTTAACATGTGTTGGGCAAAGTATGTTTCATGAGGTGTGTGAGTCACATCGCATATGAGTTGCTAATATGTGATTATGTTTACATGTGGACCATGATATTATCCCATGTGGTTGATGAGCATGTTTAATGTAGATTTTGAGATATATAATTCACATGTTATTACAATGCTAAAATGAAATGGAAGGATGTGAGAATATGATTTGCATGTCATGTTTAAAGTATAATGTGCGATGAATAATTATACTTGTTGTTATATGCTTATATGCCCTAAGGTGGGGTATTGAGTTAGTTTTCTATGGCTTTCTTGTGATAAGTAAAGTCGATAGTGGATTATAAAGTCGATTGTGAAATGAGACGTTAGAGAAGCGGGTGATCACTTTGTAACCTTGGTTGGTAGTGGGGTATTGACCACTTGATATTTTTGCACCTTTGAGGGGTGTACGATCCTTGATAGGTTGGGATTTTGGTTGGCTATGTAGAGATGGCCATTTATTACTTCTTTTGCATTTGAGGAAGGTATTGTTGATTATACTTTAAGGTTTTGAGTTTGATTAGGTGAGGTGATGATTGATCCTAGTCACTTATGTGGTAACGGTTCTTGATTCCATTAGAATTCTAAGAGATAAGATATTACATGGTAATCGAGGTTTGAATGGATTGGAGGTGGTATTGATTGAACCTAGTTAGTTTCCGAGTTTTGGCTACTAGGTTTCCCTTTTCACATCCTAAGAATAGGAGTGTTCTTGAGATGGTTTCCTTAACCGCTTGGGGTGGTTGAGATGAGTTTTCGTTTTGAGAGTAAATTGAGTTCACGGTTGGGAATCGAGTTGTTAGATCATTTTCCCGATTTTGTTGAAGTGTTGTCATTTGTGGACTTCATTCTTCATTCTTCGTTCTCCGTGGTTCATGTCAGAGGTTGAGTCACTTTGCATGGTGTTGTAGATGTTTTGGTGTGTTCGAGTTTGGCCCGGAGTCGTCCGGTTTCGTTTCGGAGCTTTTCGGATTCATTCCTTGACTTTGCATTCTGGGAGCCACCGAGTACTTGGTGTTGATTCTACCAAGTACTCGGTGAGTGCGTAAGTGCGCGCACTTGCGCGCGAGCCTCATTTTTGCCCGAGAGTTTTGGGCATTTCTAAGGCTACCGAGTACTCAAAGCTTCCACCACCGAGTACTCAATGTACAACTCGGTGGCACCTGTTTACGTATTTCTTGTAGCATCTTTCTGTTCTTTCCTTATGCTTCACCACTCATCCTACTATGATTGAGGCATTGATTAGTGGTCTTTAGGGATGAGTTTCGTTAGGTTGAAGGATCGGCTTAGATCCACCTTTGCGTCATCATTGATCCGTGGGGTTGGAAATGAAGGTTGGGTTCTGTGGTTTCAGCGTGTCACTTTTCCTTATTCATCCTCGGGCCATCATAGGAATCCTTAAGTTGTGGTTGTTCGGTTGACTTGAGAATGTATTCTCTTGGTATGCATGTTTCATACCTTCCTTCATTTGGAGTCTCAGTTATGATGTGTGTGGCTTATTACACATACGTAGTGATGTTTCCTCGTCATGGGTGGATGTTTTTCCATGTTGACATGATGTTCTGGTTATTCTTTTGGTTAGCATTGGAGTTTTCATCCCTTGTTTGGTTTCATGGTCTTGTGTGGCCATTCTTGAGGGTAGTGTTCACGTACCCTTCGTAGTTGAGAAGTTAGCTTTCCTTGTTCATAGTGAGAGCGTTAGTGATGGAATTGATATACTTGTGGATTGTATCATGAGATCGATGTTGTGGCATGAGTAGTGCTACAAATGTGAGTAAGGTTCGCCTTTGTGAATAGGTGGATGTTTCGTATGTGTATTGTGTATATATGCATTTACGATGATTATGTGGGTACGTAAGGACTTGAGAGTTTCCTTAGTACTGGTTATGGATGTTCTTGTGGGCATCGTGCTGATTTTAGTTCTTTTGGAGCCTACGGTTACTGTTGTGGCCACTAGAGTGATTGGTTATGTTACGACAGGGTATTGTGTACTTGATGTATGTATATCTGAGTAGTGTAGACTACTAGTGTTGGATTGGTGGGTACTAGTCATCGTGTTCTCTCGTGAGGTTAGGACAGTGTGACTTGTACTTATTTTGTTGTATCTCTGTATATATATATATAGGTGTGCATTTGCCATATGATGTGATATTATATATATATATATATATCCATATGATGTGATACTATGGATACCAAAACAGATCGTTCGGTGACAGTTTGTAATCATTAAATTGATTCACAGGGACAATCACTAAAGATCTTTGATATTTTAAAAATCTTAAATATTATTGACTGAAAATGTGATTGAATATTACAAAGATAGATTCAAAATTAAAATTAACTATGATAGACGAACTTACAAGTGGATGTGTGACAATCTATCTGGGTTCGGAAGCTTAGTATGTTTTGAGAAGAGAAGAGAAGAGATGGAGAGAGAGATTACAAAGTAGAAAGAAAATTGGAAACTAAAACTTTTTTTAACTTATTACATTTGATTCATTATATAGGCAGTAGATGGGTACTGTGAATCCTGTGTCCTTTGACTAATGTGGCCTTGATTGACTAGTGTTGCTACTTTCAGCTGAGTACTGTTGGCTTTTAGACAAAATTACTATAGCAAATAGTGACTTGTCGGGTACTGTTGTACTTTTATCTTCTTGTGCATATGGTGGAATGTGACTTCATGATTAAAATGTTTCTTGTCTTCTTAATGTTTTGAAAGATCAAAAGGATCTTGGGCATCTTGATTCGGATGATCTTTTGACTCTGTGGATGAATTTTCTTCTTTATCACTGCTGGAGGTGTCCTCAATTTGTGCTAGGAGTTTCTTCATTTTATTTTTTAACTTTGCCTTCGAGGATGATGACTCTTTGGAGGATGACTGTTGACTGATTCTTCTACTAAAGAGCTTGACTGAGCCTTTTCCAGGACTTTTGTGGACTTTGGGAATTTCTCTTGGACTTGTTAAATGATACGATCAATTTTAAAGGATCCCACCATTTGGTGTAAAATATTCTTTTGATTGTACAATCCTTGTCTGCCACACTGTATTACCATTTAAAGATCCATGGGACTTTATATTTTTTGGAAAGAGAAAAAGGACTGGAAAATGGTTGTCATGAGATGGTACTTTGTATTTTGAATCAAAATAGATGACTTCTTTCCAGAGTGGTTCAGGAATGATATCATTATCCGCACCATAGTATTCCCACAAATTACCAAACCAGGTAGGGAGATGGCTCTTGAACTTGTGATCAAAGTTGATGAACTAAGAATGATTAAAGGTTTCACTTTGAAAAAGAAAGATTTTAAACCCAGCTTCCATATAGTCATAATAGGTGAAAGTTTGGGAATTGTCTAGTTTTCGGACTTCAGAAAGATGTTTTCCCCACTCTTTGGCAGAGATGACTTGGAGAATATAAAGTGAGTGGTAAATAATTTTACTGGGATCCTTACGATCTGGGACTGGTTTGATAAAAACAGATTGTGTCTGATATAATATATCTCTGTAGAATTATAAGGTGTGACTGGGGGAATCAGGAACCCAATGGAAGTTTGGTGGAAAAGCTGTTTGACTAGGGCAATAGGGTCATGGAGATTCGAGAAATGGGGTTCTATGTAAAAGAGAACTTCACTTGTTCTAAATAAATATTCAGATCTGCTAGGAGGGTTATATTTGGTGGTAGAAGTAGTGGCTGGGGCATGTATTTGGAACGGATCATATGGGGCCATGAGAGCAGTACTGAATGTAGGACGGGGTCCAATTGATGTTCCTAGATTAGTGAATCAGTTGACTAGGGTTAAAGAAGATGAGGGTTCAGTTTTGATCAATATAGGGGGTCTTATCGGGGTAAGTCCTCCTCTGGGATGTGGTTGTATCGGTTGATGTGTCATTAGAGCTCTGCAAGAATTCTCGTGTAAGGAAGTCAGGAATTCAATTGTCACTTCCACGTATGTATTCAATGTCAAATTGAAAAATACTTAAAATTGACTGCCAACGGGAGAAAAATATGCTTAGCAGTTATATTTTTGACATCTTTTTCTAAAACATATTTGGCACTTTTACAATCAACTCTAAGTAAAATATTCTGATTTAAAAACTTATCTTGAAATTTACTAATACATAAAACAATCGCAAGAATCTCTTGTTTAATAGTACAGTAATTACTTTGTGTTTTGTTCCATGCTCTAGAATGGTAACGAACAAGTTGTTCGGGAGAAGTGGGGTTGACTTTTTGTTTTAAAATACCAGTGATAGGTGTCAAATGTTAGACGTTTTGACCCCTTAACTCACTATTGTTAGGTCATTTCATGTCATTATCTGGTATCTTTATGTCATTTGTATGTTTGAGCATGTTTCAGGGACTTAACGAAGAAATGGAACTAACTTCAATGAATTAACTAAGGTGTGTGCTCTTTCTACGCAAAAAATGGAGTCAAGGATGCAGTTTGAGACAAAAATGGCTATCGGAGGGCAAAAATGACATTTCCAGAAGTGGTCGTCAACAGAGAAAAGTATCGTGGGTGCAAGACGAGTGTTTTGGTGTATTTTGAAAGAAAACTAGTTTTTCAGAAAACATCTACGTTTGTCCCTACGCTTTCAGACTCAAAAAGTGGCTAGAAATCAGAAATCTACGCTTGACCCCTATGTTTAGGACCTACGCTTAACCCTACGCTTGAAGCGTAGGTGCGACAAGGAATTTGAGTGCTACGATGGTTTTTGCCTGTTTTACCCACGACTCGACTCCAAGACGTGACTGCGACTCCAGACATATGTATACATGTATATACTTGTGTGCATATCAAAACTAGGGTTTAAAGGCGGTTCAGAGTAAAATGACAGAAAAGGACAACATTATGACTTGGGTTATATATACACGTACATATTTCAGAAGAAAGGGGGATGTTTCTTCATTAAGTTTTCATACGTTCATTCAGACTTGTTGATGTGGAGAAGAAGAGCCGTACTCAGACCTAGAGAAACGGAGAAGAAGACCATGGAGTGCGTTTCTACATCCATGATGTAGTCACCATCTTCCATGGCCAACTAAACCGGTATCTAGGGTTTTCTAGCAAAACCCTAGCCAAATAATGTAGTCCCTATATTTGTTTTCAATTATAATAAAGGGGAAACTGTGACTATTCTATGATGATTGTAGTATATGAGTGTTCGTTTGGATTTTTATACATAATTTTGTATTTGTTCTAAATTCTTGTCTTAGATGGAATAAATATAATTTTTCTATTCAATCATGATTATTCACTATGGGCTTGAACTCGGATACTTAATACATGATTTTTCACACAATGGTTCTTAACACTCTAAACCCTAGGTTTACACAGGTCATGCCTCGGCGAGATGATATAGCATGCTTTTTAATTTCTGTTAGTAGGAGTAGTTTAAAGTAGATGCATGAACTAGTCACACTCTGTCCGGAGATGGGTTGTAGGGAATTCGGTTGACGGTATCCTTTTGGGGGTTATATTCGACTATTTACGGTATGACCTGATTCACAGTAATATATCACCCTCTTACAATTGTGCAAATTAAGGATTATATTATGCAGTTAGTGGTGGAGTGATGAAAACCCTAGTGTTCTCTATCTCTTGATTACAACTATCATTTTTATTGTTTTCGTAGTTAATTTTAGTTTATTTCTCAATAATCAAATCCAAATACTTTTTCAAAACATAATTCAATACTTTTGAACTACTGAAGTGAATAAACAAGTCTCTGTAGGTTTGAAATTCCCGTTCTCAAGCCATTTTTATATTACAATTGATTCGTGCGCTTGCGAATAGGTAAAGCCTAGACCGTTATAAAGGGTGCATACTTAACACAAACTTTTAACCACACCCGATGGACATCAACCACTGTAACCAATATTAGAGGCATCGGTTTCAATTATTTTGAAAGAGTTGACTGAAGGAATTCCTAAGCGAGGAATAATTTTTTACATATTTTTTAATGTCACAGACGATAGTTGTATGAATATCAGTCCATGGAGGGGGATTTGATTGTAATCGATCGAAGAGTGGTTTACATTGCTTTCTAAGGTCTTTGTAAAATTCAGCAATGTAATTTAAGGAACCGAGAAAACATTGTAACTGGGTTTTATCAAGAATTTGATCTAGGAATTTGCCTGCAAATTCTATGGAGCGACTGATTGGGTGGAATTGCCCTTGAGATATCTCATAACCAAGAAATCTAACTTTGTTTGAAAAAGTTTTATTTTTGATGTAGAGATGACTAGACCATTTTGTTTAATGGTGTGGAAGAAGGAATAAAGATGTTTCCAATGAGCTTCAATGCTATTGGAAAAGATAAGGACATCATCAATATAGATTATAGAAAATGACTAAAATGATTGAAAATATCATTCATAATATTTTGGAATTCACTTTGAGCATTTTTCAGACCAAAGGGCATTACATTCCATTCATAATGGCCAAAGGGTGTGGTGAATACAGTTTTGTACTTATCTTTTTCGGCAATTTGTATTTGGCAGAATCCTGACTTGGGGTCAAGTTTATAAAAAATGGTTGCTTGGCCTAATCGATGAATTAAATCTCTTTTATTAGAGATGGGGTATCTAATCCATTCAAGAACTTGGTTAAGAGGCTTGTAATTAATGACTAGTCGTGGTACACCACGTTCGATCTCCAAATTATTTTGTACATAAAAGGCTGAACAAGACCAGGGTGACTTACTGTGACGAATGATTTTCTTTTGAAAAAGGTCATGAATCTCTTTTTTGCAAAATTCTAAAACTTCAAAATTCATTTGAATTGGGCATGCTTTAATTGGGATACTCTTTTTAGTGAAATATTTTACGTAAGGAATATTGACAATATGTTGCTTTCTGTGCCAAAAAACATTAGGTTGGTCAGAACATATTTCTCGAATGAGTTTGTTTTCATAGTTTTTTATTTGATCTTGAAGGGTAGAGTTTCTTAATTGGGTTTCAGTTCTTTTGTGGATAACTTATTCTTTTAAAGAGTTTAAATTTTTCTCTTTATGGTGGATGATGCAAATATTTTTAGAAATAGAGCAATCAATGATGTTTTGGAGTTTATTCTTGGAAGATTTTTGTGAAAAAGGAAATTTAATATTTTGACCAAAATGAGTTATGAAGAGGCCATCATTATTTATTGTAAACGGGTAAAGAAGATATAAGAATGGAAGGCCAAGGATTACTGTATCAGTCATATTTTTAACTAGGACAAATGTAGTTTTAAAACAGACATTCTAACAAATATGGGCTTTGGATAACTCATACTTAATTTGTATTTCACTACCATTAGCGAAACTAAGTTTTTCATTCGTTTTTTCACAATATTTGCTAGGGATTAGACCTTCTTGTATACAGTTTAGGTCTGCTCCAGAGTCAACTAGAGCGATAACAGTAGTTTGGTATTCCTTGTTAATAACTAAGTTGACTTTCATCTTCAATTTTTTGAATGAGATTCGATTGATCAAATTTAAACTATTGGTGTCTTCATCATTTCCATTAAAAGGATTCATGTTATCATCATCTTCATTACTGTCAGAGGAAGATGAATCTGAAACTGAGAATTGGTGTGAAGTTTTGACCAGATCTTCGAGTTATATGTGAAAGATAGTTTTTTTTATCTTGGTTTTCATTTTTTAGAGTCTTAATCTCTTATTTAACTAGATTGATCTCAGATTGGAGATCTTGTACAGTAATGTCTCTCTTAGGGGCGAAATGCTCAAGAGTTTTATGAAGGCTGAAATTAGGTTTGTGGATCATAGGTGGTTGGGTCTATTTCAGTGAGAGCAATCTTGTAAATTTTTTAAGGTAAGAGGTTTTTAGGTCTGGGTCTTCAACTTTACTAATGAGATCAAGAAGTAAATGTTGTTGTTATTCGGTCTTAGTGAGGACATTAATAGATTTATGTTTGTTGTGATTCAACATATTAATTGTTTTAGTACAACAACTGTCTTTACAACAGAAACTGATGTCAAGTGAACTGGAACACTCACTAGGGAATTCTGATGAGGAAATAGATTATATTTCACTTGTGTTTTTTAATTCTAGGATTGTATAGATTTGTTGCTTACTGTCATCAAGAATATCTAATTGACTAATTTTGTTTTTCACATGACAGTTTCTAGCATAATGACCTTTTTTGTTACATTTATAACAAGTGACTTTAGAAATATCTGGCTTGTTATTTTTGTTGAAAGGTTTTGTTTGTTTATTGTATTTTCCTTTCTTTTTATATTTTTGTTTGTCATAGAATTCATTGTGTTGGAATTTATGAGTATATTTTTTATGATGACTGGTATGACGTTTTGAGAAGGGTTTTGAATGTTTGTATCTTTTTGTTTGACGGGAAGGTGTAATAGGTGGTAAACAATATTGTTCACAAAGTGATCCCATTCCATATTTGGCTTTCTTTTTATCTTTATTAAGTTGGTTGTTTATTTTCATATCTACGTACATTTTTAACCCAACTTTTTGAATAAGGCTAATGATATTTCTATAAGTTAAAGTATCATATTCAATGACTCCAGTGGTGTTGCTTAACTCTGTTCGTATTTTATGTGAAAAAAGGCTTGGTAATCCGTTTATGAATTTTTATTTCCAAAATGACTTGTTACTATCTTCTCTTAGCATGACTCTAGACAAGAAAGTATCTTTATACCATCTAAAATCACTAAGAGTAGGGTATCTAAGGTTACTAAGTTGATCATGGACTCTGGAGGTAATATCACTTGGTCTACAACAAAATGATCAATGATAGTATAGATTAATGTATTAACTCCATCAAGGATTCCTAGACCAATATCATCATTAAAAATTGGGGTTCCTTTCTCAGTTTTTTGGATGGCATGTATTATACTGTCTCTTACTTCTTGGGTGAGATGTTTATCCCACCAATTTCTTAACATGCCAGAAAATCCAGAGGTGAGTAGCTCAACAATATCAGGTTGACTCATACTGTGGTTTGTGAGATAGTTATTAGCTGCAATGGAAAGATGATTTAATTTATTTAAGATTTCTTGTTCGGATAATCCATCAATACTCCATTCATATAATTTTTTAGATGACACGAAAAATTGGTTTTGGATAATTTGTTCTTCGTATTGGATATCAATGGGAGTAGGTCTAGGATACCAATTTTTTATATGGCTTGTAGGGTCAACAGGGTGGTGTGTTATTCGGTTTATCAAAGGAAATTTCTAATTTACGAATATCTTCATCTGTGTTTTTTTCAGGGGATGAATCCGTACTATCAGTGTTATGATTGGTTTCGAAGTTAAGAACTGAGAAAGATATTTCATCTTTAATGTTGGCTTTCTAAGGCTTTCAATAACTTATCTATTGGCCTTGAAATTCTATTTCGAACAATAATTCTTATTTTGATATTAACAAAAAATTTAAAGCATGTTTGATACTAATATAATTTTGAGCTAAGTGTTTCAGCAAGAACAGAAAAATGATTCGAAAAGAATACAAACACAAAAAGCCATAAGCGATAAAGAAATTCAAGCATAAAAACGGAAAAAGACAAAATGGTCAACGAAAGGCGAAAGTTAAAGACTCAAGACCCGGGGTAGATAGGTCAGTGTGTGAATATTGTAACAAGGTATTATATGCGTTGATTGGTCCTATAAGCTCAAGTGATTAAAGAACTGAACTCAAAACGGAACAAAAATGAACTTAGAATCAAAATCTTTGAGTCACCCAGTCGACTGGCCAAGTAATGGTAGCCGACTGGCTATAACCCGGTCGACTGGCCAAGGGCCCAGCCGACTAGATGAAACAAAGAGTTTTGAACTTATTTGATTGCCTTAGGTAGTCGACTGGCTCTTGAGGCAATCGACTAGCTCTCTTGAGGCAGTCAACTGACTATAGCCGTTGGGAAGAATATTTTAAAAACAGCTTGGAGCCAGTCCACTGGGTGCTTCAGGTTTTTAAGAAAAAATAAATCTGAGAAATATTTTTGCCCATCACTCTGTGTTTATTCTTGCTACTTTTCAGAACTCATTCTCCTACTCTCCTAGAGTGAGATTCACTCTCCAAACCCTAATGTTTCACTATGTATAGAATGAGATGTAGGATTGAAAGAGTAGTTATAGTGTGAGAAATGTTCTGCAAAATCTTCATATCTTATTTTCTCTTTAGCACTCTTTGAAAAGTCTTTGAAAGGAAGAAGCAAGAAATCTCATTTTTCACTCAAATCATTTGAAGATTTAAACTCTAGCTCTTTTCTTATTCTCTCATTGAATTCGTCCTTTGAGAATGTACATCTAGAGTTCTTGAAATATCACCAAAAAAACACTTGAGATTATATTGATCTATCTTCCATAAAAGCTTTAGAGTTTTTGAGTGTTTTTGTTTCTTGAGTGATATATTGATTGCATACACAAATTTGTGATCTTGGGTAAGTGAAGCCCATTATTTCAAGGGAGGATTGTTCTCCTGATTGTGTGACGAGCTAGTTAGCTCGTGTGTAAAGGTTTTTCTATTCCACCTATTAAAGGAAGAGCCATAATGTAAGGATTGGGAAAGTCTCAAGGAATGGGATTCTTTGAGCCGAGGACTAGGAGCTACCGAACCTCGTAAAAATCACGGTGTCAATCTCTTTATCTCTATGTCCTTATTTTGTTATCTTGCATGCTTATTAATCTTGTGATAATTAGCTTGATAAATTAAATTGAGTCATTCATTGAAAACTCATTTATATAACAAATTTAGATATTTGTGGATATTGCTAGTTTTTGTTAAAAAGAACTGAACAATTGTTTTAACACCCTATTCACCCCCCCCCCCCCTCCGGGGCTAATTAGTGACTAACAATTTGTATCAGAGCCTAGTCTCTACTTGTTTTAGACTTGACCATCTTAGAGAGTGATCATGGCCTCAAATGTAGTCACTCACGTAGAAGGACAATCTAACAATAGGCCCCCATGGTTTGATGGTTCAAACTATAGCTATTGGAAGACTAGAATGGTAGATTTTCTTCAAGCTATTGATTACCAAATTTGGCAAGTTATTGTTGATGGACCTTTTACTATAACCAAAGTGGTAGATGGAAAAACAATCCCTAAATTTCCAAACGAATGGGATAATGATGAGCGTAGGCTTATGTCTTTTAATGCTAAAGTTAAGGTAAATCTAAATTGTGCCTTAAGTCCAAATGAATTTAATCGTGTTTCTACTTGCTCCATGGCTAAAGAAATGTGGGATAAGCTAGAAGTAACTTATGAATGTACCACTTAAGTTCGAGAATCTAAAATTGATATACTCATGCATGAATATTAATTATTTGCTATGAAGAAGGATGAAAATACCAATTATATGATGTCTCGTTTCACTAATATTTTGAATGGACTAAAGCTTCTTAGTAGAATTATTTCTAGATCCGATGTGGCACGCAAAGTCCTTAAAAGCCTTCCGATTAAATGGGATGCAAAAGTGACGGCCATTAAAGAAGCACATGATTTTAGCACAATGAGCCTTGATGAGATTTTTGGGTCTCTTCTCACTTGGGAAATCACCTTAAAATCTCGTGAAGAATACACTAAGCCTAGAAAAGGTATAGCCTTGCAAGCCTCTACCAAAATTGAAGCAAATGAGCAAATTGAAGAAGAGATAGATGAAGACATTGCCTTGATCACCCAAATATTTAAGAGATTTCTTCAAACAAAGAAGGCCAACGGCGGGAGATTCATAAGGAGAAATGAGCCAAGAGACAAGTCTAGCAAGAGGGAGCCTCTAACTTGCTTGAATTGTGGAAAACCAGGGCACTATAGAAATGAGTGCTTCAAGCTCAAAAAGGAGAATGAGAAAAGGCCAAACAAGATGGCCATGAATGCTACATGGGTTAACTATGACTCATGTGATTCGGATAAGGAAGAAAATGGTGAGAAAATAGCAAACCTTTGCCTCATGGCAAATGAAGATGAGGTACATTTAAATTCGCAAGTATTAGATAAATCAAAAATGTCATATGATGAGCTCGTCTTCTCCTATAATGAATTGCAAGATGCATTTGAAGAATTGCATGATGAATTTGAAAGATTAGCTAGTAAACACATTTTACTTAAGAAAGCTAAATCTTCATGTACTCCTACTTGCTCCACCGTAGTTGATTCAAATATAACGGATAACAAAAGCATTGAGATAGAAAAGGAAAATGTATTCTTGAAAAATACTATAGATGATCAAATAAACATGTAAGCAAAATTCACAAAAGCAAAAGAAAATTTGAGTATTATGCTAGGAAGACAAAGAAGATCATTTGATAAAAGTAGTTTAGGGTATGATGCTTTTAACAAAGATGCACTTATATTGAAAAATAGAAAATCATTAAGGCATACATTTTCAAAACAATTATCTCACACACCCTCAAATGATCATAAACATGTTACATGTTATTATTGCAAGAAAAATGGTCATAAGGCAAATGTATGTTTTCTAAGAAAGAAGAAAGTTGTCTCAAAAATGTTTTAGGTTCCAAAAGGAACCATTGCATGTCTACGTAAACAGGGAAATGTTGTAACAAAAATGTTTTGGGTTCCAAAAGGAACAATTTCATCTCTCTCTAACCTTAGTGGACCCAAAATAGATTGGGTACCAATGAACGTTACTTAAATTTGTTTTGTAGGTATGCTTGAAGTCCACCTCAAGAGAAAAATGGTTTCTTGATAGCGGATGCTCAAGGCATATGACGGGGGACAAATCAAAATTCATGTCTTTAAAGTCCTATGAAGGAGGGAGCGTTACTTTTGGAGACAACTCTAAAGGAAAAATTATTGGAAATGACTCCATTGGTATATCTTCCTCTCTATCTATAGATAATGTGCTTTTAGTTGATGGTTTGAAGCATAATTTATTTAGCATTAGTTAATTATGTGACAAAGGTTATGATGTTATTTTTAGGTCAAATGCATGCATAGTTGAGAAAGATGGAAAGCAATTGTTCAATGCTAAAAGAAACGGAAATTTATATACTATGTTGTTTTATGAATTGCATGAAAAAGATGTTTATCTAGCGAAAATAGTTGGTTATAGCATAGACGTTTAGGACATGCTAGTATAGACCTCATTCATCGTTTATCTAAAAATGAGTTAGTCAAAGGCCTGCCGAAGACTAATTTTTCAAAAGATAAAGTATGTAGTGCATGTCAAATAGGCAAGCAAGTAAAGTTCTCTTTCAAAATAAAGAAAGACATTACCACTTCTAGACCATTAGAGCTACTTCACATGGACCTTTTTGGTCCGGAGAGAATGACTAGCTTAGCCGGGAAACTCTATGTACTTATTATAGTTGATGACTACTCTAGATTTACTTGGGTTCACTTTCTTGCTCATAAAAATGAAACTCACTCAATTCTTGATAAATTTTATAGTCATTCAAAATGAAAAAGATTTGGAAATCAAGAAAATTAGAAGTGATAGTGGTAGAGAATTTGAAAATCAAGATCTAGAGAAATTATGTGATGAACTTGGTGTATCTTATGATCTCTCGGCTCTAAGATCTCCTCAACAAAATGGTGTGGTTGAAAGAAAGAATAGATAATTGCAAGAAATGGCTAGAACCATGTTAAATGAACACAACCTTCCCCGAAGCCTTTGGGTGGAAGCGGTTAACACCATTTGTCATGTCATAAATAGAGTTATCATTTGAAAGAAATTGGGAAAACACCTTAGGAGTTATGGAACGGTCGAAAGCCCAATATTGGGTATTTCAAGGTGTTCGGTTGTAAATGCTTTATGCTAAATGATAAAGATAACTTGGGAAAATTCGACTCCAAATCGGATGAAGCAATTTTCTTAGGTTATTCTTCAAGAAGTAGAGCCTTTAGAGTCTTTAACAAAATGACTTTAACCATGGTCGAGTCTATCCATGTTGTTATTGATGAATCACCATCACTACCATTACCTAGGGTTGACCTAGATGATGATGAAGTTATAGGGATTGAGGATAGCTTAAATAACCTTAATATCTCCAACTCATCAAGTAGGTAAATGGAAAATAGTGAAGTTGGGAATTAATCTAATGATGACTTGACAAGCTTAATTCCTAAATCTTGGAAGATTGTACACAACCATCCTCTTGACCAAGTCATAGGTAATCCTTCACAAGGTGTTAGCACAAGATCTCAACTTAGAGACTAATGCAATCACATGGCTTTTGTGTCTCAAATCGAACCCAAGAACTTCCACGAAGCTCAATGTGATGATTCTTGGATCGTAGCTATGCAAGAGGAACTAAATCAATTTGAATGTAATCAAGTATGACATTTAGTTCCTCAATCCGCACATCAAACTATAATAGGCACAAAATGGATTTTTTGAAATAAAAAGGATAAAAATGGAGTGATTATTCGAAACAAAGCAAGATTGGTAGCTCAAGGTTACAATCAAGAGGAAAGCAT
Source organism: Cornus suecica (assembly GCA_963922005.1). Classification (NCBI taxonomy): domain Eukaryota; kingdom Viridiplantae; phylum Streptophyta; class Magnoliopsida; order Cornales; family Cornaceae; genus Cornus; species Cornus suecica. The sequence continues at coordinate 64,120,462 of OY998238.1, read as the reverse complement.
TGACTATGATGAAACTTTTGCACCCGTAGCTAGATTAGAAGCAATTAGAATGCTTCTTGCATTTGCATCATCTAGAAATTTTACTCTTTATCAAATGGATGACCAAAGTGCTTTTCTAAACGAAACTATAGATGAAGAAGTGTTTGTGAAACAACCACCCAGTTTTGAAAATGAACTTTTTCCAAATCATGTTTACAAATTATCTAAAGCCTTGTGTGGTTTGAAGCAAGCTCCCACTGGCTGGTATAAGACTTAGTGATTTCTTGATTCAAAATGATTTTTCAAAAGAAAAAGTTGATAATACACTCTTTACAAAAACTGTCAAGAACAATTTGTTGCTTATCCAAATATATGTTGACGACATTATATTTGGATCAACAAATGCTTCTCTTTGCAAAGAATTTTCCACAAGTATGCAAAATGAATTTGAAATGAGTATGATGGGTGAGTTGAACTTCTTATTAGGGTTGCAAATCAAGCAAAGCTTGGATGGCTTATTTGTTAGCCAATCCAAGTACACTAAAGATTTGCTAAAGCGATTTGGTATGGAGGAGGCCAAAAATGCCATAACTCCTATGAGTACCTCTATTAAGCTAGATAAAGACAAAAATGAAAAATGTGTTGACATCACTAAATATAGAGGCATGATTAGAAGTTTTCTTTACTTAACTGCTAGTAGACCGAATATAATGTTTAGCGTATGCTTATGTGCTCGTTTTCAATCTTGTCCTAAAGAATCTCACTTGCTTGATGTAAAACGTATTTTTCGTTATCTTAGTGTAATGATTAACTTAGGACTGTGGTATCCACGTGGCACTACACTTGATCTCATTAGTTATTTGGATGTCGATTTTGCAGGATGTAAAGTGGATAGAAAAAGCACAAGCGGTACATGTCACTTTCTAGGACACTCCCTAGTATTATGGTCAAGTAAAAAGTAAAATTCCGTTTCCATGTCTACGGCCGAAGCCGAATACGTTGTGGCCGGTAGTAGTTGCGCTTAAACTCTTTACATTAAGCAACAATTACTTGATTTCGGACTTGTCTTCAATCATGTACCTATTAAATGTGACAATACTAGTGTTATTTGTATATCTAAGAATCATATTCAAATACACCAAGCACATCGAGATTAGGCATCACTTCTTATGTGATCACGTAGATAAAGGTGACGTTGAATTGGTTTTTATTGACACTAAGAATCAATTAGTAGATATTTTCACAAAACCCCTCTCGAACGAACCTTTTTCAAAAATTCGTAGAGAAATTAGAATGGCCATGGATTTTGAAGTAATAGCTTAATTTTCTCAAAACCACATCCACTATCTCGGCTTTCAAAATTGTTTCAAAAATTTCTGAAGGCCAGTCGACTGCCTCATAAGGGCCAGTCAACTAGGTGAACCATAGGGTTTTGGAATTTTAAAATTACTTCAACCAGTCGACTGCCTTCATTTGGCCAATCGACTACCTCCATTTGGCCAGTCGATTGCCTCTGCGCGAACTATGTTTTATAACTTCTTTTCTCTTTGTCTTCTCTCCACTCTCTCCACGATTCCTCACTTCCCTTCCCTATTTCATGTCATCACTTCACCTCCCACTTACTTCCCCACTTCATCATGATCTTCACCATCATTCTCTTCATTCTTCTCTCACTTATACATATATACATGCATATATATATACGCTCAATCTCCTCTTCTGTCAACCGATTCAACCTTTCTCTCTCTCAAAATGTTTCCTTTTCTTTTGATTCTCGTCTCTCTCATGGCACCCAAGCCTATGCCTAGAGCCCTAACTCGCAAGCGAACCCGTCGGGGTGGAAGCTCGACTGTTGCACCTCCTCTACCACGCCCTGCGCCCCCTGTCATCCATGAAGAAACTGAATCTGATAAAGACACTGCTCCCATGTCCATCTCTGTTCTTCTTGGCAATGATGAAGATAGCATTCGTCTTTTCGAGACGAAGTTCATCCATCGGAAAATTGGTCGATGTCGCATTGTGACTCAAACTCTATGCAAAGAGATTGGCGTCAATACTTTCAATCTCTTTCAGAATATGGGTTGGGATTTTTTCATTTCTCTCAATGTTCTTCATTACCCCTGTGTCGTCAAAGCATTCTACACAAATCTGAGGAATCCGCCTCAATCGAGTCCCCCTGCCACCTCTCTCCGTTCCGATGTTGTTGGAAAATCATTTAACCTCACTGAATCCATCATTAATGATATCTTTCGGCTCCCTCCAGGCGGCATTTCCTACTACTATCCATCTATTTAGTACTCTTCCAATGATTTCGATCCTCTCGAAGTGGTTCGAGCAATTTCGGTCAATAAAAAGACTACCACAATTGCCAAATTTCCATCTTCTTAACTTGCTCCCGAGGCTCGAATTGTGCACAATATTATGACCTACTCCATATTGCCCAAGTCCGGAAGCCGCAGTCTTGTTTCGATAATGGAAGCATTCCTTGTCTTTTGCGTAATGACCGGTCAAAAGGTAAATTTAGCCTTCATTTTTATTTCCGCCATCCTTGAGTGCCAGAAGAAGAACGGTGTTCCCATCTTTCCCGCACATATTTCTTATCTTCTTATATGATGCAATGTTCCACTTGATGAAGAACCTTCCGAGCATAACCCTATTTTTCTTAATCGCACTCATCTCAAACATATGCATATTGGAAAAAATATCGATGGGGTGTTGGTCTCTCTAAAAGAAGCTCCTCCACCGAACCAAGCCGGTCCCTCTGTTCCTCATCCCGAAGCTCCGACCTCTTCATTTCCTTCACTGGGCAGCTCCTTCGACATTCCCAATTTTGGGTTCAGTGCAAATCCCGAAACCCTCAATCAAATTCTTGAGGTCGTTAAGCACAATGAGGAAGCCCACAAAAAGATTGTCGAGGACATGAAACATCTTGAGAAGAAAATCAACCGCATCACCACTGCCATGGAAGCTCTTTGTTGCGATCCTCCGCCTTGTTTATGTCGCCAAAGGGGGAGAATTTTTGGGTTTTTATGTGTTTAGCCCTAGCTTATATTTTACGTAGCATAGGCGTTGCTTAGCTTGTTTTGTGTTGCTTTTGTTCTTGTTCTATGTTTTATTATCTTGTGTGCCATTGTAGTAGTAAAACAACATGTATCGAATATTGCAAAACTTAAATGAAAATGTTGTTTCTATTATCTTTCAATATCTTTCAATGCATTATCTCAATGTCTATTAAATTGCAAAATTTATTTCCTAAGGGGGAGCATCAAAAGAAAAATGAAAGGTGCACATATTAAGGGGGAGTATCAATTGATATTTCACCAACTATGCACAAACACGAAATGTTTTGTCAACATCAAAAAGGGGGAGGTTGTTAGCCTTGAAATTCTATTTCTAACAATAATTATTATTTTGATATTAACAAAACATTTAAAGCGTGTTTGATACTAATATAATTTTGAGCTAAGTGTTTCGACAAGAACAATAAAATGATTCAGAAAGAATACAAACACAAAAAGCGATAAGCGACAAAGAAATTCAAGCGTAAAAACGGAAAAGGACAAAATGGTCAACGAAAGGTGAAAGTTGAAAACTCAAGAACCAGGGTAGATAGGATGGTGTGTGAATATTGTAACAAGGTATTCTATACGTTGATTGGTCCTATAAGCTCAAGTGATTAAAGAACCGAACTCAAAACGGAACAAAAACGAACTTAGAATCAAAATCATTGAGTCACCCAGTCGATTGGCCAAGCAATGGCACCCAATTGGCTGTGACCCAGTCGACTGGATGAAACAGAAAGTTTTGAACTTATTTGATTGCCTGAGGCAGTCGACTGGCCTGTCCAAGCCAGTCGACTGGCTCTCTTGAGGCAGTTGACTGGCCATATCCGTTGGGAAAAAAATTTATAATATAGCTTGGGGGCAGTCGACTGGGTGCCTATAGGCAGTCAACTAGGTGATTCATTTTTTTAAGCAAAAGTAAATCTGAGAAATAGTTTTGCCCATCACTTGGTGTTTATTCTTGCTACTTTTCAGAACTCACTCTCCTACTCTCCTGGAGTGAGATTCTAATGTTTCACTATATATAGAATGAGATGTAGGATTGAAAGAGTAGTTATAGTGTGAGAAATGTTTTGAAAAATCTTCATCTCTTATTTTATCTCTAGCACTCTTTGAAAAGTATTTGAAAGCAAGAAGCAAGAAATCTTGTTTTTCACTTAAATCATTTGAAGATTTAAACTCTAGCTCTTTTCTTATTCTCTCATTGAATTCATCCTTTGAGAATGTACATCTAAAGTTCTTGAAATATCACCAAAAAAACACTTGAGCTTATAATGATCTATCTTCCATAAAAACGTTAGGGTTTTTGAGTGTTTTTTGTTTCTTGAGTGATATATTGATTGCATACACAAATTTGTGATCTTGGGTAAATGAAGCCCATTGTTTCAAGGGAGGATTGTTCTCTTGATTGTGTGACGAGCTAGTTAGCTCGAGTGTAAAGGTTTTGTTATTCCACCTTTTAAATGAAGAGCCATAATGTAAGGATTGGGAAAGTCTCAAGGAAGGGGATTCTTTAAGTCGAGGACTAGGAGCTACTGAACCTCGTAAAAATTACGGTGTCAATCTCTCTATCTCTCTCTATTTATTTTTTTATCTTACATGCTTATTAATCTTGTGATAATTAGCTTGATAAATAAAATTGAGTCATTCATTGAAAACTCATTTGTATAACAAATTTAGAGATTTGTGGATATTGCTAGTTTTTGTTAAAAAGAACTTAACAATTGTTTTAACACCCTATTCACCCCCCCCCCCCCCCCCTCTAGGGCTAATTAGTGACTAACATTATCTATCTGGGCAGAGGAGTCACTTGTGCTTGGTTTGTTAAATAGACATTGGCGTTTTGTAGGAAGCTTGATCAGAGGGGTATCAATTGCTTTTGTAATAGGGGTAGAGGAATCAAATTTGGATTCTATTTTGTCTAATTGAGAACCTAAGGTACTTAAATACTAGTTGGTGAAAATATTTTGTTCAATAATTTTTTTAGTATTAGGATCTATTACGGTGGTGACAACTTTAAAAGGAGAGGCTGGAATTTCTGTTCCAAGATGATTAACAATTAGGCTTTCTAAAGGAGGATGACTGGAAGAAACACTTGTTTTATCATGTTTTTTCCATTTATGTTTTGTAAGAACATTAATTTTTTGTACTACTTTTCTAGATAATCAAAGAAATTGACTTCCAATTGCTTTTTTGTCATGAATTTTTCCCATTTTTCATAATTTTAGTTCTTTCATCATGTGTGTGATTATTTCTATACAATTATCTTTTTAATTTGTTTTCTTTGGATTTTGCCTCAGCTTCTAATTTTAAAAGGTCATAAGAAAAAGATCTACTTAAAACACATAGTCGTGGATTAACAGTGGCAGTCTCAAAAATCAGTTTGTGTAGGGGAGTGATTAGAGATTGAATCCTTAGTTTCTATATTCGGGACATAACATGGATTAGATACTTGTTCATCCTTTTGAATTCCTTTTAATCTATGATCACGTCTGGATCGGTGAACTAGAGATTCTACAAATTCTGTATCATTGGTAGTAGTAGCTTCTCTAATTGTTTGGGGAGTGAACATCCTAGATTTTGAACTAACAGAAGAACAACTGTGTCTAGACCGATCAAAAGTTAACTCAACAGTTCCGTCAAGGAATTGTTGGACATGTTCAAGGTTTCGAACATCATTCTCGATTTTTGTTGGGTGATTTTCATTTTCAAGTAACCATTCATTTGCGAGACACACATCTTTCCAAGCAATTATTTTTGGTATACGAATATTGGCATTGGAAGTACTATTTTGGATTAATAGAGTTTGATCCTTAGGAATTTTGACTAAAGCATGAACATTTAAATTGGTTTTCATAGTCTTGTAGTAAATTCGGTAAATTAGGCTTAAAGGCTGGGCACCAGCAAACATGCCATAACCTGAAGTTTTGATGTTTAAAGTTAAAGCTTTTAGTATATGAGGATCACTTGAACGTAATTTGAAATTACGAAAGCAATCAAAGTAAACCGGACCATTATATAGGCTGGTTTCAATTACACTAATTAAGCTTTGGTTATAGTCGAGGAACCTAGCATCTCTTAAGCAGAGAAGAATTGATGCATTTTGTTCTAAAATAGGTAATGGATCTACTACAACTTGTACTAAGCCAATATGGATAAAATTGTATCATTTGTCTTGGTGTTGTTTAATAGTTTTTGGAGAAAATAATTGACATTTTTCATGTTCTTTATTAATAGCATAGACTTGTTCAACTGTTTTAATTGTATATTATGTAAAAAAAGGTTGACTTAAGGAAACTGGTTTTGTAAATTTAATTAGTAGGTCGCCTAGGGATATTCCAATCATTGTGACCTTCAAGGTCTGTGTAGGTATATTTTTCTTCATTAATTATGTCATTAATGTATGGAATGGAAGGTAGGATTGTTCTGCTAGGTCGAGATTATGAAGATCTAAATAATCAACTAATGATTAATCTAATCGCCTATTATCTGAGCATTAGATTTGTTCTTATCATGTTTACAAAGTTTGTTGCATTTCATAACACATACCTGAACCTAACAACATCACCACTCATGCCCTAAAACGCCTATAAGCTCACCAAGGGACTTAATGTTTGGTTTTTCCGGTTTATGGGGAAGTGGCACCAACAAACAGAGAAAGATAAGATAAAGAACAATCAATAAAGAACAAATAATTGACTATAGATTAACAGATCTGAGCAAATTACTAAATTATTCAACTAAACGTTATGGCTCTGATACCAAAACATTATGGCACTAATCATTAAAGTAACCATTCATTTCGAATGTATATATATAGGTGTGTGCTTGCCATATGATGTGATATTATGGATTCGTTATATGCTAGATTCCTTTATGATGCATGGTAGAAGATTAGCGGGATTTGTTTCAGGGGTATCGTATTGGTGTGAGTGCCATAAGGGACGATTGATTGACCTAGGGTAGATCCATGTACACGGGTTGGTTCGCACTGGACTTGGATGGTCAGAGGATGTGATGATTTTGATTTCCATTTTCCTATGGGGCTCGATGAGCTCACCCCGGCATTGGTTTCCTTTGATGGTTTACATCAGTTTGCAAGTTTTGTTTCGACTAGGGACTGTTTGCGGTGCAACGACACCTTTCTTGTGTTTCCTCATCACAGGTTCTGGATTTTTCCAGAGTGTTACGAATGTTATTCGGGATTTGGGACGTTCGTACGTAGTGCTGTTCCATTTTAGTTTCCTTTGCTTGACCCCTGTATTGGGACCGTTGTTGTAGTATTTCTTGGGTGCCAGTCTGTTGGCGCATCCCGGTTCGAGAGTCTTTTGAAATTTGGGGCGTGACATAACCCAACATGACGTTTAAACGTAATCCCAAACCAAAATCATGCAAAAATTCAAAATTCAATACGTTCTTGAAGCGAAGAATATCAACTTCTAAGAAACGGATCAAAACATGATTTTGATCGGATATGTTCATCACTGTCAGTTTAGAATCATTAGAAAAGTAGTTAGAAACACAAATAGGGAACAGAAACTCACCGAATCGGAAGATGTAATGATTTCTCCAAAAAAGGGTTTCCGAAACCTTTCAAATTCCTTACGTGAATCTAAAAGATCAACGCATAGATCTGACGCACAATCTACAGGGTTTCGTCTGAAATTTGATGGGAATAATATAGCAAGTGATTTTGGGTGATTTGGCGGAGAAACGAGTGAGAGGGAAGAGTTTGAAGTTTGAAATGGGGGTGAAAATCACGAACTGACGCATATATATTGATAGGAGCCAAATATCAAATATTTAAGGCTCCTAATTATACATTGTTATGTTCATGTTTATCATTATATTAGGGCTTTTATTTGGCTTTCGTGTTTTAAGACGTTTCAGACCATGTTATGTAAAACAAGTTTAATTCGGTAAAATAACTGAATTTGTGACTCAAGATTGTTCGAGAGCCGAAATCATGGATAAAAGACCTATGAAGGACCAAAAATAAGTCAATGATGCAAAAGGAGTGAAGAGGAATGAAGTCGAGAAGAGAAATGAAGCAAAGAAAATGAAATATAAAAGTACAAGGTGAAGAACTACCGAGTACTCAGTAGTGCCTTCACTGAGTACTCGGTGAAGTGCGAAAGAGTGCGCACTTGCGCAAAAAGAGAAAAATGACCAGAACCTTTGGCGCACTTGCGCCCGTTTACGCAGCATTCAGGAGCCACCGAGTACTCGGTGGAATTCTTACCGAGTACTCGATGAGACCAAATACTCCAAGCCACATCAGCAACTTGTATATGCACCTTTGGGACCCGTTTTGGTCAGAATCAATATGGGATAATATCTAGGCTATATTGGACACTATATTGACCATATTTGATAAGATTTAGCACCATTCTTCAAGAAATATCACGATGAACATTCCTGACTTAACCGTGAAGCAATCGGATTATCAAACAAAGACGTCTCTTTTTCTATAAAAGATAGGAGTCTCCTTTAAGGTTTGGGGGTGTTATATTAGCGTATTATATTGGAGTCTTAATACATGGCTGTAAGATATTAGTGCAAAAAGAACAACCATGAAGGGCGCGTCTACATCAATAATGCAGACAACCACTACCATGAACAACTAAATCGGTATCTAGGATTTTTAACAAAACCCTAGCCAAGTAATGTAGACTCTTTCTTATTTTTATTGTATAAAGGGAAGCTAAAGGACATGTATCTGATGATTATGTAGATGAGTGATTACGTCTGATTTTATACAAGATTCTTCATTTATTCTAAGTCTTGTCTTAGCTTGAATGAATGTTTTATCTCGCACAATCTTGGTTATTCAATATGAGCTAGAACTCGGATGCTTAACTCATGATTTTCTACATAATGGTTTTAATTAACATGCAATCTTGATTTAGAAAAACCATGCTTCGAAGGGATAACGAGTGACATGTCTTTAATTTATGTTAGTAGGAGTAGTTTAGAGTAGATGCATGTACTAGTTATACTCAGTAAAAGATGGATTGTGCCAATGATGGATTAATTATTCCTTTTTTGGGATTAGGGTTTGCCAATGCTTGCGACCCTATATCTGATTCACATATGATGGACCGCCATTTACAATTAAATAATTAGGAGAATATATTATGAGGTTAGTGGTGGAGTTAAAAATACCCTAGATCTTTATCTCCACTGGTTTCAAACACCAAAACCAAAATCTATCTTTACTTTTATGTTATTTTATTTCTTGTCCAATTAGTTATAGAAAACAAAACAAACTAAATTATCTTTTATAATTTAGTTACAATAATTATAAAGAAGTAATGAATTCATTAGTCTCTGTGGATACGATATACCCTATCTCATCTATACTATATTATAATTGATTCGTGCACTTGCGATAGGGAAAAGTAGGTCAACCTTAAGGGCTTATTTGCACAAACTATTATTATTACTAGTATTTATTACCCAAGCCTAGTAGGGGCAAACCTAACAAGATCTGGTCCACCAATCAAGTTTTTGTGGCACCGTTGCCAAGGACTATTGATTTTCTATAGTTTCAAATAATTATTATAGCTAGATTATTTAGTTGTTTTGTTTTTATTTTCTTCTTTTAAAAGATAAAATTGTGTGATTTTTGATAGGTGCATTAAAATTAGCAGAAAGAACCAGAAAAGCGGTGATGATTGCTTTGCTGGACCGTTTGTGAGTTTTAATCATATCATAAATTATTGTTCAATCTTATCTTGAATTTTCTTATTTAATTTTTCTTTTGATCCTGAAGTTGATAGAACTTATTGTAAAAACTTAAGAACTAGTAAACAAAATGATTCAAAAAGATACATTAAATTTTAAAGATATGGGCAAACCTCAAGTACAACCACTAGGTTCCTTGAAAGATTATTACACTCTCTAATTTCGAATCACCAGCGGACATTATAATACCAAGCAAAACAGCGTCTCATTTTGAAATTAAAGCTAGTATTCTCAATATGTCGCCTAAATTCTATGGACATAAGCATGAAGATCCTTATGAACATATTACTGAGTTTATAGAAATTAGTTCAACAACTAAAATGAATGGGATGCCTACTGATGCCTTACGTGTGCGATTATTTCCTTTTTCACTCAAAGAAAAAGTTAAAAGCTAGTATAATAGTTTAGAAGAACGAGTGAGAAATAATTGGGAGAACCTTAAAAAAGAATTTCTACATAAATACTACCCTATGGGAAAAACACATGAAGCCCAAGCCACCATAATGAACATTGCCCAAATTCCAGGTGAACAATTCCATGAAATTTGGGAACGTTCTAAAGAAATCTTGGCTAAATGTCCACATCATAAATTTACAAAATACGACTTGGTGCATAATTTCTATCATGGTCTAGGAGAGATACAACAACATCGTATAGATGCGGCATGGAGAGGAACATTTGCATTAGAACCAGTCGACGACATATGAAAAATATTCGAAAGTTTGAGTGAAAATTAACAACAAAACGCGTCAGAAGCTAGAGCTAGATCAATACTTAATAACCTTAGAAGAATGAAAACTGTTACAGAAAGAGAAAGAACTAATGACGTTATGGCTTAAGTAGCTAAAATAAGTATAAAATTAGACAACTTTCTAAATTTCACTCAAAATACTCCTAGAGAAGTTTGTTTGATCTGTTCTGATCATTCCCATTTAGCTAGCGAATGTCCAATGACATACCAAGAAAATATAATACCATGTGATGTTATCGTAGCCTATACAAATACCAATAATAATCCATATTCAAATTCTTTCAATCAAGGTTGGCGGAACCATCCATATTTATCTTATCGTTCTCAAAACGTAGAAAATTCTATCCAAACTCAAAACTTCAAACAAAATCCAAGACCATTCAATAATACTCATAATTTCAATCAAAATCCAAAACCATTCATTGGCAATCAAAATTTCCAAAATAATATACAAGGATTTCGATCTTTTCAATAAAACCAACCTCAATTTAGGAATCAATTTCAAAACCCTAATCCACCACAAAGATCATCTGGTTTTGAGGATAGTCTTAGAAGCCCTTGGTAACTTAGAAGCTAATACCCAACTGCTACATACACATTCATAAGCTATTTAAAAATTAAAAGTGCATATGGGACAAATAGCTAACACGCTTAATAAAAGAGAAGATGGTAAATTACCAAGTCAACCAGTGATGAATCCTAAAGGGAAACACATGATTGAGTTAGTAACTTTACAAGAACCTATGCATGAAACTATTCAATCAATCAAAACCTTAAGGAGTGGTAGGATAGTGGACAATAGAGTTGACAAAAAGTTTGAGAAAAGACGAGCACAAGAAGAAGTCTTGGAAAACATTCCTAATGAAACATCACATCCAACAATAGATGGACCTATTAAAGAAATACCTGAAAAACCTATGGAGAAGAAATATGAACCAAAAGCTCCATTCCCTCAACGTCTCTGAGGATTAAACTATTATGGCAAACAAGGCAATAAAAATAATGAATTCGTAGAAGTGTTTAAACAAGTAAAAATTAACTTGTCTTTATTAGATGTCATATCTGAAATCCCACCTTATGCTAAATTCTTGAAAGATTTATGTACGCAAAAGCGTAGAAGCATAGGTAAGGTACCAAAAAATAAAGTATTGACTAAACAAGTAAGTTCTTTATTGTTAAATGATACATGACCCAAATATAAAGATCCAAGAGCTCCTACAATATCATGCATAATTGGTGATCAAGAAGTAAGACGGGCTCTCCTTGATTTAGGTGCTAGTGTCAATTTATTACCATATTCAGTTTACCAACAATTGGGATTAGGAGAATTAAACCCTACTATGATTGTACTTCAATTAGAAGATAGATCAATCAAACAACCAAGAGGAATAGTTGAAGATGTGATAGTTCAAGTAGACAAATTCTATTTTCCTGTTGATTTCATAATCTTAGACACAGAATATGTTCATAGTTCAAAGAAACATATACTTGTAATCTTAGGACGACCATTCTTAGCAACAGCCAACGCGTGCATTAATTGTATAACAAGAGTAATGGATATATAATTTGGGAATATGAAACTAAGATTAAATGTGTTTAATACAAATAGCCAACTTCCAAAAAAAACTGATTGTTTCAACATTAACGAAATAGATGAATTAGTGGAAGAAGTGGTACAAGAAATATTGATGAAAGATGACTTAGAAACAATAATGACTGAGGCAGAGGATACTGATAGTGATGAACAAATTCAATTAAGAAATGAGGATGTTGCAATTATAGAAACCGCATTATATGGTGAATCTTGGAAACAACTTCACAAGCCATTACCTCTTATTTCAAGTACTCCACTTATTTTGTCACTTACAACTCCACCAAAATTAGAACTTAAAGAATTACCAAAACAACTCAAATAAGTTTTCTTAGGTCCGGACAATACTCTTCCTGTAATAATTTCTTCTTATCTCAGTACAAAACAAGAAGAGCAATTAGTTCAAGTATTATCTAACCATAAAAAAGCAATTGGATGGAGTGTGGCTGATTTGAAGGGAATTGATCCCTTAATTTTCATGCATCATATAAACTTAGACGAAAATACAAAACCAACACGAGAGATGCAACGTAGGTTAAACCCTAATATGAATGAGATAGTAAAGAATGAAGTAGTAAAATTACTCGATGCGGATATTTTATACCCCATATCCGATAGCTCATAGGTTAGTCCAACACATGTGGTACCAAAGAAATCAGGTATCACAATCGTGCCAAACTTAAAAGGTGAGTTAATCCCTCAACGAACCACAACTGGGTGGCATGTGTGTATCGATTATAGAAAACTAAACTCACATACAACGAAAGATCACTTTCCATTACCATTCATTGATCAAATCTTAGAACGTTTAGCTGGACAAAGTTATTACTATTTTCTATATGGATATTCCGGTTATAACCAAGTAGCAATTGATCCAGCAGATCAAGAAAGAACCACATTTACTTGTCCTTACGGTACGTTCGCATATAGAAGAATGCCCTTTGGCTTATGCAATGCACCTACAACATTTCAAAGATATATGATGTCAATCTTTTCGGACATGGTAGAAAAGTTCCTAGAAGTATTCGTGGACAATTTTTCAGTGCTTAGATCTACATCTGAAGATTTTTTAAAACATTTCGCACTTGTATAACAAAGATGTAAAGAGACGAATCTAATATTAAGTTGGGAGAAAAGCCTTTTTATGGTCCAAGAGGGGTATAGTCCTAGGACATATTATTTCAAAATGAGGGATAGAAGTAGATAAAGCTAAAGTTGAATTAATTTCTAATCTACCCCCTCCTACATCTGTTAAACAAATTAGATCATTCCTAGGTCATGCCGGGTTTTATAGACGATTTATTAAAAAATTTAGCAAAATATCTCGGCCATTATACAACCTCTTAGTTAAAGATGCAGCTTTTGATTTCAATAAAGAATGTCTAGAATCTTTTGAGAAGTTGCGTACTTTACTCTCAACGGTCCCAATAATGCAACTGCCCGATTGGTCTCTACCATTTGAGTTAATGTGTGATGCAACTGATTATGCCATAGGAGCAGTTTTAGGACAACGAAAATATAAACTACCACATGTAGTATTTTATGCTAGTAAAACACTTGTTGATGCTCAACTTAATTATACTACTAATGAAAAAGAATTGTTAGTTGTAGTATTTGTCTTGGACAAATTTAGATCATATTTATTAGGAACCAACGTAGTCGTTTACTCTGACCACGCAGCTTTAAAATACTTATTAACGAAAATAGATTCCAAGCCTAGACTTATTAGATGGATATTATTATTACAAGAATTCGATATTGAAATACGTGATAAAAAAAAGTACGAAAAATATAATGGCAGATCATCTATCAAGAATAATGGTAGAATCTACAATGGATAATACTCCGTTAATGGATTATTTCCCGGATGAGCAATTATTTAGTGTTAATACGTTAAAACTCAAAGGTCTGAGGAAAAGAATACGATATAAGAAATGTGGTCAACAGTTGAAATGTCTTGTAGAAATTAACCATGAATTAGGAGGTGTGGACTCTATCAATTTTATAGAACCAACTTGTGATAAAGATTAATAAAAACTACGAACGTCGGGCCGACGACGTTAAAAATAGGCACCATTAGGGAGAGTTCGTGTTCTCTTGAAGGGTATGTATAATTAGGATTTTTATTTTTATTGTGATTGTTTTTATAGTTATTTGCTTTAAGTTTAGAATATGAGACGGTACCATGAGATGATTTTGAAAAGTTTTAAAAATTGGGAGAAAAGAACTGTCGAGTACTTAGTGGAGCAGTAGTGATAAAAATGGGTCAGACTTCTTTTTGCTTATTCTTCACTTCTCTCTATCTACTAAAATGTTTTCATTACTCCACACTTGAATTCTTAGATGGTAGATATTGGTTAATACATGTTTCAATCTTCTTTTATCCATCATAACTCTCTTGTATCAACACAATAACAGAACAATCCATTCTCAATTACATCTTTAAAGCCTTGGAACTTCTCTTGCACCTTTTCTTCATTTATTTGAAGTATCTTCCAAAAAGAGAAGTAAAATCTTCTAAAAAGGTTCCTTGATATCACTTGATTGTTTCCATTTTCGTAGAGCTTGTGAGGGTTAAAGAGTAGGTATTGAACTACGTTACAAGCTAAGTAACCATGGCTTCCTTTAGTTCCGCACTCTTGGTGTTTGATAGAATGTTTAACTAAAAAGCAATGGCCCCAAAGAAGAAACCACGCACTACCACATCGTCGAGCAAACGACCAATTTCCCCGAATTCATCACAATCGTCATTTGACAAGGCTAAAAATGAAGCATCAATCAAGGAGATAGTCAAGAAAGCTATGGAGAAAGGGTTTAATGTCGAAAGGACTATCAAGATTTCGGATTTTGAAGATGACGAAGTAGCGGCATAGGGGATAGGTTGCATTAAGACAAGGGAGTTAGAACCGTTGTTATGACCCGCGTCAACCTACATAATCAAATCAGTATTATATGAGTTTTGGCTCAATATGAGGGACATGGGTGAAGATGATAAGATGATGGAAACAAAAGTAGAAGGAAATCTGATTCTCATCATGCCATTATCTATTAGTAGAGCATGGGGCATTCCACATGAGTGCCCCATCCATTTAAGAGATGCACTTCCGGCGTTACCCCGACCTTTCCCAAATACTAACTTTTTTTGTGAAGGGTATGACTAAAGAAAGGTTTGGAAATAAGCACAAGACGTGTACGGCAAAAAAACACTATGCACCAAAGATGTGGATCATTAATACCATTTTTCAATGCTAAGCACATCCCCAAGGACATAGTAGTGAACGTCACGGGATTTTTCAAGAAGCATTATATACCTTTGCAAAAGATCATTGGATTTAATCCCGGATGTTATTTGGACAAACATCTATGAGGCATGGGTCTACATGAGTAATATGACCAAAGTTAATGCCTTATCATATGTGGTTCCCTTCCCGACCTTAGTCATGAAGCTAATGCAAGATTATAATGTGCCAATAGAGAAGATATAAAAAATGAGTACAAACCAAAGTATTTTGAGATTTCTAGTTGGCACAACATGATGTCGAAGCTACGCAAGGAAGAATGAGAGAAAGAAGGAGAGAACATGCCGATATCAAAATGCACAATATTTAAATATCATGACAAACCTAGAGGGGATAATGAATAAATTGGAGGACCTAACGATGAAAGTCAATTCATTAATAGAAAAAGGTTCTGCATCTACTTCTCATCCACCACTACCGTCCGAGTCTTAGGATTCTGAGAGCAATCGATCATGAGCCGTCATAGATTTGTTATTCTAGATATTGCCTTAAGTTGAGCCATGAATCGTTATTTTGTACTTTTTGGTTTATTTCTTTTTATTTGAAATTTTTGTACTCGAACTCCAACGGAAATATATTAGAAAATTAATGAAAATGGATATTTTGGTGTTCGACGAACAAATTATTTTGATATTATCTATTTTTCAATTATAAGGATATAACAAGATAAGTTTGGAGGGAAAGTACGATTTTCAAAAATATTTTTATAAAATTCTAACTTATATAAATATGTACTTTTATTTTAATTACTTTTATATAATTATTTATGTATTATATATATATATTTTATTTTATTTCAAATAGTTTATTTAAGTTTATATACTGACTTCTTATATATATATATATGTTTTTTAAAGAAAAAAAAAAGTAGTTTTTGAAATTTTTTGTTCAGGGATTACCGAGTACTCGATCTTGGTAGTTTCCCTATCGAGTACTCAATGGATCTTGGAAAAATTATTATTTTCAAAAATAAAAATATAATTATGTATTTTGATTTTTTTTTCCTTTCAAATTAGGACTTTGATTGTAATATAATAAGTTTATTGTATAGTTTCAGTAGCTTCTAAGAAAGAAAAGAGAATTTTATGAAAATTTCCATAAATATGTGAAATTACCTAAACGATAGTGAAAATAGCCTAGAGGGGGTGAATAGGTTTTTTGTCGATTTTATGATCAATTAAAATTATTTAGCGGAAATTCAATTTTAATTAGTCACAAACCATAATTTTCAATTTAATTCCAAAAACAGATCTATTGAGCAATATCAAGCAAACATCAATATAGTGCAGAAAATAAGGCAAGAGGCGACACAGAGAATTATACGTGGAAAAACCAAGGAACCGTTTCAAGGAAAAAACCATGGGTACACTCAACTACCGATGCATTATGAATTAACAATTACAGACTCTATGAGAGTTTCAGACTTACAATCACTCCTGATATGCCTTCCTCTACTCGTGGTCTGAAACCTTTGAATCACTTGTACTTCACAAAGCACGCTTGCTCCGCCAAACACTATGAGAGACTCATAAATCACACCTGATTTGCCTTTCTCTACTCGCGATCTGAAATCCTCAAATCGTTCCTTACTCGGACGGATCAAAACAACCTCTTTGCAATGGACGGTGTGATGATTTTTCAGCAATCACTCATCCAATCGTGCATAAAGAACTTCGGTGTGGAAACACGATTGGAGAACCTCAACACAAGAGAGAACACCAATATGTATGATCACTCCATAATCATATCGCTGTGTGTATCACTTTGTAGAAGAATAAGAACAATAGAATATTGCTGAGCTCTCACCAAAAACCCTCTTAAAAAATCGTCGTCAAAAACCGTAGCCTCTTCTCTTGTAGAACCTTGGTATTTATAGACCAAGTCATAGAAAACCCTAACCTTGCCCTCTTATGTAATTTCATAATACCTTGATAAATCCTCTAAAATATGAGGTAAATGTAATAAGCCGTAATTTTTATTTATTTATATTGGATATATTTAATTTAATTAATTAATTAATTATAAGTTAATTAGTTGGGCTTATTAGCTAATGGGCTATAATATATTTTTAGGCGCATCGGAAGGATTAAATATATATATATATATATTTATATAACCAAAATAAAACCCTAAGATAGTCCTACGTTTTCTATCAGCCGTTTCTATAGAGGGAGAGTAGAGAGAGAACTGCGTGAAAGAGGAGGGGAAACAACGATCGATCTACAGTTGCATGTGATTTGGTTCTTAAATCAGGCAAGTAGAATGTTCTTCTCTTCCTCTTTGAACCCATAATCCTAGCACCTATGTACTCCGATTTTGCATGTTCTATGTATTTGTAAAGTTGTATATGGTATTATTATTTCCTGTCTCATAATACTTGATATAAATTTGTAGGTGTTATTCAAATTATATTTTTATATATTAAGTGTCGGTTTATTAATCAAATATGTAGCTTCGAACGGAGTAGGGTTAAATTCGTATACTATCGTTGGAATTATGTATTTTAAACAACTGGACTTGGACAACTGATATGGGTAATGATCTGTATATGTCAATCGGCATTGATATTGGGATCATAGCTTTATGAGCTTCTGGTAGGTGATGGATAAGACTGTAGACCTGTCAATGGATCGGATTCGGATCGGATCAGTTAAATCCAAATCCAATTTGTTAAGAAATTGGATTATCGGATTCGGATCATAATCGGGTTATCTGATTTTATTTTCAATCCATATCCGGTTAATATCGGATTCAGATCGGACTCGGATCATAATTGGATTATTGAGAGGTCTATTGATAAGGATGACAAAAACTCCCGATCCGCGATCCGAATCCGATAATTCGACGGATTTTCACTTAATTAATTCATATTCGAATTTCTTCATTATAGAATTTCTGATCCGAATATCTAATTAAAAAAATACAAAAGTATAAAAATCAATAAATACTGAAATACTAAAATTATTCACACTTTTAATAATTGTATTTATGATCAATCATTATTAATAAATAATAAAATAATTAACAACTAACATTTATATACATGTACAGTATTAAAGATATACACATAAAAATATCAAATATATATTTATATATCGCATTTCTACGTGAACCAATTCTTGGTATAGCTTTTGCCATATTTTATCATCTCATAAATATGAGTCAGAGATATATGGATAACCCAGAACCACACCCGTAACCCAAGTTAATTCGCGAGGTTTTTTAAATATATTTGATATCGGATCGGGTTATTATCGGATCGGATTGACATAAATCCAAATCCAATTTGTTAAGAAATCGGATTATCGGATTCGGATCCTAAACGGGTTATCGGATTTTATTTTCAATCCATATCCAGCTAATCGGATCGGATTCGGATCAAAATCCGATCCATTGACAGGTCTAGATAAGAGTGAAGGTGGGAATAGTTCCGATCATGTAAATCAAGACTTTGAGGACTTTAATGGTATCTTTTCATTATGTATATAAGTTAAATGAATTTTATGTTTTTTTTTAAGTCTTGAGAACTCTATAATGCAGATGGGACTTTTGAAGCATGACACATGTACACCTATGTTAGGTATACAATTGTAGACCAATTTATCATTACTAAATCATTGTCACCTGTACACCTATATATGGGTGTATATATATATATATATATGTTTATATAACATGTAGAATTCTTTTGAATTCTGGAGCATTGTTGCATAGACCGTGGTATAGGCTTAGTTGCAGAATTGGGAGTAAATTTCATGGAACCAAACGAAAGAATGAGTGTTGATTAGAATTCATTAATTATTTTAGGATTAATTAAAGTTTGGCAATCCTGAAATTATAATAATAATATTATTTTAAAAGCAAGCTTTGGTTGCCTAGATTGACTACTGACGTGTCATTTAATAAAACTTACATTGTTATAGTTATTAGGTGAAACAATTTAGTAATATATATATATATATAGATTATTTGCTTATGTTAATATTGAGATCATACTTGATAAATTCTCCCATACACAAAATAAATAATAAATATTATTTATTTATTTTATTTTATTGAGGAATGGAGGAAATCACGATGAACTGACTACTAAGTCAGTCTCATCTGTACCATAGTCGACTAGTCACGGTAGTAATAAGTTATTGGGTACGTGGTTATGGTTAGGCATGGTTAAATTGCCTATTGGCTTGTGCTTTAATTATGGCTGCACTTTATTTGTTTTGCTTGTTGACTTGTGGTTTAATTATGGTTGCACTTTATTTGTTTTGTCTACGGGCTTTTGTGATGTAATTATGGTTGCACTTTATTTATTTTGTCTATTGATTTATTATTTAGTTATGGTTGACCTTTATTTGTTAGTCTATATTTTAGAGGATTTTTATTTACAAGTTGTACAAAAAGATATAGGACTTATAATTGTTTTACTATTATATTTGGATGGGTTAGATGATAAGATTATTGGTACTCTGTTTGGAATCATGTAGAGTCTACTTTGCTCGTGGGTCTGACCCACCTTTGTTGTTTCAGGTCCTCGACAGTATCTGCCACAGGGTTGAGGACTCATCTCATTTGGTCACTCCTTTTCAAGTTGTTCAGTTTTTTACTTTATTTCAGAGTAGGGACTCAATTCATAAATATATTTAGACTCCTGTTTTCATTTAGGTTTAGGGGTCCATAAATTGGATTCCCGAGTTGTACCCTTTGGGGGATTTGGATTTCTTATTTCTTATATTCATAAAAATTAAACTTTTGGAATTCAATTATTTATTCATTATGTCTTTTGCTTCCGTGCTTGTTTATTATTGAGTGTTGATGCACCTTAGTTTTCGGTATAGGCTTGGCCAACCTATGCTTGAAAATTAGGGGGTATTACAGTAAATATGTGTATACACCAATACATAGAGGTCTGAAGACGTCGATCACTTAAAAACTCGAAGTAGGGACCAAATTGGAAAAATCCGAAAGCACCCAGAAATAAATCCTTCATAACAAGTGATCACGTGACCAAGCATTGGGACCTACGCTTGGGCGTAGGTCTAAGGCGTAGACCTATGCTTGGGCGTAGACCTACGCTTGGGCGTAGGTCTAGGGCGTAGGGTCCATTCCCAGCTTCAAAAACCAAAGCGTAGGTTAGAGTCATTCTACCTCTTTTTGCCTCTAACAACGTAGGTATGTTGCATCTTTTGTAGTTTTTTCATATTTGAGCTAAACTGGTCATCTCGAACTCCTGATGCTTTTGGATGAAGTCATAATGCCTGAAAATGACATTTTTGCCCTCCGGTGAAGTGACAATGTCTGGAAATGACGATTTTGCCCTCCGGTAGCTTCATTTGCTTTGACACACTCCTTGACTTCTTTCTCGAGAAAAAAACGAATATACTAACAACTGAATTTCAAATATACAAAGCTCTCAACATGACAATTCACTCAACATGGTTATTGTCTAAAACATGCCAAACACAAATAATACTATAAATGTTCTTACAATATGAAAAAAAATTCAACTATGGAAAAAGTTGCATTAAATCTCATTACTTTTTCAAAACTTTCCATTCTAATGATTCATATTCCAGATTTTTGCTGTAAATTGAATCATTCATCTCTTAGAAAGGATTTGGCTTTAACAGTTATAAATATAGGGTCTCTTCCCTTCATTCTTTCACAATTCATCACCCTTTTTAGAGAGAGAGAATAGTAGGAATTTATTCTTCTTGTCACAACATGGCAACTCAAGATTCGCTAGCCACATGTAAGATTGCATGTGAACGTGTGTTTTATGCGGATGGATATCCGGAGCCGGTCATAATGAAGACGATGGCTAAACTAGAAGAGAGGAGGTTAACACCATTGATAACTCCGACGTCCGATTTTGCTTTTCCCGATATTGTTCGTGATTTTTATAGCAATATGCGTTTTGAGAAGGTCGAGAATGGTGAAATTCTTCGCACCACCGTTAAAGGATGTACCGAGAGTATTGAAGTTTCCCCCTAGGTAATTATTATGGCGTGGAGAATACCACATGAAGAGCCTTCGGAGCTTGAAGGCAAATTCCGACCATATCATGCTCCATATTCTTCTTTTCGCCAAATGGTTCAGGAGATTTGTGACTATTACGAACCAACTTCTTATGGTCATAATTATTAGCTAAGCAAGTTTACCTATCGAATTGGAAGGATAAGTGTAACTATGAGGCAATAGATACTCTCTATCGATTTCAATATAAGCGTTGGGTGTCTATTCCTTCGGTTATTTACGAACATATGGTGACTCATTAGAGATGGTTAGTTCCTACACCATGTTCGTGGGCCAAATATTGGAAATTACCTTTTCCGTTCTTGATACAAATATGATTACTAAGCAATTGGGAGGTGATTTTAAGCCACCAAAGGAAGCCGAGATAATATATGTTAAGGATTACGATCATTGGAAGTTTATGGACTTATTTACCCACGAGGAGAAGAGTTGGTGGTGTAGTTACCAACAAAATTTATTTGAGGAGGAAAAAAGATGCACAAGAAGAGAAAGACACCAAGTGGCTAGAGGTGGAATAGAGAATCATTTGTAGGATTAGGGAATGGACGTAGAATTTTCTTTCTAAGTATTTTCTTTTTATTGTTTTTCCCACCAAATCCGTTTAGGATTGGTTCTATCTATGTTTTGAATTTATTTTATTTTATTTTATTTTATTTATTCTGCAATTTTTGTTCTAGGATTGTAGGCCCCTAAGGCCAAATCATGTGTGCTTTTATTAATAAAATTTCATTCCCTTGAAAAAATGCTTCATGTTTTATATTTTGGTTTATTTCATTATTCTCTCTCTATTGGATATGATCTTGGTTATTGCATAGTTTTCATTTTTTAATAGATCATCCAAAGCAAGTTTGGGGGAGATATGAGCAATATAATAAAGCAACCGAAATTACTCTTCAAGGGCGGTAACAATTTCTTCTCTACTTTATTTTTATTTTAAGACCATGAGGACATGGTCCACTTTAAGTTTGAGAGGGAGGAATTAGTTATTATATACTTTAAAGGAATGAGAAAAATAAATATATTCAAAATTTAAAAAAAATTATTAAATTTTTCATTCGAAATATGTGATTGAAATTTGATATGAGTTGATTTGTGTACATGTTATAACTAGAAAGTTATTATGTATGCATCTACCACACTCATGAGTATGTAATAGTTTGAGTAAATTGATTCTTAAGATATGGTCCACATTAGTGAATAAATGAGCAAAATTGAAACCGAAAAAGATAGTCTAGGCTTATAAAGCACACGCACACATTCGTTATAGAAAAACTAATTAACCTTTAACTATATAGTTGAAAAAATAGTTTTGTTTCAATGATAAGGGGAGTAGTTAAGAATAAAAGAAAAAAATTATATGAATAAGTAGTATGGAGAAAGAAAAAATGAAAAAAAAAATGCAAAAAGACAGTTCTTCAATATGAGTAACCGGATCTTGGTATCACCAATATCATTATTCACGTAAAAAGGGGAGAAAACTGATGACTATAAATCCCATGGAAGAAGTTCGGGCCCAGTTGGTTGGGACTAAAAATCCTCGTTGGAAAGTCCGGAGACTTAGAAAGACAAAAAGGGATAAAAATGAAAAAACAAAAAAGAGGTATATTGAAGTTGTGTCATGGAAAAACTTGATAAATGAAGTATAAAAATGGATATTAGTCTATTATAAAGAATATTCATAAAAATACGGAGAGTTATGTGGATCGGCTCTAGAAATTGATAAGTTTATTTCACCACTGTGGGGACAATTCTTTTAAATTTAATTCATGATAATTATTGTGTATGGGTGAGTGGGGATAACTTGTATGTATTTTATTTTGACAAAATTATGGCATATACATGATTAATGATTATTTGATTTCATGAACATACAAGAATGAAGAATGGTAGAATTTTTGGGTAGTATATTTAACCTTCACGAGACTTCACTCGTCCCCTCAATATTACCGAGGGGTTTAAAAGGCTTGTTACACGTGCTAAGTGTAATCGTACACCTTCACGAAAGAAAAGAATTAGTTAGATAGTTTAGTAGTTAATTAGTTTTAATTTATTGTACTAAATACACAATCATCACAAATTTTGAAAAGTTTTTATTGAATTGATTGCTAAGGGACTAGCAATGTTTAAGTTTGAGGGCTTGATATGAGTCAAATATCATATATTTAAAGCTCCTAATTATACATTGTTATGTTCATGTTTATCATTATATTGGTGCTTTTATACGGTTTTCGTGTTTTAAGACGTTTCAGTCCATGTTATATAAAACGAGTTTAATTCGGTGAAATAACTGGATTTGTGACTCAAGATTGTTCGAGAACCAAAACTATGGATAAAAGACATATGAAGGACCAAAAATAAGTCAATGATGCAAAAGGAGTGAAGATAAATGAAGTCGAGAAGAGAAACAGAGCAAACAAGATGAAATACAAAATTACAAGGTAAAGAACTACCGAGTACTCGGTAGTGCCTTCACTGAGTACTCGGTGAAGTGTGAAAGAGCGCGCACTTGAGCAAAAAGAGAAAAATGACCAAAACCTTTGGCGCACTTGCGTCCGTTTACGCATCATTCTTACCGAGTACTCGGTGAGAGTAAATACGTCAAGCCACATCAGCAACTTGTATATGCACCTCTGGGACCCGTTTCGGCCAGAATCAATTTAGGATGATCTCTATGCTATATTGGACACTATATTGACCATATTTGATGAGATTTATCACCATTCTTCAAGGAATATCATGATGCGCATTCCTAACTTAACCGTGAAGCAATCAGATTATCAGACAAATACGCCTTTTTTTCTATAAAAGATAGGGGTCTCCCTTAGGGTTTGGGGATGTTATATTAGTGTATTATATTGGAGTCTTAATACGTGGTTGTGGGAGATTAGTGCAAGAAGAACAACCATGAAGGGCGCGTCAACATCAACAATGCAGACAACCACTACCATGAACAACTAAATCGGTATCTAGGATTTTTAACAAAACCCTAGCCAAGTAATGTAGACTATTTCTTATTTTTATTGTATAAGGGGAAACTAAATGACACGTATGTGATGATTATATAGATGAGTGATTACGTCTGATTTTATACAAGATTCTTCATTTATTTTATGTCTTGTCTTAGCTTGAATGAATGTTTTATCTTGCACAATCATGGTTATTCAATATGAGTTAGAACTCGAATGCTTAACTCATGATTTTCTTCACAATGGTTTTAATTAACATGCAATCTTAATTTATACAAACCATGCTTCGAAGGGATAATGAGTGACATGTCATTAATTTATGTTAGTAGGAGTAGTTTAGAGTAGATGCATGTACTAGTTATACTCGGTAAAAGATGGATTAATTATTCCTTTTTTGGGATTAGGGTTTGCCAATGCTTGCGACCCTATATCTGATTCACATATGATAGACCGCCCTTTACAATTAAATAATTAGGAGAATATATTATGAGGTTAGTGGTGGAGTTAGAAATACCCTAGATCTTTATCTCCACTGTTTTCAAACACCAAAACCAAAATCTATCTTTACTTTTATGTTATTTTATTTCTTGTCCAATTAGTTATAGAAAACAAAACAAACAAAATTATCTTTTATAATTTAGTTACAATAATTATAAAAATGTAGTGAATTCATTAGTCTCTTTGGATACGATATACCCTATCTCATCTATATTATACTATAATTGATTCGTACACTTGCGATAGGGAAAACTAGGTCAACTTTAAGAGCTTATTTGCACAAACTATTATTTATTACCCAAGCCTAGTAAGGCCAAACCTAACAAGGACTGGTCCACTGATCATATACACATCAGCGGCCTACGCTTCAAGCATAGTTCAACCCAAGCCAATTTTTGCCTTTCTTCAGTCTTCGTTCTTTCTCCGCACTTTCTTCGACGCAACCGCTCCTCGCACCTCGTATACACTTTATTAAACATTTCAATACCCTTCTCATGACGATGACAAGCTTACGACTCGATCCTACAAATCAACAGACAAAAACTTAACTAAACTACATTTGTCACGCCCCAAATTCCTAGGACTCCGAAACCCGAGCCTAAGAGCTAGGGGAGTGAATGCGGAAGTAAAAAGAAACGAGAACCAAAAGACATTCAGTCATCAAACACCCATAAAGGGTTGCAATGAATGCCCAGATACCATGTTGTCACGCCCCTAAAGGGTGACACAAACCAAACGACTACTAGAGTAAACAATAACAAAGAAGTACATGGAATAACAATAAGAATATACTCCATGCCAACACGAATACTAAAAACACAAGAATATCCTTAGATACCAACAGACACGCTCCTAAATCCCTAAGACTCCCGAACTGGGACATCCAAGGAATCCAAGATGTGATCCTTAATACGAATGACCAACTAAGACATCATTAACCAAGAAAACACATGGGTTAATGATAGAAATGGTATATTCCATACCCAAATGACTAATAAAACTAAGCAGCGGAATCTAACGAAAATCCGGCAGAGTTCCGTTTGTAAATGGAACATCCGGACAACAATCACAACACAAGAACCTGCCAATAGCAATTCAATAATCACAATGGCTTCCAAGCCCCACATTCATCAATCCTAATAGGGCCGAGGTAGTGGAAAGAAACCAAAACCCCTCCAAACCCTCTAAACTCAACAGAGCCACAAATGCTCGAATAGGAATACAAGAAATGCACCTAGCTGTGCAAAATAAATACAATAACCATCAGAAAGAATTAATACAGGAACTAAAGAATACATCAACAGGGATATGCCAACAGACTGGCTCCCAAAAGAAAATACATAACAATCCCATAACAATGGGTAGAGAAACTGAAAGTGGATACCTATCGTCCCCAAACCCAGTCGTGTTGCAACCGTAACCGCATCACCCAACGCAACTCCAAAACCTGTAACAAGAAAACCAAGGAAAACTGCCCTTGCACCGCATCCTGCCCATAGCCGTATAATTCCTGCAACCTGGCGTGGAATACCAGGGGGGCAAATGAAATTCCCTCCGTGAGCAAATAAGCTCAGTGGGAAAAGATATCCTAACTACCACATCCTCTGATAGTTTAGGTAAAGCTAAACCGTCTAATAAGATATAAATATAGCCCAACTAGTCCCATCCACGCAAACCCAAGTCACACGCTCATATATTATCGTAAACGAGTATACATAAGTATATAGGGAATATATATATATATATATATATATATATACACACATATATATATATAAATACACAACATGAGTCTCTAAAACTCGTACTCCAAGTACCCAACACCAGTAGTCTACACTACTCTCACCAACGTACACTAGGTACACAACAACCCAAGTCAAATCTAACAATCATCAATGCTCACCACGCTAACCACCAAATCCAACAGAGGGAAACACACTCACCTCTAATATCCACAGGAAACAAAATCCACCAATAGTACCAAGGAAGGCTCAAATCCTACCCCCCGATAACACAGGAAGGAAAACACCCACGTCCTTGCGTACTAACACAACCATCCTCAATATATATATATATATATATATGTACAATATATATATATATATATATACGACAAACCTCATCCCAGTCCTAGGGAAAATCTACCTCTCAAAGGCTAGATCACCTCAATCATATCTCTTACTCAATGCCTTAAATCACATCATCACATTTACCTCATAACACTATCATCAATATATATATAACAAACCTCAATTGCTATCTCCAACAATATTAATAATTCACCAACACTCTCACTAAGGATAAGAAAAACCACGTAAGAGCCAAGAACCCAAGCAAGGGAAAAGAAGTCCCAATGCTACACCAACAGATAACCGAGACACAATGTCAAGGTTAAGAATACCCAAACAAGGAAAGAACACCACGAATGAACCAGAAAAGAACACCACAAGTGGACAAGGGAACCAAAAGCGAATGGCCGAGTATGAAAGTAATTAAAAGAGGAATCCCAAGGATTTCCATAGTTTTTAAGAAAAAGGTTTTTAAAACTCAAACCATTTCATTCGGCATCCATGCCCCTAACAAGTGAAAAACCCCAATCACCTAGATGGTGACATCAACAACCCAAAGAAAAGGAAAGGCAACACTATAAGTGTGCACTGAACAACACCAAGCCTCCTAACCGAGACTTAGAACGATCCGAAGAAAAGGTGAAACAAGAAACCACCTTTCAAAATACTACAAGTCGAGATTTTGAGAAAGAAGTCTCAAAATCTCAGAATCTCTAGACAAGTGATAAAATAGTTTTCTTTTTAGAAATCACACAGTAAAAATGACCGTCTTGCCCCCGGTCTCCGTCAGTCGCCATCACAGGCTTTTAAAAGTTGAAAATCATTTCAAAGAAGATCTCAAGATCATTTTATAAGTATTAAAACTGTTCGTTTATTCGGGGGTAGGCGAAAACGGGTTTTTCCTTTTAAATACAAAAGTTTACTTTCAAAACTTAGAAAGCACCGTTTTCGAAATGACAGCCACATAAGAATGAACAACTCCACGGATTCCTATAATGCCCAAAAGGACAATAAAGGAAGAACAACACGTTGGACTCACGGAAGACCACCATCCGTTTCCAACTCCACCAAATCAAATGATACCACGAGGAAGAGGTTCGGCACCACACCGTAACCGACAACTCAAGGAATGACATACAAGTCAACGACCACATACTAGTGTACAAAACACAGTACCAGGAATGCTTAAGGGAAAGGACTAAGCATAAGAATCAAGACTGTCAGACTACAGTACCTCGAGTACTTAATGAATCTCTAATCATAACCTCTTCTCATCAATCAAATCTCACACAACTCATCACTCGCCTTCTCTGAGGCCTCAATTATCAATTGACACAAAAATCATCCCTAACCTCAAATCTTCAAAAGAGTTCACACAACTAACCACGATCACCAAACTACTAACCACAGTCACAGGGCTACTAACCACAATCACAAGGCTGCTAACCACAATCTCTAAGGCCTCAACTCAAGTCAAGCCTACGGTCCACCACTAGCCTCCGCTAACCACATGAATCACTATGCCAACACGCATAACCTCCCCCAAGGGTACTAAGGTATACAACAAGTACAAGGATATACGTTTCATTATACTTATTAATTATGGCATATTATCATTTTCTTCCACATTAATTACTTTCAACTGAGCATTTATAAAATATGAATTTAATTTACAATATTCATAAATAGCATGCTCCAACAACACATGTAATATAGCACATATACATGTCAAACGAGATCACATAAATAATAGGCAGTGTAATGTGACTCAACACTCCCCGTGATACTCACACACAACACACCATTCCCAAGGGTAACGGATACAAACTCTGTCCACTCATCATAGTGTAGAGTTACCACACCGACCTTTCCCAAGTGATTTTCTCTCTATCACTTCAACAGGGAAGACGGTTGTACGAGAGCCCAACTTGCAACTCCGTACGCCATGACTACCCTTGAGTCAAGAACATGAGCCTCTACCTGGACTCCTAACTCACATTTGCCGGCTTTTTAGTTCCGTAGGCGTGATACCTCCTGGCCAGTTGTTGTGATGATCCGACACAAACGTCTACTCGTGCCCCACGCACAAAGGAAGTAGACCACACCAAATGAACTCTCTCTGCCAATGGTGAAACCGTGCACTACATGCACCAACACCCATGTGCTCACACGACATGGTGTACAATCAAATCATATCTCAATCATAAATATGTAATACATCATATTTATAAAAATACCCACATGGTAATATAAGTCTCAAAATCTCTTTTCATGCTTTAAAATACAATAAAGCAATTAAATCATATGAAAACAGTTTCATATACATTTCATGTTTTCAAAATATATTTTCTTTAATTCCTTAGAAAATATTTTCAATTTCAATTAACATACCTTTTTAAAATAATTTAAACAGATAATCCACGTAATAAAAGGGGACCTAGAATAGCGTCTAAGTCTCTCACGTCCAACGTTTTCAAAATCTTCTAGCTCATTTAATTCTCAAGAGAATTTCTAAGTCGTCTATTCCTATTCAATTCAATTAGGAATATATCTAATCTCGTAGGAAATAATTTAATTAATTTTCTTAAATTAATTCCTAAGTCCAATTCCGATTCTAAACGAATTATAGATATTTAAATTAACGATTTAATATATCTATAATAAATTAAATAAGAGTTTTGCACCCCTAAACTACTTCAATAATGCGGAGTGAGAAATATAATTTCCCACCTAATTATACGTTACCGAACAGTCCGAAACAGCACAGTGTCGGCGCCCGAATATGAAGCCCGCCGACCAAAATCGTCCAAAAACTATTTCGAATATATCGAAATGTCCGTCTCGACAACCTATACGATATATATGAAGCCCATTAATAATCGGTTAATTAATTGGGTTAAATCTAAAATACCCCAAACGAAATCTATAACCTATAAATGCGATTTCCGGGCAAATCGTTCATCGTAAATTCACGAAATTAATATATGACGAATACTACGTAGGTACGAAACTACTCACCGAAAATCGGCTCAAACCGATCACCGGAAGGTCGCCTAAAAATTGGCCGAAACCCAGCCGAAGTCGCCACTGCTCGCGCGAACAGCAGTGGCCGTCCCTGGCGCCACCATGCGCGACTGCCAGACCACCACCACCGGACCACCACGCCGTAGCCGCCGCATCGCCACCCAGCCCGATCGCCGCCGCTCCAGGTCGCCGACCCTGGCTCCAGCCGCAGCTGCTGCTGCGGCAACCTGTTGCCTGCACCAGCGCGACCCTCTCTCGCCGCTTCTCTCTCTCCCTTTCTCTCTCGCCTGACCGGCGAATATGGTGATGATGGAGAGCAGGAGTGAATGAAGATGTGGTCGGCTGCAGAGAAAGGAGGAGCTAGGTCGTCATGTGGAGAATGAGAAGATAACAGATATGCGTACATGTATATACCTATATATACTAATTGCATAACTAACCCTCAACTTCTCTATAATTGCAAAACGAACCCCACTTCAATATATATATAATTAAATATATATATATATAATAAATCCCAATTTATTACGGACCAACCCCCAAGTGTAGTTTACGTAACTGGTAATTACACGGGACACCAATTTACCAAATTAGTCCGAAAGAATTATACCGGTTTAGAAATCCAACAACCGGAACACCAAGAAGGTAATTTAATACGCTTCGCACCGGATCAGTAAAAGTACTAATACCGTGTAGTCAACAACAAGAACTCGCGTAGTTGTCAAAGAGAAACCGTAAAGTCATCCGGTCAACTTTAAAAGTAAACGCGAAAAATTTACAGGTACCAAATACCAAGAATAAACAATACGTCATAACAAGTGACGTCATTATTGAAATTAAATTAAAATTAATTTCAGGAAAAAGGAATATAACACGGGGTGTTACAACATTCTACAGGTACAAACTAGGTTCAAAAGTTACTCTTAATCACCTAGTACCAATGTTTAACATCGTTGGCACGATGTTACCACTTTTCAGTATTCGGGCTCAAACTCTTCTAGCTCGTGTGTCGGGTCAGTTAAATCCATCATCTCCACAACACGCTCAACTGGCTGAACATCAATATAATGTTTCAATCTCTGACCATTCACAACGAACTTCTTTCCGGTATCTAGATCATCAAGCTCTACTACTCCATGGGGGGAAAACTTTGTAATCGTGTACGATCCATCCCATCTTGAGTGAAGTTTACCAGGAAACAGCTTTAATCTCGAATTAAACAGCCAAACTTTCTGGCATTGCTCAAAGAGTTTCCTTCAAATATGTTTGTCACGAAAAGCTTTTGTCTGAGCCTTGTAAATCCGAGAGTTCTCATAAGCATTGTTTCTCAACTCCTCAAGCTCTGCAAGTTGGAGTTTCCACTGAGCACCGGACTTTTTTATATCAAAGTTCAACCTCCGAACTGCCCAGTATGCTCGATGCTCTAACTCTACAGGGAGATGACACGCCTTACCATAAATAAGACGATACGGTGTCATACCAATCGGCGTCTTATACGTTGTCCTATAAGCCCACAGTGCATCATTTAACCTTTAAGGCTAATCTTTTAAATCAACTCGCACTGTCTTCTCTAAGATATTCTTTACTTCCATGTTCGAAACCTCCATTTGTCCTTGTGACTGGGGGTGATATGGTGTACCAATCCTATGATTGACGTCATCCTTCTGACACATACCATCGAGAAAATGGTTATTAAAGTGTTTTCCACCGTCACTGATTATCACCTGTGGTATACCAAATCTTGAAAAGATGTTAAACTACATAAATTTCAACACTGTCTCATGATCAGCGTGCTTGGTAGCTACAGCCTCTATCCATTTTGACACATAATCAACCCCCACAAGTATGTACTCTTTCTTATCTGCTTTCAGAAATGGTCCCATGAAATCTATCCCCCATACATCAAATAACTCAATAACTAAAATCGGGTTAGAGGCATCATATCACGTTGAGATATGGATCCCAACTTTTGGCATCGCAAAAACGCTTTTCAATATTCAAATGCATCTTTGAATATGGACGGCCAATATAACCCACTTTACAGCACCTTTTGGCCTGTCTTTTGAGCTCCAAAATGCCCCCCACATTCTAGTGTGTGGCAAAACTTCAGAATACTTTGCACCTCATTTTCAGGAACACACTTTCTGATTATCTGATCAGAGCAATACTTGTACAATCGCAGATTATCCCAAATATAAAATTTGACCTGGTTGAAGAATCGACCTCTTTCATTCTTAGACCAACCTTTTGGAATCTGACCCGTGGCTTTATAGTTCACAATGTCAGGATACCATAGTGTCTACTCCATGATAGACACACTGAACATATGTTTTTCCTGGAATGAATCCTTAAGAGGAGTAGTTTCCTTTGTAGTCTAGACAATGATCCTTGACAAATGGTCAACAACAACATTTTTAGAACCCTTTTTATCTTTAATCTCCAAGTCAAATTCTTGCAGCAACAAAATTCATTTAATTAGCTTGGGTTTAGAATCTTTCTTCGTCAGCAAATGACTTAAAGCCGCATGATTCGAATAAACTACTACCTTGGTACCTAATAAGTATGATCAAAATTTATCCAAGGTGAACACAACCGCCAACAACTTCTTCTCTGTGGTTGTGTAGTTAATCTGCACATCATTTAGAGTTTTACTGGCATAGTATACCGCATATGACAGCTTCTCCTTTCTCTGACCTAATACCGCACCTACTGCATAGTCCGAAGCATCACACATTAGCTCAAATGGTAGAGACCAGTCCGGTGGATGAATGATTAGGGTTGTTGAGAGTTGAGTACGCAGCTCCTAAAAAGCATGAAGACACTCTTCATCAAATACAAAGGTCGCTTCCTTAGCTAATAAGTTACACAGTGGCCGGGTGATTTTACTAAAATCCTTGATAAATCATCTGTAGAACCCGGCATAGCCTAGAAAATATCGTATTTGTTTAACAGACGTGGGAGGAGGCAAATTTGAAAACAATTTGACTTTCGCCTTGTCAACCTCAATCCCCTTTTTTGATATAATGTGGCCAAGCACTATTCCCTCTTGAACCATGAAATGGCTCTTTTCCCAGCTTGGAATTAAATTCGTCTCTTTACATCTCTAAAGCATAAGTGCTAGATGTTTTAAACAATCTTCAAAGGTTGCCCCAAAAACTGAAAAATCATCCATGAATACTTCCAAGAACTTCTCCACCAAATAAGAGAATATAAACATCATACACCTCTGGAATGTAGCTGACACATTACATAAACCAAAAGGCATCCGTCTGTATGCAAATGTACCATATGATCAACAAGATCAATCGCCACTTGGTTATAGCCGGATTATCCATCCAGAAAATAGTAATAACTCTGTCCAGCCAACCTCTTTAGGATCTAATCAATAAATGGCAATGGAAAATGATCTTTCCTGGTATGAGAATTGAGTTTTCTATAATCAATACACACACGCCACCCAGTGGTCATGCGCTATGGAATTAGCTCTCCTTTTGAGTTAGGTACAACTATAATGCCTAATTTTTTTGGCACCACCTGAGTAGGAATCACCCATGTGCTTTCGGATATGGGGTAAATAATACCCACATCTAGCATCTTTACCACCTCCTTCATCACCACCCCCTTTATATTTGGATTCAATCTCCGTTGCATCTCTCTAGATTGTTTTGCATCCTCCTCTAAGTGTATGTGATGCATGAAAATCAAGGGGTCTATTCCTTTCAAATCAGCAATGCTCCATCCTATTCCCTCTTTATTGTCACTCAAGACCTTGACCAGACTCGATTCATGTTCTTCTATCAGCTTTGATGATATGATTATAGAAAGAGTCTTATCTGGTCCTATGAAGACATATTTAAGCTTCTCAAACAATTCTTTCAGCTCCAATGTATGAGGAGTTATCAAAGACGGAACTAGTGGTGTATTCAAGATTGTGGGAAGCGGCTCAATCGGCACTATCCATGGTTATCCATATAATGCAGTCTCTAATCCAGCAATGTCTGCATAGTTCTCACTCATCTGCTCATTCCAATCCTCCGGTTCATCCTCTAATCTTACTTTAGTGAGAGGAGACTCTATCACATCTTTTTCCAAGATTTTAGGTGCAAATTTTTCTACAATCTCCTCAATCTCATCAACCTGTCAATTCGAAGACATTCAACTGACTCAGGAAATGGTGATTGTCGTTAAATACATTCATCGGCACCTTCATATTTTTGAATGATAGCTCAATTGCCCCTGTTCTGCAACTAATACATGCATTGACCGTGGCCAAGAATGGTCTTCTTAAAATCACAGGGATGTGCTTCTTGGAATCATGGACAAGCTCTGTATCGAGAATTATAAAGTCCACTAGAAATTAAAACTTGTCCACTTGAACAATTACGTCCTCCAAAATCCCTCTTGCTTGGTTTATTGACCGATCAACAAGTTGAAGCACTACCATGGTGGGATTGAGCTCTCCCAACCCTAGCTGTTGGTAAACTGAATAAGGAAGCAAGTTAACACTCGTACCTAGATCAAGAAGAGCTCTACCAATTTCCTGGTTGCCAATGATGCAAGGAATAGTAGGAGCATCGGGATCTTTTCTCTTCGATGGTGTGTTGCTTAAAAGCAATGAACTTACTTGCTCAGTTAGCAAGATTTTATTCGGGACCTTCGCTCTGTTTTTCCACTTTTGGGTACAGAGGTCCTTCAAGAATTTAGCATAGGGAGGAATTTGGGCAATTATATCCAAGAGAGGCAAATTGATTTTGACTTGCCGAAAAGTCTCCAGTATGTTAGATGTTTTCTATTTACCATATTTGGTTGGCTCTCTTAGACGTTGAGGAATTGACGTTGTTTCCTCGTAACTCGCCCTTTTTGGCTCTTCTGGTAACGCCTGATAAATGTCCTCCTCCACTTGAGTCTGGTCTTTCTGAATCTTCTCAGCCACCTTTTCCACTACCTTTCTCTTACTCACCCTCTTTTCATGCTGCTCTTCAACCCTGTTTTCTACCTCCTTCCCACTTCTCAAAGTTGTGATAGCTTGGATCGTCTCATGCGGATTTTGAGCAAAAGATCCGAGCTCCAACGCTTGTTTAGGCCTTGGGTTGACTACCGGTTGACTGGGCATTCTCCCTTCATCTCGCTTATTCATCGTATTGCACACTTGACCCACCTGCATCACCAGCTTCGCGATCTCTTGAATATTAACGCCTAGCTGGTTCTGAATGGCTAGCAAAGTCTTGTCCAGGTTAGTAAAATCATAAGCCGACGATTGTGGTTGTGGTAGAGTCTGACTCCTTTGAGGCTAGGGTTGGAAATTTAGTTGGTATTGGTAATTGAAAGGTCGATTGCCTTGAGCGTTAGGCTGAAAATTTTGAGTCATGATTTTTGATTGAGCATTGAATGATTGTTGACTCGGAGGAAAATTTATTAGAGGATTTTCCACATTCTAAGAACGGTATGATAGATGTGGATGATTTCGCTAATTCGAATTGTATGTATTGGAAAAAGAAGTATTATTCGAACTGGTCCATGCTGCATTAGCATCAGCGGTAACAAACTCACTACCCTGACACTCATTTTAGGGAAAATCTGATCCTACAGCTAAGACCTCTCTCGGGGCTAATTGTGTAAGATTAATAAACTTATCGAGCTTCTCCCCTAACACCGCCACCGATTCTCTAACATCATCGTGGTTATCTTCTTTATCAATGACAAATGCTTTGTCAGATCTTCTTTCACGTCCATTCTGCGGACGCATCTCAAATTCATATTGAATCGAATTGTCGCTAATATTGTCAAACATATCCAAAAGTTCTTTCACTGGCATCAATGTGAACTTCCCCCCTACTGTTGCACCAATCAAATTTTTATGCTTGGATCCCAATCCAAGATAGAAGTTCCGCACAATGTCCTGCTCCACGAACTTGTGATGGGGGCACTTTCGCATAATTTCATTGAATCTATCCCACGCGTCATGGAATTCCTCACCGGGCAATTCTCGGAAATAGGTAATCGTTTCCTGTGTTTCATGGGTCCTACCCGCGGGAAAATATTTTTCTAAAAATTCAGCTTGTAAGGTTTCCCAGTCTCTTTTAACCTCCTTATCTAAAATGATATACCATCTTTTAGATTTCTCTTTGAACGAAAAAGAAAATAAACGCACACACAAAGCATTCGTACTTAGATTCTTCATTCTGACTGTAGAGGTCATTTCTAAGAAATCGTTAATATGCTGATATGGGTCCTCTATCCTAAGTCCAAAATACTTCGGAAGCATATTAATGACACTAGATTTGATCTAGAAGCGTTTGACTCCATTTTCCTCTAGAAATTTAGCATATGATTCATATGCGAACGACGCGTAGTATCCCTTCAAAGATGTGGCTGATGCCTTTCGCATTTTAGCATTTTGATCGACCATCTCTTCTTGCTCCAACTATTGACGACACTCTAATTCCCTAGCTCTACAATTTTGATGAAAAGTTCGTTCGATCTCAGGATCAAAGGGTACTAACGCAGTATTAGGGTCAAAAAGGGATCTCCTATCGGTCATGCACTAAGCAAAAATTTTCTCTTCCTTTTTTTATGAAAATAAATTCAACTAATTCTAAATTATTCTAAATATCAACAGAAAATAAAGCAAAAACTAAGTGCAAAATTAAGCTAATCTAAAACTCACAAGAGGTCCGTTGACGCAACTTCACGCTACTCCGTTATCCTCGTTTATGCCTTTCAGAATACCTGTCAATCACACAAAAATTCTAACTTTATATACACTACAATAACGCAATATCACTAAACTACTAAAGCAATGAATAATATCAACTCCCCGGTAACAACGCCAAAAACTTGATGTCTGTTTAGAGGGGATTAAAATAGTGGTTAAAAATAGTCTCTTATGACAGCCTAGGTTTTACCTACCCGCAAGCACACGAGTCAATTGTAATATAAAAATGGCTTGTGATAGGGAATGTCGAACCCATAAGGACTTGGTTATTCACTTCAGCAGTTTAAAAATATTGAATTATGGTTTGAAAAAATGTTTGATTTGATTTTGAGAATTTAAACTAAAGCTAACTAATAACATAATTTAAATGATAGTTACAAGAGAGATAAAACTAGGGTTTTCATCGCTCCATCACTAAACTCATAATATAACTTTCAGTTTGCTCAATTGTAAGAAGGACGATTTATTTCCATGAATCATAATGTACCACAAATAGTCGAATACATTTCCAAAAAGGATATCATCAACCGGGTTCGCTACAACCCATCTCCGAACAGAATGTATCTAGTGTATGTTATTTACGTTACTCTAATCTGCTCCTAAAACATGAAATTAAACTAAAGCATTTCTATGATACCTCGCTGAGGCGTGGCCGTGTAAACCTAGGGTCTCAAGTGTTAAGAACCATTATTGTAGAAAATCACAACTTGTTTAGAATAATCATGATTGTGTAAGAAAGTATACTCATTCAATCTAAGAGAAGAATTTCTGAATAAATATACAAACTTGTGTCAAGAATAAAACCGTTCACTCATCTACAATAATCATCATAGTATAGTATTAGCTTCCCCTTCATTATAATTGAAAACAAATATTAAAAGCTACATTACTTGGCTAGGGTTTTGCTAGAAAACCCTAGATACCGGTGTAGCCACTCATGGTTGAAAGAGACTGTACTATTGATGTAGAATCAGCCACCATGGTTATCTTCTTCGGATCTCTCGGTCTTCTATAGCTTCTCTTCTTCAAAAGATATATAACTCCAGAAGCTGCTCTGAAATTTCAACGTGTGAAAAACCTCCCTTCAATTGATGTGAAGTTTGATATTTATAAGCAAAGGCTGAGGGAAACCCTAATGGTTGCCCTTTTTGGTCATTTTACACAAAAAGTCATCAAAATCCTATATTCTGATATATATGTGTATATGCACGTGCATCGAAATGAGAAGTCATAACCGCCACATAGAAAACAAGTCGGGGCATTTTTGTCCTTTCTGCAACTTTTTTCCCTGCCAGACTCCTACGCTTGAAATGTAGCTCTGCCTACGCTTGAAGTGTAGGCAGATGCGTAATTAAATTGGGATACATAGTAGATAGGTAGAAATAGCACTTTCCAGCTACTTTTGGCAACTGGATGCGTAGGGTATGCGTAGCCAAACCCCCTGAACCAACTTTTCTTAGGAATAGTGCCATTTGAACCCCTTTGACTCACTTATCATAATTTCTGAAGTCGTGGCTCGAAAAAATGACGTTTCTGCCCTCCGAGAGCCACTTTTCTCTTGAAAACATCTCTTAAGCTCTCATATTGCATAGAAATTAGCATTTCTATAGTTAATTCACCAAAGTTAGCTCTTTTTCATCGTTAAGCTCCTGAAACACGCTTAAACACACAAAAAACATAAAAATACCAAATAACAAAATGAAAAGACGTAACAAATGCAAGATAGGGGCTTAAAATGGACAATATTAAGCACCTATCATTGTTGATTCTTGTAGTCATTTCCAGTGACGTCATACCTCAGAATTCGCTGATTCCCCGAATGGGAGTCTCTGAAAGAATCGAGCGTGACAAGAAAAATGAGTGATATATACAATAATTAACCCTAGCCGCACCCCAAAGGGCAGACCCCTTTTGTGATCAGAATCCATCTCCATCATCATTTAAAATCCCATAAAATAATTTCTTCATACCACTTTGTGAACCATCTCCATGGATCAATTGCTCAATTAAACTGGCGATATGTGATTTGTGGTTGGAAAAATCTCCACATTCATGTCTTTCTGCATCCAAAAGAGAAAGAAACCTATTCATCATCTTCGTCCTTCATCTTCAGCCATAGTTCATAGATCATTTCATTCATCCCCTTCATTCAATGCGAAGCTTCAATCGCTTATTCAGAGACAAAACCCTCGGCCAATCTAAGCGAGAGAGCGCCGCCGCCGCAACCACCAATTTCGCAGCCACCACTGCCCCTTCGCTTCCCTCCTTATTCGGTGATCGCCGCATACAAGATCTTTGTTGTCACACCTCAATTGGGAAGCCTCTGACCTCGAGCTTGTCACAACTTATTTATCTGGCTCGAGCTGTGAGCGAAACAAGTCGCTTATCGAGCCAGCTTGAGCTCCATCGAGCCGAGTTCAAACTCGGCTTCTTCCGACTCAATCGAGCTCGAGCCGAGCCGAGCTCGAGCTCACCTATGAAGGAGTCGAGCCGAGCTCCAATACTCGACTCGGCTCAGCTCGTTTACAGCCCTACTTATGCGCCTTCCTTATTCATGGTCCATGACTGACCTTGTGTGTTGTTCCTTACACGAGGTACCCCACCGATCTTCATAAGTGTTCCTTCCATAAAGCTCTCTTTCAGAGGCAAACTCTCCATTCTTAAACTATGTTTTGACCGGATTCTCTACCTCGGAGATACGTAGGCAACTTGAGGTTTACATCGAGTTCGGTCACTCCACCGTCTGCGTCCCACCGCATAGATGGAAATCTATCATTTCTTTTCTTGCACTGCATGGATGATAGCTTTTTCTTTCTTCTTTTACACCATTTTCGTAAAGCATAAATAATAGAAAATGGAAAACAACTAAAAGATGGCACTAACTTACTTGGGCCTTGATCTCCTCGCTCTTATCGATTAGATCATATCTACGGAAGCGAAATGATACGTATACACACCCTAACACATCGTAAGATAAAGTAAGTGACCGTAATGAGTGAGGGCTGATGGGGTGCCTATCGCAAGTGCACGAATCATATTGTAGTGATGTGACGTCAGGTGTGTAAAAATATGTGGTTAAAAATGACACCTTAATGACTCTAGGTTTTACCCTACGCAAGCGCACGTATCAATTGTAGAATAGCAAAACGGCTTGAGTAAGGGATATCGATCCCACAGAGACTGATATTGTTCACTTTAGCAATTCATAAACACTGAATTATATTTCTGAAAATTGTTTGCTTTAGGTGGTCGAAGACCAAATTATCTATTTTAACTAAAATTATCTAGAAAACAAATTAAATTAGTTGTGATTCAGATGAGAGAGAAAACTAGGGTTTTCATCACTCCACCACTAATCGCATAATGTAGTTCATTATTGTTTCAACTATAAGAGGGCGATCCATAACTGTGAATCAGGTCGTATTGCAGATAGCTAAATACGACCCCAAAAAAGAGTACCATCAACCAGATCGCGACAACCCGTCTCATGACTAACCTAACTAGTACATGCCAATTATATTACTCTAATCTACTCCTAATGCATGAAAATAAACTAAAGCATGTCTATATTAAATCGCCAAGGCACGACCTGTGTCAACCTAGGGTTTCAAGTTTCATTACCACAATTGTGTAAAAAACCATGATTAAGCATCCGAGTTCCAGCCCATATTGAATAATCATAATTGTGCAAAATAATATATTTATTCCATCTAAGACAAGAATTTAGAACAAACATATAATTTTATATTGCAAATCAGTACGATCTCTTAACTACTACAATCATCACAGTATGGTTACAGTTTCCCCTCGTTTATAGTTAAAAACAATAAAAGTACTACATTACTTGGCTAGGGTTTTGCTAGAAAACCCTAGATACCGAGTTAGTTGGCTGTGGTAAAAGGTGACTGCATCGTTGATGTAGAAACGCTCTCCATTGTCTTCTTCGTCGGATCTCTAGGTTTGAATATGGCTCTAAACAACAACAAGTCTGAATAAATAAACGTCTCACAGAACCAACTAGTCTCTATCTATCAGAACCTGCAGAAAATATATATATCTCTCTTTTATCTCTCTCCCGTGAATGATGTATGGTCTTATATATATATAGGCAATGGCATAGAGAGGCCCTTTTCAGTCTTTTCACTATTAAAACTCATCCAAACCCTAAATATAAGTGTATATACATGTATACCAAGGTCTAAAGTCACGGGCACGTCTTCTAATTAAGCCCGGGGTGAAACAGGAAAAATCACGCAGAAATCCTCAAAGTTGTCGCACTTACGCTTGGGGGCTACGCTTCAAGCATAGGTCCAAGCGTAGATTTTGCAATTCTAGCCACTTTTTGGTACTGGAAGTGTAGGCACAAGCGTAGGGTTTTTATGGAAAATCACTTTTCTCCATGAATGCACCAAAACGTCCGTCTTGAACCCACGATACTTTTTGTTAAAGATGACGATTTCTGAAAATGCTGTTTTTGCCCTCCGGGAGCCATTTTTGTCTCGACTTGCCTTTTTTTACTCTCCTTTTAGATAAAAAGAACACACTTTTCAGTTAATTCACCAAAGTTAGCTTCATTTCTTCATTAAGCTCCTGAAACATGTTTTAACACATAAACAACATAAAAATACCAAATAATGAATGAAAGAACGTAAGAATAGTGAGTCAATGGGTCAAAATGACTAATATTTGACACCTATCATGTAGTACAGTTCGGCTTGAGAAAAGTTATCGAACCTAAGGGACTAAGTTGTATTCTGAAGTCTCGCAAAGTAATACTCTTGAATTTCTATAAAATTATGATTTGTGGTTTATGATTTATTAACTAATTAACTAATAAAGCAAGTAAAGATAGACTAAGACAATAAAGTAGAGATAAAATCTAGGACTTTTATACTCCACCACTAACCGCTTAATATAGTTATTTATTTGATCAACTGGAAGAGGGCGATCCATCACCCATGAATCAGATTATACCGTAAATAATCGAATATATCTCAAAACAGATACCGTCAACTGAATTCGCTAAAACTCATCTTCGGACAAAGTATGATTAGTGCATGCCATCTACTTTACTCTAATCTACTCCTACAACATGAAATTAAACTAAAGCATGTCTATATCACCTAGTCAAGGCATGACATGTGTAAATCTACGGTTTTGGGTGTTAAACACCATTGTGTAGAAAATCATGATATGTTAGAGAACACTAGATAAAGATGATTGATTGAGATAATGCATTCATTCAATCTAAGACAAGAGTAGAATAAATATAAAACTCATTATATTAAAAAACTATGGTCACTCATCTACACAATCATCACATATGTGGTCTTCAGCTTCCCCTCGTTAAATTGAAACAAACAAATAAACTACATTACTTTAGAAAATCCTAGATACCTATTTAGTTACTCATGGTGGAAGGAGACTGTATCGTTGATGTAGAAACACCCTCCATGATCGCCTGCTCCGGATCTCTAGGTCTTGAATGACTCCCTTCTTCAAAAGATGAAAATCTCCAGAGATAGTGCTTTAAAAATTATGTATTTAGAAGCTCCTTAGATCTGGTCCAGACCTTCATATTTATAGAAGAAGTTGAGAAGAGTCCTACTTGTATTAGACTTGTCCCGCTTGGAGTAGGATTCCTCTTTGATGTGTTTCTCCTCAATTATGAGCCAAAACTGTTTAATCTAATATAAATATACACTATACATGTGCTTAAAGGTGTTGAAGTCAGAGATAAGTCAAAAGAAGTTGAATCGGAGCGGGACTCAAAAACCCAACTACTGCCTATGCATGACCCTACGCTTGAGCGTAAGGTTTCCTACGCTTGAGTGTAGCTTGGCATATGCTTAAGTGTAGGCCTTGTGCGTAGCTCTTCAGCCATGTGCATAGCTCGTGCGTTGAAATTATGATTCCATCCACTTTTTGTTTGATGTTTGCTTAGATATACATATGAAAAATCATGAAAATCACTTTTTCCAATTATTCTTTCATTTGAACCCCCTTCACTCCGTTAGTTTATTTCCTGAAGTTTTAGCTCCACAAAATGTCGTTTTTGCCCTCCGGGAGTCACTTTTTGCTTGAAAACTTCTATTTCTCTCTCTTTTCAAATAGACACAAGAACATCTTTGGTTAATTCACCAAAGTTAGCTCGTTTGCTTTATTAAGCTCCTAAAACATGCTTAGACATGCAAACCACATAAAAACACCAAGTAACGGAATAATAAGACGTAACAATACCGAGTTAGGGGCCTAGAATGGACAACATTTAGCACCTATCACACCCCCAAACTTAAATATTGCTAGCATCTTAGGAATGAACTTACATGAGAACTTTGAAAACACTTTTTGATGATTATCTATTCTAACTATTCTATATTATCCCCTTGCTTTCATGAGGGTCGACGATTACACTTAGCATATGTAAC
Source organism: Cornus suecica (assembly GCA_963922005.1). NCBI lineage: Eukaryota > Viridiplantae > Streptophyta > Magnoliopsida > Cornales > Cornaceae > Cornus > Cornus suecica. The sequence continues at coordinate 64,077,300 of OY998238.1, read as the reverse complement.
AAGCCTTTTAAACCATTAGGCAATGCCTAGTGGACAAGTGAAGTCTCGTGAGGATTAGCTATATTACCCATAACTTCTTTTCATTCTTCATTCTCATACATTCATGCATTCACACACTTGGTAATTAAGTCATGCTACAATATACAAGATAATACAGATACAAGTATTCCCACTCACTACCATATAACAATTATCTCGAGTTAATGTTGAGAATGGTCCCCACTGGATTAGACAACCTTTCGTGTGTAAGTGAACTTCCCCTACAACAAATTAATATACTTTTATATCTCTTCATCGTTTGCTTCTTTTGCAATGTTTTTCACTTAATCTTTTTTTCTTCTCTCTTATTTTTTTTTTCCAACCTAGTGGCTTTAGCAGACATTGGGCCAATGATTCCTAAGCTAGATAGCTTTAGGACACTAGGTGATAAAGTACCCATCGGGCTTAGTAATCCAAACCATTTATGCTCGACTTGCAAAGACTTTCTAATGCTTCACTTCCTTTTTTTTCTTTTCCATATATTTTTTCCCTTTTTTTCCACAACATTCAAATACTTTCCGACTCAATACTCAAAGATCAACTAATTTAACAATAGGGGTCATTTGCATGTGCTTATAGGTCAAAATCGTCATTCTCGGTTTCGATTTCACTAATTCATTTACCTATGTAAAACCACATCATCTCACTAACTCAATCTAATCATATTACTCTCATAAGCGGGAATATTGCATCACATACTACTTATATATCATAAACATAAATTCAATCAACCTGTAGTGCAAAACACTCATGCATGAAAATAAAGAATTTCTCAAAAAAAATCAATTTTTTTTTCAATCATTCCCTATACCCAACTATACCTCCCCCCCCCCCCCCCCCCCCCCCCAAACTTAAATTAAACCATGTCCTCAAGATTCACAATCATACTCATGAGAAAGAATATAAAGTGCAGTTCCGGAATTTCCTTTCTTCATATCTGTTCCCCCCCCCCCCCCCCCCCCCCCCCCCAAACTTGAATCGAGCTACTTGTAGAAATATTCAACAAAGCACACATACCCAATATCATAGCAACGGAAGAAGAAATACAATCATCTCTTTCCGAAAATTATTACTCAATATAGCACAAGGAATAAGTCTTTTTTCAAAAAAATAAACCCCTTATATTTAGTCCCCGGCAACGGTGCCAAAAACTTGATGCGGTCAAACTACGGTTAAAAATATTGATTAAGAATAGACCCTTACGACGACCTAGTTTTACCTATCGCAAGTGCATGAATCGTATTGTAGTACAATTCAGCTTGAGAAAGGTTATCGAACCCAAGGGACTGAGTCATATTTTGAACTCTCACAAAATAATACTCTTAAATTGCTATAAAAGTATGATTTGTGATTTATTAACTAATTAACTAATAAAACAAGTAAAGATAGATTTAGACAAGAACAGTATGGATAAAAACTAGTGTTTTCATACTCCACCACTAACCGCATAATATAGCTATCTACTTGATCAATTGTAAGAGGGCGATCCATCACCCGTGAATTAGATTATACCGCAAATAGTTAAATATATCCCAAAACAGACAATCGGATTCACTACAACTCATCTCCGAACAGAGTATGATTAGTGCATGTCATCTACTTTAATCTAATCTACTCCTACAATATGAAAATTAGACTAAAGCATGTCTATATCACCTCGCCGAGGCATGGCTTGTGTAAATCTAGGGTTTCAGGTGTTAAACACCATTGTGTAGAAAATCATGATATGCTAGAGAACACCAGATAAACATGATTGATTGAGATAATGCATTCATTCAATCTAAGACAAGAGTAGAATAAATATAAAATCCGTTATATTAAATAACTATGGTCACTCATCTACACAATCATCACATGTATGGTCTTCAGCTTCCCCTCGTTACAATTGAAACAAATAAATAAACTACATTACTTGGCTAGGGTTTTGCTAGAAAACCCTAGATACTGGTTTAGTTGCTCATGGTGGAAGGAGACTACATCGTTGATGTAGAAATGCCTTCCATGATTGCCTGCTACGGATCTCTAGGTCTTGAATGACTCCCTTTTTCAAAAGATGAAAATCTCCAGAGATAGTGCTCTGAAAATTATGTATTTAGAAGCTCCTTAGATCTAGTTCAGACCTTAGTATTTATAAAAGAAGTTGAGAAGAGTCTTGCTTGTATTAGACTTGTCCCGCTTGGTGTAGGATTCCTCTTTGATGTGTTTCTCCTCAATTTTGAGCAAAAATCCTTTAATCTGATGTAAATATACATTATACACGTGCTTAGAGATGTTGGAGTCGGAGATAAGTTAAAAGAAGTTGAATCGGATCGAGACTCAAAAACCTAGCTACTGCCTACATATGACCATACGGTTGAGCGTAGCTTGGCCTACACTTAAGCGTAGGCCTTGTGCATAGCTCGTGCGTATAAATGATGATTTCAACCACTTTTTGCTTGCTGTTTGCGTAGATATGCGTAGGAAAAATTATGAAAATCACTTTTTCCAATTTTTCTTTCATTTGAAACCCCTTAACTCTGTTAATGTGTTTCCCGAAATTTCGGATTTGAAAAATGTCATTTTTGCCCTCCGGGAGACACTTTTGGCTTGAAAACTCCTATTTTTCTCTCTTTTCGGGTAGACACAAGCACATCCTTTGTTAATTCACCAAATTAGTTCATTTTCTTCATTAAGCTCTTGAAACACGCTTAAATATGCAAATCACAAAAAACACCAAGTAACGGAATGATAAGACATAACAATACCGAGTTAGAGGCATAGAATGGACAACATTTGACACCTATCATGCATATCATGTGCTCAATTTATGGCCAAAAAGTGAACATAAAGTGTCTGAGGGAGTCTGTCTTCACAATAAAAAAGAATTCTAGTGGTAGTTATATACATAATTTGAACTTGAAGGTTGTTATTTATATATTTCGGGCACAAGGTGTTTTTCACAATTTACCCTATTTATTTGTGTACCTCAATTCTCGTAAAGATTAAAATATTGTAACTTGACCCTTGACAATCGATATTAGGTGAAAATCGACTGTCAGGTGGCGCGTGGTTTAACGTATGAAAACCACGTTTTGCCTTTAATGCACCCACAAGAAACCCCAGACCCCCTCCTATATATATATCACTACTATAGACCTCACTTTCCTCTATTAGACATATTTGCCTCTCTCTATCTCATCAAGTTCATTAATATTTTTCTATATTCATTTTTGCATCAATTGTTATCACTTCGCATTTTATGTCCATTTATATATAGCCCTTCCTTTCCTTTGTTAGACCTATTTGCCTCTCTCTCTCTTCGTTGGAACTGACTCTCGACTCTATTTTTATCCCTAGATTTACCCAACTTAGTATGCTACCAGGTATCCCTCCCTCTCTCAACAACTTCATTAATTTTTTTCTATATTCTTTTTCGTACCATTTGTTAACGCTTCGTGTTTTATGTCCATTTATATATGTTTAGATTAAATATATATATGTATAATATATATATATATATATATATATATATAACATATCATTATGGGTAAATCACTCAAAACTCTATTTAACAATATTTATATCCACAAAAGTGGTCTAAATATAATTGAATAATAAATTAAAACCATATCAACTTTTTATAACTTTATATTTTCAATAAATTTTTAATCATGTTTATTAATTATATTGGATTACATAAGTTTCATCCACTCCAAAGAGGATCCAAACTTTATTCAAATTAAGAAATAAAAAGCTCTCTTCAGAGTGTATATATATAAATAAATAAAAGAGTAAAGTGCAAAAAATTCCCTTAAACTATACTAGTATCACTTTTCCAACTAATCCTTTTGAACTACGAATAATTTCTCAGAACTATTAGGCCCCGTTTGGCAAAACTTTTGCTTCTGGCTTTACACAAATTTTTAAAAAGAGAATCATAAGTTGTTTTAAGAAGTTTTTAGAAGTTGGTACCCCCAGTTTCTTCTAAACGCTCTTCCAAGTCCTAGAAACTATTCTAAATTTTTTGTCAAACACCGTTCAAAATAGTTTTTCCTTCAGGAAGTCAATAACAACTTTTGAAAAGCCGATCTAAACAAACCTTAATTTGTTGCAATTTGTTTCAATTATATTACAAAATACTATCCAACCCTTTTTCTTAAATTTTTTAATTTTTAAAATTATATCGATAATCTTTCCCTTATTTAAAATATTAATTATATTATTCACCTTAACTGTATCAGAATAAATATAACCTCAAATGCAAAAAAAAAATAACAAAGTTTAGATTGATTTAAAAAGCAGAATCTAAATTGATTTAAAAAATAATTTTTTTTTATCTTAGTAAAAATTTTTATGCCAAAATGAAAACTTATTTTCATAAAATTATATTCATAAATAACTTATAAATTACTTAAATAATAAACACCATTAATTTTCTCATGTTAAATATATATATATATATATATAAAATTTTTTATAATTACTTAAGCATTGAAATTTTTTTATTTAATTTTTATTTAAACAGCCTAAAAGAATTATTTAAATCATTCATTATAAATTATGTGTAAATTATGCTAATTTGAATAGAAAATACTGTCATCAAATTAGTATTAATTTTTTCATAACTCTATATTGATAACAAAAAATTGTATTAAATAAAATTCAATAGAAAAATGACATCATGATTATTTAAGAAGAATTAAGAGAATGAGACATTTCGTAATTAAATGTGATAATTTGGGTGATTTACTTTTTATTTCATTTTACCCTAAATAAAATATCTCTCTGGGTAAACTCCCACCTTCTCATACACAGCCAATCTGTCGAACTTTCGGTGGATTGCTGCGGGAAGCAAATAAATTCAAAGCTGAAAACAGTCTTCTCTCACTACAAATTGCCTCCGCCATCGCTCTCCAGCTAGTTTTAACTGCCCGTTTATCTCTCTATATATCACAGGCACACAAACGCACACAATCTCTCTTTCTATATATGTATATATACACACACATATATATATATACAGATTGACATGCAGCTTCTTCCGATTAATAGTTAAAGGTCTGAATCTAACGAACTTTATCTGAGTTATATGCAAGCAGTGTTCTCTATCGAATTCTCTGTGCTAGGGTTTCATGTATTCAATGGAATAATACAGAATTGGAATAGAATTTTCTTTTCCTAGGGTTTCAAATCTATTCTATCTGAACCCCAAAATTTAGATCTAGCTTTTAAATTTGTTTCCATTACAGTTCAATTCTTAATTTTTGTGTTGAAAAACCAATAATCGTTACCTCAATTCTTTCTAACGTTACTGGGATTTCCATTGTCTTTCTTCTAGGGTTTGCAAGTATACCAGAACCCAATATAGGCAAGATTTGCGGTCTCAATTTTATATCTTGTCTAGGGTTCCACTCTGTAGTATATACACATGTGTATGTGTGTGTGTGGGTCTGTGTACCACAAACAAAAAGTTGTAACTTCTAGTTATACCTTTGAGTGTTTGTATAAGAACATCAGGAGCTTCCTTTCAGGCAAGAAGTGGTGATGGCGTCGTACAGGCCATTACCTCCACCTCAGCAGTCAACGTTTGGGCCGCCGCAGAATCAGAACGCTCTTCCACCACCGCCACCGTTGCCACCACAACCGCCAGCAAATCAGTACTCTCAGAATTGGGGATACAATGGCGGTGATGCGTCTTCATTTCCACACAATTACAATCAAGCGCATCCCAGTTCTGGTTTTCAGCACGGAGGTTATGGAGCGGAGGCGTCACAGCAACATTATGTTCCTCCTACCGTGAATCATCTTCCTCCTCCACACCCTCCACCTCTTCATCAGCAACAGCAACAGCAACAGCAACAGCAACAACCATATTCATATCCACCACCACCGCCGCCGCCTCCACAGGAGTCTTCATACCCACCTCCACCACCACCACCACCACCCGAGAATCCAATGAACATAGCACCGCAGCCCAATTCAGCTCCAGTGTACTATCCATCATCTCAGTACTCCCAATTCAATCATCATCCTTTGCAGCCATTGCCACCTCCGCCTCCACCACCCCCTGCTTCACCGCCCCCGAGTTCTTCAATTCCACCACCCCCTCCATCACCACCGCCACCTCATTCATCAGTTCCAACAGGTGGCCAAAGCAAGGAAAGTAGAGCAGATGGGGATAAAGGGGTGCGCAAGGATGTAAGGATCTCCAGGTGGCAAGAACAAGGGCATTCGAATCAAGGGGCTCCCAGTAAACAACACAGGCCTCCTGTTCCCTTGGTGCCAGCTAAGAAATCAAATGGGCCATCGGGGAGGATTGAGACAGAGGAAGAGAGGAGGTTGCGAAAGAAGCGGGAGTTGGAGAAACAAAGGCAAGAAGAGAAGCATAGGCAACAGTTGAAGGAGTCCCAGAATACAGTGCTGCAGAAGACCCAAATGATATCTTCTGGGATGAAGGGGCATGTGTCAATTAGTGGGTCAACCATGGGTGAAAGGAGGACTACTTCACTTCTGAGCGGTGAAAGGATTGAAAACAGATTGAAGAAGCCAACCACATTTCTTTGCAAATTGAAGTGAGTATATTTTTTTCACAAAATTTGGGATTTACTTGCTGTATCTGCTTTACTCTTTTAGCTTTTATTTTTCCCCGGGGAAAAAAAATTCTACCAATTTTGTGTTTTCGCTATTGAATTGAAGTTCGGGTTTGTCAAGCATTAAGTTTTTGGCTAAAGTTGATATCTGTTTATCATGTGCTGGGGTATGAGGCTGTAAGATTAATTCTATGTTTCATTCTCCCTGTGCTGTAAAAAATAGGTGTTCCTGTGAGAGTTAGTAGAAGTAAGATGAGTAATATTAGTCCGTCTTGTGCCAACTTAAGAGTTATTGGGAAATGATGACACTACTGATTGGGGTGTTGGGATGGTATTCGAAAATGCAATGTAGAAAAATGAGAGGAAAAGGGAAAAGAGAGTGAAAGGAAGGCAGGCATCACTTTGCCTTATTTGACGATCCCGTCCTTCCCCGGTCTCTTCATTGTGTCTGAAAGTGTAGTAATTCCTATAACTCTACTGACCATTTGTGATTTCACAGTTAACAAGGTCTAGAGTTACTTAGAAACAATGAAACCTCGGCATTCTTGATTCAAGGTATACCAGGGGAACAAAAGGAACCCATCCAATTGGATTGGGGATCCTGTGTGCACAGGTCTAAGGGAATTCACAAGTCCTCAATTTTTATCATTTTTGGGTGGAGAAGGGCTCTTGATGATTTCCTGGTACTGGCTGAAAGATTAGTACATCTATACTACCTTACTTCATGTTACTCTATGTGGTATACTCTCTGATTCCACGAACTGATTTCTTTGTTCTGGATAACAATGTTTTGTCATCTAAAATACCATTTTGGGAATGCATGCTGGATGTAGACCACTATTGCACTTTGGATTCGTATGCATTCTTTCCGTAAACTGTCTCTGTTCCAATTTAATTGCTCCACTTTCCACTTTTTATTTTTCCAACTTAATTATTTCATTTGTAAAGTCATAGTGAGATGATTGCATATGACAAATTAAACATATATATATATATACACACACGAATGTAAACTTTATAGATATATATTGATTTAGTTATTTGTTTTTCAATGTAATTTGTGTCTTAGCTGCTGTGAGCATGACCTTGTGCCCAAGCAATTAATATTTTGGTAGCTTGTATCTGAGAAATTTGCAACTGTATTATTCTTTGTTTACTATCTATACTAATACTATGTTCTTGTCTGCTCTTTTGAAGATTCCGGAATGAACTACCAGATCCAACAGCACAACCAAAGCTTTTGTCTTTGAGGAGAGACAAAGATAGGTATGCGATCTGCTATAATTTTTTTTTCTACACTCTAGGAGCTTACTCTGAAACATGCATACACGTTTTCAATCTTCTACCCATATACTTGATCGCACATTACATGCATGCCATCTGTCCTTCTACAACAGTGGTGAATGAATGAGTTCATGTGCTTACTCGTACATGCAGACTTAACAGTTCGACATCGGATCATTATATCTGTATTTATCTCCTATTGTTTGGTAACTCTTTCACAATGTTTTTAGGTGCAATCAACTTATATTTAACTAAATAGAATTTACATAATGACTTATGTTAGAAAAGTATAATAAACCCAGTCGTAATATTCTATTGACATCAAGTGGAGCTTCATTCACTATACACCTAGTATTGAATGTAAGGGGGGAATTGCTCTGGCTTATATGCAAAAATATGTAAAGCGCAAATTGGTTTGAAGTGACTTTCTGATTTAAAATGCTTTCATCAATTCATGTGCAAGGCATGATACCGGATTTAACAGCTATAGTTGGCTTTGAAGACGGAGGAGTTTAGTTTGGACGTGTAAGACCACCTTAAAGATTTTGGTTGGTGTGTTGACCAATATACTCGATAGCTTTTAAATGACAAGCATAGTCACCATGATTAATTGGATCAAATACCCTGGCAGATTAAACTGAATTGGTGTTTGGTCACCTTTTAACCATTCCACCACCAGCACCTTTTGCACACTTGCAGATCCATGTGTTCCTTAATCAAATCAACTTGCCACCACAATTACACCATGACCTGCACTCTCCTTTACTTTTGCAACAAATTCCTGTTACTACAGGGCTCATCTGGCAGTAGATGAAAGTTTCCAAGTTAACTAAGATCCTTTTGGGCAAACTATCGCGGTTTGTTATCCATGGTCTCTGTTCTTGTTTGAGCTTGATGGTTTGAAGGAAGCTAATGCAGAGTTCCCTAGATTGGGATTAACATTTCTTTTATATGGTAATAAGTAATGGGTGTCATCAATGGTAACCATACAACATGTCTTGGGGTTCCACTTGCCAAGCGACTCAATAGTCCCTAGTTATATTTTTTGCTTTACATTTGCGTATATGATCAATTTATTGAATGTTACTGGATAATCTGCATGAGCATGTAAAAGCTTGGAACGGCAATTTTGTCCCAAAAGCTACAGAAATAGACCAGCTTATTTATTTATTTTTGGTATTTTCAACTTTCAGATTTGCTTTCATTTCTAGATTTGGTTGCAACATTATTGATTCTTTTTTGCAGATTCGCGAAATATTCAATTACATCGTTGGAGAAATTGCACAAGCCTCAACTGTATGTTGAGCCAGATCTTGGGATACCGCTGGACCTACTTGATCTCAGTGTATACAAGTATTACTTCTTGATAACCTGCTTTTAGTTACCTGTTTTACTCTTTTTTTTTAAGTATATATATGTCTATGTCTGCAAGTGTGTTGCTTTGGGCATATCTTTTTTCAGCAACACAACTCTGATTATCATTTTTGCCACCTACTAGTCCACCCAAGGGCAAAAGGCTGCCTCTTGATCCAGAAGATATGGAATTGTTGCAAGATGATAATCCAGTAACCCCTATAAAAAGAGATGGCATAAAAAGAAAAGAGCGTCCTACTGATATAGGTGTTCCTTGGCTAGTTAAAACGCAGTATATCTCTTCTCTTAGCACGGAAGCAACAAAGCAGGTAATTGAGATCTATGAGATGCTTTCCCATTGGGAAAATTGTTTTAAAAGTTATATAATCATTAATTACAATGCCGTGTGCAGTCAATGACCGAAAAACAAGCAAAGGAACTGCGGGAGACAAAAGGTGGCCGCAACATTTTGGAGAACTTCAATAGCAGGTCTGTTATACTCCACCCATGTATGTGAGGAGAATGTAAGACGAGATCCCCACATTCATAACATTGATACTTTTAGTAAGTTAATATGTGCTGTTTATTCTAATTTTTCAGGGAAAGGAAAATTCAGCAAATTGAGGCCTCATTTGAGGCATGCAAGTCACGGCCTGTTCACGCAACCAATAGTAAACTACAGCCTGTTGAGATTCTTCCCTTACTACCTGATTTTGACCGGTATAGACCTATTGATGAGTATTTGTTTGTGTTCGTAAATAAGTCGTAGTAGCAGTGTAAACAGGTGGCTTATATAACTTCATACTCAACTCCTTGGGAGGGATGCTGGAAGTTAAAATCTGGTCCAACTTTTTGTATTATTATACTATCAATTTTAATTCCACAAAATAAAACTTCTTTGTGGAGATAATGCCACTATATTTAGGTATATGCTTTTATATGCAATGCGAATTGAAGATGGTCCCTAAAATTTGATTGAAGAGAAAAGCTGTTGTATTATCTATGCTTATTTTATTTTTGCATATATAGTAATCGGATAACTATATGGGTAGTTAGACATTTCTATATTTGCTTACATATTGTTTCTGAACTGATAAATGCTAAGGTAGCTAATTGTTTATGTAACTGATTTGTTTCTGGAGATTGATATTCATGTTGCATCCTGTCATTTCCCCCACAGACCTTGACCTGATTTGTATATGATGCTGTTGTGACAGGTATGATGACCAGTTTGTCATTGCAGCATTTGATAATGCTCCTACTGCTGATTCAGAAACCTATAACAAATTGGACAAATCTGTTCGTGATGCCCATGAATCACAGGTATATATAAACACATTGGGTGTTGCATAAATATGGAATAATAGTCCAATAGCGTTGTCATGATGTGGAAGCGACTGAGGGTATAAAATCCTACTGATCAGGCATCTCTTGTTTTACCTTGTTACAATAAAGGATGTTGTAGAGGTCTAGAGGTTTGAAAAAGGAGAGTCTCACTTGGATTTTGGGGAGATCCGTAGTGCCTCTGCTGATACCTATAATTAAAAGAAGAAGTCGTCGGACTTAAAAACTTTAAGGATAGGTTCACTGCATTTCCGCAAATGCTTTTTTAGTTTTTTGTTGCTTGATTTATATGTGCAGACAACTTTAATTCATTGTCTGGTATGTAAGAGTAGACCCTGACGGTGGCGAGAGCCATGCGATAACCTCTCGACACTGTACTTCTAGTGTCGGAAATCAGGTATTAGTGATTGTTAGATTTTCTTTTAAATTTTGGAAATCGACTTCGTTGTGTAGTTTTGTGATACCCGTAATAGGCTGGAAAAGCAGCCTCCTCCCCTAAATCTTATGCAGAGTTTTTGATAAAGCATGCTGTAGCAATAAACCAATCCCAATCATGTGCACCCTTCTTTCACACTATCTTTCAATTGTCCAATAATTATGAAGCCGTAGTGGAAAAAGTGTGAAAGTAAGAATGAATTACTTCAAAGGAAAGTGCATATATTTTTAACATTTACTGGGGTTGCTAATATTATTTATATATTTTTTGGAGCTTGTTTTTTCTGACCCCTTACTCTTGTATTTGCTCTGAAATCTGTCTCTGGTCGTATGCAACCTAGAAGTGGGTTATTTTTTTTTTTTGTTTCTGTGCATATTAACAATGAATGAATTTCTGTCTAGTGGTTTTCTTGTTGAATAATGTTAATTTAGCCATGGTTTCAGTTGTTATTTTTTGAGTTAATATTCCTTGATTTAGTACCTTCTTTTCTGGTTACGGAAGTTGTGGTTATTCATCAGTGTGTTGGACTGTTTACCCCTTTTAGATGCATTGAGTTGTATTCGTATCAGAAAACTTTGTAGTCTTTGTTTGTACTTTCTAGTCATCAGCTTCTAAATTTAATATAAGAATTACCTTTTTGATATTTTATTGTTTTTACCAGCACAATTTTCGTTTACTTGTGCTGTGGCCGAGCACACTGGAATAATTGTCCCCACTCAACTTCTGCTGTATTGTTGGTATATATAATTTTTGACGAAGAATGTTGAATACAATATTATAAAAAAGAAAAGAACAGAATCGAGTCTTGATCATTTAATCCTCTCTTATATTAATCTGCCCGAGTGTCCCTGTGGTTAGGGGTTAACCATCCTTTGGCAATTGATGACCTTTTTTAGACTCTGGGGCTGACAGCTTATTTTCAGGTTGGAAAGGTTCCGCCTTATCAATATACTGATTACAAAATGAAAGGATGATTTTGGTGGTATCGTTGGATTGGTTTTATTCGTAAATTGTACTTTCATGTAATCAAAATATGATTTAGTCTTGCAATATATTGGACTTTTTTATTGGTCAAAAAATTATCATGGATGTTCATAACATGGAAGGGTACTATGAGGGCATGTATGTATGTATTAAATTCAAATTTAACTTATCACATTTATTAGTTTGGTAAAAAAGGTATATCTGATATTGTTCAATGTCGCTGCCACTAAACTGAACTTCTGCCGCCACCACTGTACTCTTGGTCTACTATTTCACTAACCAACTTTCTTACAGATACATCTTTTCTCTTTTTTGTTTATTAATTTTTGAGTTTAAATCTCTTCCCTTGTACAAAACATATTCAAGCGTAATAGTTGTGCAGTATTAAGAATCCATTTCATATTTCAACAGATACATAATGTACCGCCTCACAGTAAGTGTCCTACTTAATAAAGTAGGAATTGTATAGTTCACGTGGTATACACTATTTTGTTGAACTTATTCTTTATTCTCCAACACAGGCGATTATGAAAAGTTTTGTGGCAACAGGCTCAGACTCCACTAAGCCAGAGAAATTTTTGGCATATATGGCTCCTTCACCTGATGAGGTAGAGTTGACATTAATGTGCAAAAGCAGATTCTAGAGCTGTTTTATTGCTCGTGTTTTCATTGCACCAACTCTAATTGGGGTGATTCGGTCAGTAACTTATTTCCTTATGTTATGATGGTGGCAGCTATCAAAAGACATGTATGATGAACGTGAAGATATCTCGTATTCATGGATCCGAGAGTACCATTGGGATGTAATTACTGAAACTGATTTTTGCAACATTTAAGTTGAAAGGGAGTTGCATTATAGCTGTCACTGTAAAATTCGACTTTCAATGCATGAACAGGTGCGAGGTGATGATGCTGATGACCCCACAACATACCTTGTGTCATTTGGTGAATCAGAGGCGCGCTATGTGGTGTGTACTCTGAACTAGTTTATGTAATTCTTTCTATTCTACATGCCTTAATGCATTTCGTGTAGGTCAATCAGTAGCCTTCTACTAACTCTTACGTTGGTGCAGCCCCTTCCTACGAAGCTCATTTTAAGGAAAAAGAGGGCTGCAGAGGGAAAATCTGGCGACGAAATTGAACACTTTCCAGTACCTTCAAGTGTGACTGTAAGACAGAGGCCAACTGTTGCTGCGGTGGAACTGAAAGAATCAGGGGTATGTCATGGAACCATTTTCAAAATTTTAATCTTCTTGTACATTGGTCTTGATACCAGGCTGCTTTTAAGGTCCCGTATACCATATATGATCCACTATAGCCATTCTACGCTTTGAAACCATCGAGTCTTTCGTGTTTGCAGAGTTATTCAGGTTCAAAGGGGGGTATCTCTAGTTCAAATAGAAGACGGGGAGACAGTGAAGATGGCCTCAGGATGTCACAAAAGGTTATGGAAGACCAAGACATGGATCAATCTAGTGGAGCTGAATATGACTTGTCTGAGTGATTCCCGTTAGTGTTACTGTTGAATGTATAGGATGCTAGGAGGAAAGTTTGGAATTTTGAATTTTAGGAATATTATGTTTTTGTAGTTCAGACAATAGAAATTCTCTTTCGAAACCTTGATATACAGGAACGTAATTTGTTTCTAGTAATTTCGTTAATTTACAAGCAATGTTATTTTGTTCTGTATTTCTCTTTCCAACATGGTAGGTAATACTTTTTATTTCAATACAATTTGTTTTGAAAATTTGGCAATGCATACCCCTTGGATTTGCGTCAGTGCAAGCACACTTGTAGAATAATTTTATGTCATTGAAATCAACACGGAGGACCATGGCCCAAAACTACCCTGAAGCCACTATATTAAGACTGAAAAACTATAATAATTACATTGACAGGATAGAGAGAGAACATACACCCAGTGTAGTGCTGATTGATTAGAGCTCAGCTACAAAATGATTAATTTGAGTTTGAGGTTGGCTTAGTATTTGTCTTTTCCTTCCAACCAACCTGTTCAATTAACGAGGGCTATATGGAAGTGTTTTATAATGACCTTTTGAGAGAGAACAAAGCACTGTTTTTACATAAATTGTGTTTTCTTCATAGTCCACAGAAAACATGTTTTAGCTGGTGCCTGGTGGTGATGGTATATGTATGTGTATATACATATATTCATCATAGTATGCCCCATGAGAATTTGTAGGCTTTTGCCTTTATCGGTTTTAATAATATCTCAAACGCATAACATTCAAAAAAAAAAGTACCCAGCTTACCCTGACTATTGCAATTCGAAATATTGAAGTAAAAAATATAATAAAATTTACTTGGAGTGTATGACACTCCCAAGTAAAAATATACATCATACACTCTTTGACTCCCGAGATTTCAAATTTTGTACTTCAACAATTGAAAATTTTGATGATACCATCAATGATGTTGTATCATCTCAAACTCTCTGGTACTGGACTTGATTCATCACACGAAACCTCATCCAATCTGTCAAGAAATCCTTTATGAGCAGTCCCTTGAAGAACAGAAACGTTAAAACGAATCCCATTAATAGATGCTTCTTCAAACTTGGTCCACAACTCTTTCTTTAAAGTGTTTTCGCCAGGTAACTTTCCGGTTAGTATAGTACTTTCAGGCTCCTTCCACAAGGGAGTACTTTCAATTAGCGCTGACAAACCGTCACGTTCTGAGGATAAAATGAAGAAACACTAATTTCAGTTCAATTGAGGTAAAAAAAACATGTTAATTAAAGTAAAAAAGACAGTACCTTGATTACAAGATATCTGGGTTGTAACATGGCTGCCTTGCATCTCACTATTGAGGACACCAGAAGTACTTGGCAACTGGCTATTTCTCACAGCATTGTTCATTGCTTTCTCATCAGAAGGTTCCATTAAAACACACGTTTTGAAAGGTGACATCAACCAATCTGGGTATTCTTCTACCGCCTTCTTTCCATTCCCCGGTTCATGAGGTTGTTTTATTCCAAATAGCTCTGGATACTTCAAAGCCAGGTACTTGGGAACTTGACTGCTGGAGGATTCAGAACTTTCAGACCCACTAAAATTTTGAACTCCGACAGGAAATGGGGTTGATTTACGAACCCCATGATGGTTTTTGTGAGAGATTTCAGAAATAGGTTCAAGCAATACGCAGGACTTGGGTGGTGACATTTTCAGGCATGGAGTCATAACAAGCATAGAGCAGTCCCTTCTAGTACTTTTAGGCGGAGAAACAAACCCGCACTCCTGAGTGCTGCTTTCCGATTTAATAACAGCAGAATCAGAGAGTTCAATTGGAGCTGGTTTTATAGCTACGTCGTCAAGTAAATCATCATTTGTATCTCCAGTAATTGCAAGAAATGATGGTAACCCTTCACTTCCCTTAAATGCAATCTTTTCAAGTATCGATTTAGATGATTCCTGAAGTTTGGATGAAAATGCTCTTGGTTTAGGCAAAGGCGTGAGCAGGAATAATTGTCTGCCGCTCTCAGTAGTACAGCCAGCACGCCAGGACACGAGAGGAGAAGGAGATACAAGTGAGTCCAAGTCCAACGTTGTTTGATCTGGGCTGTCAAGACCGTCACTTCTATCCTCATTTACAGCAGGAATAGTATTGGAGGTTAAAGGTTCTTCCGACTGATTCTCTGACCCCATGGAAGGACTGAAAAGTGCTATCTGAAGTCTAGGAACCCATGGCTGTATGTTTGAAACAATATGTAACATTAGATACGAAACAAAATGACATGGAGTGAGACACTTATAGAATCATTTACAGCATCAACCTTTAAAGATGTTTGCGTTTCAGACAAGACTTTTGCCAAAGATTCAATTTCCTTTCTCCCCTTCTTGCTCGTTACATTAATTTTGAGAGCTTGCACAACTAGTTCATCGATCTGCAAGTCAATACATTAATTCATACATGGTTTAACAACTTAGTCTGCCATAAAAACAAAGCAACAATGACTATACGAAAATAAACCTAAATAAGCCCATTCCACTTCATTTGAAAGCACTTGAATAGCTTATTAGCTTTGAATTCTTTACTGCTGCAGCAAAGTTTTGGTACTAAAAGACGGTGAAAAAAAAACTAAAGTGAAAAAAACAAGGAAAATAAATCATGTATAAATGCAATTGCCCTCTGTAAAATTCACAAATCAGAGATTAACTTGAGAAAAAATCCAATTAATAACTCCTTCAGTAATATCCACAAATCTAATGGTAAATTAAATATTCCCTCTAGAACTGGGAGAAAGAAGGCTGGGTGAAATAATCTGAAATTTGACCTAGCAATAATGAGTGAGTGCATCTTATTATTATGTTGTATGGACTCGGCTACGAATGTAGGTACAGGTAAATATCCCTGCGTCGAACTTGTTGAATCACGAAACGGAAGGACACAAGGACACTGCTTAATATTCATTTTATTTAATTAAACATTTTATGCCTAAGAAATAATGGCACAACTTGCGCCACTAGCAGATATAAAAATTTTGCGTACTAATTTATTTTTACAGTAGAGTATATTTTATCTAACATTATATTAAATATAGACGATGAACTCAATTAATGATATAACATTATTGAAAGATTGGATTTATATTTAGAACATGTCTCAATGAAAGGTGTCAGACCCATCCCAATACTCTGTTAAGATTTTATTCTGATCCTTTACAGTTTTGCAGTTAAAGACACTCCTCCATGATCATAACATATATTTTCAAACTCTTACCTATTCACAGAAGGAGGGAGAGAGAGAGAGAGGTGTTTTCAGAAGTCACTAGTAAAATCCTCATACCAACCAGTTTAGGCAATTGTTCTGTTTCATCAGCATACTGAACATTGTCAGTGTGAACTGCTATCCTTATTGAACACCTACACGCTTCTATCATATTTGAACAGCCTAGCAACCTACTCGATCACTCCACTTTTGGGCTGAAAAACATTCAGCACCCATTCTTCCTAAATCAAGGCATATCATTATCCTAGTTATGCCCTTAGGCTATCGATATATAAGCACATGCTCTAGACCGAAAGCCACAAAAAACATATGAGAAATAAATGAAAAATTCAGTTGATTGACCATTAACCATCAACTACTCCATAAAGCGTAAGCTGCAAGAGGGAGTGTAGAAGTCCAATTCTTTAGAGTTAATTATATATTTCTAGATTGCAGTCCTTGACTCTTATTTACCGGCTAGTCAACAAATAAATTGTGGCAATCCTGATTGTGCTTGTTTTATCAGTTAGATCTTTCAATTTTTTAGGTTAATAATTAAAATATGTTACTCTTATTTTTAAGCTGAGGACAGGCCTTGGTGCAATGATTAGGTTGGTTCATTACGGCCTGAAGGTCGCAATCAGCAAAAGCACATTTCTAAATGTGCTGTATGGATGCATAACATCCAATTTTCCCTAAACCCTACAATTGCCCAACTCTGATGCCCATTAACCCTCAATTTGTTTCAAGCTGCAAATTTAAGTATTTTACACACTGCATCAGTTACATTCAATCTCTCTCTCTCTCTCTCACACACACACACACATGTATTGGCGAGAAAATTCAGGGAGAAAGTAAAAGAAGCACATAGATAGACGAAGAAGTCAAAAACTATCATTTGTTATTCATTCAAAACTAGAGCACATACTCAACCCGAAAGATATGCCACAATAGATACATTGTTTTTCTTCGGGGGCCAAAATGTCACATTCATTACATTGATTAACACAAAAACCATACTCTATCTTGCAATTATTGGAAAAATGGCATTACATAAATACGCCTAAGTTTTGTGCAAATTGAATTCGTAAGATAACAATGAGAATAAACAACTATAATCAACAAAAAGTACACAATAGCGACTGAATCGCAAAGCAGCCGACAAAATCAGAGAAATAGAAAAGTATGGTGCAAATGAATTGAAGAGCAAAGGAAGCTAATAGAAGCAAACCCTAAGAAAACCCATCTAGGGTTTGGATCTACGACATCAGATCACAAGGTTTCTGACAAAACTAGGGTTGTTGATTTCACAATCGAAGAAATTGTGAGGAAAATAAAAGGGTTTAGATCAGGAACATACCTGATGAATGAGAGTGGAGAGATCTGAGTGAACAAGGAGGAGGCGATCGAGGCCGTCGTCCCCGACTCGATCATCGTTCTCTGGTGGTTTCTTTATCTTCTTCTTTTCAGATTTGGCGCCATTGGAGACGTCCTTCAATGGCTTTCTGGATGATTTGGGTATGGTGTTTTGGATCTTGGGCATTTTCGATCTCTTCGCCTACTACAACGGTAACTACAGGTCACACAGTATCTGAACTTCTCCTTTTGAGGCGGGCTGGCCTATTCTTATGTTTTCAAATATTATTTATATTTTTTTATTTTTTTACTTCCATCCACCAATGTCACATCACCATATGATATGGAAATTTCTAGATATGTCTTAAGTACACATGAGATCAATTAAAACAAGGGTAAATACATTCACATTCCTTCAAAGAGATCATAATTCTATACGAATCCTCTTAATATTGAGTATTCCCATACGAACCCCTCAGACAAACGACTGTTAGGTTTAGTAACGTTTTATTATGAAATAACTAATTTGCCCTTCGATATATATTTAAAAAAATCAAATAAAAATAAATATATCTAAAAACGATTTTACCCCCAACTACCCAAATTATAAAGTTCAAAAATATATAAAATTTTATAAAATTTAATTTCGAAAATTTTAAATTTGAAAAAATATAAAAAATGAAAATATATATAAATTTGAAAATAAAATATAAAAAAATTGAAAATAAATAAAAAATTCGAAAATCATATATAAAATTTTAAAAAATATTTAAAATTAGAAAAAAATATATAAATTTGAAAGAAATATTTAAAATTCAAAAACATTACATAAAATTCGAAAAAAATATTAAAATTCAAAAATAAATATATAATTCAAAAAAAATATAAAATTTCAAAAAATTATATTAAAATATGAAAATATATAAAAATTTAGAAAACATATATATAAAATGGGGAAAAATATATAGATTAAAAAAAATTTAAATTTCAAAAAACATATAAATTATAAAATTCTAGAATAATATATAAAATTTCAAAAAGAAATATTTAAAATTAAAAAAAATTCGAAAAAAATATTAAAATTCAAAAGCAAAAATAAAATTCAAAAAAATTATAAAATTTTGAAAAATTATATTAAAATCTGAAAATGTATAAAAATTTAGAAAAAAATATATAAAAAGGGGAAAAATATATAGATTCAAAAAAATATTTAAATTTCAAAAAACATACCTAAATTATAAAGTTCAAAAATAATATATAAAACACTTGAGCTAAAAAATTTACCAACTAGTAATAAAACACTTGAGCTAAAAAAGTTTTAATATTAAGCATAATAATAAAATAATTAAGCAGGAAAAAAAAAACAAATAAAAAATCTCAAATCTCAAATCTCCTCCATCTTTGTTCACTTTGCTACCCATCTCTCCAACACCATCTCTTTGTTCTCTATCGTTTCCACCCCTCCATTGCCATTGTTTTAACTTTAAATTTATTTATTCTCCATGACTTCCACCCATGAAAACATTTGGATTAATATATATTTTTTCCAATAATACACCATGACATAAACTAATTGATCCATTATTGTTGAAGAAATCTTCTGAACAAAACCCTAATGGAGGTTTCAGATTAGGGCAGATATGTGAGAGATATATGAAATTGAAGAGAGAAAATCAACACCGGGAGAAAGATGAGAGGATTAGAGCTTGATTACAGATCTGGTGTTGGGCTCAGTGGAGGAGAAGGAGTAAGGTCGGGGGATCGGTGGAATGTAGCGGCGATGTCTATTCAGATGGTGGTGTTGGGCGTCGGCGATTCGTGGTGGAGGACATTCTGTGGTAGGGATTGTGTTGTTGTGTTGCAGGAATGGAGGAGTGCGGTGGTGAATCTTGGTGGCCACCCTAATCTGCAAGATATATATGTTGAGGAAGATATTAGGAAAAAAAGAAACCCTAACCCTAATCTGCTTCCCACTTCATCTTCTTCCTTTGTCTCTACAATAATGGAAGTTATTGGATCTCATTCGTGATAGGGATTTGATTTTTTTTTAATACTGAGTTCTATTTAAAATTTCAAATAAATATTCCATGTATATATTAATTTGTAAAGCATTGTTAGAGAGAGAAAAAAATAAGGGTTAATAAGTTATTTTATATCATTTGACGGCAAAATAGACTATTTATGGGGTGAATAGTGGCTAACATCACTAATTAACGGACCAATCTAACGGAGTGGACACGTGTGATGTCCCACATCGCCCGGGTAGAGGTCTGGGGATGTACTTATATGTGCAGTGTTGTCTCCAATTGGTATGAGGCCTTTTGGGAGGAGCCCAAGAGCAAAACCGTGTGGGCTAGGCCCAAAGCGGACAATATTATACCAAATGTTGGAGTGGGTTGTTACAACACGGAAGGGGTCCGTGTGGGATTAGGATCTCTTTGAGGGGGTGTCGATGGGAATAACCCTTAAAACAATATGGGTAAATTACAGTTTGATCCCCTATTGTTTGGATATATTATACTTTGACTCTCTTTAGTATAAATAATTACAGTTTGACCCTCTATTATTTATACTTTTGTTTCACCTTCCCCCGGCAAACTTTCGGTAGAGTCAACGTCGGTCAATGTTGACGTAATGGCATTTTTAGGTGTGAAATGACTAAATTACCCCACACTTCTTCTAAAGACTTTTTCCCCTTCCCAAAACATGTAAAATGACCTTTTTAACCTCACTTTTTTTATTTTCAAAATTACCCTTGTTGTATCTACATATTCAAGGCTATATATGTATACATATATATACTTATTATTCCAAATTCTCAATTGTTTACACAATATATTGCAAAATTTTCCCAAAACAGCTTTTAATTTGTTGGAATCTTCAAAAATTCTCAAAATCCCCAATTTTTTTAGCAAAAGTGTCATAATGTGGATTTAATGTGGAGTTACGACGGGGTTGCTTGGTGTGCATAATTGGTGGCTGAAAGAGGAAAGGGTTGATCGTTTGAGGGCTGTGGTGAGTTGCAGTTAGGGGCCGCAAATGAGTGGGTTTGGGTTGAGTCGTAAGCGGGCGGGTCAGAAATGGGTCAGTGACCCATTCTCAACCCGCTATGATGGGTCACTCACAGGTCGCGTGGGTTAACCAGACCCGCAAATTTTTTGGAAAAAAAAAAATTGTATTCTTGAATTTTATAAAATGGCAAAATTCATGTATGTTTGTTTTTCCTCATCTCCATCATATTCAAGTCAAATTAAATTACTTAATCCAATGAAAAGAAAAAAAATTACTAAACCCACCACTTTACTAATAACTATTCATTTCTAATACTTAATCTAAAACAATTTTATTTTTTTATGGATTGTGTGATGTATATGATATGTATATATAAAGTATAAAAAGAGGAATGAAGGGGCTAGCTTAGGGTTTCTAAGTTATGAAGAGAGATAGATATATGTATACATGCATATATATATACATATATACACAGAGGAGTCTCTGAGAGTCTGAAACCCCAAAAACACCCACAACACACAAAGACAATCAATTTCTCTCTCTATCCCTATCACCCCAACCTTTATCTCTCCTCAATCACCCCTAAACCCCCTTTCTCTCTCTAAATTTCTATCTTTACACCTCTCTCTCTATATATATATTGATGCGCGTCGGACGGGGTTAAAGATAGTGTTTAAGAACGACCTTTTACGATGAAAAAGTTTTACCTATCGCAAGCGCACGAATCATATTGTAACACAAATCAGCTTGAGAAAGGGAATATCGATCCTACAGAGATTTGGATTATTCACTCTAGCAATCTAAAAGTATCGAATTATAGTTTGAAAAATGTTTGAATTGTTTTGAGATCTATAACTAATGACTAATTAAAAAAATAGTATTTAAACTGTGATTGTGATTAAGGTAGAGAAAAATAAGGGTTTTCATGTTCCACCACTAACCGCATAATATAGTTATCTAATTGCTCAATTGCAAGAGGGCAATCCAACATCGTGAATCTGATCGTACCGCAAATAGTCAAATACGTCCCAAAAAGGATATTATCCACCGGATTCGCTACAACCCATCTCCGGACAGAGTGTGACTAGTACATGCCATTTACTTTACTTTAATCTACTCCAACAACATAAAATTAATCTAAAGCATATCTATATCACCTCGTTGAGGCATGACCTGTGTAAATCTAAGGTTCCAAGTGTTAAACACCATTGTGTAGTAAATCATGATATGTTTAAGATAACATGATTGGTTGAGATAATGTATTCATTCAATCTAAGACAAGAATTAGAATAAATATAAAATCCCATTTCATGAATAACTACGGCCACAAATCTACACAATCATCATAGTGTGGTCATAGTATCCCTTCATTACAATTGAAACAAATAAATAAACTACATTACTTGGTTAGGGTTTTGCTAGAAAACCCTAGATACTGAATTAGTTGCTCATGGCAATGGGTGACTGCATCATTGATGTAAAAATGCCCTCCATGATCTTTTTCTCCAGATATTTAGGTCTTGAATGACTCCCTTCTTTAAAAGATATAAATCTCCAGAGATAGTGCTCTGGAAATTATATAAATTCGAAGCTCTTTAGATCTGTAGCAGACCTTGGTATTTATAGAAGTGATTGAGAAGAGTCTTGTTTGTATTCAATTTGTCCTACTTGAGTAGGATTCCTCTTTGATGTATTTTTCCTCAATTCCGAGCCAAACCCTTTAATCTGCTTAAAGGTGTTAGAGTCGAACAGAAGTGAAAGGAGTTCAAATCGCATCAGGATTCAAAGTCCTGCCAGCCACCTATGCTTGGCCCCTACTCTTAAGCGTAGCTTAGTCATAGGCAAAAATCCATTAGCGTAACTTGAGCGTAGTTTTTGATGTTTCTAGACACTTTTAGCTACTGTAAGCATAGCTCAAGCGTAACAAAATACATGGAAACCACATTTCTTGTTTATTGTTCCATTAGAACCCCTCAACTCCATATGTATGTTTCCCGAACTTTCGGCTTCGAAAAATATCATTCTTGCCCTCCGGGAGAAACTTTTTGCTTGAAAACTTCTCTTTTACTCTCTTTGTGGATAGACACAAGAATGTCTTTGGTTAATTAACCAAAGTTAGCTCGTTTCTTCGTTAAGCTCCCGAAACACACTTTTAACATACAAACCGCATGATGAGACCAAAATATTCGATATTCTGGGTGTTAATTAAACCTTTGTTAGTCTCTTTATTTTATTAATAAGATACTTTTATCCGAGTTGTGTGTTTAAGTATGTTTCAGATCCTTAACACAAATTGGAGTTAATTTCGGGGTTTTAGCAAATATGTCTAATCCGGATTGACACTTGGAAGATGAAAGCACTCAGATCAAGGTAAAGTACAAGTGAGGGAAACATAGTACATGCAGCTGAAGCACAAAATCACAGAATAAAAGCACTCAGATCAGAGTAAAGTACAAGTGAGGGAAACATAGTACATGTAGCTGAAACACAAAATCGCAGAAGAAATAAATATCTAAATTCAGGTGCTACTGATCGATCGATAACACCGACATTGGAATTCGTACGAAAGTATACAACAAAATTCTGGCTTTTTGTGCAATTATATTGGAGGGCAGATTGGTGTATTCACAACTTTTACTTGGCCCTCACACCAAGTCTTCTTGGAGTGCAAGCAAAGACATGCTATGATTACACCAATTTTTGTCTACAAATATATGAAGACTTCATGAAGAAAGGAAATCCTATATCCTATATCTTCCATTATCCTAGAGGGAGAGATAGAGAATACAAAGTCTCTCTCTAGAGAGGCTTCTCTCAAGAACTCAAGAACCAACTATCAATCATGAAGATGATTGTTACATCAGTGATGTAGTCTTCTCCCTCTATGAGCGACTAGTCGGTATCTAAGATTTCCAATGAGACCCTAGTCAAGTAATGTAGAAATTTGATTTATTTTATTGCAAATAGGGGATGTTAAAGAACACTTATATGATGATTATGTAGTGAGAGACCGAACAAATAATCTAAATAAGATTTCTTGTTAATTATTTTCTGGTTGTAGATTAAATTAATAATTATCATGAAGATGATTGCTACATCAGTGATGCAGTCTTCTCCCTCCATGAGCGGCTAGTCAGTATCTAGGGTTTCCAATGAAACCCTAGTTGAGTAATGTAGAACTTTAATTTATTTTATTGCTAAAAGGGGGAGCTAAAAAACACTTATATGATGATTATGTAGTGAGAGACAAAACAAATAACCTAAATAAGATTTCTTGTTAATTCTTTTCTGGTCATGTTTTGAATTAATAATTAATCTTAAACAACTATGTTTTATCATTAGGAGCAAGAACCTCCGAATATTTAATAATGGTTTCTACATAATGGTTCTTAATTGACATGATAAAGTCTTAGGTTTTCACAGTCCATGCCAAGATAAGATGGTTGTTAGCATGCTTTTAATTTCATATTTTAGGAGTAGTTATAGTAAGATTCATGCAACAATCATACTAATCGAAGATGGATTGTTGCGAATCGAACTGATTGCATATCTTTGGGGATTAGGCAATTGCTTGTAGCGTTACTAATCCGATTCATATAAGATGTATCTCCCTCTTGCAATAATAAGATTGAAGGACTATATTACAAGACTAGTGGTGAAGTTGGATCAAAACCCTAGACTTGTTTATCTTGATTTAAAACCCAAAACAAAAATTATATCTTAATTTATTTTATGTTTAGTAGTTTATAAAAAAAATCAATCAAAACATCGTTTATAATATAATTCAATTTTTTACTTTACGATTATGTGAAATACGACTTTGATCTCTGTGGTTTGATACCCTCTTTACCCAACTATACTATATATTACTCCTGTACTTCCGACTGAGAGGTAAAATTAGATCGTGTTAATTATTCATTTTCAACACTTTTATTTTCACACGACTTGAACCGATCACCTTATAAAAATAACAAATAATGAAATGATAAGACGTAACAATAGTGAGTTAGAGGCCTAAAATGGACAACATTTGCTAGTCTCCTAGAAATGAACATAGGAGAACTTTTAAAAACTCTCATGATGATTTTCTAATCTAAATACTCTACACTAATCCCTTGTTTTCATGAGGGTCGACGATTACACTTAGCATGCGTAACAAACCTTTTAAACCCCTCGGTAACACCGAATGAATGATTTAAGTCTCATGAGGGTTAATTATATTACCCACAACTTTTCCATTCTTCATTCTCACGCATTCATGCATTCACATACTCATTAACCAAGTCATGCTATAATATACAAAATAATACAGATACAAATATTCCCACTCACTACCAAACAACAACTATCTCGAGCTAATGTTGAGAATGGTCCCCACTAAAGTAAATAACTTCGCCAATCTCTACTGTAACGACCCGAGTCCCCTAAGACTTCTAAATCGAAGCTCGGGAGAAACGAAGCGTCATTACCTTGCGGAATTTAACGAAAATCCGGTAGAGTTCCGTTTGTAACTGGAACCCCCGATGGACACAACCACATATAAAACAATACCTTGCCAATACAAACAATAATAACGGACAAGGCAACAAGCCCAACCTTCCATAATCTCACCAGGGCCAAGGCAGCGGAAAAGAAACCACCGCTACCTCTACATAACCCTCCATAACCTATGAAATAGTAATACTGGAATGGAAGTATATATATAGTGATACAAAACATGCATGCTCGGTGCCAAAATAATATATATATTGTCGTGACTCGACTATTAGGCTAGCCGTCAAAAGAATAGGTATACATCCCTTAACTGAAATAAATGAATATAACTCCAACGAATTATAACCACACACACACAAACCGTAATCAGCTCCAAACCTGTAAATGATAAATAAATGGGGTGAGTAAACTATACTCAGTAGGAAAACCTCGACCACATAAACCCTAAACTATGAGGTCGTACCAACCTACCCGGTAAGACCTTCGTACACTACGTTCAGTCTCATGTCTCACCAGGACACGTATGCCCATCTGAGACCCTCAATAGAGCTCACCACATACTCCGATATGCATGTGAACTACTTATACTCAAACGTAACTCCAAGATTTGGATCGTGCCAAACCACAACAAAAACATCCTAGAAATACACCTAGGGAGGAAAAACAACCTTAACCATGCTTTAGGCATGCAAAACCCGACCCAGTGGATCCCAACTGCCCCGCAAGAAGCTAATACACTACTGTACAGTGAAAATAAACAATCTGTACCGTGCATCAGTCGCACGTGATACCAACCAGTGAAATGATTACTACTATGAACAACACATGAAAATCTTTGAGACATAAGAAAGAAAATAACGACCATGCCTATAACACACAACAATGAATCCACACCACAATCCCTCGTCCTAAAACAACCCACTATGGGATTTCAAGTCCACGCTACCACGCATGACCCGAGGGAAAAATATTTCTTACACAGTCCTACGACCGCTGCCGAATCAGGCCTCTCATTCTAAACCGAACCCACAAGTCGTAAGCCAGTCGAAGACACAACCAACTTTCGACCCACCGCACCTACCTCAGGGGAAACACTGCTACCACATCCTCAATCCTGGCTAACTGTCATTACAACCTAAGCCCGAGTCTTAACTCACAAGCCAGGCTAACATACAACACACCTCAGGATCTTGACCTATCTCCCAATGAATCACAATCATCGTACTCTAGTATCACAATTCACGACCCTACCGTTTCTCGAGTAATCCGATACAACACCGACTCATCCAAAGCCCTACAACCCACTATACTAGGTACCAAGGCTGACTCTATACATCCTACCTGTAACAAAGGTTGGAAAATAAACATACTAAATACATATACACTTACCCCAGTACTCAATCGAATAAAAGGGCAACTCTAAGTGACCCACACAACCCTTCAGGTTCAGACTTATCTCCCTACCACCATCTAGGTAGCTTAACGACCCACGTGAGTAACACTTAACCTGTAAAGCATGTATGTGTATATAACTAAGCCGATGTGGTCAATATACCACCTGCTCATATCTCAGGTCAACACTCCACCTAATACAATATAACCCATCGCCGGACTAGAATTCCATGCCTCAAGAGCCTAAGGGTAATCTTGCAATAAGATAACACATAACATAATATATCCATGCAATAATAATTATACATCCAGATATTATGGTATATATAAGTCTGCACATATATCCGCGATTCCGCATCAATTAACCACTAGGTATCACATAAACATATAACCATCACAAATATGTCATGAAATGCTATGAATATCGTGAGCTCCCATGCAAGCCACTCCACTCATCGACTCACAATCCCACCAGTCACGCACTGCCACATCTAGGTATATACGCAATTGTACAACCAGGAGTGGCTATACCGCCATGTCTAGAACCAGGATACAATGCCTATAGCCTGCACCTAAACCCCGATGGACCCCAATCCACCAGTAGCTCACTGTTCATGGATCACTACTTTGTTGGCTCACAAACCTGCCGTTTAGCTAAGTGCACCACCCAAATCCTGGGTAACCTCAAATCCGAGCCCATGCACATGCATGCCATGATATGCAATCTTGCCTAGTCTAGTAGTATAAACATGCTAACTAGAAAATAAATAATTTACGAAATTTGCATAATTTCTATAAGTCATAGCATAGCACTGAATATCACATATAAGACATGTAATCCTCACATATAACCACATAAGGTATGCACATAAACAGTTAAACATTTAAACACCGGGCATGAAATTATACTAAATTAAAGTAAATACGTTTTTACCTCATTCGAGTCACCCATGCTCAATTCTTGTCTATATAAGCTCAATCCCCTTCATTTAATAATTATCAACCTTATTTTAAATAATTTCTTAACTTAATGATTTTAGTTCACAAGTTTGGCTTTTCGAGAAAGCCCACATTAACTGTCAATTAATATCTATTCATCAAATTCCACATTTAACATTTAAAATCCTCATTGTTATACATATTGAGCATGGAAATAAATAACTACGCCAATGCATACCGCTTATACAAAATCTTTAAATTCAAGTAAGTTCATTTTATTGAATTTCCAAACACCCATGCTCCATTCCGTAATTTTATTGTTTTAATCCACTTAAATAACCATTAGATACGTAATTGTAAAGTTTCATGCTCACGGAACCAAAGAACCGAAAAAGGTAAAACTTCCCTACACTTATCCAATTCCAATTATATCCCAACAATTATTAATTAACCCATTATGTTACCTCAATAAATTTCTAACAACACCGACTAATCTTCTTCCGATAATTCTAAATTTTTGTAATAATCCAAAAATTTATTCCGACTAATTAATACAATCCAATAAATTTTAGAATTTTACAATTGATATTAAATAATATTCTGGGATTAATTAAATGCACACTCCTGAAACCGGAAGCAGCACGAGTAAAAGTTTCCCTACCTCGTGAAGCATGCCATAACGCTGTCCTGAACACGTCCACACCCGAAAGTGGGGCCTACCAACAAAATTTGTTCGAATCAAATTCCGCTCGGACCGAAATGACCGCCTTAACAACTTATTCGCCTTAGTCAAAACCCGTTATCAATCGATTAACAATTTTGGACAAATCTAACATAACCCAAACGAAAATTCATGCCTGAAAATCAAATTTCCCGACAAACCGCTCAACGATTTCGCACCATATTTCAGTATGTCATACCCGGCACTGAGACGCATCAACCCTCCGAATTTTGTCCTAAATGGAGTATGAACCTACACCGAAATGGTGGAGTGAAGTCTTGCCGAAGTCATCCCTGGAGGACCACCATCTGCATGAAACAACACCACCACCACGACACCACGACTCATGTGCAATGCCGCGCAACCACCGTTGTCGGCACCTGGTCCCTCTTCGGCGAACTCCCCTTGGCCAAAACCCTTGCCAAGTCGCGCCTGAACAATGGCGACTCCTCTCATCTGCTCTCTCTTTCACTAGATCCCTCTTCTTTACTAGTGACCTGCGTCGCCCCTCAACCCAACACAAGTCAACATGATAAAAAAGAATAACTGCCACTACTGGGTGACAAGTCGTAATCTAAAGACAATGAAGCAAAAAGTGATAACTGCCCTAGCCCGTCATCCCATTGAGAAAGAACACGCTCTAATACCAAGTTGTCATGCCCCGAATTTCCTAGGACTCCAAAACACGAGCCCAAGACTTATGGGACTGAAGCGGAAATAAAAAGAAACAAATAAAAATCTCATTAAGTCGTTAAATACCCGTACAAGGGTAAAATAGTCATTTCACACACCAAAGATGACAAAAATATCACTTGGGATCGAAAAGGAAATGAAACGACTTAAACGACACTCTAAACGGATCATTCCAATACCTCATGTTTACCCAAGGATAAAATGGTCAAATCATGGGTAAAATGGTAATTTCCAAGTGAAACTACAAAGTTTAGACCTAACACAAGCCATATGAATGAACGGGACCTAAATTTAAGCAACGAGGTGATAGATATAAAGTTTTGAAAATGGTGTCGGACAACGCCGACCAAAACAGAAAGTTGAAGTACCCCACTTTCACCAAGGGTGAAATAGTCATTTCAAACTTTATCTCAAGAATTCGGATATAGAAAAAATCATAGAAACAAATGGAACTCCATTCGGAGCAATGCAACATAAAATATGGAAGTTGAAAAATAGTGTTTGACAACAACAACCAAAACCGAATAAAATGGGTAAAACACGAGTTCGGGCGCCAAAAGTGAGTCGCTAGGACCCCAACCCAAAAACTGAAGATATATATGATAAAGGAGGCTCTAAGAAGCCCATAGAAAGAAACGGAAATGAATTCTGGTAGCGAGCTGAAAAATATAAACTTCGAAAAAAAAGACAGCGATATGAAAAGTTTAAAATATACCGTTACTTTCAAACGATTATAAGTCACTCAAATATATATTAAATCGAGTGATTCAAAATCCTAAATACAAGTTCAAGATGTCAGATTTTCAACGCCACAAAAATCGGCTCGATCCGAGTTATGGAGAAGGAGCTACGACATTTTATAAAATGTTGCGCGCGCTGAACTGCGCCCAACAGCAAGGTGCGGCAATTACTGTAGCAAGTTGCTATAGTAACTAATGAAAATCCCAATTTTCTGCCAAAAATCAACTTTTGAAAAACTACCTTCAACCCCTATATACTCATTCAATATTACATTAATAAGCCTAGAAATGTTTCGTTTCGTGAAATTTTGCGATAAAATAACCGTTTTGCCCCCGGTTTTCATTTTAGCATCCCATCGAATTTTAAATTGCCAAAATCTTTTAAAATGACTCAAAATAATTTTCTAAAGCCTAAAGTTTTAGTCGGGGCCACGGGGGTAGGCGAAAATGAGATTTCATTCGAAACCAAAAGGGTTTGTTTAAAAATTTAGAAAAACGCCGTTCTATGCCAAACTCTTAATAACAACATTAAAGAGTAATAATTCACTTCAAAAATCAAAATGAAAGGATCCAAATTTATACACTTTACTATTAAAATGCGTCATGGCGATGCAACATCATAGTTTTACAAAACAAGGCGTTAACTAGCATTTTGACACTGAAGTGCGCCAAAAGGGTTAAGTCCTTACGCATAGCGCTCCGAGGTACATACATCAAAAGTAATGTACTCGGCTAACATGCTAACCGGCAAAAGAGAAGAATACATCATTTAAATTACACTTTACTATTAAGAATATAGCGCTCCGATGTATTACTTCTATTTTGCCGGTTAACATGTTATCTGAGTGCATTACTTTTGATGTACGTCCCTCGGAGCGCTATGCGTAGGGACTTAACCCTTTTGGCGCACTTCGGTGTCAGAATGCTAGTTAACGCCTTGTTTTGTAAAACTATGATGTTGCATCGCCATGACGCATTTTAATAGTAAAGTGTATAAATTTGGATCCTTTCATTTCGATTTTTGAAGTGAATTATTACTCTTTAATGTTGTTATTAAGAGTTTGGCATATAACGACATTTTTCTAAATTTTTAAACAAACCCTTTTGGTTTCGAATGAAAACTCTTTTTCGCCTACCCCCGTGGGCCCGACTAAAACTTTGGGCTTTAGAAAATTATTTTGAGTCATTTTAAAAGATTTTGGCAATTTAAAAGTTGGTGGGATGCTAAAACAAAAACCGGGGGCAAAACGGTCATTTACCGCACAATTTCACGAAACGAAACATTTCTAAGCTTATTAATGTAATATTGAATGAGAATATAGGGGTTGAAGGTAGTTTTTCAAAAGCTGATTTTTGGCAGAAAGTTGGGATTTTTATTAGTTACTATAGCAACTTTCTACAATAATTGCCGCACCTTGCTGTTGAGTGCACTTCAGTGCGCGCAACATTTTTCAAAGAAACCAAAATTATCATATTCCTTTTGGTGCCACCACTTCTTTGTGGAATACGAGCCGTATAAGAGCCTTCTTCGTGGGCAAAACCGTGAATCCGCACCTGGTCCAGAATTCAACGATGATTATGAGTTAGCCGGTTTCTTAGCTTATTGGTTGGATCACTACATTTTTTAGGGGAGACCAGAGGATGGTCCCAGCAGGACTATTTTCCTTCTCATGGCTATGCTCTCGCGAGGTACCCAAGTAGCTCTCGCCCCACTTTTCTTGGGTACTTTTTATTCTCATCTAGATACCTTGGCCAACGATTTTACCAGATCCTTGGAGAGGTATGACATTAACACCCACGTTCAGTGCACATTTTTTATGCTATTTATTTTTGAGAGATTTCCCAACTTTGCTCCAAAGCCCTTAGACTTATCCTTAACTCCCTCAAGCCCATCATTGCCTCCTACTAAGCCTCTTCTCCTAAAGTCATGATCCTTACGATGGTTCACTTTGTTTACCAGTAAGAGGCTTAATTATTTTGCTTTCGTTACATAAATTGTATATTGATGTGGTTAAAAACGTTCCTTGGACAAGCTTTTGAACTCAAGGAGATGTTTACCTTCCTTGAGCAGAATATAACTCATTCATGTTGCTTTTTAGTCAGGGAGCATTTGTTCCTGATATGGCTTTAGATCTAAAGATGATTTTTTTGTTATCCATGATTGCTTATCTTCCAAATGAGCCACACTGTATTATATGAATTGAATTGTGAAGAACACCTTCTTTTGGTTGTGTTCCTAGCATTAGAAGTCACTATTTGGTTATGTTTTATAGGAAATGATAGCTACTTTTCCTTCAGGCTCTTATAATGCTAGCATTAAGGTTAAGGTTTGTTGGTTTCACTTGCTAGCCAATCTCAAGTTAAGAGTTGCGGTCAAATGAGCCATTTTCAATGGTCGTTATGACTTCTTTCATGTTATCTATTTATCTACATGTTCGTAAGTTTAATGAGTCAAGCAAGGTATATTCAAGTTGGGCTTGAGAATTAATGATGTCGAAAATGATGATTATCAAATCATGCTGGTGTATTTTGTGACCATGGATAGAGCTCTTCTGTAGTTGAGCTTGAGCTATTGATGAATGGTAACTTTCGGCCCCTACTTATGAGTCATGTGTCATTGCATAGTTGGATCAACAACTCTAATTTGTGCAAAGCCTATCCTCAAGATAATTGGCATGCCAGTTAAAATTAACTTGAATCATACACATTCCAGCAGCATTATTCTGCTCGTTCTTTCTCTTGATGAGCCGACTGTAGGCCTTGATGCTACTAATTACCATGTTTCATTTATTTCTTCATTATCTAATTGTAGCTCTAGTTTTTTGTTACTCTTATATTCTATAGGAAGGCAAAATGTTTAAGCAGATCTAGGTCATATAAGAGGTGCATATGTTTTGCACCACATACTCCACAACAAAATGGGGTTGTTCAGAGGAAGAATATACTTCTTCAAGACATTATAAGAAATGGGCCTTTTAGTCACGGTCCATTAGGGATGGTCCAAAATCTGTCACTAAAAAGTACATTTTTGGGCACAGTCCTCTAAGACCGTGCCTAAAACCACTACTTTTTAGGCACGGTTGCAACATATTGTGCCAAAAACGCATATTTGTGGACATATGTACTTTAAATCATGCCAAAAGAAAAAAAACAATTAGGGACTGAGTGCCAAATTTAGCGCCATTACGTTTGGGTTTCGTGGGCAAAAAGAGAAGATATTTTAGACAAATATTTTAATAATTTTTGTTTTACACTTAGGTTCTAATCATTTCATTTACGGACCTCTCGTAACTGGACCATCACCTGAAAAATATAATATGTCATGGGGTGAGCTCACTAGCCCAGTAAAGGAAACGTCATCGCCTCAATCTCGGTAGTTCGAGTGGTACAACCCACACAAGGTTCATGCTACTAATCCTAGGTCAGTATCTTGTTCCACATCGCTCTCATACCAATCCGGAACCCTATTAAACCCAACAAACAATTTTTTGCAACATGCTCACATTATAGTCATTTAAATATAACATGCTTCAACATCAAAATCATAATCACATATATGATAGTTTAAATGCAATATGACTTAACACACCTCATAGTACACACTTTGCCCAATATAGGTTAATGGATACAGACTCTAGCCATTTACTTTTGAGGATACAAGCTCATAAAGTAATGTAGAGTGCAACACCGATTCTTCCCAAGTGATTTTGACACTTCTCATTTTCAACAAGGAAGAGCGGTTATGCGAGAGCCCCCACTTTCAACTTCCATGCCCCTAGACCCGAAGGTCACGAATATGAGCCCCGCTTGTGACTCCCAACCCAGTATCACGTTTTTGGACTTACTAATTCCATTGGTGTGAAACAAATCTTGGCTAGTTGTTGCGATGATCCGACACAAGACTACCCACACATGATTACATGACCCGCATAGACCAACACCATGTTTTTGACACTACACGATGTACTCAATATGCATCAAGGATTTTAATAACAATCATGCCCCATCACAATATATGCTTATCTCATTTTGCAATATATTGTACTCAATATAACCATGGTCCATCATAATACATGCTTTATTTCTTTATGCAATATATTATGCCCAACTCATCAATATGCTCATAATATCACATTTATAAGTAATAAACCACAACAAACATTTATATCACACAATCATGCTTTCAAGGGCCTAGTTCATCATCTAAGTTGTTAAGACTCAACTCGCATATATATATATACGGCATATATATACACAAACGCACACACCCTCGTACAAAAACTAAATCAATTCGTTTTTCCCCTACCTCAATCCAAGCAAAGCTAACCAAAAGATGCTAAAGAGGTCCAAGCAAGGTCACCAATGTCAAGTGTGCCTCCAAAAATAAGTTACTTGCAGAACCTTCACAATTCTATTCAATACAGCATATAATGAAAACAAGATTACAATGATGTTAAGAACAAGTATACAATTATCAAAAGTGGCTCCAACCACATGAAACAAACCAAACCCTAATGATAACTAAACTAGGGTTTCAAAATTTAAATGAATCAAGAGATGAAACTCTTATCAATAACTCAACCGAAAAATGGAACCCAAGAGAGAACCAACAACAAGGAACCAAGAGCACTTACATCTCTTCAAGAGTTAAAAGCCAAATCTCATCCAAGCTAGGAACAATAAATCAATGGGAAAAAAAAAGATCTCCACCATGATTTCTATAATGGATTCAATAATGGAATTTAAGAACCCATTTGAATTCAAAGAGTCTTCCCAAAATAATGAAAGCTAGGGTTTCCAAATTTACAAGAATCAAAGAGAGATAAAAAGAGTTTAACAAGTTCAACTCAAATAGGGAAGAGCAACAACAGAAGAACAAGAACAACTTCCCTACCAACCAAGCAAGAGATGATCAACCTTGGCATGGAGCAAGAAGGAGTGAAGTACTATGGAGGAGAGGAAAGAAAAGTGTTGCACTAAAATGTGAAGTCTTGCAAAGTGAAGAAGACTTAAGAAATATAGTGTAATAACATTTTTGTGAATTATTTATTTATGGCATGTTCTAGACAATAACCATGTTGAGTGTTAGATAGGTTGGTTTGTTTTCAATAACATCGATAAGCTTTGTAAAAGGAAGAATATAAATGAAGCACGAAAGTGAGCATATTGAGGTAAAATGTCTCCTGGAGGGCGAAAATGACATTTTCTGAAGCCGTCACTTGAAGTAAAAAGTATCATGGGTTCAAGAAGGTCATTTTATCGCAGTTGTGAAGAAAAGTGGTTTTAACAAAAATGCCTACGTTTAAGCCTACGCTTTCAGTTTCAAAAAGTGGCTGGAAAACACATTTCTACGCTTGGAGGTACACTTGGACCTACGCTTGAAGCGTAGGCCTTGTTACGCTTGAAGCGTAGCTACGACAAGTTTTTGCCAATTTTTGCCTACGATGTCCAAATTTTTTGGGGGATTAGTTTTATGATATGACCACGACTTATATACATCAAAGTGCGTTCTATATACAATATATTCACCATAATATAGGGTTTGGATGTGAAATTATGAGAAAGGGTAAACTTAGGGTTTGGATCATTATTGTCTATAAATATCCAAGTCTACAACAAGAGGAGGCACATCTTGAAGAATTCTCTACAAGTTTTCTACAACTTCTTCTTTTTCTACAGAGATATACATATGGTGAGAGAATATTGTTAAGTGATTAGAGATACCCAAGTTCTCTCTTATTTTTGGACGTCTTCAATCGTGCTTCTACATCGATGATTTTTATGCACGATTGAATAGTTTACTTGCTAAAAAATTCACACACCATTTATTACAACGAGGTTGCGTTGATCCATTGAAGAACGGAGCCATCTGTGTGCGAAGATCGAAACAGGAGGCTTCGTGGTGATTTTGATATGTTGAGAAGCAGAGCCATCAGAATACGGAGATTAGAGCGAAATCTTTGTGGAGCACGAGTGAATATAGACTTTCAAACGTCGAGTGAAGAACAACAAATCACAGCAGTTGTAAGTTCTATTTTCATAAAGTCTGTACAAATTCTTTGATTCATAGTGCATCGATACCCGAGCGTATCCGTGGTTTTTACTTGGAGTCTTTCCAAGGTTTTCCACGTAAAAATCTCTGTGTCTTCTCATGATTTAATTTTCTTCACTTATATTCATATTTGATTGATTGATCTGTTTTTGAGAACTAATTTGAGAATTAGGGGTTGTGACTAATTTAAATTGAATTTTTGCTAAATAATTTTAATTGATCATAAAATCGATAAAAAGCCTATTCACCCCCCTCTAGGCTATTTTCACTATCGTCTAGGTAATTTCAATTAGTATAAGAGTCTGGTTGCCCCCATTTAGGTTAACTACCTAGGATTAGATCGTGAACTTAGACGATGGAGATGCCTCGTGAAGGAGGTTCCATATCTAGATCCCCTTTGTTTGATGGGTCGAATTACACATAATGGAAAACGAGAATGAGAAAGTTTCTAAAACTTTAGAAGAGATAGCGTGTAATGCTATAGAAGTAGGATACTCACCTCCCACTGTGAAAGACGATGTGACCAATGAATCAACACCAAAACCATCGAGCGAGTGGACTGCCGCCGAGACGAATAGTGTGAATTGGAACTCGACGACATTGAATGCATTATATAATATTGTAACTCCGAGTGAGTTCAAGGGGATTGCTAGATATGTAATTGATAAGGAAGCTTGGGACATTCTCTAAGTTACTCATAAAGGAACGTCGAATGTGAAACAATCAAAGCTTTAAATTTTGAATTCTCAATTTGAATAGTTGAAGATGGAGGAAGATAAGGTCTTCACACACTTTGAGGCTAGGTTAATTGATATTGTAATAGGTTTTCATAACCTAGGTAAGCCTATTCATGAGACTACCAAAGTAAAGAAAATACTTAGGTCTCTTCCTGAATGTTTTCGATCTAAGGTCACTGTTATCTCAGAGGTCATGAGTCTTAAAGAAATTAAGGTTGAAGAATTGGCAGGAAATATAAAATCTTATGAGATGGATATGTTCAAAAATCCCCCTAAGAAGGCTAGTGGCGCAAAAGAGAAGAGCGTAGCTTTCAAAACCACTAGGGAGGATCATGTTGAACCTGATGATGAAAGTGAGTCGAGTCTGAATGATATAGCCATGTTTGCTAAGAGGTTGAACAAATTTGTTAGGGCTAAATAGAATGGCCTAGGACAAAAATTTGGGGATAAGTTGAGTGAGTCTAGAAGTAGAAATAAGACTTAAACTAGGAAGGAAAAGTCTGATCCTAAAAAGAAGAAACCCAAATGTTTTGAATGTCAAGGATATGGTCATATAGCTGCAGAGTGTGCAAACACTTTAAAGAAATCCAAAGGATTAGCTATCAGTTGGGATGATGACTCTGACAATGGATCAACTAGTGATGCGACAGAATCAGAAGTAGGTGATGATTTTGAGAATTTCACTGTGTTTACTGTACAGACCAAGGAGGTTAACGAAGTTGCTTCAAGTTTGGCGATGTCTGAAGAAGAAGGTTCTCAGAGTGATGAAGATTATGATGAAACGCTTCAAGAGTCTTATAATAAATTACATGATAAGACCACATAACTTCACATGAATCGTATGAAACTGTTGACTAAAAGTCTTAACATGGACAAATAATTGCATTCTTTAAACGACGAATTAGCCAATGGTTCTCAAACTCTAAATCTTCTACAGACCCGAAAGGCCAAGTTAATTGAGGATTTGAATAAGTCTAAACTTGAAAAAATTGAGGCTTTGAAGTTAGTAGATGGTCTCAATAAGGAATTGGTTGAAAAATCTACTAAGATTGAAAATTTGAAAATAGCTGAAAGATGCTAACTCAACTATTTAGAAATGGTCTAGTGGAACTCTTAAGCTTAATCATATATTGAGTGTTGGAAAGTTTGTAGGAAATACAAAGGGACTAGATTTTGTAGGAGTATTGCAAAATTCGAATGTTGCTTCAAAAACCACCTTTGTAAAAGCCTCCAAAGTAGCATCGAGTTCTTTTAAAGGAAATTCAAATTGGAATCCTAGGGCTCAATCCTGTGTTAAAAGACCTATTGAAAACAAGCCTTTCGTTACCCTTAGATATCCTAGGAAGTCAACTGATGGAGTCTGGAGGTTTGTTCCTATTTGTCACCACTGTGGTGTTAGTGGTCATATTCAAATTCGAATGTTCGAATATGAAGAAGGCTTGGGTGAGAAAAAGTGAGCTACACTGTCTTGTAGTTCATACTGCACTTGAGAGCACAGAAGTCTACTTCTTGGTATTTGGATAGTGGATGTTCGAGGCATATGACTAGAGATAAGTCATTATTTGGATTTCTCGAGGAATGTCATTGTGGGATAGTCACTTTTGGTGATGGAGAGAAGTCAAAGGTTCTAGGCAAATGTACCATTGTGGTTTCTGGTCTACCTAAACTAGAAGATGTGTTTTATGTAGAGGGTCGTAAAGCAAATTTGTTGAGCATAAGTTAATATGTGATAACATTCATAAGGTCACTTTTTCACCTGATAAGTGTTCGATCATTGACTTTTCTGGGAATTGCGTGATGGAAGGTATGCATTCAACTGATAATTGCTATTGCATTATTCATAATTCTGAATTGTTATGCAATAGAGTTAAACTTAATGAAGTTGAAATCTGGCATTAACAGATCGAACATGTTAATTTTTGAGAATTAACAAAAATTACTAAGAGTGAAATTATTAAGGGAGTCCCTAAGCTTGGTTATGCAAAAGGGGTTGTATGTGGATCATATCAGAAGGGTAAACAAGTTAGATGTCAGCACAAAAAGATAAATGTCATTGGTACTTCTAGACCTTTAGAGCTGTTGCATATTGATTTAATGGGTCCCACTAGGACCATGAGAAAAGGAGGAAATAAGTATATTTTTGTCATGGTGGATGATTACTCAAGGTTTGCATGGGTTGGATTTCTAAGTGAAAAGTCTGAAGCTTCTAAAAGTTTTTAGAGAATTTGTTTAAAAATTCAGACTGAGAAGAATTGTTCCATTTCTAGAGTAAGGAGTGATCATGGAAGGGAGTTTGAAAATTCAGAAATTAAAGTGTTTTGTGAAGACAGAAGAATAAAACATGAATTTTCAGCACCTAAAACTCCTCAACAAAATGGAGTAGTTGAGAGGAAGAATAGGGTTAATAAGGAAATGACTTATGTTATGCTACAAGGTATGAATGTTCTAAGGTATTTTTGGGCCGAGGCAGTGAACGCAATGTGTTACACTTCAAACAGAGTTTATCTTAGGCCTGACACCTTAAAAACTCCTTATGAACTGTGGAATGACAAGAAACCTAATGTTAAATATTTCAAGATTTTTGGAGCAAAATGTTATATTCTTAGAGATCGTGAATCTATTGGGAAGTTTGAGTCTAAGAGTGATGAAGGAATATTTTTGGGTTATTCATTGACTAGTTGAGCATATAGGGTGTTTAACCTTAGAACTCAAACTATGATAGAATCTACGAATGTAGTGGTTGATGACTCATGTGTTGATGAGTCTCCAATGTCTGCTGAGGAGGAAGATAGTGAACCGTTCTTTATATTGGATAATGATTCTTCTGAGGTTGAGAAAGAGGACAATGTGGTTAATGATTATACTTCAAGTCCTGTAGAATCACATGATCAAATTTGTGATGTTCAGCCTACTCCTTCTAAAGAACCATCTGCAAGGGTAAAGTTGTACCATCCTTTGGATAATATTATAGGATTTGTTGATCAGATGATGGTGACACGGAGAAAGGCTATGAATGAGATTTCGTATGCATGCTATACATCTTTCTTGGAACCTAAAAATGTCAAAGAAGCTCTTCAAGATAGTGAATGGATAAATGCTATGCAAGAATAACTTCAGCAGTTTGTTAAGAATGATGTGTGGTATCTTGTGCCTAGACCGAAAGAGATAAACGTGATTGGTACCAAGTGGATTTTCAACAATAAAAAGGATAAAAATGGTATAGTTGTTAGGAATAAGGCTAGGCTTGTTACTCAAAGATATACTCAGATGGAAGGTATTGATTTTGATGAGACATTCGCTCCGGTTCCTAGGCTTGAATCTATTCAGGTTTTGTTTGATATCGCTTGTCATCTTGGATTCAAGTAGTATCAAATGGATGTGAAGAGTGCGTTTTTTAATGGTGTTCTTCATGAGTAAGTATATGTGGAGCAGCCTAAAGGATTTGAAGATCCTCATTGTCTGGGTCATGTTTACAGGCTGAAAAAGGCTTTGTATGGGCTAAAGCAAGCTCTTAGAGCTTGACATGAAAGATTGACTGATTACCTGTTGGGAATAGGTTTTGCTTAAGGGGGAGTGGACAAAATACTATTTTTTCAAAAAATTGAGAGTGATACAGTTGTTGCTCAAATCTATGTTGATGATATTGTGTTTGGTTCCACTTCTGATCAACTTGATCATTATTTTGGAGATCAAATGAAACATGAATTTGAGATGAGCATGATTGATGAATTGAATTTATTTCCAGGGCTTCAAGTTAGGTAATTAAATGATGGGATTTTTGTTTCTTAAACTCGTTATGCTTTGGAATTAGTAAAAAAGTTTGATTTGGAAAAGGCTAAAGATGCTCGCACTACTATGAGTACCAATGTCAAGCTTAGCATAGATACTAAAGGCAAAGATGTTGACCTTACACTTTATAGGAGTATGATTGGGAGTTTGTTGTATTTGACTGTCAGTCGACTTGACATAGCTTTTAGTGTTGGTTTGTGTGCACGTTACCAGGCAAGTCCTAAGGAGTCTCATATTACTACTGTGAAAAGGATTATCAAGTATGTTAAAGGAATAGTGAATTATGGACTGTGGTATCCATCAGGTACTAATACTGATATCGCATCCTTTTCTGATCTGATTGGACAGGTAATATTGATGATAAAAAAAGTACCAGTCGTGGGTGTTTTTATGTTGAAAATTGTTTAGTTGCTTGGCATAGCAAGAAGCAAAATTATGTTTCCCTTTCCACTGCTGAGGCTGACTATATAGCAGTTGGTAGTTGTTGTACTCAGGTTTTGTGGATGCATCAAATGTTGCAGGATTATGGTTTTTCTCAAGACATGATGATTGTGTTTTATGATAACACGAGTGCGATAAATATTTCTAAAAGTCCTGTTCAACATTCTAGGAAAAAGCATATAGATATTCGACATCATTTCATTCGTGATCTTGTTGAAGATGGTATAGTGTCTCTAGAGTTCATATCCACAGATTCTTAGTTAGCAGATATCTTTACAAAACTATTAGATTTTCAAAAGCATGTTAGTCTTAGGAAATCTATTGGTATGATTTTTTTAGAATAGATATTTTATTATCTATCATTCTAGGAACGCATTGCATTATTTTCCTAGAATTGATAGGTAATCATGCATTTGTATTATTTTTATTCATGTATGCATTTTATTTTGAAATAAATGACAAAATTTTTTTTTAGACTATTGAGCTTGGCTAAAGTACAAAACTTGTCATATTTTACTCTATTTTCACATTTACTTATCACATTATGCATATATGAAGTAGAGGTATTAGTCTGAACTAATATTTTTTGGATGATCACTTGGCATGATTATTTTATGTTACAAAACTTTAATCTTAGATGCTAGTTGCTTCGGTGATGATTATAATGCCTGCTGAATTTTTTATTTTTTTTATTTAACCCGAAGTGGTATGAAGGTTCATGAGTTATGCTAGATTGGTTTTTGCATGTGTATGAATGTTGTGGTGATGTTGAGAAAAAAAAAATGAAATGTTATAAAATATAAAAATGCAAAAAGTAGTTCTTCAATCTGAGTAACCGGGCCTTTTGCTTCAATAAGCATTGAGTGTTCGCGTAAAAAGGGGAGAAGACTAATGAGCATAAATCCCATGGAAGAAGCTCGGGCCCAGTTGGTCGGGACTAAAATTCCTCGCTGGAAATTCCGGAGCTTAGAAAGACAAAAAGAGATATGGTGAGAAAGTTGAAAACATGAAAAGGAGGAAATTGTGTGACAAAGAGAAAGTATCTTTTATTTTTGCCTTCTAGTTTGGATCTTGGATTGAATTATCATCACGGTTGGTGAAGAGATTATCAGCTTTAGTATGTATTGTTTCATCTTGCCTTAATGCTTGCACATGAGAATCTTCATATATATCTTTATTTGCAAAATTTGACTTGTGCATTCTGGAGTTTACAAGGTATGTATGCTGATTTTCTTCTATACCATGTGTATAATGGTTGAGATAAATCTGAGAATATGATGTGTTAATGATTGACTTTGTGTCTCTACTGCCTTGCTCACATATTTCTAAACAACAAAAATATTTTATTTTATTTTTATTCATGACATTTTGCATTCATGCATTAGTAGTATGGTCATGCATAGTAGAGATGTCTGTTACCCTGAGAATTTGGATATGATTTGATAAGAGTTCTATATCTTGTGTTTTTCACTGAGTACTTCCTTGCATCTCTCTACATTGTTGTTATGGCACATACTCTCTTTCCTTGACATTTCAGTGACAAAAAGGGGGAGAAGTATTAAGTAAGGGGGAGAGATTGCTTGATTAAATTTCATTTTTTGGTTAAGATTGCTTGATTAAAAGGGCGAAGTATTTTGCAAGGGGGAGTTTTTTCTCAGGGGGAGAATGATGATCATTATGTGTGCATTGTTGTTATGATTTTCTGATGATCATTATGTTGGTTTATATCTGTTTTCTACACTTGCGTTTAATGGTTTGTTTAGTATTGTGGTAACAGGATTGGTCGTCATGAAATCAAG
This sequence comes from Cornus suecica, assembly GCA_963922005.1. Lineage (NCBI taxonomy): Eukaryota > Viridiplantae > Streptophyta > Magnoliopsida > Cornales > Cornaceae > Cornus > Cornus suecica. The sequence continues at coordinate 64,034,398 of OY998238.1, read as the reverse complement.
ATGATAATTTATATCTATGTTTGTTGGTGTGTGTTCATAGGTATAGATGTTATGTTGTTATTTGTGAGGCTATATTGTAAAACATGGTTTTATCTCAGAAATGCCAAGGGGGAAATTGTAAGAATATTTTTGTGTATTGTTTATTTATGGCATCTTCTAGACAATAATCATGTTGAGTGTTAGATAGGTTGGCTTGGTTTTCAATAACATCGATAAGTTTTGTAAAAGGAATAATACAAGTGAAGCACGAAAGTGAGTATACTGAGGTAAATTGTCTCCTGGACGGTGAAAATGACATTTTCCAAAGCCGTCACTTCAAGCAAAAGTATCATAGGTTCAAGAAGGTCGTTTTGGCGCAGTTGTGAAGAAAAATGGTTTTAACAAAAATGCCCACGCTTTCAATTTCAAAACGTGGTTGAAAAACACATTTCTATGCTTGGAGGTACACTTGGACCTATGCTTGAAATATAAGCCCTACTAAGCTTGAAGCGTAGCTGCGACAAGTTTTTGCCAATTTTTGCCTACGATGTCCAAATTGTTCGGGGGTTGGTTTTATGATATGACCACGACTTATGTAACACCCCGTGTTATTTTCCTTTTTCATAAAATTATTTTTGATTTATTTTCGGTTGTGACGTCACTTGCTTATGACGTCGTGGTTATTCTTGATATTTAGTATGTGTAAATTTTTCGCGTTTACGTTTTAGACTTGGCGGGACTACATTACGCGAGTTCTTGTTGTCGACTACGCCATTTCGTTTCAACGTTTAACGATTGGTACATTGACTTGGTGGTGACATGTTTGGTTTGTTCGACACTTAAGGTTACGATGGTTAGGTATTATACCCCGAGCAATTTATTTCGGGTTATATTATTTATTTGGCATCCCGTGGATTTTTGGGTTCGCTTGATTTCATTTAGGAGTTGTTTAAAAGGATAATTGATTAGTGGTGGGCTTGTATTGTAATTTATGGAACCATTGTCACACTTATTTAATTTGGTCACATCATTAGGTCACATGGATCTATTGAATTGAAGCGAACAAAAATAATAAAAGAATTAAAACTAATGAAGATATATGTATATGTATGTATCTGTATGTTGGTGAAAGAGAGAGACGTGCCTACAAACCACCATTTTCCTTCTTCTTCCACTTCAAGCTATGACTTCTTCCCCTTTTCTTCTATGATTCCATCCTCGTACATAACCTTTAGCTCTTCTTCATCGTGATTAGAGAGAGTGAGAGATGAGAGCTCGGGCTAAGGAAAGGGGAAGGATCACGTCTGGCGTGAAGGACGATCGGTTGGAGGCTCTCCGACTGAAGCAATGGCGATGGCGAGGATGACGACTGTGAGCTGAGGTCACTGACGACTGCTGTTGGCAGAAGTAGGTCGCGCAAGGAGGCTAGGCGCAGCTTGCGCGAAGACGGTAAGATAGTGCAGTTTTGGCCAGGAACTTCGGCCATTTTTTTGGTCAAGTTCCTGAGCTCAAATAGCTGCGATTTTTGGAAGGTAGCTTCGTCTCGATGTCAGGTATGATGCGTAAATATTTTGTATTTTTTCGTTGAGCGGTTTGTCCGAAAATTTGATTTATAGGTTTGAATTTTTGTTTGGGTTATATTAGATTTATTAAAATTTAATAACCTATTGCTAATGGGCTTTGTATATATCGTATAGGTCGTCGAGGCGGATGTTTCAATTTATTCAAAATAGTATTCGGGAGACTTTGGTCGGCGGGCTCCATATTCGGGCGTCGACACTGTTCACGGTGGGCCATTTCGGGGCTCTTTTATGCGTAAATTAACACAGAGAGGTGATTATGGAGTGATCATACATATTAGTGTTCTCTCTTGTGTTGAGGTTCTCTAATCGTGCTTCTACACCGAAGTTCTTTATGCACGATTGGATGAGTGATTACTGAAAAATCATTACACTGTCCATTGCAATGAGGTTGCTTTGATCCGTTCAAGTATGGAGCGATTTAAGGATTTCAGACCGCGAGTAGAGAAAGGAAAATCAGGCATGATTTGTGAGTTTCTCATAGTGTTTGGCGTGAGCAAGCGTGCTTCGTGAAGTACGAGTGATTCAAGGGTTTCAGACCGCGAGTAGAGGAAGGCATATCAGGAGTGATTGTAAGTCTAAAACTCTTAGAGAGTCTGTAATTGTTGATTCATAGTGCATCGGTACCTGAGTGTACCCGTAATGTTTTCCTTGGAATGTTTCCTTGATTTTTCCACATATAATTCTTTGTGTCATCTCTTACCTTATTGTTTGCACTATATTGATGTTTGCTTTAAATTGCTCAATATATCTATTTTTTGGAATTAAATTGAAAATTAGGATTTGTGATTAATTAAATTGAATTTCTGCTAAATAATTTTAATTGATCATAAAATCAATAAAAAGCCTATTCACCCCCCTCTAGGCTGTTTTCAGTATTGTCTAGGTAATTTCAATTGGTATCAGAGCGTGGTTGCCCCGATATAGGTTAGTTACCTAGGGTTAGATCGTGAACTTAGACGATGGAGATGCCTCGTGAAGGGGGTTCCATATCTAGGTCCCCTTTGTTTGATGACTCAAATTATATATATTGGAAAGCGAGAATGAGAGCGTTTTTAAAATCTTTAGATGAGAGAGCGTGGAATGCTATTGAAGTAGGACATTGACCTCCTACTGTGAAAGATGACGCGACCAATGAATCAACACCAAAATAGTCGAGCGAGTGGACTACTACCGAGACGAATAACGCAAATTGGAACTCGAAGGTGTTGAATGCGTTATACAATGTTGTAACTCTGAGTGAGTTCAATAGGATTACTATGTGCGTAATTTCTAAGGAAGCTTGGGACATTCTCCAAGTCACTCATGAAGGAACGTCGAAGGTGAAACAATCAAAGCTTCAAATTTTGAATTCTCAATTTGAACAGCTGAAGATGGAGGAGGATGATGTCTTCGCGACTTTGAGGCTAGGTTAACTGATACTGTAATAGGTTGTCATAACCTAGGTGAGCTTATTCATGAGACTACCATAGTAAATAAAATCCTTAGGTCTCTACCTGAACATTTGCGATCTAAGGTCATTGTCATCTCAGAGGTCATGAGTCTTAAAGAAATTAAGGTTAAAGAATTGGTTGGAAATTTAAAATCTTATAGATGGAGATGTTAAAAAATCCCCCTAAAAAGGCAAGTGGCACAAAAGAGAAGAGAATAGCTTTGAAAACCACTAGGAAGGATCAGGTTGAACTTGATTAAGAAAGAGAGTTGAGTCTGAATGATATTGCCATGTTTGCTAAGAGGTTGAACAAATTTGTTAGGGCTAAACAAAATGGCCAGGGACAAAAATTTGGGGATAAGTTGGGTGAGTCTAGAAGTAGAAATAAGACTAAAATTAGGAAGGACAAGTCTGATCCTAAAAAGATATGGTCATATAGCTGCAGAGTGTGCAAACACTCTGAAGAAATCAAAGGGATTAGCTGTTAGTTGGGAAGATGACTCTGACAATGGATCAGCTAGTGATGCGACAGAATCAGAAGTAGGTGATGATTCTAAGAATTTCACTATATTTGCTGTATAGAGCAAGGAGGTTAACAAAGTTGCTTGAAGTTTGACGATGTCTGAAGAGGAAGGTTCTGAGAGTGATGAAGATTATGATGAAACCCTTTAAGAGTCTTATAATAAATTACTTGATAAGACCACACAACTTCACAAGAATCACATGAAACTGTTGACTAAAAGTCTTATCATGGACAAAGAATTGCATTCTTGAAAAGATGAATTAACCAATAGTTCTCAAACTCTAAATCTTCTGCAAACCCAAAAGGCCAAGTTGATTGAAGATTTGAATAAGTCTGAACTTGAAAAAACTAAGGCTTTGAAGTTAATAGATGGTCTCAATAAGGATTTGGTTGAGAAATCTACTAAAGATTGAAAATTTGGAAAAAGAGTTGAAAGATGCTAACTCAACTGTTCAGAAGTGGTCTAGTGAAACTCTTAAGCTTAATCATATGTTGAGTATAAGAAAGTCCGCAGGAAATACAAAGGGACTAGGTTTTGTTGGAGTATTGCAAAATTAAAATGTTGCTGCAAAAACTACCTTTGTAAAAGCCTCTAAAGTAACATCAAGTGCTTCAAAAGGAAAGTCAAATTGGAATCCTATGGTTCAATCCTATGTCAAAAGACCTGTTGAAAACAAGCCTTTCCTTACCCCTAGATATCCTAGGAAGTTAACTGATGGAGTCCAGAGGTTTGTTCTTATTTGTCATCACTGTGGTTTCAGTGGTCACATTCGACCAAGGTGTTGGAAGTTGAGAAGGAAGACTCTGCAATCGGTAAAGGAACAAAGAGTTCAACATGGAGATCATGTTCAAGATCAAGTTCAAATGCTGAATGAAGAAATGAAGAATTTGTCAAGATTGGCAAAAGGAGCTTTGAAGATGAAGAAGGCTTGGGTGAGAAAAAGTGACCTACAATGTCTTGTAGTTCATACTGCACTTAAAGCACGCAAGTCTACTTCTTAGTATTTGGATAGTGGATGTTCAAGGTATATGACTGGAGATCAGTCATTATTTGGATTTCTCGAGGAATGTTATGGTGGGATAGTTACTTTTGGTGATGGAGAGAAGTCGACGGTTCTAGGTAAAGGTACTATTATGGTTTTTGGACTACCTAAACTAGAATATGTGCTTTATGTAAAGGGTCTTAAAGGAAATTTGTTGAGTCAGATATGTGATAACAATCATAATGTCACTTTTTCTCTTAATAAGTGTTCGATGATTGACTCGTTTGGGAATTGCATAATGGAAGGTATGCGTTCAACTGATAATTATTATTACATTGTTCCTAATTCTGAATTGTTATGCAATAGAGTTAAACTTGATGAAGTTGAAATCTGGCATTAGCAGATGGGACATGTTAATTTTCGTGAATTAACAAAAATTACTAAGAGTGAAATTGTTAAGGAAGTCCCTAAGCTTGGTTATACAAAAGGAGTTGTGTGTGGATCATGTCAGAAGAGTAAACAAGTTAGATGTGAGCACAAAAAGACAAATGTCATTGGTACTTCTAGACTTTTAGAGTTGTTGCATATTGATTTGATGGGTCCCACTAGGACCGTGAGCAAAGGAGGAAAAAAATATAATTTTGTCATGGTGGATGTTTATTCGAGATTTGCATGGGTTGGATTTCTAAGTGAAAAGTCTAAAGCTCTTGAAAGTTTTAAGAGAATTTATTTAAAAATTCAAACTGAGAAGAATTGTTCCATTTCTAGAGTAAGGAGTGTTCATGGAAAGGAGTTTAAAAATTCAGAAATTGAAGTGTTTTATGAAGAGAGAGGTATAAAACAAGAATTTTCAGCACCTAAAACTCCTCAACAAAATGGAGTAATTGAGAGAAAGAATAGGGTTATTCAGGAAATGGTCAATGTTATACTACAGAGTAGGAATGTTCCTAGGTATTTTTAGGCCAAGGCAGTGAACACAACGTGTTACACCTCGAATAGAGTTTATCTTAGGCTTGGCATCTTAAAAACTCCTTATGAACTGTGGAATGGTGAGAAACCCAATGTAAAGTATTTCAAAGTTTTGGAGCAAAATGTTATATTCTTAGAGATCGTGAATCTATTAGAAAGTTCGAGTCTAAGAGTGATGAAGGAATATTTTTGGGTTATTCATTGACTAGTAGAGCATATAGGGTTTTTAACCTTTGAACTCAAACGATGATGGAATCTGCCAATGTAATGGTTGATGACTCATGTATTTATGAGTCCCCAACGTCTGCTGAGGAGGAGGATGGTGAGCCATTCTTTATACTGGATAATGATTCTTCTAAGTTTGAAAAAGAGGACAATGTGGTTAGTAATGATACTTCAAGTCCTGCAGAATCACATGATTCAATTAGTGATGTTCAACCTACACCGTCTAAGGAACCATTTGCAAGGGTAAAGTGTTACCATCCTTTAGATAATATTATAGGATTTGTTGATCAGATGATGGTGACACGGAGAAAGGCTAGGAATGAGGTTTCGTATGCATGCTATACATCTTCTTTGGAACCTAAAAATGTCAAAGAAGCTCTTCAAGATAGTGAGTGCATAAATGATATGCAAGAAGAACTTCAGAAGTTTGTTAAGAATGATGTATGGTATCTTGTGCCTAGATCGAAAAAGATAAATGTGATTGGTACCAAGTGGATTTTCAAGAATAAAAAAGATGAAAATGGTACAGTTGTAAGGAATAAGGCTAGGCTTGTTGCTCAAGGATATACTCAGATAGAGGGTATTGATTTTGATGAAACTTTCGCTCTAGTGGCTAGGCTTGAATCTATTCGGATTTTGTTTGCTATTGCATGTCATATTGGATTCAAGTTGTATCAAATATATGTGAAGAGTGCATTCAACAGTGTAGCATACATCAACATAATTATCACAATCTCATCTATGACAGTTTAAATGCAATGTGACTAAACACACCTCGTGGTACACATGCATAACCATACACCCTAACTCTAAGGGTCAACAAATACACACTCTACCCTTTACTCTGAGGATACCGGCTCACGAAGTAAGGTAGAGTCCGTAATGTTCATACACTTGAGAGATAGACGCAGACTCAAAAAGGAATATCGAAAACAAACACAAAACACGGTACGTGAAAACGAAGTTTGGACCAAATCCTTCCTCATTTCTCTATTTTTTGGGATATTAATTCCATTGATAACGAGATGCACCACCTGGCCAGTTAATTGCGACGATCCGACACAACTCAACTCATATATGATTACATGACCCGCATAGACAAACACCCATGTATTTGACACTACATGTTGTACTCAATATGCATCAAGGGTTTCAATAACGAGCATACTCCATCACAATACATGTTTATATCACTTTGTAATATATTGTACCCAAATCATCATCATGCTTACAATTTCACATTCATAAGCAATAAATCACAACAAGCATTATTATCACACAATCATGCTTTTCAAGGGCCTAGTTCATCGTCTAAGTTGTCAATACTCAACTCGTATATATATATACGGCATATATACACATAGACGCATACACTATCGTACAAAAACTAAAACAACTCATTTTTACCCTACCTCAATCCAAGCAAGCTAACACAAGGATGCCAAAAGAGGTCCAAGCCAAGCTACCAAGTCAAGTGATCATTCAATGAAAAACAATATTACAATGGTGTCACAATAAACCGAAATCATTCAAAAGTGGCTCCAACCACATGAATTAAACCAACCCTAATGATAGCTAATTTTAGGGTTTCATAAAAGAAATAACTCAAGAGAATGAAGTTGTGAACTCACTAATGATTTCTTCACAAGATGAGTGTAAAAGCTACCACAAGTGAACCTATTTGATGGCTAGAAACTAGGTTCAACCTTCCACAAGAATGCACAAATGGAAGAGAATAATCAATACAAGTATAAGGAACTTATGATCTTGAAAGCTAGGGTTCTTGTAACCCAAACCCTAGAGTGGAAGAGAAACTTACCCAAAAGTAGCTCAAGAACACCACCCTAAACCACACCAAGAAAAGAAAGAAGGAGAGAGCAAGAGATTGTGTTGAGATGATGGAAGTCTTGCAAAGGAGAGAACATACACAAGTGTAGAGATTCTCCACTAACTCTCATCTCATCCAAGAGTAGGAATAAGGCATTCATTCATTTGTGTGTCATCCAAACAAGGTCCTATGATCCAAGGGTTGTGAGAAAAAGTGGAAGAAGAATCAAGATCAATGGTTGAGAATAAGACAACACTTCAAAGTGTGAAAAGACCAAATCATTCTCAACATAGGATTAATTATAAGAGTGCCATCATGATCCTCAATTTCCCTTTTAACCCATGTATTCCTCTCTATTTACCACCATACCACTCATACACCAACACTTAGATAAATATCTACAATTTCCACTAAGTCCTTTTAATATGAAAATATCTATTTACACTTTGGTCATTTATTTCCCGAAATCGTTTTCAACACTTTTCATTATTCTCAAAATGAAAATACAACATACTACTTACAAATTTAATCTCAAATAAATCATTTAAGTCATGCTAAGCACATAAACACATTAAACACATAATCACATAAGCACTTAATTGTTAATAAAGTTTTTTTATTAGAACATAAAAATTACCGGATGCTACCCTGGAGCCGGCCTATTCTGGCTCTCACTTTTTGGTACGCTACAAAGAATACAATAGGTTAGACCTATATTTATAGGAGATGATGAAGTGGTGGCCAAGACAATCAATCCAATTAGTAATTTATCTCCTACCTAATTAAGGATTGCTTTATGGCTAACTTATATTTCCTCTTAAGAAATGAGTCACCAAATATAACAATCTTCAGTCAAATAGAGATACTTGCTGCCCACTTTTACTTTCCATGCAAGGAAATGAGTCATACTCTAACAATTTCATCATGCAACTAAAAAAACATTAACTAAAATATAAAAATAACACGCAAGGTTAAATTACATTATTTACATGCAAGTAAATAAAATTTCTGAGTTTAAAAATATCTATTTGTGCCCAATTTCAAACATTTATTACAATTAAACAAAACATTTCAAACTATCAAATCTAATCGGGTCAAATTTCATTGAGAAGTAGAGTTATATGTAAGACAAATAAAAAAATTCCAATATAAAATAGGTACATATGGTCAAATTTTATTTATTAATTAAATTAAACAAAGTCTTCTAATTTGTCAACACTAATTAAATTATTTCTTTTAACACTAATTGCAATAAAATAAAAATAAAAATTTCAAAATATTAGATAGGTAAAAATTCATCAAGTGCAATCAAACAAAAAATCTCTAAGTTATCAAACCTAGGTGGATAAAAAAAAATATTAATTATTCTTAAATAAAAATTCCAATATCACAAATCTTATTCCATCTTTCTTAAATAAGTAAAATTACATAAATAATTTCACAAGCAAAAAATAATATATAGGAAAAAAATCCATGTATTAAGTGTAACTAAATAAATAGATCGAACATGCCAACCTTAATTGAGTGAAGTTTTTTCAACTAACTCGTAAAACAAAATTTCAATTTGAAAAATAATAAAGTACTACAATTAAGGTCAATGAATTGAGTGGTGTAAAGTGATATAATTGAGAAGGGATATTATATAAATTTAACGCATTTGATTGTTTTTACGTTTTTTCATTAATTTCATTCAGGGTCCGTTTAGATGCGCGGATTTGGAATTAAATTGGAATTGGAATGTCATGGTATCTCAATTCCAAATACATTGTTTGAATGTGTCTTGGAATTCAAGTGTAATTGGAATTCAATCTCAAACCCAACTCAATTTAAATGTATAAGGTCATAATTTTAAAATTAAAATACTCAATATAGATAAATATATATATAGATATATATATATATATAAGTATACAAGTATATTTATTCATATATATACATGTGCATGTATGTGTGTATATACATGTATGTATATGAATGTGTATATATATGCGTGAATTTATATGTATGTGTTTATGTGTATATGTGTGTGGCTATATATTTGTGTGTATGTGTTTTCATATTTGTATATATATGCGTCTATGAATTCATATATATATGCATACGTATATATAAACCTGTATATATGTTTCTATATATTTGTATGTATATAGGTGTGTGTGTGTATATATATAGGCATATGTATATGTAATACCTTGTTATTTTATTTATTTAAATTGGATAGATTTAATTTAATTAATTATAAATCATTTAGTTGGGCTTATTAGCCAGTGGACTACTTTATAAGTACTAATGGGTTATTATATATTTTTAGGACCATTGGAAGGATTAAATATATATATATATAATAAAAGGGAACCTAAGGGATTTTTTTTACTACGTTCTGTATCAGACAATTAGAGGGAGAGAGCAGTGTCGCGTAGAGGAGAGAGCATCGATTAGCCTACAGTTCGTGTGTGATTTAGCACAACGATAAGGCAAGTAGTATGTTCTTCTCTTCATTTGAACCTCTAATTGTCTCGTCAATCCATTATATTGTCTATTTTAAATTAGGGTATGTCTATGTCTATGTTTATATTATGTTTTTGTATTTATTTCAAGAACTTATATCTGCAGTATGGATTCGTGTAATTATATTATGTGTGTGTGTGTGTGTGTGTGTGTGTGTGTGTGTGTATGTTGGATGCAATATATCTGTTGGTTCGCCACTGTAGTTAATAGGTGTTTAAAAAAAATTGAAACTGTGTTTGCGTCCCTACGCATGTAGGATAAATTCTTGGTTTCTTTACACATGAAGGTCAATGCTTGTTTGATATATACGTGTGTGTGTATGGGTATGTATTGGTAATTAGTGACAGTTTAGTTGTTGATATTGTAATTTATGTTTTCGGAATGAAGATTGACTACACTGATGTTTAGTTGCCTGTATTTATATATATATAGGTAAGTTTATGTATGTCACGCCCCTAAAATTCCTGAAACTCCAACCCGGAGAATCAACGAATTTCCAAGGGGTGACGTTAGTCAAACAACCACTAGAGTCAACAATAATAAGGAAATACATGTAATAACAAAGAAAATATTATATTCCATGTCTAACAGAATGATAGAAACTCAATAGAATGCTTTGATACCATGTTGTCATGCCCCTAATTTCCTAAGACTCCAGAACCGGGACATTCGAGGAATCCAGGGTGGGATCCATATAATGAGTGACCAACTAAGATATCATTAACCATTAAAACATATGGAATAATGATAAAAATGGTATATTCCATACCCAATAGAATGATAGAACACAACAGCGGAATCTAACAAAAATCCAGCAGAGTTCCGTTTGTAAATGGAACATCCCGGAAACACAACTCCACACAATAACTTACCAATAACATTCGATAACAACAAAGGCTCACAGCCCAACATTCATCAATCCCACTAGGGCCGAGGTAGTGGAAAGAAACCACCAACCCCTACACAACCCTCTATAATCAACAGAGCCACAAATGCTCGAATAACAATACATAAATGCACATGGCAGTGCCGAATAGATACAATGACATCCTGAAATAATAAATACTGGAAATAAAAGATACACCAATAGGAATATGCCAACAGACTGGCTCCCAAGATAAATATATGGAAATCCCATACAACCTGGGTAAATGAACTAAATGATGAGAAAAATAGTAGATAACTAACATTCTAACCCAGTCGTGTTGCAACTGTAACCGCATCACCCTGTGCAACTCCAAACCTGTAACAATGAAAACAAAAGAAAGGTGTCATTGCACCGCATACTATCCGTAGCCAAAGTAATTCTTGCAACTGGTGTGGTGGCACCAGGGCAAAAGAACGCCGGGGTGAGCTCATCAAAGCTCAATAGGAGAAGGTCCAATCATAACCGTTACATCCTCTGACTGTTCAGGTAGTACTAACCAATGTGTGTGCATGTATCTACCCTAGGTCAGTCCATCGTCCCATATAACTCAAGGAGGAAAATATGTCACAAAGGATAGAATACAATGCTAATGACAAATCTCTATCATGTGGCAAACGCATACCTATATATATGTATACGTATATATATATAATAAATAATTACAAGACACGTAGTACCGATACACAAGAGAACACTATGCCTCGTACATATCAATCCAATGCCGGTAGTCTACACTACTCACATAAACGTACACTAAGTACACGACACCCAAGACCAAACTAACAAATCACCAAGCGATCACAATGCTAACCAGAGAATCCAACCAGGGAGAATCACACTCACCTCTAATTTCCACAGGAATATAAATCCACAAATAGTACCAAGGAATGCTCACAACCCACTCCCCGGGAACACAAGAGGGAAGCACTCATGTCCTTGCATACTAACACAATCATCAAAAATATATATATATATATGCACAATATATATATAAGGACCATCATCTCATTCCTAGAGGAAATATATACCTCAAGGACTGAATCACCTCAATCATATCACCATATGAATCTTATAATACTATCTCCAATACGATTAATAAATCACCAACGCTCTCACTATGGATAAGGAAAGCTAACCGGTCAAATCTCGAAGAATACCTAAACACTACTCTCATGATGTCACGCCCCAAATTTCCAAAGACTCCCGAACCAGGACATCCGAGGAATCCGGGGTATGATCCATACAAAGAGCGACCAATTAAGGTCCTAAACAACCATAAAACGAATGGAATATTATTAATAACAATAATTCCATACAAAATCAAGCGAAAGCTAAACCAAATGATACACAAGGCACATCGAGGGGCCGAAAGAATATATCTCTATAAAGATGCAACAATACCAAATACAAGGAAGAGATATGTCAACAGACTGGATCCCAAGAAATACAATAACAGTCCCAATACAGGGGACAAGTAAAGGAAACTAAAATGGAACAACTCTATGTACGAACGTCCCAAATCCCGCAACAACATCAGTGCCATGAGCCATCCCACACTCCCAAGTTGTCCGTAGCCAAAACATTACTTGCAAACTGGTGTAGACCACCAAGGCAAACCAACGCTAGGGTGAGCTCATTGAGCCCCGTAGGAGAAAGGAATCGTAATTATCATATCCTCCGACTGTCCAAGTTGAGTACGAACCAACCCATGTACATGTATCTACCCTAGGTCAGTCAAATGTCCCTCATGACACTCACGCCAATACGAGACCCCGGAAACACATCCCTCTAGTCTCCTACCATGCATTAACAAATAGGACAACTAGTACGTAATGAAGCCATAACACAACAACATGTAATAACGTACACCTATATATAAATATATGCACGTATATATAGAGAGAGATATATACACAATTAATACAAGCCACGTACTATAGACCACCTCATAGATCACTACGACTCATACCCGTCAGTACCACACTGACAATCCACATAACATGTATCACCAAATCATGGGAGCAACACTCCTAAGCATACACTCTAGGAAGAATAACACTCACACTTCCTGTATCACGAGCATATCGAGCTCCAAAACCTCAAATCAGTATCAAATCATACTATCAATCACCTCACATGTCACTACCGACATCCATAAACCCAACACAGGGTTAAAACGGTCACTTCAACCTAAGGTAGGTCACAAAGGTTTCCTAACGCCAAAAGGAAGTGAAAGGGATTAAATAACCCATCACACCGATCACTCAAAGATCACATGTTCGCCCAAGGGTAAAATGGTCATTTCAAAGACAAAGATGTACTTTCAAAGGTTAACCCACCTATTTGGACATAGGTTAAACCATAGAAACAAATGGAACCGAATTCAAAGCTCTGACACGAGAGATATGAATTTTTTGAAAATAGTGTCGGACAACGCCGACCCAAAACAGAAAATTAAGATAAAACATGAGTTCGGGCTCCAAAACATAGGCATTTTGTCCTCAAACCAAAAACATAACATATATGTGATAAATGAGACTCTAAGAAGCCCATATCAAGAAACGGAATTGAATTTGAGTAAACGAGCCGAAAAATATAAATTTCTAAAGAAATACCTCGACATGTAAAAGTTTAAAATATCGTCATCTTCAAATGAACATAAATCACTAAATAATACGTTAAATCAAGTGATTAAAAAGCCTAAAAATAAGTTCAAGATGTCATCTTTCCAACAAAAAAAATCTCACCTCGATACAATAAACGAAGAAGGAGATATGAATTTTTCAAAATTGTCGCGCTTATAGGAAAACAAGGATGCTACAGTACATTACTATTCCAAACCTCCAAAAACACCAACTTTATGCCAACAATTAAGTTTCGAAAAACTACCTTTTCAAATGCTTAAACACAAATTCAAGATGTTAGCTTTCTACAAAAACACAATTCACCTCGATCCGATATACAAAGAAGGAGATATGAATCTTTGAAAATTGTCGCGCGGTACACAAGAATTTGCGAAAAGATGACCGTTTTGTCTCCGGTCTTTGTTTTAGCATACTACCGACTTTTTAAGTGCCAAAATCTTTTCAAATGACTCAAAATAATTTTCTCAAGCCCAAAGTTTTAGTCGGGTCACGAGGTTAGCGTAAATGGTTTTTCACTTAAAGACCGAATAGATTTAAATACAAGTCTTATGAAAAATCAGTTTTCGGAAAAACAAATCGAAACACCAACGGAAAAACCAAAGTGAATTTAGAGATGCTCAATGGAGCAAGGGAATGAACAACCGAAGTAAAAAGAAAACTCGAAGGGAAGACAAGTGACCATATGCAAAGGCATTAACTCTAACCCAACCATACCTAGTTCAACATCCAAATCTCTAAACTCCACAACAACTTATTCAAGAATTTCCACAACTTCAATGGCATTCCTATCCTTAAGCTCACTAAAGGAAACCTAGTGGCCATTGCCACGGAACCAACTAATTTCAAATCAATAACCTCTTCCGATTCTTTCAAATCTCAATTTTACATTCGAAACCACACCACTTAGGTTTCTAACAAAATCAACTGGCCATCAATACACAATCGACTGGGTTTACTTATAACCTCGTCTATCATCAACAAAACATCAATATCACCATTGATGCCACGTTGCTACATCAACGTTAACTAAACCACAAAACCATTACCCGCCTTCTCAAGGCTTCAACTCATCTCAACTTCAATAGCCACAACCAACTTTAATTCTAAAAGAAAGTCCTTAAATCAACTCATATCACCCCCCTAAGGTATATAAGCACATAACAACAAGTATCAGCATTTATCTCATGTTATACTTCGAAACAAGGCATGCAAATCATATTCTCACATTATCTAATTTCACTTGAGCATTTTAATAACATATGAATTATATATTTCAAAATCCACATTAAACATGCTCCTCAACCACATAGGATAATATCATGATCCACATGTAAACATAAATCACATATAAACAACTCAAATGCAATGTGACTCACACACCTCATGGTACACATGCGACTACACACACCCTAACTCCAAGGGTCAAGAGGATCATTTTCTAACCATTCACTCTTGAGGATACAAGCTCTTGAATGAAGGTAGATTTATTGTACCATTCTTCCCAAATGCTTTTGACATTTACACTTTTAACAAGGAAGACGTCAAACATGACGCGGTCGTGCAATAGGATTTAGAGAAGTCCCCCCCCCCCTATCATCTCAGTTTCTCGGAAGATTAGTTCCGTAGGAGCGAGAAGCACCCCTTGGCCAGTTGTTACGACGATCCAAAACAAGTATATTCACGCATAATAAATAAACGGATGTAGACCACACCAATTGAATTATCTCTACAAAATGTGAACCCATATGCAATATGTCTCAATGGGCCACGCAACAACATAAATATGTACCTCATCATATTTATAAACAATAGTTCCAAGATGTCAACATGAATGATTTTCACCATTCAACATACTTTCAAATCTCATTTAAAGCCATAACCAATAAGAATGCCTTCTTATGCAACATTCATACTCCAATTCATCAAGTTGTCCTTTTATTTTACAAGGATAACATTTTCATTCATTTAACATGCTTAATTCTCAATTAAAGCATTTAAATCACAAGGATACGTTATCATGCACAATTAATGTTCCAATTCATCAAGTTGTCCTTTAATTCACAAGAAAAACCATTCCATTCATTTAAACATGTTTTTAGTTCAATTCAAGCAAGTTTATCATAAATCACATATCAACCATAATATCACTTCCCAAAATAACTCAAGGTTACTAACCAAAAGAGCTAGCTTAATCTCATTCCAAGGCTACATCCCTACCACCCACATACACATATGTATAATACACTTACACATATACACAACTATACCCACATGCATATACACATATATAGGCATACAAACACACTTGAATATAGGAAATTTCAAGAACAACCACATAACTAGCATGCTTCATAATCCTATTCAATATCATTACAAGTACTCCATACACAAGGTTTAATTCACATAAACATGTCCAAACTCTAATTCACAATTCCAAGGATACACTTAGCAATTTCATCTAAGTTTAGGAATCCTATAATTAAATTGTCATACCCACACAATCATAAGATGAGCTAGTTAAGAAATTTTCCCCTATCTCAAGTGAAGAACAAATAAACACCACAAAGTGAGCTTCATGAAACCCTAGCTTCCACCCAACACCAAATTCAAAAAAGCCAATTAGTGGAAAGCTTCACCATTGTCTCCTAACAATGAGTATAAACTCATAACAAGATGAAAACAAGAATCAAAGATAGTTTATCAATAAAACCAAAACTAGGGTTTGAAGTATTAACTCACAAATATGGTAGAACACTTACCAATATTTTGTCTTAAATAAAAAAGGAGAACACTATGAACAACTTTTATGTTCAAGATATCATCAAACTCCAAGCTTATGGTGATAAAATCCAACCAAAAGTGGAGAAGAAACAAGAGTGAGAGGAGAGAAAATGGATATAACAAATATATGATTAAGTCTTCAAATGAAAGACTGAAGAGAATTTGTAGAGATTTTCCACTATCTCTAAACCAATCCAAGGGTCCAAAACATATGTAGGTAAAATATAAATGAATCCAAGGGTTCACATTAAGTCTTGCAAATGAAAGACTTAAATCAATACACACCACCTTTATACAGTTGTCAAACAAGGCCTTAACATCCAAGGGTTGAGATTAAAGATGGGAGATGATATCTAATGCCCATAAATGAGACACCATATAAAAGAGGAAATGACCAATTTCATCTCAACTTAGGGTTAATCACAAGAGTGTCATCATGCCTCTTAATTACCCTTCTACCCCTTGTCATCCTCTTTATTTACCACTATGCCAATCATACCCCAACACTTAGCCAAATCTCTACACTTTCCACTAAGTGCTCCAAATATGAAAATACCAATATACCCTTTGGTCATTTTTTTCCCAAAATCGTTTCCAACAATTTTCATTATTCACAAAATAAAAATATAGCAAACAATTCACATAAGTGCCACACCGAACGTCTACAATAAACTAGGGTAACACTTTCGGGAACGCATCACGATTGCCAAAGCTCCAACGAGAAATGTTGCACGAACCCATGTAGTCGCCAATGAATAATAAACCACAAAGCGGGAAACGAAAGTTCATGAAGTCGTCCTGCTAAGTCTGAAACTTAAACGCGAAAAATTTACACGTACCAAGATTACACAAGACATCGTGAATAAGTGACATCACAAAACCGTTAACATTTGGAAAAAAATTCCAAAAAGAAGAGAGGAAACACGGGATGTTACACATGACAACCACATAAGGGTCAAGAAAGCAAAGCAAGGGAAAAGAGGTCCCAATGCTAACCAACGGATAACCGAAACAACAAGGTCAAGGTTAAGAACACCACAAGTGTTTAAGGACAACACCCATACAAAAGAAACCAAAAGATTGAAAGAAAAGGTGAAACAAGAAAACACTTTTCAAAACACTACAACTCGAGATCTTGAGAAAGAAGCCTCAAAATCTCAGAATCTCGAGAGTTATAAAAATAAGTTTTTCTTTTTAATAACCCACACAGTGAAAACGACCGTCTTGCCCCCGGTCTTCGTTAGTCGCCATCACCGACCTTTAGAAGTTAAAAATCCTTTTAAAGAAGATCATAAGATCACTTTTTAAAATACAAAAACCTGTCGTGGCTACGGGGGTAGGCGAAAACAGGTTTTTCCTTTTAAATACGAATGAGTTTGTTTTCAAAACATAAAAAATGCCATTTTCGAAAGACAGCCCAATAAGAGTGAATGTAACTCCTTGGATGAACATTATCACTAAGGACACCAATGGTCCTAAATGACCATTGCCAAGAAAACAACTAAGTTTAATTGTCACATAGTCTAACTCAACCAAAATCTCAAATACAGTTGATAAACCATTCCTCAAAAGGGGAACGCAATTAATTAGGTTTACAATCTCATCACCCACCTTCTCTAAGGCCTCAACTCACCGTTAATACTGCACAATCAACTAAGTTTTCAATCTTATCACCCGCCTTTTCTAAGGCCTCAAATCACAATTGATACTAAAATCAATCCCTGACCGCAATTCTCTAAAGAGGTCACACAACTAACCACGATCACAAAACCATTAACCGCCTCATTTGAAGGCTTCAACTCAAAATCAACTATATTGTCCATCACTAACCTCAACTATCCAAAGAGGTCACTACATCAATATACTTAACCCTCCAAGGGTATAAAAGTACATTATCACAAGTATAAGAATTTACATTTCATTACACTTTAATAATTACTACATGTAATCATACTTTCACGTTATCCATTTTCAGTTGAGCATTTTGAAAAAATATGAATTTATTTCACAATATTCATAATCAACATGCTCCATAATCCACATGTAATAATATCACATAATAAACCTGCTCCAAAATTCACATATCATACTATCATGATCTACGTGCCAAAAAGAATCACATATATGCAATATGACTAAACACCACCCGTGGTACACACATGACCACACACCCTACTATAAGGGTCAAAAAATACATATTCTAACCATTCACGAGAAGACCCGTGACAATGATAGAATCTCAACACCTCATGGAACACACATGTCCACTAAGGCCAACAGATATACACTCTGACCATCCACGAGACGACCCATGACAAAGATAGAGTTCTGCACCCACAAATGCAATGTGACTCAACACGCCTCATGACACCCTACTCTAAGGGTCAACGGATCTAGAATTCTCTACATTTACTCCTAGCTCATGAAGGAATGTAGAGTGCCGCACCGATTATTCCCAAGTGATTTTTTTCTCTTTCACTTTCAACAAGGACTATCAGTTGCACGAGACTACCCGCGACTTAGGATCCGGAGATCAAATACATGAGACAACCCGCAACTTTGAGAATGGGACAACCCACCCGATACCACAATTTTCAGATATACTAGATCCGTAGGTTGGGAACATCTATTGGCCAGTTGTTGCGATGATTCGACACAAGTCTACTCATACATAATTACACAAACGGATGTAGACCAACACCAATTGAATTCTCAATACAAAAGGTGAATACCATATGCACTATGCCTCAAAAGACTCATGCACCAAAACAAATATGTGTCACAACATATTTATGAAACCATTTGACTATCCAACACAAGTCAACTCATACATGATTACACGACCTGCATAAACCAATACCCATGTACTCGACACGATACAATGTACTCAATATGCATACAGGGCCTCAATAAAAATCATGCCTCAACATAAATATGTAATACATCATATTTATGAAAATATTCTCCACCATGCTTTTAAATCACTAAAGCAATAATCCATGAGAATAACAATTTTTATTTCTTTTTAACATGCTTTTATTTCAATTAAAGCATATAACTCACAATTACATCCATTTCATCCCCTTTAACATGTTTTTAATTTCATTAAAACAATTATCAACAACGTTCTAAGTTCATGGATTTTCATGTCACATAAATCACCAAAATTACATATACGGTCTCACTAATCATATAATATGAAACCGTAAACATCCCTATATATATATTTTACTCGTATATATATATAAACCTACAAGCATGTTAATTAATCCTAAATAGAATTTCTATTTCATTTTATACAATTAGCATGCTCAGATAAAAATATCACATTTTAGTCTAGAGTCATCTGTACCGATAATGAATTCCCTTACCTCTTGATGCGTGTTTACGAACTAACCGTCGCACCCATGACCGAACCGGATACACCGATACGACACCCATTACACGCGCTAATTTCTGGCTCAAAATGTTCACGCCTGAAGTGGGCCCACCGTGAACAGTACCGGTGCCCGAAGTGGGGGCCGCCGATAAAAGTTGCCCGAATACTATTTCAAATATACCGAAACATCCGCCTCGATGACCTATACGACATATATAAAGCCCATTAGCAATTAGTTAATCAATTTGAATAAATCTAATATAACCCAAACGAAAATTCGAACCTATAAATAGAATTTATGGACAAACCGCTCAACGGAAAAATACAAACTTTTTACACATCGTATCTAACATCGAGACGAAGCTACCCTCCCAAAATCGTAGCTATTCGAGCTCGAAAAGTTGACCAAAAAAATTGTCCGAAGTTCCTGGCTGAATCAGTTCTGCTCGCGTAAACTGCTACTACGTGTCGCATCGCCCACCATCGCGCCACCTCCCTTGTACGTCGCCATCATTGCCGCCTCTACGCGCGACCTCTATCCCTCTCTGTCGGACTCCTCCCTCTCTCTCTTGCTGGCAATGATGGTGAAGGTGAAGGGTAGACCCGCGTTGCGAAGAAGGAAGGCACGGATCAGTCATCGTATCTCTCCCTCTACAGATACACGACCTATACATATATATCTATATATTTTCTATATATATTTAATAAATTAAATATATATAGATACCCTTATATATATAATACCAATTAAATATATATATATATAATAAATCCCGTAAAATATATCGGGAACACCCAAACGTAGTCACGCGATCCCAAAAATTCATGAAACGCCAATTAAATAATATAAGCCATAATAAATACACCGGGTTATGAACCCAAACATCAGAACCCTTAAACATCGGCCAAACAAACATGTTGCCACTAAGTCGAAGTACCAAACGTAGTTGTCGAAACTAAACCGCGTAGTCGACAATAAACAGTCCACAAAGTCGTCAAGGAAAAACCATAAAGTCGTTCAGTTGACTTTAAATGTAAACGCAAAAAATTGTATATATGTGGTTGTTAATTTGTGAAATACCAATCAGCCGTGGATAATGAATTGAGGAACTCTTTAGCTTAAAATCCAGTGATTAGTAACAGGATGGCATGAGCCTTGATTTAGGTGGACAACTGGAATAAATGAATTTTGCACTAAATAAAAATTAAACTGTCTTTTGGGAGTGAATTAATTGTTAGGGAAAAATTATATATATGTAAATTGTATTGTATTGGCAGTGTATTAAATTTTATTTGTATGAATAGATTTTTGTATGCTTTTATATTTTGGTTATTGTGGAATGGAGGAAACCACGAGGAACTGACTATTAACGCAGTTTCGTATGTACCATGACATGGAGTTCAGGTACATGTTTATGGTTTGGCATGGGTTAGTTGCCTATGGACTCATGGTTTAGTTATTGTATTGTTTTATTTGGTTTGCCTATTATATTGTAATTCAATTAAGGTTTCACTATATTTACTTTGCCTATTGACTTGTGATTTGATTTTGGTTGCGCTTTATTTATTTTGCTTGCTTACTTATTTATTTATTTATTTATTTTGGAGGATATTTATTTAGGAGTGGTATTTAAAGTTATAGGAATATTAGTATTACCCTTATTTTTGGTTGGGTAGATGATGGGATTATTGGTACTCTATTTGGGATCATATAAAGTCTACTTTGCTCGTAGGTCTGACCCACCATTGTTAACATTTCAGGTCCTCGGCAGTTGCAGTCACCGGGTTGTGGGTTCATCTTATTTCTTAATGAGTTATTCACTATTCTGCTTATTTCAGGGTAGGGACTCAGTATTAGTATTATCTTTCAGATTCTTGTTTTGATTTATGGTTAGGGGTCCACAGATAGGGATTCCCGAGTTGTACCATTTGGGGGATTTGGATTTCTGAATTTGTTTATTTATGAGAATTAAACTTTCTTAAATATGTCTTTTGCTTTCGTACTTATTTATTATTGAGTGTTGATGCACCTTCATTTTTGGTATAGGCCTGGCCAACCTATGCATGAAAATTAGGGGGTATCACAGTTGGTATTAGAGCACTCTAGGTTCAAGTGTCCTAGGGATGTTTTTGCTAGGTTTTCCGTGTTGCATATTCTGATTTATAGAGACAAAATGTAGGATTCGTTGTACTCTTTTAAGTTCGTTGTTGTGGTATTAAAGACTCGTGTATCGTTGTTTTAGTATGCCGCCTCGTAGGAGAAGGAATACAAATCAGGGTCAGGCAATGCTTAGGATGGTAATGCAGAAATTCCTCCTAACCTCTCAACCATCATTGCTTAGGCTGTTGCTACAGGGGTGGAAACCGCACTTTAGAATCAACAGTTTCACCCATCTCCTCCTCACCAAGTTCGTGTTATTGAGCAAACACTACAACCTGTCACATGGGAGAAGATTCAGAATACTTTCACTAAGGGACATCCGCTAGAGTTTTCGGGGTCTACTGATGTGAAAGTATCTCACCAATCGTGGAAGGATATTGAACATCATCTCCGTATGGTTGAGTGTATAGAGGTTCAAAGCAGATGCTTGTTACTTTCAAGTTGGTTGGTGATGTTTTCTAGATGTGGGTGTCAATTACCACTACAAGGGAGAGGGCTACATTGACTTTTGCTCAGTTCCAAACTCATTTTTATGAGAAGTACTTCTCATTCGCAGTGAGAGCAACAATTGTATTATGGCAAGGTGTACAATGTCATGCCTTATAATGCTCGGGCACCTTAGGCTATTGAGGGTATGTTTCCTATGTATGGTAGACTCGGTCGAGTTTTTTTTTTTTTATGTATATATTGGTGCATCACATTCTCTTGTGTCGCGGTTGTTTGTTGTTTTATCTGAATTATTGACTTAGTCTAGTAGTCGACCCCTCAGTATTCTACACCCTTAGGTGTTGATGCGGTTTTACGGGAAAGTTGTGGATAGGTCCCTATTGATATTGGCAGGCTTAGATTTCTAGCTGATTTGTTAGTACTTGATATGCATTCTTGAGATGTGATACTTGAGATGGATTGGTTATCTCACTACCACGCTCAGTTGGACTGTCATGGTAAGACGATAGTCTTTGCGATACTGGGCTAAGAGATGTACTTGATAGCTATGCCTCGTCTATAGGGAAGGTCTATTACGCATTTATTTTATATTGATACAGAGACCTAGGAGGAGATCACTGTATCTATGGATAGTATTCCCGTAGTCCATGATTTTTAGGATGTGTTTCAGGAGATACCAGGTTTACCACTGAGTCGTGAGATTGACTTTGTTATTGACTTAGCTCCAGGCACTAGGCCTATTGCTAAGGCACTGTATAGGATGGCACCAATGGAGATGCGGGAGTTGAAGGATTAGATTCTGCAGCTTCTTAGTCAAGGTTTTATTTGCAGAAGTACTTCACCCTGGGGAGCATCAGTGTTGTTTGTAAAGAAAAATGATGGTTCTCTTCGTCTTTGTATCGATTATAGGGAGCTGAATAAAGTTACAATCCATAACAAATATCCATTGCTAAGAATTGATGATTTATTTGATAAGTTGAGGGGAGCCACCTACTTCTCAAAGATAGATTTGAGGTCTGGTTATCATCAGCTTCGTATCAGAGAACAAGATGTGCCCAAGACAACACTTCTCACAAGTTATGGGTCGTATGAGTTTCGCGTTATGCCTTTCGGGTTGACTAACACTCCAGCTATTTTAATGGAACTAATTAATAGAGTATTCAGGCCATTTTTGGATCAATTTTTCATTTTATTCATTGATGACATATTGGTCTACTCTCGGTCTGAGGAAGAGCATGCTAGACATCTACGGACAGTGTTACAGACACTTAGAAAGCGTTAGTTGTATGCAAATTTTGAGAAATGTGTTTTCTAGCAGAGAGAGGTGAATTTTTTGGGTCATGTGGTGTCAGTGAAGGGGATTGCAGTGGACCCAATGAAGGTCTCAGCGGTTCTAGATTGGGGACAACCTACCTCACTTTCAGAGGTTTGTAGTTTTCTAGGATTGATAGGTTATTATCGTAGATTCATTCAGGGTTTATCTAAGATTGCCGGTCCACTCACCAACTTGTATAAAAAGGGTGTGCCATTTTTTTGGGATGATCACTATCAGATAACTTTTTATGAACTGAAGGCTAAGTTGAAATTTGCACTTGTTTTAGCCACTCCACAAAGTGGGGTTGAATATTTTGTCGACATCGATGTATCATTACAAGGTCTGGGTTGTATGTTGATGCAGGAAGAGAGACCAGTATCTTATGGTTCACGTAAGCTCAAGCCACATGAGCTTAATTACCCTACCCATGATTTGGAGTTGACAGCGGTAGTTTTTGCATTAAGGATTTGGAGACATTATCTCTTGGGTGAGACTTTCAGATTATTTAGTGATCACAAGAGTTTGCAGTATCTCTTTACGCAGAGGGAGTTTAATATGAGGCAGTGCAGATGTCTGGAATTTGTGAAGGATTATCACTTCTCCATTTAGTATCATCCAAGAAATGCTAATATAGTCATCGACCCTATGCTAGTCTTTCTACTTTGTTTGAGACTGAGTGGAATGCGTTGTGGTCAGTTGATGAGTTAGCTGATGCTTTTGTGTCACGTGTTATGGTGACACCTGTTATCATTCGAAAAGTGATTGAGGCCCAACAGGCAGACCATCAGTGTATGGATAGAGTTGCAGAGTTGGCGTCAGGGGAGATTCCATTCTATTCAATTGACACAGATAGAGGTTTAAGGTACAAGGGTCGATTAGTCATTCCTCCTATCGATGACTTGAGGAGAGATGTGATGGGAGAAGCTCATAACTCTCCATATGCAGTGCATCCCGGAGGGGATAAGATGTACCAGGACATGACACGCCAATTTTGGTGGGCTGGTATGAAGAGAGACATAACCACTTTTGTCTCCAAGTGTAGTACATGTCTGATGGTTAAAATCGATCACCAGAAACCACCAGGAGCATCGCAGCCATTTCCAGTGCATGATTGGAAATAGGAGATCATTTCTATGGATTTTATTGAAGGATTACCTACCTCGTATCGGAACCATAACTACATTTGGGTGATAATTGATAGGCTTATAAAGTCTGCCCATTTTCTATCTGTTCGCTTAGATTACACTTCGGTGCAGTTGACAAAGCTTTACATTGCAGAGATAGTGAAGCTTCATGGGATTCCATTATCTATTGTATCAGATAGAGATCCGAATTTTTTATTTTGGTTTTAGGCGAGCTTTTAGTAGGAATTGGGTACAGAGTTGTACCTTAGTCCAACTTATCATCCACAAACATATGGTCAGACTGAGAGGGTTAACCAGATTTTGGAGGATATGCTTCAAGCTGGTGTCCTTAATTTCAAGGGAAATTGAGAGTTCTATTTACCACTTTCAGAGTTTACCTATAATAATAGTAATCAAAAGACTATTAGTGTGGCACCATTTGAGGCATTATACGGTCGACCCTGTAGATCTCCGGTGTGTTTGCTTGAGGCTGGAGAAAATAGATTATTTGGTTCTGAGTTCATCAAGGACACCTTAGAAAAGATTCCTCTTATTCGGGACCGTATGAGGACTGCCCAGAGCAGGCAGAAGAGTTATGTTGATCGGCGGACTCGAGCTTTGGAGTTCAGAGTGGGGGATCAGGTTTTACTCAAGGTGTCTCCCATGAAGGGAGTAATGCGGTTCGGAAAGAAGGGGAAATTGTCACCTCGTTTTGTAGGTCCTTTTATGATTACTAACAAGATTGGACCGGTGACGAAATGATTACTAACAAGATTGTTTGTTTTGTCTTGGTCTCAAAAAATATAACCAGACCAAATTGAACCAAAATGACATTTTTTAGGACCATAATTTTTTGTGGTTCTATCTAGTCTGGTTATAAAATCTATCCAAAATCTAACCAAAATGTCCTCCAATAATTGAACCACATCTAACCAATATATAACCAAAACACAAAAATAAAATAATAAAATAATGAATAATAAATAAAATAATACATAAAAATAAATATAATAATAATTAAATGAATAAATAATAAATGAATAAAATATATTTATAAATTAATAAAAATAAATGAATAAATATAAATAAAATATATTTATGAATAAAATAATAATATAAATGATAAATTAAATAAAATATATTTAAAAATTAATATAAATAAATGAATAAAAAATAAACAAAATAATGAATAATAAAATATATCTATAATAAATATATATAAGAATATAAATAATAAATTATTAAAATATATTTATAAATTAATTAAACGGATAAATAAATAATAATAAATGATAAATTGATAATATAAATAATAAAAAAATAAAGCATATTTATAAATAAAATAAGAATAATTAATAATAAACAAAATGAATTAAATAATACATAAAAATTTAATAAATAAATAAATAATATGCAAAATAAATTAAATAATTCAAAAATAATATATGATTAAATATCATAAAATAATAAAATAATAATAATAATATAAATAATAAAGTAACAAAATATATTTATAAATTAATTAAAATAAACGAATAAATAATAATATAAATAATGAATTATATTTATAAAAAAATGAATAATAAACAAAATGAAATACATAATACATAATAATAAATAATAAATTAAATGTATTAAATAATGAAAAAAATAAATAAAATAAAAGGAATTAAATAATACATAAAATTAATAATAAAATTAATAAATTAATAAAAATAATTCTTGAGACAAATAAAAATAAATGAATAAATAGTAATAAATAATAAAAAAAATGAATTAAATAATATATAAAAATAAGAATAAATAAATAAATAATAAGAAAAATGAATTAAATAATACATAATAATAATAATAAATAAATAAATAATAAGCAAAATTAATTAAATAATACATAAAAATAATAATAATAATAAATGAATAAATAATAATATAAATTATAAATGAATAAAATATATTTATAAATTAATTAAAATAAACGAATAAATAATAATATAAATAATAAATTAAATGAATAATAAACAAAATTAATTAATTAATATATAAAAAATAATTAATAAATTAAATGAATTAAATAATAAACAAACTAAATGAAATAAAATGAATTAAATAATATATAAAAATAAAAATAAATAATTAAATACAATAAGAAATAATAAATTAATAAAATATATTTATAAACAAATAATAATAAATAATAAACAAACTGAATTATATAATATATAATAATAATAATAAATAGTAAATAAATAGTAGATGATAAATAATAATTTTTTTTAAAAGCCAAAATATCAGAGTGCATTATTTACATGTTATCAATAGTTGAAGTTATTATGTAATATTAGTGTGTGATTTGGGAAATTTGTGTTATCGTAATTTTTGTATAATAAAATATGTGGCTTGTATAAACCTATTTGTTGTTATATTTGATAATTGAAGTGTAATAATCATATTCTAAGAAATTTTTACAAAACCAATATAACATTATTATGTAAGAAATACATAATAAAAGTCAATTAAAAAGACTTTAACAAATGTTTACAAATTAAATGTGTGAGTTTTAAGGTTATTACATCATATAAAGTATATTCAATATTTTTACAGTTTACTAGAAATTTAAGATCAGGCCAGTTTGTCAAACAGGGTCTTGTTCAAAGAAGTTTGGAACCAAACAGTTTGTCAAACATGGTTTGGTTCCAGTTTCCTCAGACCAAGACCATCAGACCAAATTGCTTACCAAACAGAATTTTAGAACATCACCCAGATTAGACGAGACCGGACCTGACCAGACCAGACCGGACCGGACCAAAGGTAACCGGACCAGACCGGTTACCAAATGGGGCCTTAGCACTGCCAGATCATATGCAAAGGGTGCACAATGTATTCCATGTTTCAATGTTGCGGAAATTCTTACGAGATGAGGATGTGTATCGGCATATTGATGTGGGAGGGATCGAATTGGAGCTGGATGTGACTTACGTGGAGCAACCTTACTGCATTATCGATTGAAAGGAGCATGTACTTCGTAAAAAGATCATTCATTTTGTGTGTGTTCAGTGGAGCCATCACAATGATGTAGAGTCCACTTAGGAAAGGGAAGATGAAATTCGTACAAAGTATCTAGAGTTATTTAGTTTAGTTATGCGGTGAATTCCGGGGACGGAACTCCTTTATTAGGGGGGCAAATGTAATACCCCATTATTTTATTTATTTAAATTGGATAGATTTAATTTAATTAATTAATTATAAATCATTTAGTTGGACTTATTAGCCAGAGGACTACTTTATAAATACTAATGGACTATTATATATTTTTAGGCTCATTGGAATGATTAAATATATACATATTTATATAATGAAGGGAACCTAAGGGATTTGTTTTACTACGTTCTGTATCAGACAATTAGAGGGAAAGAAAGCAGAGTCGCTTAGAAGATAGAGTATCGATTGGCCTACAGTTCGTGCATGATTTATCCCAACGATCAAACAAATATAATGTTCTTTTCTTCCCCTTTGAACCTCTAATTGTATCGTCAATCCATTATATTTTTAATTTTAAATTAGGGAATGTGTATGTCTATGTTTATATTATGTTTTTGTATTTATTTCAAGAACTTATATGTGCAGTATGGATTCGTGTAATTACATTATATATATGTGTGTGTGTATATATATGTGTTGGTTCGCCACTGTAGTTCATAGGTCTTTAAAAAAAATTAAAATTGTGTTTGTGTCCCTGCGCATGAAGGATAAATTCTTGATTTCTTTACACATGAAGGTTAATGCTTGTTTGATATATACGTGTGTATGTGTGTATGGGTATGTATTAGTAATTCGTGACAGTTTAGTTGTTGATATTGTAATTAATATTTTCGGAATGAAGATTGATTATACTGATGTTTACGTGCCTGTATTTTATATATATATATATATATATATATATATATATATATATATATATATATATATATATATATATATATATATATATATGTAAGTTTATGTAAATAAGAAATGTTAGGTGGTTAAAAATTTTGTAATAAGAATTAGAATGATTGGAAGTGTCTTTGTATATGTTTATGTAAATATATGTATATATATATATGTGGGTAAGTTTTGTAAATTATAAAAGTTTAATAGTTAAAATGGTAATAATAATTTTTGCAATGACAAAGAATAGTCTCAGCTTTGACTTCGTGTATACATATATTGTATATATGTGGTTATTAATTTGTGACATACCAATCAGCCATGGATAATAATTGACAGTGTATTAAATTTTATTTGTATGAATAGATTTTTGGATATTTTTATATTTTGGTGATTGTGGAATGGAGGAAATCACGATGGACTGATTATTAACGCAGTTTCACGATGGTTGGGTAGATGATGGATTATTGGTACATTATTTGGGATCATGTAGAGTCTACTTTACTCGTGGGTCTGACCCACCATTGTTAACATTTCAGGTCATCGGCAGTTCCAGCCAAATGGTTGAGGGTTCATCTTTGTTTCTTATTGAGCTATTCAGTATTCCGCTTATTTCAGGGTAGGGACTCAATATTAGTATTATCTTTCGGATTCTTGTTTTGATTTATGGTTAGGGGTCCACATATAGGGATTCCCAAGTTGTACCATTTGGGGGATTTGGATTTCTGAATTTGTTTATTCATGAAAATTAAACTTTTGATATTCGGTTATTTCTTAAATATTTCTTTTGCTTCTATGCTTATTTATTATTGAGTGTTGACGCGCCTTCGTTTTTGGTATAGGTCTGGCCAACCTATGCATGAAAATTAGGGGCGTATCATAGTATATATATAGATATTTATGTATATGTATGTATATTGGTGGTTGTGAAAATTTTGTTATTAGATAGAGAATATTTAGTGAGTCAAGATTTGAAGAAGATGTGGAATTGAAAATCACAACTTCTCCTTGTGAAATTCAAGTTATGGAATTCGTATCCTTGAAATTGTATTTCAATTACAATTCTAAAGAATTTTGTTACATTCAAATAATGAATTTGGAATTGGAGCCCCAATTCCAATTCCAAGGCTCTAATTTCATTACCCCAAACGGACCCTCAAGGTTATTGTTGACATTTCACATTCTTTTGAAAATAATTTTACTGATAAGGGATGAGTGTTCACAAAATGCAAATATTATCTAGCTGTAATTTTTCAGTTGTGTGAGTATAATTAACCTAACTCAAAAAGAACCGTGACAGTTATTTTTTCATCATAATAAATTACTAATTTAATAGTTTTAAATGAAATTACTATAACCATCGTCCATGCCAAATACACCCATTCATTGAACCTAGACACGTTTGTGATGGGGACCAAATTTTCACATCCAATCACAACATAACAAAACATGAAGAGTCTGCAACGTCACGGGGGTTAGAGTGCATGGATCCACCAACTCTCTTTCTATATATATATAGTATACTAGTATATACCCGTATGATCCTAATTAGTAAATAACTCGTAGTTTTAGGGGATAGAGAGAGTGGTTGTAGTCTTGAGGAAAAATGGGAGAAAGTAGTAGTATGTTCACAGAAATTAAAATAGCGGAGCAAAAGACCTACAATAATTCAGTTGTGTTCCCTGCAGTTGTATCTTTGAACAGCATCACAGATCCATTGGATCTCTCTTCTCTTGTAGAAGCAATCAAAGCTGAGAAGTCATGGTTGGACTCTCTTCTTCACAAAACAGGGGCTATTCTCTTAAGAGCCTTTCCGGTAACTACTGCCTCTCACTTCAACGACGTCGTTGAGGCTTTCGGATTCCAAGAACTGTCGTACGTGGGTGGCGCTGCCCCTCGGACCAACATTGTCGGTCGGGTTTTCACTGCCAATGAGTCTCCACCCGATCAGAAGATCCCTTTTCATCATGAAATGGCTCAGGTACCATCTAGACCTCTGAATTTTTTCTATATACCATATAGACCAATTTTTTTTTTCAAATATTTCACCTAGATCTCCTAAATTTTGGTGCATTTATCCACGAGATCTCTTGGTTAGTTTGGCGTCAATTGACCAGTGAAAACGTCCGACATCACCCAAAAACATACGAAATTTATAAAGTTGTTCGAGTGAACTTTGCAGTTTACTCATGGAAAAAAATATTAATATATAAAAACTTCGGAGTTTTACTCAATTCCAACCCTATTCTAGTATCCTGAATTTCAATTTGTGCCCATTTCAGAAATAATATTTGATTTCGAATACTTCAGCTTATTTTACCTTTCTAAAATCCATTTCCGAAACGGGTTGGATTCCAATTGACATTGTTCATTAAACAAATCATTCGAATTTAGTATCTGTTTTTTCAATGTACATATGTGTATGATCGTAGAATCATTAATTGTGCAACCATGTGGCAACTTTTGTTTTGGTTTATTTATTTATTTTTAATTGGAGAATCCAACTATGGGTGTGCTTACTTTGATTGGGACATACCTACTGGATATATGTAACAGGTTCCTGTGTTCCCATCCAAATTGTTTTTCTTCTGTGAAGTGGAACCAAAAAGTGGGGGTGAAACTCCTATAGTTCTTAGCCATATCATATATGAGAAGATGAAGGAGAAGTACCCAGATTTTGTTGAACAATTGGAACAACATGGTTTGATCTATGTTCGGGTATTGGGGGAAGACGACGATCCTTCTTCCCCAATAGGCCGTGGATGGAAGTCTACATTCTTGACCAACGACAAGAGTGTTGCCGAGGAAAGGTTTTATTTTTCTTTGATCCCTTCTCTAATTACATATATTTGCTAGCATTGAGGACATTGCAAAGGCAGGGGAAGTTATTTAGCTCTTAAATATGACATTGTGTGCTATATCATAAGAATTCACAGTTATGCCTGAAAATTTTATGGACTAAATTGGTACACTATGTTGAGTTGATATATATATTTGATCTCATCGAGCTGTTTTTGACTCTGTGAAGATGTATTAACCAACTTACTATTATCATCTGGGACGGACCTACTTGGGGACCAATGGGGATGGTGGCCTACTGATTTTTTTTTTATTTTATTTCTATTATTTACCCTAAAATATAGGATAATAATGCTTGGTCCGTGCCTGATTATCATCACCATGCATATCCAAGTAAATATTATACTATAACATAATGTAACTCGCCATAGAATGTGATGACAGGGCTTCGAAGCAAAACACAAAGTTAGAATGGATGGAAGATGGATCAGTGAAGACAATAATGGGACCAATTCCGGGTATTAAAGTGGACGAGAGCAGACAACAACGCAAGATATGGTTCAACAGCATGGTGGCTGCTTTTACAGGCTGGAAAGATGCACGAAATGACCCTGCAAAAGCGGTCACCTTTGGGGGCGGCCAACCTTTGCCTGCTGATATAGTCCATGACTGCTTGAAAATCCTAGATGAGGAATCTGTTGCTATTCCTTGGCAAAAAGGTGATATCCTACTGTTAGATAATCTGGCCGTCCTTCATTCCCGCCGATCATTCGATCCTCCTCGCCGCGTGCTAGCTTCACTTTGCAAGTAATTAAAACACTGCACTTTTCTCCCAACTTGTATGTAATCAAGCATCAAAGCTTGTCTATCTTTCCTTTTAATAGTATGACAGTTTAAGGTATGTCTCATTTAACTAATTTTTATGGCTTATTAAACAAAAAAAACCGTGTATAATAATTATTATTGTTATAGTTATGCGAGAATCACAACTAACCGGTGAATACGTGAAGTTAGAAGTTGAATGTGTGAAGTTATAGGTTCCAATTAATTTCGGAACCGGAACGAATCATCTTTTAACAAAATAAATCTAACTATCTTTTAAAAGTTCGGTTCCCATCCTTACTGTCACATATTAAAAATTGGAAACACATGTGTAAGAACATTTGTTTATTATTAATGACATGATTATGATAAAAATTCATATTGAGAGTTGTGTGTTTTGAATTGGGTTATTAAGTGTTGAATGGTAAGAAATTTATGTGTCAAATCAAATATAAAGTTGTGAAGATGCAAAAAAAATTGGATGAAGCGGCAATGTAACAAAATTGTATTTTCACAATTTTGAATTCACCGAGTACTCGAGAATCCAAGTTCGCACCTTGGCGCGGTGATTGGTGGGTAAACAATGGGTGTTGGGCGCTATGGTGCGCTATCAAACATTTACCTAGTAGTCGAAGAATTTCCTACCGAGTACTCGAAGTTGTCGACTATAGAATATTTGGGAAGGTTTGTACTGGTATGTAATAGACTCCTAACCACTTTGGGAGGTGATTAAAAGCTTTTATTGGTATATTAGACTATCATTGGTATATTAGTTTATTTTTGGAAGGCTTAATGGTGGACATACGAATCCTGAATCAAAAATGATTATTACCATTAATTGAAGACTATTTTCTATTTATATGAGTTAAACTAAAAAGTGGGTGTAGCTTTTGTGATATATGTGCAATACTTTCATAGATCAGATTCGTCTGTAGAAAGAGATAAAAAGAGATAGTTTGATCATTCTATATCAAGGGTTTCTCTAGTTTTTTTGTGATTATTCAATTGTGCTCTTACATGTGATATCTTTATGCACAATTGGATGGTCAGTTGCTGAAAAATCATCACACCACCTATTACAATGTGATTGCATCGATCCATTGAGAAATGGAGCCGTCAGAGTGCGGAGATCGGAGCAAGAAGCTTCGTGGTAAACTGATCAGTTGAGAAGTGGAGTCGTCAAAGTACGGAGATCGAAGCGAGAGCGTCATGGTAGCGCGAGTGATTCAAGACTTTCAGACGTCGAGTGATAAGAGGTAAGTGAGATTGATTTTATAAGTCCGAACTTCATATAGTCTGTGTACTTCTTGATTCATAGTGCATCAATACCGGAGGGTATCTGTGGTTTTTACTTGGAGCGTTTCCAAGGTTTTCCACATAAAAATATTGGTGTCGTCTCTACTTGATTTTTTGCACTTATATTTATTATTGCGTGGATTATATTCTGATAGAATTGAATTAAAATTGACTATTCCGCAATTAATATTTTAATTTGTCAATTAATTCATAAAAAACCTATTCACCATCTCTAGACTTAGTTTACTATCTTCTAAGTAATTTCAATTGGTATTAGAGCGTGGTTGCCCCGATTTAGGTTAACTACCTAGGGCTAGATCTTGAACTTAGAAGATGAATATACCTCATGAAGGGGGTTTCGTTACTAGATCTCCTTTATTTGATGGCTCGAATT
This sequence comes from Cornus suecica, assembly GCA_963922005.1. Taxonomy (NCBI): domain Eukaryota; kingdom Viridiplantae; phylum Streptophyta; class Magnoliopsida; order Cornales; family Cornaceae; genus Cornus; species Cornus suecica. The sequence continues at coordinate 64,000,353 of OY998238.1, read as the reverse complement.
ATACTTATTGGAAAACTAGGATGAGAGCGTTATTGAAATCTCTAGATGAGAAAGCTTGACTTGCTATAGACGAGACTACTAATCAATCTAAATTAAAACCGTCTAACGAGTGGACTTATGTTGAGACAAACGATGCTAATTGGAACTCCAAAGCTTTGAAGGCTTTATACAATGTTGTTACCTCGAGTGAGTTTAAGAGAATTGCTACATGCGAAATTGCCAAAGAAGCTTGGGATATTCTCTAAGTAACTCATGAAAGGACTTCAAAAGTTAAACAATCGAAGCTCTAAATGTTAAATTCCAAATTTGAGTAGCTTAAGATGCAAGAGGATGAAGTCTATGCTGACTTTGAGGAAAGACTATCTCACATAGTAATGGGTTGTCACAATCTAGGAGTGCCCATTCGTGAGACTACTATAGTAAAAAAGATTCTTAGGTCTTTCCCTGAACATTTTCGGTTTAAGGTTACTATCATCTCGGAAGTTATGAGTCTTAAAGAAATTAAACTTGAAGAATTGGCTGAGAATCTAAAATCTTATGAAATGGAGATGTTCAAGAGTCCCCCTAAGAGGTCTAGTGGCACTAAAGAAAATAGCATAGCTTTTAAAACCACTAGAGAGGATCCGATTAAGTCTGATGGAGAAAATGAGTTGAATCTGAATCATATTGCCATGTTTGCTAAAAATTTAAACATATTTGTAAAGGCTAATAATAGCAAAAGGAGTGGCAAAGGACATAATTTTGCAATTAAATTAAGTGAGTTTAGAAATAACAATAAATCCCAATCTCGAAATGACAACTTTGACCTTAAGAAGAAGAAACCTCAATGTTTTGAGTGTAAAGGGTATGGTCACATAGCTGTAGAGTGTGCAAACACTTTGAAAAAGACCAAAGGCTTAGCTGTCACATGGGATTACAAATCTGATAATGGATCATCTAGTGATTCAATAAACTTAGAGGTAGGTGATAGGTCTTAGAACCACACTCTGTTCGCTGCGCAAAGTAAGGAGGTTAGATTAGTTGCTACAAGATGGGTGATCGGTTTCAGAGATGTGAAACTAATAGTGTTAAAAATAAGGAATTAACACGATCTAGTTTTAACCTCTCAGTCGCAAATATGCAAGTAGTATATAGTATAGTTGGGTAGATAGGGTATCGAATTACAGAGATCAAAGTCATATTTCAAATAATTATAAAGTAGCAAATTGAATTATATTTATAAAATTTGTTTGATTGGTTTGTTTGATTAAACTACTAAACATAAAATAAAATAAAGATAATTATTTTTGGTTTCACTCAAGATAAACAAGTCTATGATTGAATTCCAACTCCACCACTAGCCTTATAATGTATTCCTTTAATTATATTATTGCAAGAGGGCGATACAACTTATATGAATTAGAATAGTAATGCTGCAAGTAGTTGCCTAGTCCGAAAAAGGATGCAATCGGTCCGTATTCGTTACTATTCATCTGCGATTAGTATGATTGTTGTATGCATTTATACTACCACTATTCCCAAAACATGAAATTAAAAAGCACGCTATCAATCATCTTCTCTAAGCATGGACTGTGTAAACTTAAGACTTTATCATGCCAAATAAGTACCATTATGTAGAAACCGTTATTAAATCACGGAGGTTCTTGCTCCGTTTGATAAAACACAGTTGTTCAAGATAAATCATTAATTCAATCTCAACTTAATAAAGAAATCTTATTTAGGTTATTTGTTTGGTTTCTCACTACATAATCATCATATAAGTGCCCTTTATCAAATTCCCCCATTTGCAATAAAAATAAATAAAAGACTACATTACTTGGATAGGGTTTCGTTAGAAACCCTAGATATCGACTAGCTACTCATGGAAAGAGGAGACTCCATTGTTGATGTAGTTGCCATCTTCATGATTGGATGATTGGTTATTGAGTTCTTGAGGAAAGGAGTCTCTCTCAAAGAAAGAGGCTTTTTATGAACAATGATATTCTGGAATATATGAAAAGATATCAAAAGACGTTCCAGAGATGTCTTCTCTTCATGAAATCCACCTGTATTTATAAACAAAAGTTGGTGTAGAAATGATATATTCCTTTCTTTCACTCCAAGAGAACTTAGGGACTAAGAAAAGACGTTGAATGGACGATTATGCCCCTTGATATACTTGTATACAAAGTCAGAATTCTGCAATATAGTTTTGTACAAATTCCAAGACAACAATTTCCGAACGATCTAAGGCTCCATTGATCGATCGGTGGCTCCTGAATTTTATTATTTATTTAATCCAAGAATTTTCTTTCTTTCACCACTTGTACTCTGCTTTACTGATGTAACACCCCGTGTTATTTTCCTTTTTCCTGAAATTATTATTCAATTTAATTTCAGTTATGACGTGACTTGTTCATGACGTTCTGGTTATCTTGGTATTTTGTGTGTGTAAATTTTTCGCGTTTACGTTTCGGACTTGAAAGGACGACGTTTACGAGGGTTCTTATTATTACCGACTACGCAGTTTCGTTTCGACGTTTCGCATTAGTGCTTCGACTGGATGGCGACGCGTTTTATTTGATCGGGCTTGTTAGGTCTTCCGACTTTTGAGTTCCTACCCCGGTGTATTTATTTATGAAGGTATTATTTATTTGGTGTACAAGTTCACGCGATATTATTTGGAGTCTCCCAGTATTTTTTTGTTTTTGGGATTTATAGTATATATATATTTAATTGTAATTATATATATATTGTTTTGGGGTTAGTTTGTAATTTCGGATAATAGGAGGGTTACCTATGCAATTTAGCATATATATGTATATGTGTATACATATTTGCAGAACAACTCCCGTACCTCTCCATCTTCTCCTTCTCCTTGATCGGCGACCCTGGCTTCTTCACCATCGCTGGTGAGAGAGAGAGAGAGAGAGAGTGAGAGAGAGAGAGGTTGGGCTGGAGGTGAGGTCGTGCATAGGAGCGTGACCAGGCGGAGGATGGTCGTCGGCTGGAGCAGCGGAGACGGCGGCGGTGTCGTGAGCTGGAGGTGACGCAGGAGTGACAAGGTGGTGGCGCTGGTGGTCACACAAGGGGCCGACGGCTACAGTAGTCGCGCGACACGAGCGATAAGGACGAGGTCGACCGAACTTCGGCCGGCAATTTGGTCAGCTTCTCGATGTCGGATGACCGTGATTTTTAGAGGGTAGCTTTATCTCGATGCTAGGTACGTTAAACTAAAAGTTTGTATTTTTTTGTTGAGCGATTTGTCCGAAAATTCAATTTATAGGTTAGAATTTTAGTTTGGGTTATTTTAGATTCGCCCAAATTGATTAACCTATTGCTGTTCCGGGCTGTTTTGTAAGCGTAAATTAAGGTGGAGAATTTTATTCTCACTTTCGTATCATTGACGTAGTTTGGGTATGCAAACCCGTATTTATTTTAATTTAGATATATTAAATTATGAATTTAAAATATCTATAATTGAGTTAGAATCGAAGCAAGACTTAGAAATTAATTTGAGAAATTAAATAAATTATTTTCCCGCGAAATTAAATAAACTCCTATTTGAATTGAAAGATAAGAGGTGGCCTAGTAAGCCATTGAGAATTAAAATGGGTTAGTAAAATTTGTAAAAGTTGGACGTGAACTTAAACGCGATATTAGTTCCCTTTTTTACTGTATTTGGGGATATGTGATCGTGAGGGACGTGAGAACTGAGACATTATGCTAGTTCCCCTTGTGATATGTGGATTATTGCTTTAAGTGAATTAAAAAGCATGTTTAAAGGAATGAACTTGTTTCCTTGTGATTTAAATGCTTCAATTAAAATAAAAGCATGTTAAAATAAATAAAACTAATATTCTCGTGGTTTATTGCTTTAGTGATGTAAAAACATGTTAGAGAATATTGTTCATAAATATGATGCATTACATATTTATATTGAGACATGGTTTTTATTGAGGCCCTATATGCATATTGAGTACACCGTGTTGTGTGAGTACATGGGTGTTGGTCTATGTGGGCTGTGTAACCATGTGTGAGTTGACTTGTGTTGGATAGTCAATTGGTTTCATAAATATGATGGGATACATATTTGTGTGGTGCATGGGTCTTTTGAGACACAGTAATAGGTGACTCCCACCTACGGTAAAGAGAAAAACCGAAAATTAAGAATATAGGGTTGGTTGCTGCCCCATCGTGGTGGTATGCACCTCTCTCGGATCTTGAGTATACTGCAGTAAAAAGGTGACTCCCACATACGACAAAGAGAAAAACCGGAAATTGGGGATATAGGGTTGGTTGCTGCCCCATCGTGGTGGTATGCGCCACTCTCGAATCTTTGGTAAAGTGTGTGACACGATGGTTATAGTGTGTATTTGTTGACCCTTAGAGTAGGGTGTGTGGTAGTGTGTGTACCATGGGTGTTGTTGAGTCACATTGTATTTGCGTAGCATATATGTGATTGCATTTGACATGTATATCATGATATTATTACATGTGATGTTGGAGCAGGTTTATTATGTGCTATTATTACCTGTAGATTTTGGAGCATGTTGATTATGAATATTGCGAAATGAATTCATATTTTATAAAAATTCTCAAGTAAAAGTGAATAATGTGAAAGAAAATGATTACATGTAGTAATTATTAAAGTATAATGAAATGTATATTTTTATACTTGTGATTATATACTTTTGTGCCCTTGGGGGGTTAAGTATATTCACATAGTGACCTCTGTGGATAGTTGAGATTAGTGATGGACTGTAGAGCTTCTCCATGTTTTGATTTGGTTAGCTTTCCTGATTCATAGTGAGAGTGCTGGTAAATTACTGATCATATTGGAGATAGTATTATGATATTCATATGGTGATATGATTGAGGTGATCCAGTCCTTGAGAGGTAGATTTCCTCTAGGAATAGGATGATGTTTCTTATATATATATATATTGTATATATATATATAGATGACGATTGTGTTAGTACGCAAGGACGTGAGTGTTTTTCCTCCTCTGTTCTCGGGGAGTGAGTTATGAGTATTCCTTGGTTCTAGTGATGGATTTTGATCCCTGTGGATATTAGAGGTGAGTGTGTTTTCCCTCTGTTTGGATCCTCTGGTTGGCGTTGTGAGCGCTTGATGATTTGTTAGATTGGACCTCGGTGTCGGGTACCTAGTGTACGTTGTGAGAGTAGTGTAGACTACTAGTGTTGGTACTTGGAGTACGAGTCTTAGTCGTACCTTATAGACTCATGTTGTGTACTTATATATATGTATATATATATCCCCAATATATATACTCATTTATGGTAGCATATGAGTACGTGCCTTGGGTTTTCGTAGCTGGGTTATGTTGTGGGCTATGTATCTTACTGGATGGTTTAACATTACCTAAACAGTCACAGGATGTGGTAGTTAGGATATCATTTTTCGACTGAGCTTATTTGCTCACAGGGGTATTTCGTGGCCCCCTAGTATTCCCACGCTAGGTTGCAGGAAATGTTACGGCTATAGATAGCATGCGGTGCAACGACAGTTTATTTTTGTTTTCCTTGTTACAGGTTTTGGAGTTTCGCAGGGTGATGTGGTTACAGTTGCAGCGCGACTAGTTTGGGGACGATAGTTATCTTCTGTCAACTTCTTTACCCATGTTTTGTGGGATTGTCTTATATTTCTCTTGGGAGCCAGTCTGTTGGCATATCCCTATTGGTTTATCTTTTATTTCCTGTATTTATTATTTCAGGATGTCATTGTATCTATTCGGCACTACCATGTGCATTTCTGTATTCTTATTCGAGCATTTGTGACTGTTCTATCACTCATTTGGGGTAAGGAATATACAACATTTATCATTATTCCATATGTTTTCATGGTTAATGATATCTTAGTTGGTCGCTCATATTAAGACTCAAACTCCAGATTCCTCGGATGTCGCGGTTCGGGAGTCTTAGGAATTTAAGGGTGTGTTAGTTTGGTATCAGAGGATACTATTGAGTTTCTATTATTCGATTAGGCATGGAGTATACTTTTCATTGTTATTCCATGTATTTCCTTGTTATTGTTGACTCTAGTGGTCACTTGATTGACGTCACCCCGTGAAAATTCGCTGATTCTCCGGGTTGGAGTTATGGGAATTTTAGGGGTGTGACAACTGACTTGTACCTTGTTGATTTGAGTGCGAATATGAACTAAGTGTTGCTCTGAATCAAGCATATTTGCTAAAAACCCATAATTAACTCATTTTTGCATTAAGGCCTTGAAAACATGCTTAATACACAACTCGGATAAAAACACCAAATTAATAGAATAAAGAGACTAACAAGAGATATATTAACGCCCAAAATATCAACTATTTTGGTCTCATCAAGCCCCCAAACTTAAGCATTGTTAGTCCCTTAGCAATAAAGAATAAAAATAAATCATGAAGAATAATTAAATATAAAAATAAAAACCCCTTTATTTCGTGAGGGTGAACGATTACACTTAGCACGTGTAATAAGCCTTTTAAACACCTATAAAAAATCCTAGTGGACGAGTGAAGTCTCGTGAGGGTTAAATAGACTACCTAGAACTTCTTTATAATATTTAATTTTCACACATTCATGAATATTCTTGTTTATTAACTAGGAAATGATATAATCTATAGAATAAATGCAAGCAAATAAATCCTACTTATACAAAATAATAATTATCCCAAATTAGCATCAAGAATGATCTCCACTAGTGACTAAACTTAGTTAATCTTTACTTCTAGAGCCAACAATCCTCCGTGTTCTGTGAACTTTCTCTATAACACATTTACTCCCATTTGTAGTATATCTCTCTCTCTATATATATATTTTTTTTTGGAGAGGGCTTTCCTCTCTCTTTTTTGCTTTTTCCTCTCATATATATATTTTTCCTTTTTTTTCTTTGAGAATGTTTTCTTCTCCTATTTGCTTTTTCCACTTTATCTTTTTTTAGTACGCCATTCTCCGCTTTTTCAGTTTTGAGTGTGTATTGAAGAGAATGTTTACGTACTTGTACATATATATATTTTCAGTATATATATATATATATATTAGAGATAATACCTTATATGCTCATAAATGAAACTATAGAGATCATGTGCATATACTTATAGGTCAAGATTGTCTTTTCTATTTTCAATTTCAACAAATTTACTCACCTATGGAGAACCACATCTTTACACCTTTCTAATTTAACTATTATTCAGAAAAGCAGAAAATAATCACATACATCTATTTTCTAGACTAGTCTCATGTCTTAATTAACTCACAAATCTAATCAAGAATATGTTTAAATATAGATAAAAATAAAATTTAGAATAATAAATATATATTTTACATAGATATCTTTATTTATATAAGTTAGTAAGAAAAAAAATACCAAATTTGTTTTTTCTGTGTCGAACGATCGCAGAAATGATCGATCGGCCTACATTTTGCACGATTTTAATAGTAGCCACCAATAGCTACTACTGTAACACCCCGTGTTATTTTCCTTTTTCCTGAAATTAATTCTGATTTAATTTCAGTTGTGACGTCACTTATTCTTGACGTCTTGTGTATTCTCGATGCGTGTAAATTTTTCGCGCTTACTTTTAAAGTCGACTGGGCGATATTACGGTTTCGCTTTGACGAGTTCGCGTGTGATACGTTGCGAGTCGATTCAGGATTTATTTTAGTTTATATCCGACTATATAGCTGAATTATTTATTCCGGACATTATTATTTATTCGGAGTACCGTGGGATTTTCAGTGATTTAATTGGTGGATGATTTTCGTGCCCCGGAGTTTTTATTTGGGCCTATATTATTTATTGGGCGACCCGTTTATATTTACGGGCTCGTGTGATTTTATTTGGAGGTACCCGATGTATTTTGAGATTTATTGTATATATATATATTATTAATTTTGGGTATTTATATATATTTGGGTATTTATATATATATATAAATTAATGGAAATTGTATTTATATATATATGTATATCATAGATAATGGTCTGTGTGGCTGAAAAGAAGCCCGTATCTCTTCTCTTACACGAGTCCATCTTCTTCCTCCTAACGACCACCTGGTTTCATGCTTCGTCTCCATCAATTCTCGCCGCCGGCGAGGGAGAGGGTGAGAGAGGGAGAGGTACGGACATAGGGTTTCTGAGCAAGAGAGAATTTCGACTGGTGGATTTCACCGACTAAGGAGCTGCAACCCAGGTGGTGACGCCGGTTCTTGGTGGCCATGAATGGCGGTGCGGTCGTGAGCAGGAAGGTCGGGGCCTGGTGGTGCAGCCGCTGTTGTAGTGGCGCGTCTCTGAGCCGCGTGTGGGACGAGCTGTTGCAGGTCGGCCTAGGGTTTGGCTGGAGAGAGAGAGGAGCCCGCTTGTGATGGGGGACGACGACGACCATGGAGGTGGACTGGTGGTTCGCGGCAGCGTGGGTCGCCGGACGTGGTGGTGTTCGTGGCCGTGTATGGCAGTGACGAACAGAACCGTGTTCACTCGGAGACTCAGTGCCGAGTCGGGCCTTGTTTGGCACGAAACTTTGAAGGAGCTCGGCCTCGGTGCTGTGTACGTCATATCCGAAATTGGTGCAAAACCGTTGAGCGGTTTGCCGGGAATTTCAGATTCTTCGGTATGAATTTTGGTTTCGATAATTGTAGATTTGTTCCGAATTAATTATCGATTGCTAATGAATTTTAATTATATTGAATAGGGCGGTAAGGCGGTCGTTTCGACATGTTAAAAATATTTTTCGGAAGACTTTGGTCGGTGGGCGTTATATTCGGACGCCGGTACTGTTCACGCTGGGCCCGAAACGGCTGTTCTGTAAGCGAAATCTCAGGTGGGAAATTTTATTTCTCACTCCACATTATTGAAGTAGTTTAGGGTGTGCAAACCCTTAGATAATTTAATATAGATATATTAAATGGTTAATTTAAACATCTATAATTGGCTTAGAAGCGATGTAGGACTTGGGATTAATTTAAGAAAATTAATTAAATTATTTCCTACGAGATTAAATATATTCCTAATTGAATTGAATAGGAATAGACGGCTTAGAAATTCCCTTGAGAATTAAATGAGCTAGAGGATTATGTGAACGTGAGAGACGTGAAACTTAGACGCTATGCTAGGTTCCTCTCATTATACGTGGATTATCTGTTTAAATTATTTTAAAGGCATGTCAAGAGAAATTGAAATATTTTCTAAGGAATTAAAGAAAATATATTTGTGAAAACATGAATTGTATATGAATTTGTTTTCATATGATTTAAATGCTTTATTGTATTTTAAAGCATGCAAAGTGATTTTGAGATTTATATTGATATTACCATGTGGATATTTTCATAAATGTGGTGCAAGACATATTTATGTTGAGGCACGATTATTATTGAGGCCCCGGATGCATATTGAGTTGATATATGTGGGGTGTAATTATGTATGGATGTCTTTGTGTCGAACCGTCGCAACAACTGGCCAGGTATAGGTGTCTCCCACCTCCGGACTAGTAATCTGGGAATTAGGGATATAGGGTTGGTTGCTGCCCCATCGTGGTGGTACGCGCCACTCTCGGATCTTCGTAGCATGGAAGTCGCCTGTGGGGGCTCTCATGCGACCGTCTTCCTTGTTGAAGTGAGAAGTTTCAAAATCACTTGGGAAGAGTCGGTGCGGTGCTCGTTACTCATAGTATGAGTGAGTGCGTGTTCGTTAACCCCGAATTGGGGCAAAGAAGGTTTCATGGGGTTTCTGCCATGAGGTTTATGAGTCATATTGCCTTGTATAGCATTATGTGATTTCATTTGATATGTATATATGATATTGTTACATGTGATGTTGGAACATGTTTATATGTGTTATTATTACTTGTGGATTGTGGAGCATGTTAATTATGTATTTTATTAAATGCTCAACTAATAGTGATTAATGTGAAGGAAAATGATTACCTGTTGTAATTAATAAAGTAATAAAGTATAAAGAAATGTATATTTTATACTTGTGATTTTATATACTTTTGTACCCTTGGGGGAGGCTAAGTATATTTGTGTAGTGACCTTTGTGGTTAGTTGCGGCTAGGGATGGACTGCATAATTGATTTTTGAGTTGATACATTCGAGAAGGCGGGGTTAACAGTTTTGTGATGGTGATTAGTTGTGTGACCTCTTTGGAGATTTGAGGTTATGGATTTATTTTTGTCACTCTTATCTGGCTGTCTGTCGGAAATAGAGTTTTTCAAGTTTTGAAAACAAACTCATAGTATTTAACAGGAAAAACCCGTTTTCGCCTACCCCCGTAGTCAGGACAGGCAACAACGGAGACCGGGGGCAAGACGGTCATTTTTACTGTATGGTTTCTTAAAGAAAACTATTTTATTATTTCCTCGAGATTCTGAGATTTCGAGACTTCTTTCTCAAGATCTCGACCTGTAGAATTTGAAAGGTGTTCCATTATTTCACCTTTGTTTCCTATCATTTCTAAGTCTCGGGTATGAGGCTTAGTGTTGTTCAGGGCACACCTATAGTGTTGCCATTTCCTTTTCTCTGGGTTGTTGATGTCACCACCTAGGTGATTTGAGTGGTTACACATGTTAGGGGCATGGATGCCAAGTGGTGGATTTTGATCCTTGTGGATATTAGAGGTGAGTGTGATTCCCTCTGTTTAGAGTTTCTGGTTAGCGTTGTAGGCGCTTGATGATTTGTTAGATTGGACCTTAGGGTCGTGTACCTAGCATACGTTGGTGAGAGTAGTGTAGACTACTGGTGTGGTGCTTGGAGTACGAGTCTTAGTCGTATCTTATAAGCCCGTGTTGTGTATTTATATATATATACATATATATTTATCCCTGATATATATATATATTCATTTACGGTAGCATGTGAGCACGTACCTTGGGTTTTCGTGGTTGGGTTATGTTGTGGGCTATGTATCTCACTGGGTGGTTTAGCATTACCTAAACTGCCAGAGGATGTGGTAGTTAGAGTATCTTTTCCCACTGAGCTTATTTGCTCACAGGGGAATTTCATTTGCCCCCTGGTATTCCACGCCAGGTTGCAGGAAACATACGACTATGAGCAGGATGCAGTGCAACGACAATTTTCTTTAGTTTCTTGTTACAAGTTTTGGAGTTGCGTTGGGTGATGCGGTTACGGATGCAGCACGACTGGTTTTGGGGACGGTAGTTGTCTTCTGTTAGCTTCCTTACCCATGTTTTGTGGGATTGTCATTTATTTCTTTTGGGAGCCAGTCTGTTGGCATATCCCTATTTGATGTATCTTTTATTTCCTGTATTTATTCTTTCAGGAGGTTATTGTATCTGTTCTGCACAGCTAGGTGCTTTCCTGTACTCTTATTCGAGCAATTGTGGCTCTGTTGATTTTAGAGGGTTTGGAGAGGTCTTGGTTTCTTTTCACTACCTCGGCCCTAGTAGGATTGATGAATGTGGGGCTTGGAAGTCATTGTTATTATCGAAATGTTATTGGCAGGTACTTGTGTTGTGGTTGTGTATCCGGATGTTCCATTTACAAACGGAACTCTGCCGGATTTTTGTTAGATTCCGCTGCTTTGTTTATTATTCATTTGGGTATGAAATATACCGTTCCATCATTATTCCATACGTTTTCATGGCTAATGATATCTTAGTTGGTTGCTCATCATAATGATCACATCCTGGATCCCTTGGATATCCCAGTTTGGGAGTCTTAGGAATTTAGGGACGTGTCAGCATGGTATTAGAGCATTTTACCCTTTTGTGGGTGTTTGATGACCTTCAGTCATTGGTTTTCATTTGTTTTTCATTTCTTTTTACTTCCGCATTCACTCCCTTAGCTCTTAGGCTCGGGTTTCGGAGTCCTAGGAATTTGGGGCGTGACAACTACAGTTTTGTCTTTTTTCTTTAAAAATTAAAAAAACAAATTGTATTCTTATATTAATGTCTATAGTATTCCCCCCCCCAAACTTGAAATGACCATGTCCTCATGGTTATAATAAACATAAAAATATTGGGATAAAATAATATAACCACTTAATTGAGCAAGATTTTCGAATGGTGACGAAACCTCCCCCAAACTTGTTGTACAGCATAATTTGTATTCTAATCAAGACTAAAACCAAGATCATAGTATATTTATTGCATTCAGACAAGGAATATAAATGAATGTAATTTTTATTAATAACATAACATTAAAGATAGTTGGTCCAAAGCCAACAAGGAATTGAAAAAATTGCAAGAAAATAAAAACAACCTAATTCTAGAACTTGAAATAATCCAAGAACAAAAACAAACTTATTCCATTTCTAACAATAATCTTCATTCTTTTATTCCTTACTCCATTTAGTACGCATTTGCTCATCTAACTCAACCCCAAAAGACCTCGAACCATAATATTTGGTAAATGCTTCACATTCATCCTCCTTGTCATACATATCCTCTCCCAACTTGCTTTCAAGGATTTTACTAATAAGAAAATGATAGAGAAGCTTCCATCATTAACAAATGGGTCCTCTCTTTTCACTATCATCTCCATATGTAACCTTATGTTTTCAATAATTAAATCCAGAAATTACACCCAATATCCCATATGGAATTTTTAAATCAACTCCACCATACTTCGATAACGAAGCAATCCATCTTGGTTGGGGTAAATTTGAGTCATTAAAATGGAGTCTAAAGCCGAATAATTGATATTTAGATAATGCTTATCCATTAATTCTACTCCTTCTGGAATTTCAAAACCATTACAAATTTCTCTTACCATCTCTACAAAAGAAGGCAAAGGATTAGCTGGCATAGTAAACTGATCTCGCCATTCCTTAAGAAGTTCTCTCGGAATCTCCCACTCTCTAGCTATCATATCCGCATCAATTAGAATGGAATCAAAATTATACTCTATCCACACAGAGAGAGCAACTCCATCGTTTGTTTCAACAACCGTCATATTTTTGTAGAATTGACGTACTATGTCTGGGAAAAAGACATTGGAATTAGCAATCAAAAGGTTCAGCAACCCTCTATTTAGAAATAATATGAAAGAAAAATGGAAACGAGGATGATATAATTGATTAGCGAGAAATGTCACCTCATATCCCAACTCATGTAAATCAAGGGCATCAATGTTTGGATTATCAAGAGGAAAATAGTCGGGTTCTTCTTCTTGAGCAACATCATCAACAACTAAGATATGCTCAATCCTAGCCTTTTCATTAGGAGAGTTTAAGGCAACAGATGAAGAGGGTGAAGAGGAAGAAGAAGAAGAAATGACAATTATTTCAACCATTATGATAGTATTTTGGTATAGGGATGAAATAATACAAAATGTTAGCTAGTATAGTTATAAAGATATAGGGTGATTAATTAGTCATATTATTGGTTTGATTGAAAATAAAAGAATCAGTCTTATAAAGTTATAATAATATTTTACTATATACTAAATGACTACCCTAATGAGCTAATCTTATTCTGCCACATGGGATGTATTTTTACGTAACCGATCGATCAAAATTTTCCGAAAAATAATATTTTTTATTTTTTTATTTTTATTAAAACGAAAAATTATAATAAAAGTTAGTTTTATAAAACATTAATATAAATATGCAAATATAATACTCTAGTGGTCATTATTTATCGTCAATGACTTGCCAAGATATCATTTTATCTTAATCAGAATCATAAGTGGGATCTATTAAATTAATAGATTCCACTATACCTATGTTAATATCATGTTCATACTAATATTTTAGCTGTTGGCCATTAACCTTAAAACGATTTCCACTTTTGGGATCATCTAACTCCACGGCTCCATGTGGATATGCAGTTATAATTGTATAAGGTCCATCCCATCGGGATCGAAGTTTTCTAGGATTTTGTTTTTTTAATTTTGAATTAAACGACCAAAATTTTTGACCTAATTCAAATGTCTTATAACGAATATGTTTATCATGGAATTTTTTGTTTTGGCTTTGTAAATTTTAGCATTTTCATAAGCATCATTACATATTTCGTTTAACTTATTTAGTTGTATTTTTCTATGCGACCCTGCCCGTTTTAAGTCAAAATTTAATCTTTTTATTGCCCAATATGCTTTATGTTCTAATTTCACAAGAAGATGACACACTTTTCCATATACTAATCTATATGGAGTACTATGAGTTGGTGTTTTGTAAGAAGTTCTATATGCCCATACTGCATAATTTAATTTATTTGCCTAATATTGTTTATCAGGACGCACTATTTTTTCAAGGATCTGTCTAATTTCTCTATTTGAAATTTTTGCTTGACAACTAGTCTGAGGATGATAAGCGGTGCCTACTTTATGTGTTACGAAATATTTTTTACACAAACTATCGAAATATTTGTTACAAATATGTTTTCCTCCATCACTAATTATAACTCATGATGTCCCAAACCTAGTCAACACATTGGACCTATAAGAATTTAATAACTGTTTGATGGTCTGCTTTCTTAGATGGTACTACTTCAACCCATTTAGACACATAATCTATTGCAACTAAAATATATTCAAATTCTTATGACTTTGGGAATCGACACATAAAATCTATTGCCTAAACGTCAAATAATTATATTATAAGAATCGGGTTTTGAGGTATTTGATTTCTTTGCGGTATCGCACCTAAATGTTGAGACCTATCACATTTCTTACAATATTCATATGCATCTTTAAATATTGATGGCCAATATAATCCACTATGTAGCACTTTTACTGCTATCTTTTTGGCTCTAAAATGACCTCCACATTTAAGGGTATGACAAAATTTTAAAATACTTTACTTGCTACTTCACTCTGAGGAACACACTTCCTAATGATTTGATTTGGGCAACACTTAAATAAGAATGGATCCTCCCATATATAGTGTTTAACTTGTGAAAAGAAACGGTCTTTTTCCTGCTTTGTCCAACCCGTAGGTATTCTATCAATTGCTAAGTAGTTAACTATATCAGCATACCATGGGATCTCTAAAATTACATGGAACAATTGTTCATCCGGGAACGAATCTTTTACAGGTGTATCATCCTTGGTTGACTCTACTATTAATCTTGATAAATGATCTGCTACTACATTTTCGGTACCTTTTTTATCTCTGATTTCTAAATCATATTCTTGTAAAAGTAATATCCATCTTATTAATCGAGATTTTGAGTCTTTCTTTGATAAGAGATATTTTAGTACCGAGTGGTCAGAGTATATTATAACATTGGATACTAATAAATATGATCGAAACTTATCCAAGGCATACACTACGGCCAATAATTCTTTTTCTGTGGTAGTATAATTCATCTGAGTTTCAATATTTGTTTTACTAGCATAATAAACAACATATGGTATTTTCTCTTTTCATTGCCCCATAATTGCTGCAATAGTATAGTCTGAAGCGTCACACATTAACTTAAATGGTCATGACTAGTCAGGGGGTTGCATAATTGATGCAGTAGATAATAAGTTTTGAAGTATCTCAAAAGCCTTAATAAAACGTCTTTAATAAAATGTCGGTATTTTACTAAAGTCTTTAATAAAACGTTGGTAAAAACCTACATGACCTAAGAATGATCGTATTTTCCATACAATTGTAAGCGGACGTAGGTTAGAGATTAATTATATTTTGGCTTTATCTACCTCAATTCCTTGTTTTGAAATAATGTGACCCAACACTATTCCTTCTTGAACCATAAAATGACTCGTTTCCCAACTTAAAATGAGATTAGTTTCTTTACATCTTTGTAATACCAACGTTAGATGTTTTAAACATTCATCAAAGGAGGTTCCGAAGACTGAAAAATCATCCAAAAATACTTACAAAAATTTCTCCACCATATCAGAAAAGATTGACATCATACATCTTTACAAAGTGACTGGTGCATTGCATAAACTAAATGGCATTCTTTTATATGCAAAGATACCATAAGGACAGGTAAACGTAGCTTTCTCTTGATCCACATGGTCAATTGCTTCTTGGTTGTATCCCTAATAATCATATAAAAACAATAATAACACTACCCTGCTAACCTTTCTAGAATTTGGTTAATAAAAGGTAGTGGAAAAATGATCTTTTCTAGTGTGAGAATTTAACTTTCTATAATCAATGCATACACGCCACCCTGTGGTGGTGCGTTGAGAAATTAATTCTCCCATTGTATTGGGTACTACAGTAATACCAGACTTCTTGGGTACTACTTGTGTTGGACTTACCCATGTGATATCAGAAATTGGGTAGATTATTCCATTGTCTAGTAATTTTACAACTTACTTTTTAACTACTTCCTTCATATTATGATTTAATTTTCTTTGCATTTCTCTAGAGGCTTTAATATCTTCTTCTAAATGAATACGATGCATATAAATTGAAGGATCTATTCCTTTGAAATCAGCTACACTCTACCCTATTGCTTCTTTATTCTCGCTCAGAACCTTTACTAAACTATTTTCATGTTCCGCATTTAACTGAGCATAAATGATTAATGGTAATGTTTTTCAGGTCCTAAGAATACATATTTCAGTTGAATAGGTAGTTATTTTAATTCCAACTTAGGTGGTGCAACACCTAAGTTTCTTTTCTCCTAGTGCTATTAATGAGGGTATTGGGGGTGTACTTGATAAGGTTGGTAATGGTTCCTTAGGTGCTGTAACGCCCCGCGTTTCTTTTCTCCTTTCTGGAATTCTTTTCTAAGTGTTAACGTATTGTGACGTCACTTATTCATGACGTCTTGTGTAATCTCGGTACATGTAAATTTTTCGCGTTTAAGTTTCGGATTTAGCGGGACGACTTCGTGAACTTTCGTGATTTATTATTCGTTGGCGACTACATGGGTTCATTGCAACATTTTTTCATTGGAGCTTCGGCAATCGTATTGCGTTCCCAATGTAGCACTCATTTGATTTTATGCTTGTTGTGCTTAACATATTTAACGAGTGTTTCTTGATAGGTGTAAATACGTGCATTACTTGTTGTATTTTTATTTTATAATTAATTAAAATACTTAAAAATGATTTCGGGAAAATAATGACCTAGGGGCATTATAGTATTTTCACCAAGTGTAGAGATAGTGGAAAATCCTAGAAATTTTGTTAAGTGTTGGGGAATGTGTGGCATAGTGGTAAATAGAGAGGATGGCAAGGGGTGGAAGGGTAATTAAGAGGCATGATGACACTCTTGTAATTAACCCTAGGTTGAGAAGAAATTGATTATTTCCCACTTTTATGTGGTGTCTCACTCCTAGCTATTAGATCTCATATCCCATATTTAATCTCAACCCTTGGATGTTATGGCCTTGTTTGATAAATTAATGGGTTTTGTGTGTGGTGTATCTAGTCTTTCATTGCAAGACTACTTGGTGGCCCTTGGATTAGGCCTTCATTTGCTAGCTTTAATCTTAACCATTGGATTGTGAGAGTTGTGAGTGGAAGATCTCTACACATCACAAGTCTTGTATAGCAAGCCTGATAGGTGCTCAATATTGGTAATTTTTCGCCCTTATCTTGCGTTTGTTATGTCTTTACATTCTGTTACTTGGTATTTTTATCTCGTTTGTGTGTGTAAGTATGTTTCAGGAGCTTAATGAAGAAACATAGCTAATCTTGGTAAATTAACTGAGTTTGTGCTCGTTTCTATCTCGAGAAAGGAATTAAGAGGTGTGCCAGAGCGAAGAAGAGCTACCGGAGGGCAAAATGGTCATTTCCCGACATCATTATTGCACCGAAGGGCAAAAATATCATTTTCAGACATTATTACTTCAACGAAAAGCATCGGGAGTCAAATGCGACAAGTCTAGCTCAAATATGAAAAAATGAGTTTTTACGCAAAAGATGCACCATACCCTACTTTGCCAGAGAGAAAAAGGGGCAGATTGGACCTAAGCTACGCTGTGGTTTTTACCCTATGCCCAAGCATAGGTCCCACCTTGTGGCCACGTGATCCCTCTACGTGCTGAAGTTGTTTCAGAAATTTTCATTTTCGTCCCTACTTCGATATTTCAAGTGATTGGTGATTCCAGACCTTTATATACAGGCTTTTACTCATATTTACATATGATTTTATGAGATTATTCATGTATTATGAAATTACAGAAAAGGGCAACCATTAGGGTTTCCTTCACTTGTCAATAAATACTAGAGGGTTAGGTTTAGTTAAAGGAGTTCCGTTTTTAGTTCTAGTTTTAATATAGTTTTTATAGGCTGGTTCATGCATGTTCATTCATAGAGTTATTCCATTGAAGAAAACCACCATTAAAGACCTAAAGATCCGGAGAAGAAGGCCATGAAGAGCGTTTCTACACCGACAATGCAAATTCTCTCAGCCATGATCAACTAACTCGGTATCTAGGATTTTCTCGTAAAACCCTAGCCAAGTAATGAAGTTCTGATTTTATATTCAATTGTAGAGAGGGGAAACTGTGACTATACTGTGATGATTGTGTTAGATGAGAGACCTTTTTAATTCGTGATATAAGTTTATATATTTGAATTGATTCTTGTCTTAGACTTTTCGAATATATTTATCTTACACAATCACAATTATTCATTATGAGCTGGAACTCGGATGCTTAATCTGTGATTTTGTACACAATGGTGGTCATAAAACTCAAAACCCTAGGTTGACACAGGCCATGCCTTGACAAACTGATATAGACATGCCTTAGTTTATTTTCATGCTTTAATTTACTGTTTTAATTTAGTCCTTTAATTTACCACTTTAATTTATTTTTCTGTTAGAAGTTGGCATGCACTAATCAGTTTACTCTTGAGATGGGTTGTCGCGATCTGGTTGAAAGTAATCCTTTAACTACTTGTGTGGTGCGACTTGATTCACAGTCAATGGATCGCTCTCATGCAGTTGAAATAAAATTTGGACTATATTATGCGGTTAGTGGTGGAGTGTGGAAACCCTAGTTTTTTCTCTCTCTGAATCACAACCAGTATTTATTATTGATTTTTGTTTTATTTTCATTATTATTAGATAATTCACAAAATCAAACTCTTTTCGGAAAACTATAATTCAGTGTTTTAGACTATTAAAGTGAGCAATCCTCGTCCTTCTGGGATCGATATTCCACTACTCAAGAAAAACTATATACAATTGATCTGTGCGCTTGCAGAAGGGTAAAACCTAAAGTGTCATTAAGGTGTCATTTTTAACCACATATTTTGCACACACTTGACGCCTATCAAGTTTTTGGCGCCGTTGCCGGGGCTTGGCATTGTTCCGTAGCTGTAGTTGTTTATTTGCAGTGCGTTATTGTAGATTAAAGCTAAAGTTGAATTTTTTGTGTAATTTTCAGGTATAGTTGAAGAGTGTGAAAGGAAAAGACAAAGCTGCTGAAGTTACGTCTAGAGCCTTTGTGAGTTTCAATTTTGCTTGGTTTTTGCATTTAATTTTTAGCTTTGCTTTTTGTTCATAGTTTAGATAAGTTTAGAAGTATTTTAGTTAATTTGCTTTATTTCAAAAATAAATAAATAATTTTTTTTAGTGTATGTCCGATAGATCGACACGTTTAAATTCAAATTTTACGTTAGTTGTATACGACCCGGGGATGGAAAGAACTCTAAGGCATTTACGAAAATCTATTCAAGAGCATTATTAGACAGAAGAAGTCGTGATGGGTGACGAAAGAGTCAATCCACAGAGAGGACCGGATACCTCATTAAAGGGATTCTACACACCAGACGCGTATGAATCGTATGCTGAATTTCCAGAAAAGGAAGATACAAAGCATTTCGAGATCAAGATGAGTGTGATCAATATGCTCCCAAAGTTCTCTAGTCTCAGGACAGAAGATCCGTACCAGTATGTCAATGAATTCTTAGAGGTAATATCAACCTTTAGGTATGATGGTTTAACTAAAAATGATTTAAGAGTGCGTCTATTCCCATGGTCTTTAAAAGACAAATCAAAAAGATGGTATATTAAATTGACCTAAGCAACTAAACTTGACTGGTAAACTCTTAAGCAAGAATTCTTAGAAAAACATTTTAATATATGAAAGACTTCAGAAGCCCAAGATGCGATTAAGCGATTCATACGATTGCCAGGAGAACAATTTCATGATGAGTGGGAGAGGTACAATGAGATTTTGTAGAAATTTCTCCACCATAGGTTTTCTAATCAAGATGTTGCTAGAAATCTTTACATGGGTCTAGGTGAAAAGCATAAAAATATGATAGATGCCTCTACACAGGGTCATTTTACCTTGAAACCCGCAAGAGAGCTTTTAGAGATGTTTGATAACATCAGCGAAAATGCCCTTCAGTATGAATATGATCTGAGGTCTAAAGGTGAACTGGATAGGCGATCAGAAAATGCATTTAAGGTTAATCATGATATGAAAAATCCAGTGGCATTGATAGAGGAGAGGTTAAAGCGATTTGAAAAACTTCTTACCTAAAGAAGTCATTCTCCCAAAAGAGAAGTTTATGAGGTTGAACCAGATTATTCTCAAAATAGGTGTGAGGATGTAATAGCCGCTGATGTCAATGCAACATGGAATTACTTCAATAATGTCTCGTTCTCCAACTCATACTCTCCAAATAATAGAAATCATCCATTCATGTCCTATAAGTCAACAAATGTGGAGAATCCTCCAAAAAAAGTTCAACAAGGACAGTGGTCTAATTCTCAATCCAATTTCCAACCAAAGCAACAATTTACTTCGCAGCCAAGGTTCCAACAGAGCCAACAATCATTCAAATCTCAACCAACTATACTGGCTCGCAATTCTCAATCAAATTTCCAACCTAGACATCCACCTAATAATTCTATGGCTCTTCATCTATTCAATAACAACCAGGCTATCCAGCCATTCTAATATTAGCTCCAGTCTTAAAGAAGCCAAGCTCCACCACCCAGTTTCCAAAATAACAGGATAGAGCAAACCTTGGTGGACCTCCAAAATCAGATGGGTGTTCATACTCAAGCACTGGCCCAAATCACCATGCAGTTATGACAAATGGCAAGTTAGAGAAATACTAGAGAGCCAGGTCAGTTTCCTGGTCAGCCTATCGCTAACCCAAAGATTCAGCAAGTGCAAGAGCTTAGATCGTTTACCAATGATAATCTTGAGCCTGTTCAAACAATTACGACTCTGAGAAGTGGAAGGGTAGTGGAAAGCAGAGTGGAGGAAGAACATGAGAGAGGCTGCATAGAAGGAAAGAAGCTGAGCAAGCTCAAAGGAAGGAAACATAAAAAGCATAGTAGAAAGAGGTTGAGAGTAGAGAGGCTGAAGTTTAGACAGATAAACTGCCAATAGATAAGAGTGTCAACAAGACATTGCTTGATGAGCCAGATAGGACAAACTACGAGGAGGCACTGCCATTTCCTCATCGTCTTAGAGAACCGACTAAGTGTGGGAAGATGAAAGAATCTGATATATTGGATACATTCCGACAACTCAAGATTAATCTGCCGCTCTTAGAGGTAATTGCCCAAATCCTACCTTATGCTAATTTTTTTAAGGATCTCTATATGCAGAAGAGGAAAAGTAGAATGAAGAATCCGAAAAAAATACTCTTGACTGAGCAAGTGAGTTCACTGTTGTTAAGCAATACTCCAGCAAAGAGGAAAGATCCAGGTGCTCCCACTATTTCTTGTGTTATCGGTGACTAATAAATTGGTAGAGCCTATCTTGATCTAGGTGTGAGTATTAACTTATTTCCTTATTTAGTCTACAAACAGCTAGGGTTGGGAGAGCTCAGTCCCACAGAGGTTGTACTGCAGTTTTCCGATCGATCTATCAAGCAGGCGAAAGGAATTTTGGAAGACGTCATAGTTTAAGTGGGCAAGTTTTACTTTCTAGATGATTTTGTAATCCTGGAGATAGAACCTGTCCTGGACTCGAAAAAACACATCTCAGTGATCTTAGGTAGACCATTTCTAGCCACGGAAAATGCGTGCATTAATTGCCGAACCGAAGCCATGGATCTGACCTTTGGGAATATGAAAGTCAGAATGAATGTGTTTGAAGGGAGCCACCAATTACATGATTTTGTGACTCAAATTCTGAAGAAAGACGAGCTTGAAGAATTACTGGTAAATGAAGTACCGAATGATGAAATCGAAGATTGGGATGCATACATGGAATAGCAGAATAAATAGTTGGATAAAATTGAGACTGCATTATACGCGCAACCTTGGAAGCAAGTGCCAGTGGAAACACTCCCAATAGTTTCATCACTTACAACTCCGCCTGTTTTAGAACTTAAGGAGTTACCAGAGAAGCTGAAGTATGTTTTCTTGGGACCCAACGAAACTCTTCCTGTAATTATTTCATCAAAGTTGACAACATAACATGAATTGAGATTGATTGAGGTCTTGACCAAGAAAAAAGAAGCAATTGGGTGGAGTGTGGCTGATTTGAAAGGGATTGATCCATCAATTTGCATACATTGGATTTATTTGGAAGATGAGGCGAAACCGTCAAGGGAGATGCAACAAAGATGGAATCCAAACAGGATAGATGTTGTAAGAAAAGAAGCAGTGAAGTTGCTGTGTGCAGGAATCATCTACCCGATCTCTGATAGTAAGTGGGTAAGCTCAACTCAAGTGGTTCCGAAGAAGTCGGGAATCACAGTGGTGCCCAATGAAAAGGGTGAGCTAATTCCTCAACGCATGACTATAGGGTGGCGTGTGTGTATCGACTACAGAAAGCTCAACTCTAACACCAGGAAGGATCATTTTCCATTACCATTCATCGATCAAATTCCGGAAAGATTAGCCAGACAGAGTTACTACTTCTTTTTGGATGGATATTCCGGCTATAATCAAGTGGCAATTGATCCTGCAGATAAGGAGAAAACCACTTTCATTTGTCCATATGCCACATTCGCATATAGACGGATGCCTTTTGGTTTATGTAATGCGTTAGCAACATTCCAGAGGTGTATGATGTCTATCTTCTCTGATATGGTAGAAAAGTTTTTGGAAGTGTTCTTGGATGACTTCTCAGTCTTTGGGGTAACCTTTGAAGACTGTTTGAGGCATTTAACACTAGTACTTGAAAGGTGTAAAGAGTCTAATTTAATTCTTAGCTGGGAGAAGAGCCATTTTATGGTTCAAGAGGGAATAGTACTTGGCCACATTATATCAAAGTAGAGGATTGAGGTTGATAAAGCTAAAGTCGAGGTGATTTCAAAATTACCTCCTCCCATATCTGTGAAGCAGATACACTCTTTTCTTGGCTATGCTGGATTTTACAGAAGGTTTATCAAATAATTTAGCAAAATCGCCCGGCCATTATGCAATTTACTGGCTAAAGATGTAGTATTTGACTTTGACGAAGATTATCTTCATGTCTTTGAGGAATTGTGTGCTAAACTCTCATCTGCCCCAATTAGCTATCCACCGGGCTGGTCTCTTCCATTTGAGCTAATGTGTGACACTTCAGATTATGCTGTTGGAGCTGTGCTAGGGTAGAGAAAAGACAAGTTGCCATATGTGATTGACTATGCCAATAAAACTCTGAACAAAGCTCAGATGAACTATGCAACTACCGAGAAGGAGTTGCTTGCAGTGGTGTTCTCCTTGAAGAAATTTAGGTCATATTTGTTAGGAACCAAGGTGGTCGTGTACTCAGATCATGTCGCACTAAGGCATTTGCTAACCAAGAAAGACTCCAAGCCTTGACTGATTCGATGGATTCTGTTGCTACAAGAATTTGATTTAGAGATCAAAGATAAGAAGGGTACGGAGAATGTTATAGCCGATCGTTTGTCTAGAATTGTCATTGAGTCCACAAAGGACGACACTCCTCTTAAGGATGAGTTCCCCGATGAACATTTATTCAGTATGGCTGTTATGGAGCAAATATCATGGTATGTAGATATTGTCAACTATAAAGCCACAGGTAGAATTCCTAATGGATGGTCTAAGCATGAGAATGATCGTTTCTTCAGCCAAGTAAAATTTTATATCTGGGACAATCTACGACTGTACAAATATTACCCAGATCAGATAATTCGTAAATGTGTTTCAGAAAGTGAAGTTCAAGGCATACTAACATTCTGTCATAGGATAGAGTGTGGAGGGCATTTTGGTGCTCAGAAGACAGCTCACAAAGTCCTATAGATCGGTTTTTATTGGCCCACCATATTCAAGGATGCGTTCGAGTTTTGCAAATCTTGTTTAAGATGTCAAAAGTTGGGATCTATAGCTCGATGAGACATGATGTCACTAAATTCTATTCTGGTGGTTGAGTTGTTTCACGTCTGGGGCATTGACTTCATGGGACCATTTCCAAAAGCCAGTGATAAACAATATATATTAGTGGGAGTTGATTACATTTCTAAATGGGTAGAGGCTATTGCCACGTCGCATGCGAATCACGTTGTGGTTGGGGAGTTTGTTAAATTCAATATCTTTTCTAGATTTGGTATGCCACGAGTGTTGATCAGTGACGATGGCAGCCACTTCGACAACCAGTTTCTTTCAGCCTTGTGTAAGAAGAATGGTGTCACTCATAGAATTGGAATGCCATATCACCCACAGATGAGTGGTCAAGTTGAGGTTTTGAATAGGGAGATCAAGAATATTATTGAAAAGACGGTGGATCCTGATTTGAAGAATTGGCCGAGAAGGTTAAATGATGCACTGTGGGCATACATGACCGCTTATAAGACACCAATTGGTATGTCACCATACAGATTGGTCTATGGTAAGGCGTGTCATCTCCCTGTGGAACTCAAGCACATAGCATATTGGGTGATCAGAAGATTGAATTTTGATATCAAATGATCGGGTGCTCAGAGGAAACTCCAACTCACAAAGCTTGAGAAGTTGAGGAACAACACATATGAGAATTCTAGAATATATAAATCCCAAACCGAAGCATTCCATGATAGAGATATCAGAAATAAAAGCTTTGAGGTCGTCCAGAAAGTGTTGTTGTTCAATTCAAGACTCAAATTGTTTCCTAGTAAGCTCTAATCAAGATGGGACGGGCTGTACATAATTACTAAGGTTTACCCCCATGGAGCGGTGGAACTTGACGACCTTGATAACAGAAAGCGGTTTGTTTTGAACGGCTAGCGTTTAAAGCATTATATCGAAGTTGTGCCAACAAAGAGTGTTGTTGAGACAGTTGATTTAACAAAACCGGCACCAGAGCTGGATGATTTTGATCCTGAGTACTAAGAGGTGGCAACGTCGAGCCAACGATGGTAAATATTGGTACTAAGTGATAAAGAGTAGCTTTTGATCTTAGTTTGTAGTTGTACTATAATAGTTTAATTCGGTTTTTGTAAAATTTTAAGATCGAGTCTGAAATATTCGTCATCATTTGGAGGGGTAATTTCATCCACGAAGCACTAAATTTTGATGAATTGAAGTCAATCAAGGCAATAGGTGTATATAGGGGAGGATTAAGTATTCGGGAATCGATAAAGAGGCAAAAAAATGGCCGAAGCTAAAAATTCAGCCTTGTGACCTACACCCAAGTGTTGGTTACCCTACGCCCAAGCATAGGTCGCGAGACTGTATAAATACAGTCCCGCGACTTTTCATTTCAAAATTCACTTTTCTCCCTCTCCTCTCCACCGAATCGACTCTCGTTTGTTCCTTAAGCCGAATGAGAACAAATGACCTTCAATTATCAAATGCCCACAAAAGGGTAAAAATTTCATTTCACTCCTAAAATTTGACAAGAGGACCTCTCGGGATCGAAAAAGAAGCAAAACGAAACAAACAGTACCTTAAACAGACCGTTTAAGCAACCGTGCCCACCCAAGGGTAAAATGGTCATCACAGGGATAAAGTAGTGATTTAAAGGTATAAATATAAGTTTTGTACCTAAAATAAGTTATAGGAACAAACGGAACCGAATTTGAAGTTACGAGGAGGAAACTACAACATTTTGAAGAATCGGCCGTCGTGAGGTGACGAGGCTTAAAACGTACAGTCACTTTCAAACGACCATTACGCACTCTAAAATGACTCAAATGAAGTTATTCAAAATACTAACATCAAGATATTTAAGTCAGATTTCTAAAAAGCTAAAGATCACCTCAATCCAACATCTATAGCTCCAGATATGACCGAAAGAGTGAAGGGGTGTCGAAATAGGATCGAACTAGAACATCCAGGGGAAAAATCAGTCGACTGACCTGGCCATCAGTGGACTGACTAGGCCATCAGTCGACTGATTGGGGCAGTCAGTCAACTAACCAATACCATTCAGTCGACTGAACCGGACCAAATTGTTTTTGACGATTTGCTAGTCGACCGATAAGGCCATCAGTCGACTGACCAATACCCGTCAGTCGACTGACCTCACCAGAACTTTTTATCGCTATTTACCAGTCGACCGACAAGGGCCATCAGTCGACTGACCTTACCAGAATATTTTACGACTACTTGCTAGTCGACTGACGCAGTGCCGTTAGTCGACTCACGGACCCGAAAATACTCAAATTGGTCCGAAAATCACCGTAACAACTACGTATACATGCCTATGTTTGTATATACTCTTATTTAGGTCCATACTCCAAATTATATTCATCAAACTTAATTTCTTAAATCAAAAACCCTCCTATGAGGTTATTAAAAGTATCCGTCTTGCCCCCGGTTTCCATTTTAAATATCGCCGGTTTCTAAGAGTAAAAATCTTTGTAAAATGAGTTTAAGATCATTTCTAAAACAAGGAAATTTACTAGCTACGAGGGTGGGCGAAAATGAGTTTTTCCATGCAAATCGAAAAGGATTGGTTTGGAAACCTAGAAAAACGCCGTTTTCGGCCAAACACCTAATACTCACAATTTAAGGCAATTCGTCCAATTCACATTCATAACTCCAATGAAAGGATTCAAAAATGACATTAAAGCGCCCTAAGGCGAAACATGTTATAGTTGTTCAAAATATACATTTGTACAATCCGGCACCGAAGTGCACCAAAAGAATCTGATCCCCGCGCATGACGCTCCAAGGGGGGTACATAGATAATAACGCCTCGACTAACATGCTAGCCGTATCAAAATAACATAGTTTTACAAGTTTGAAATGTGAAATTATAAACATGATGGTTTTATTGAGTACAATATTTTGCAAATAAGAAAAACATATACTGTAATGGGACATGATTGTTATTGAGAACCTGGATGCATATTGAGTACATCGTGTAGTGTCAAATCATGGTGTTGGAATATGCGGGTTGTGTAATCATGTATGGGTTGTACTGTTTTGAATCATCGCAACAACTGCTCAGGGTGTGTTCCCAACCTATGGAATTAATGTGTCCGAGAATCGGGTATCGGATGGGTCACCCCATTCTCAAAGTCACAGGTCGCCTCGTGCATTTCGTCTTTGGATTTTTTTATCATGGGTTGCCATATGTAACCTCCTTCCTTGTTGAAAGTGAGAAGTCAAAATCACTTGGGAAGAATCGGTGCGGTACTCTTTCTCATTATAAATTGGTGGAGTACGTATTCATTAACCTGTGTTGACAAAGTGTGTATCATGAGGTGTGTGAGTCACATTGCATTTGAGTGGATATTATGTGATTACCTCTACTTGTGAATCATGATATTATTCTATGTGGTTGAGGAACATGTTTAATGTGAATTGCGATATATAATTCATATGTTATTAAAATGCTCAAGTGAAATTGTATAATGTGGGAATATGATTTGCATGCCTTGTTTAAAGTAAAAGGTGAGATAAATGCTTATACTTGTTGTTATGTGCTTATATACCTTAGGGTGATGTTATAAGTTGGTTTAATGACTTTCTTGTGATAAGTAAAGTCAGTAGTGGACTATGGGTTGAGTGTGAGTTGTGACCTTTGAGAAGGTGGGTGATAGTTTTGTAACCTTGGTTGATAGTGGGTTATTTACCACTTGATGTTATATCACCTTTGAGGGGTGTATGATCCTTGATAGTTTGGGATCTTTGTTGGTTATGTAGTGATGGCCCTTTTATACTTCTTTTACATTTGAGGAACATATCATCTACCACATTTCGAGGTTTGAAGTTTGATTAAGGGAGGTTTGGATTGATCCTAGACACTTGTGTCGTAACGGTTTCTTGATTCCATTAGTAATCTAAGAGAATTGATATTACATGTGAATTGTGGTTTGAAGTGATTGGAAGAGGTTTTGATTGAACCTAATTTGATCCATAGTTTTGGCTACTAGGTTTTTCCTTTTCATATCCTATGAATAGGTGTTCTTGGAGTTGTCAACTTAGCCGCCATAGGTGGTT
Source organism: Cornus suecica (assembly GCA_963922005.1). NCBI lineage: Eukaryota > Viridiplantae > Streptophyta > Magnoliopsida > Cornales > Cornaceae > Cornus > Cornus suecica. The sequence goes on along the minus strand of OY998238.1, from coordinate 63,972,192 downwards.
GATGATGTAAAATTTAGAGTAACCCAAAAGATAGATTAACCCAAATCAAATTTTACTCGCAAGTATATGAATCATAGTAGTAAAGAGTACAAGTATTGCGAGGTCATTCCCACGAGGATTGATTAGACAAATTAAATCTAAAAATTACTATCTAACTAATTCAACCAAATATTGATGATTTTGATAAAAGAATAATTGTAAAAGAGATGAAAGAACAATGACAAAGAAAATACCAAGGCTTTGATTCCACCACTAATCAATACAATTCCAATTTTCAATTGAAGTTATTAAATAGCCAAATAATCTTCACACATCCAATAAAAAATAATTATAATCAAACATATAGATGACCTATCCGGGTTAGGGCATAGGTTCAATTAAATATTTATTATCGCAATCATGAATAAGAAATAAATAATTGAAAGAATAACATAAATCACAACTAACTATCCATGGTCAGGCATAAATAATTATGATATACTTTCTTCTTCTTAAATCGCCAAATAAGATTACATGTTCATGGTCAGACACAAGTAACCTATATGCTAAAGTTCCAATAAATTCAATTAAAGTCTTGGTTAAAGCACATAAAATTGAAAGTATAGGAAAATATTAAAATAATAATAAGAATAATTTAAATGAAAGATTCAACTACTTATTTCAATTGAAATAATAGAATTGTAAATGAAAAGGGTTTCCTTTCAGCCCTGGCCGAGAGAATTAGTTACACATGAAGAAAAAAATAATAAAACAACAACCAAACCGAAATTGAAGATGGAAGAACGCCTTTGCTTTCTCCGTGGATTGCACCAGTCTTCTCTTATTTTCATTGGCTCTTGATAATCCTTTGTGCATCCATATATGCCCTATTTATAGGAGTCCTCAAGGTTTCATCTAGGAAAGTAAATAAGATAATACAATATTCCCATATTTCTTTTCCTAATTGGTGATATCTTGCAGCTCACTTTTGACCAATTTGGAGAGTAAATTTGGAAGATATTGGTGAGATAGTCTTTTCTTGTTAATCAAGTCATCTTCCCACAGCCCTTGATTTCATTCCATTCTGATCGTTCCTTCAAAATCTGTGATTATATTACCAAGTTGATGCTGATTTTCGCACAAAATAGTATGCCAGATTTAAAATGTCTTTTTCGTCCTCTAAACTTCAGAATTAGGGTTTCTATTTGAAATAACAATATTATTTAAATTCAATCAGCTTTCTAGGAACACTGGGCTCACACAAATCCGAACAACGGGCTGAAATATATGACCCAAATACTAAGACGTGGTCTAAACAGATTTTGGGCTTGTTTAGATGGATTTAACCCATTTGTAGCAAAACCTATAAAAATATAAAAACACAAATATTAATTAAAATAATTTAAAATAAATGACTAAAAAATATATTTTTGGAGGTTAATCGTGTATGAATTATGCACTTATCAAATACCCCCAAACTTATATTTTGCTAGTCCTCGAGCAAAACAAAAATAAAAACCTAACTATACCACTTTCGCAGGAACTCTCGATTGCATTTAGCATATGCAATAAGCCTTTAAACCCCTAGGTTACCCCTAGTGGACGAGTAATAGTCTCGTGAGGGTTTCCAGTGATGATACCCACAAACATCCAAAAAATAAGTTTCAAAGCAATATACAATCACATATGTAACCTTGAATAGTAAATTGTCATCAACTTGAGATTTTCGAATCATTAATTTATTTGAGATGTCAAACCCATATTCTCCGTGTAAATTAAATTTAAGCTAAGTCTAATTCACTTATCAAAATTTACTTGAAGACCCAAATTGTCCATCCTTGTTGTAAAGTGCAACAACTAAACACTAATTCAGAATTGATCAAAACCTCATGACATAACTCCAAAATCTTAAAAATCATCGGGTTTCCAGAATAAGAACAATTTTACATTGGTAACTCAAGTGATTATTGTTTTTTTCTTGGACATACTTCCACAAGGAATTGTTTACCCAAGAGGAGCTTAATTTACTCCCAACCTCAAGCCAACCCTTTGGATTTTTTTTTTTTGTTTCACAAGGAATTGTTTACCCAAGATGAGCTTAATTTACTCCCAACCTCAAGCCAACCCTTTGGATTTTTTTTATTTTTATTTTTTATTTTTTTGTTTTTTCATCACAAGAGTCCTGATTGAATCTCATCCTGGTCTACCGATTTTTTTTCTAAGATAATAGAACGATATCACTAAATTTCAGACCTTTTCTAAAAAAATGTAAGCTGAGAGTGCTCGTGAAATATGTTTCAAGGTTTAACTATGAGGGTCATCAACTAAATAATGATAAGTATAAAAGACTAAGGACTATCATTTATTCTGACTAGATTAAGTATTTTAGTCTCAAATATACTAATGATTTTCAAATCTCAACCAAACTGATGACAATTCAATACTCAAAGATATAGAAATACTGAACATATTGCATAGGCTTTGAAACCTTTTTTTTTTTTTTTTTTTAATATGAAAATATATACATATATCTATAAAAAAATTCCCTTTACCCCCAAACTTAGATCAAATATTGTCTTCAATAGTTAAAAATGAAAGTCACAAGGGCAAGTTTGAGAATTACCTTGGATGAGGTATTATCCAACTTCGAGCAAGAACAAGGAGAAAAGAAAAAAATAATAATAAATAAATAAATAAAAATGGATCAGAAGGAATCACAAGTATGCCACCCCCAAACTTGGATTATAAGCATCACAAATTTATTTATTTTTTCCTTTTTAACTCAACAATTTTGATAAATGGGGTCCTCTAGACGAATACACTCCACATCTCTATCTACCAACCCATCTAAATATGGTTTCAACCTCTGCCCATTCACTTTGAAAATACTACCATCCTTAGGGTTTTGAATCTCGACTGCCCCATGAGAAAAAACATTTGTCACAGTGAATGGACCACTCCATCTAGAACGCAACTTTCCAGGAAAGAGACGTAATCTAGAGTTGAATAATAAAACTTTTTGGTTGGGCTCGAAGGACTTCCTAAGAATAAATTTGTCATGAAACATTTTAGTCCGCTCTTTATAAATCTTGGCATTCTCATATGCATCCTTACGAATCTCTTCTAACTCATTGAGTTGGAGTTTACGATGTGACCCAGCCTTAGCCATATCAAAGTTGAAGGTTTTGATAGCCCAATAAGCACGATGTTCTAATTCTACAGGCAAGTGACATGCTTTTCCAAAGACAAGTCGATAAGGGGACATTCCAATCGGGGTTTTAAATGCAGTCCGATAAGCCCAAAGAGCGTCGTTCAACCGTTGCGACCAGTCCTTACGATCGGGTCGAACCGTTTTTTCTAAAATAGTTTTGATCTCCCGATTGGAAATTTCCACTTGTCCACTGTTCTGTAAGTGATAAGGAGTGCCAACTTTATGAGTGATGAGGTACTTTTTCATGACAGTTTCAAATGGTTTATTGCAAAAATGTTTACCACCATCACTTATAATTGCACGAGGCGACCCAAAACGAGAAAATATGTTATCTTTTAAGAATTGAATCACGATCCTATGATCATTTTTCCTACAAGGTACAGCCTCCACCCACTTGGACACATAGTCAACAGCTACAAGTATGTATAGGTAACCAAATGAGGGAGGAAATGGACCCATGAAATCAATACCCCAAACATCAAAAATTTCTACGATAAGGATGTTAGTGAGGGGCATCATGTTCCTACGAGAAATGCTACCCATACGTTGGCACCGATCACAAATGGAGCAAAATGCATGTGTATCACGAAAGAGTGTTGGCCAATAGAATCCACATTGTAAAATCTTTCCAGCTGTTTTCTTAGAACCAAAATGACCACCACATGCATGGTCATGACAAAAAGAGATAATACTATGAAACTCATTTTCAGGAACACTTCTCCTAATGATTTGATCAGGGCAGTACTTGAACAAATAAGGATCATCCCAGAAAAAATGTTTAACCTCAACAAGGAACCTAGATCTATCATGTTTTGTCCAGTGTTTAGGGAGTTGACCAGTAACAAGATAATTGACAATGTTAGCATACCAAGGTAACTGGGAGACAACTAAAAGTTGTTCATCAGGAAAAGATTCATTCAAGGGTGATAAATCCTTAGTGCATTCCGAGAAAATCCTAGACAAGTGATCAGCTACGACATTCTCAGAACCTTTCTTATCACGAACCTCAATATCAAACTCTTGTAATAGTAAGACCCAACGAATCAAACGAGGTTTAACATCTTTTTTGAGAAAAGGTATTTCAAAGTAGCATGGTCAGAGAACACAATAACCTTGGACCCTAAGAGGTATGATCTAAACTTATCTACCGCAAATACAATGGCCAGTAGCTCTTTTTCTGTGGTGGAGTAATTGAGTTGGGCATCATTCAGAGTCCTACTAGCATAATAGATGACATGGGCATCTTATCTACTCGTTGCCCTAAGACAGCTCCAACAACATAGTCAGAGGCATCACACATAAGCTCGAAAGGTAGAGACCAATTGGGGGGTTGTATGATGGGAGCAGAAGTCAATAAGAGTTTGAGCTTTTCAAATGCTTGTGAACATTCATCATTAAACACAAAAGTGGCTTCCTTAGCAAGTAGGTTGCATAAGGGACGAGAGATTTTGCTAAAGTCTTTAATGAATCTCCTATAAAATCCAGCATGACCATGGAAAGATCGAATTTCCTTCACTGTCCGTGGTGGAGGAAGGTGTGAAATCAGATCAATTTTTGCCTTATCGACTTCTATTCCCCTATGAGAAATGAGGTGCCTAAGTACAATGCCTTGTTGTACCATAAAATGACACTTCTCCCAATTTAACACAAGATTTGTTTCTTGACATCTTTCCAACACAAGGGATAGGTGGTGTAAACACTTATCGAAAGAAGACCCAAATATTGAGAAATCATCCATGAATACCTCAACAAAACGCTCAACCATATCAGAAAAGATGCTCAACATACACCGCTGAAAGGTAGCAGGTGCATTGCATAGCCCAAAAGGCATGCATCTATAAGCATAGGTACCGAAGGGACAGGTAAATGTGGTTTTTTCTTGATCTTCAGGAGCAATAGGAATCTGGTTGTAACCAGAATAACCATCCAAAAAGCAATAATGGCTATGTCCAGCTAGTCTTTCAAGCATTTGATCTATGAAAGGGAGAGGAAAATGGTCCTTCCTTGTGACTAGATTCAGTTTACGATAATCAATGCACACACGCCACCCAGTCGTCATTCTCGTAGATATTAACTCGTCATTAGTATTTTTGACAATCGTAATCCCAGACTTTTTAGGCACTACTTGGACAGGACTAACCCAAGTACTATCAGAAATAGGATAGATGATTCCCGCATCTAACAATTTGAGCACTTCGGCTCGGACAACTTCTCTCATGTTAGGGTTAAGCCAACGTTGCATTTCACGAGTTGCCTTTGAGTTTTCCTCAAGACCCTAAAGCTTTTTTATGTTCTCTGAGAACATTAAGCAACTTTTTCTCTTGTGCACTATCAAGATTAGAGGCAATGATGACAGGTAACTTATTAGAAGGACCTAATAATGCATACTTGAGATGCTCGGGTAAAGGTTTAAGATCAAGTTCGGGTGACTCTTCAACAGATGGGACAAGTTTAGACTTGGATGGTAAAAGAGGTTCTACCATGGCTTTCCATTTAGTTGTGTCCATAACAGGGGTAGAATCAAGCAATGAATTGACTTCAGCGATGGAGCTATCTATGTCAAAATCTAAGCCAAAATGGCTAGACAAGTCTCGAGGGGGTCATGAGAAGATAATTGTGGAAATGAGTCATGAACAAGGCTTTCAATCATGTTAATCTCAAAAGTATACTCTAAATTTGGAGGTTCTTTTTCCACATTAAACACATTGAGTTTAACATTCATGTTGCCAAAAGATAGTTGCATTACCCCATTTCTACAATTTATTACAGTATTGGATGTGGCTAAAAATGGGCGACCTAAGATGACCAGAATGTGGTTACTAGGATTTTGGACAGGTTGGGTATCTAAGACGACAAAGTCCACTGGAAAAATAAACTTGTCAACCTTGATTAGAACATCTTGAATAACACCACGAGGAATTTTCATAGATCTATCAGCCAATTGCAGTGTTATAGGGGTCGATTTTAACTCACCAAGACCTAATTGCACATACACAGAATATGGCAATAGATTCACACTAGACCCTAAGTCGAGTAATGCCTTCTCAATCATATGATCACTAATGACACAAGAAATGGTAGGGCATCCAGGATCTTTAAACTTAGGTGGGGTGTTGTGACGGATGATTGAGCTTACTTGCTCCGTGAGGAAGACTTTCTTGTGCACATTTAACTTTCATTTCTGAGTGCAAAGATCTTTCAAAAATTTGGCATAGGCGGGAACTTGATCGACAAGAGTGAGTACGGGAATGTTTACTTGGACTCGCCTAAACAAGTCCATCATTTCACTATAATTCGTCCCTTTCTTGACTGGGGTCAAACGTTGAGGAAAAGGGGCCTTGGGTATATAAACTTCCATAGGATTGGACTTAGAAGAGGTGGATGATTTTTGACACTCTGGTGAAGCATCATTTTCTTTGAATTGCTTGTTGTTCCTTTCTTCTACATCACACTCTTTGGACACAACTTTTGGTTAATGCCTAGGTATTTCTACCTTGTTATCAATTTGTTTGCCACTTCTAAGGGTAGTGATGGACTTCACTTCCTCGTATTGTTCATGCTTAGAACTAGAGCTCACCTCATGTTGACCCTTTGGATTAGTTATGGGTTGACTAGAAAACCTTCCCTTCTCTCTCTCAGTTAAGGTAGAGGCAATTTGACCCATTTGAACTTCCAATTTAGCAATGGATTGAGAATTAGAATGCAAGCTTTGTTGGGTATCTTTTTGGAATTGAAGTGAATTTGCATGAAAAGATGGAGAGTGTCCTCAATGGATGGCTTCCTAGTTTGTGTAGGATATGGTGACAACTGTTGAGTTGATGACTGACGAGAAGCTTGAGGATAAAAATGAGTGTTGGAATTCCCATATGGAACTCCTTGATTTGACCCTTTGGACCATGATAAATTTGGATGTTTAGCCCAACCAGAATTATAAGTCTGTGAATAAGGATCATTGTCTGGTCTCCTAAAAGCATTCAAGGCATGGGCTTGCTCAGATGCATGTGCAGAAAATGTCATATTAGATGGACAAGACATTGTGAGGTGGGTTGGGCTTGAACAGATGGAACACACATCATATTTAGGTGTCAATGGGGGGCCACTAGCTAACATCAAAGTATCGACTTTTCGAGCCAAGGACTCAATTTTTGCATTAAGGTCTACAGTACTTCCTATCTCATATATGCCACCCTTCTGTTGAAGATCAGTATTCCTTTCCACCCTAGTTGAATAATCCCATTGTTGGGAATTTTCACACAAAGTTTCAAAGAAGTCCCAAGCTTCGATGTCACTTTTATCCATAAATGTTCCTCCACTAGTGGCATCAACCATGCGACGGTTTTGGGGTGTTAAACCATCGTAGAAATATTGAACTAGTCGCCACTTCTCATATCCATGGTGGGGACACTTAAGAAGTAAATCTTTCCATCTCTCCCAACATTCATAAAACTGTTCAACCTCTTTTTGTGTAAAATTTGAAATATCTCTCCGAAGGGAATTGGTTTTATGAACAGGGAAGATCTTGTTCAAGAATTTTTTGACAAAACATCCCAAGTAGAGATAGATCCTGATTCTAAAGAATTCAACCATGCCTTCGCCTTATCTTTTAAAGAAAAAGGAAAGAGACGTAGACGAATGGACTCATCAGAGAAGTTTTGGAACTTGAATGTGGAAAAAATGTCTAGAAAGTCCTTGACATGATAATATGGATCCTCACTATTTAGACCATGGAATGTGGGTAGAAGTTGGATGACCCTTGGTTTAAGCTCAAAGTGTGTGGCCGTTGTGGCTGGCAACACTATACATGAATGTGTACTACATTGGACAGGGGCAGAGTATTCCCTAAGTGTTTTAGGCACAACCTCTTCTCCCATCTCAACCAAAGGTTTATCCAATTTATTTTTACCTTTAGATCTTTTCCTAAATGTTCTTTCCATTTCTGGATCAAAGGATACTAATTTTGGATTTTAAGATCGACAACCTTGCATATACTAGACACACACTCAAGAAAGTTAACAAGGATATACCTAGCAACCAAACAAGCCAAACAAGTATTTTTTTTTTCTATTTTTCTTTGTGAGAATTAATTCAAGGGCAATGTTAATGTTTATTTTCTAATCCTGTAGAGAATTATCAGGAATAGCCACAATAATTCTCTCCTAATTAGAGCTCCTACTCTCTTCCAAAGTAAATCAAAGGATGACCAGTTAAGGCCCGCCAACTAAACAACCAGGTGGGTTCCCAGGTAGGTGGAGATGCACTAGGTCTACTTAATGATGGGACGTCCACACAACCTTAAGCAACAAAGTTGCCATTTGACAGAACCTTTCTAGACATTGTTAAGTTGGAAGGTGCTCACTGGAGTTACCAAAGATTATCTTTTTCCAAGAGGGTCCTATGAGCTATATGAAAATCCTAGGGCCAACGTCTACTTGATTTTAGATTAAAAAATTTAGGCTTGGGTTTGACAAATGCAAGGAGATTTTTAACCTAGGTGGGTAAGGAATTGGTGATGAAATCCAATCCTTATCTTGTTAGGGGTTAGTGCCCTTACTAAAATTTGATGCAGAATGCTAAATTAAAATGCACAAATAAAACAAGTAAGAAATAAAGGAGAGAAGAAAAAAAAAAAAGAATAAATAAATACAAAGGAGTGAGTGTGTGAACTTTCTTCTTTTTCTTTTTTTCTTTTTTTTTTCAAAAATAAGTGTATTAATAATAATAAAAGAAAAGAAAAAAAACAAAATTAAAAATAAATATGAATGAAGAAAGTGTGCTCCAAGAAAAAAAAAATCCTATGTTATTCTAACCTAAACAAAAAATAATAAATAATAAAAAAATAAAAATAAGGTTAGAGTCACTTACCCGAATTGCAAAATTATGCAATAGTGCGATTTTTTTTTTCTTCTCTTCTTTTTTTTTTTTTTTTTCTTTACACCCCTTTTCTGTACCAAGCGTCCTGCAGTTGAGGAAGCAGCAATATAAAACCTGTAAAATGATGACAATGACTTGGATGTTGCTTGGAATTAAAGGAATCACATAAATTTGGAATGAAAAAATAATAAAAAATAAAAAATAAACCGAAACTAAGAATTATGATAAATAATAATCTTCAAATTTAATTGTATCAAATACAATCCCCGGCAGCGGCGCCAAAAACTTGATGTGAAATTTAGAGTAACCCAAAAGATAAATTAACCCAAATCAAATTTTACTCGCAAGTATACGAATCATAGTAGTAAAGAGTACAAGTATTGCGAGGTCATTCCCACGAGGATTGATTAAACAAATTAAATCTAAAAATTACTATCTAACTAATTCAACCAAATATTGATGATTTTGATAAAAGAATAATTGTAAAAGAGATGAAAGAACAATGATAAAGAAAAAAATACCAAGGCTTTGATTCCACCACTAATCAATACAATTCCAATTTTCAATTGAAGTTATTAAATAGCCAAATAATCTTCACACATCCAATAAAAAATAATTATAATCAAACATATGGATGGCCTATCCAGGTTAGGGCATAGGTTCAATTAAATATTTATTATCTTGATCACGAATAATAAACAAATAATTGAAAGAATAACATAAATCACAACTAACTATCCATGGTCAGGCATAAATAATTATGATATACTTTCTTCTTCTTAAATCGCCAAATAAGATTACATGTTCATGGTCATACAAAAGTAACCTATATGCTAAAGTTCCAATAAATTCAATTAAAGTCTTGGTTAAAGCACATAAAATTGAAAGTATAGGAAAACATTAAAATAATAAGAAGAAGAATTTAAATGAAAGATTCAACTACTTATTTCAATTGAAATAATATAATTGTAAATGAAAAGGGTTTCCTTTCAGCCCTGGCCGAGAGAATTAGTTACACATAAAGAAAAAAATAATAAAACAACAACCAAACCAAAATTGAAGATGGAAGAACGCATTTGCTTTCTCCGTGGATTGCACCAGTCTTCTCTTCTTTTCCTTGGCTCTTGATGATCCTTTGTGCATCCATATATGCCCTATTTATAGGGGTCCTCAAGGTTTCATCTAGAAAAGTAAATAAGAGAATACAATATTCCCATATTTCTTTTCCTAATTGGTGATATCTTGCAGCTCACTTTTGACCAATTTGGAGAGTAAATTTGGAAGATATTGGTTAGATACTCTTTTCTTGTTAATCAAGTCCTCTTCCCACATCCCTTGATTTCATTCCATTATGATCGTTCCTTCAAAATCTGTGATTATATTACCAAGTTGATGCTGATTTTCGCACAAAATAGTATGCCAGATTTAAAATGTCTTTTTCGCCCTCTAAACTTCAGAATTAGGGTTTCTATGTGAAATACCAATATTCTTTAAATTGAATAAGCTTTCTAGGAACACTGGGATCACACAAATCCGAACAACGAGCTGAAATATATGGCCCAAATACTAAGACATGGTCTAAACAGATTTTGGGCTTGTTTAGATGGATTTAACCCATTTGTACCAGAAATCACCAATAACCTATAAAAATATAAAAACACAAATATTAATTAAAATAATTTAAAATAAATGATTAAAAATATATATTTTTGGAGGTTAATCGTGTATGAATTATGCACTTATCAGTTGAGATAAGTTGTTTATTGAGAGTTGAATTTTGTTTCCCGTTTTCGTTGAAGTGTTGTCATTTTTGAACTTCCTTCTTCATTCTTCGTGGTTCATGTCGGTTGTTGAGTCACTCCGCATGGTGTTGTTGAAGTTTCTGTGTGTTTGGGTTTGGCTCAGAGTCGTCCGGTATCGTTTCGGAGCTTTTCGGGTTCATTCTTTGACTTGTTATTCTAGGGGACACCGAGTACTCAATGAAGATTCTATCGAGCACTCGGTGAGATGCACACTTGCGCAAATGTTCATTTTACTTTAGAGAGTTTGGTTCTTCACAACTTCGTGGAGGGTCACCAAGTACTCCACCACCGAGTACTCGATGTACAACTCGGTGATACCTGTTTGTGAATTTTCTTCCAGTTTATTTTGTTCTCTCCCTTATGTTTCACCACTTCTTCTACCATGTTTGAGGCATTTATTAGTGGTCTTTAGGGATAAGTTTAGTTAGATTGAAGGATCGGCTTAGATCCATCTTTCTTGAGTGTTGGTTGTGCTATGATGCTGAGTCACTTCTTTGTGTCATCATTTGATCTGTGGGGTTGAAAATAGATGTTGTGTTCTTTACTTCCAGCATGTCATTTTTCCTTATTCGTCCTCGGGGGCGTCATAGGAATCCTTGAGTTATGGTTGTTCGGTTGACTTGAGTGTGTACTGATCGGTTCCAAACGTGTGAAAATAATAGTGTAAAAAATAAGTAATTAACACGATCTAGTTTTAACCTCTCAGTCGCAAGTACGCGAGTAATATATAGTATAGTTGGTTAGGGAGGGTATCGATCCCAAGAGATCAAAGTCGTATTTCAAATAAATTTAAAGTAGCAAATTGAATTATATTTATAAAAGTTGTTTGATTAAACTACTAAACATAAAATAAAATAAAGATAATTATTTTTGGGTTTAACTCAAGATAAACTAGTCTAAGGTTGAATTCCAACTCCACCACTAACCTTATAATGTATTCCTTTAATTATATTATTGCAAGAGGGAGGTACAACTTATATGAATCAGACTAGTAATGCTACAAGAAGTTGCCTAGTCCCCAAAAAGGATGCAATCGGTCTGTATTCGCTACAATCCATCTACGATTAGTATAACTATTGTATGCATCTATACTACAACTACTCCTAAAACACGAAATTAAAAAGCACACTAACAATCATCTTCTCTAAGCATGGACTGTGTAAACCTAAGACTTTATCATGCCAAATAAGTACCATTATTTAAACCTTAGATTTCTTATCCTTAGTAAAAAAAATGGTTGTTCAAGATAAATCATTAATTCAATCTCAGCTTAAGTAAAGAATTAATAAATAAATCTTATTTAGGTGATCTTGTTCAGTCTCTCATTACATAATCATCGTATAAGTGCCCTTCATCAAATTCCACCCTTTGCAATAAAAATAAATAAAAGACTACATTATTGGGCTAGGATTTTGTTGGAAACCTTAGATACCGACTAACTGCTCATGGAAAGAGGAGACTCCATTGTTGATGGAACCGCCATCTTCATGATTGGATGGTTGGTTCTTGAGTTTTTGAGGAAGGGAGCCTCTCTCAAAGAGAGAGACTTTTTATTGAACGATCTCCTCTATATTCAAAGATATCTTCTCTTCATGAAGTCTTCACATATTTATAGACAAAAGTTGGTGTAAATATGGCATGTCTTTTCTTGCACTCCAAGAAGACTTGGTCTCCAAGTGTACTTAATTTCCAAGTTGATTTGGTGTGTGGACCACTCAATCTTTGGTTGTTGTACCAATTATACCTTTCCCCCATGTTGTAGAATGGACAAGGGCCAGAATATATCATATATATTAGCACGTGTGGAGTCTGAACCGTCATTGGGCGATCGATCGGTGGGAACCCGATCGATCTGTAGACATTTTCGCGATTGTTGGAAACAACACTGCACGCCTGCATTATTTTGGTCATAACATTTGCTACAGGAGTCCGTTTTCAACGTACTTTAGCTTGTTGGAAAGCTAACTTCGAGATCTTGAGTTTAGGTTTTTGAATCACTCCATTTGAAGTTATTTTGATCGAGTTATGGTTGCTCCTCTATTTATGTCTTTTGGGTATATCAGCTATTACTCCCACTTTCTCGTAAAATCCTGAATACTTTATTTTCATTTCTGATTGATTTTATTCACTTTGCGACTAAAATTCGCCTCATTCTTCTTTAGTCTCGGCTTTTGAATGGTCTTGAATCGGTATTCTAGTTAATTCATCAAAATTAATTCAAATTCGCGTTAAGGCCCTGAAACATGCTTAAACACGCAACTTGCATAAAAATACCAAAATAATAGAATAAAGAGACTAACAAGAGGTATATTAATGCCCAGAATACCAAATATTATGGTATCATGATGTATTTTCTTGATGTTTTGGTTGTTCATTTATATAGCATTTAAGTTCCATCCCTTGCTTGGTTTCATGGTCTTATGTGGCCATTATTGAGGGTAGTGTTCACATACCCTTTGTGGTTGGGTAGTTGGCCTTCCTTGTCCTTAGTGAGGGCATTAGTGATTGAATTGATCTACTTGTGGATAGTATCATGAGATTGATGTAGTGGCATGCGTAGTGATATTGAGGTGAGTGTGGTTCGCATTGTTGAAGAGATTGAGGTGACGTATTTGTATTGTGTATATATGCATCGATGATGGTTATGTAGGTATGTAAGGACTTGAGAGTTTTCATTGGTACTGATTATGGATGTTTATGGACATCTTGGTCATCTTAGTTCCTTTAAACCCTATGATTATTGTTGTAGCCACTAGAGTGATTGGCTATGTTACGCTAGTGTATTGTGTACTTGGAGTACGTTAAGTAGTGTGGACTACTAGTGTTGGATTGGTGGGTATGAGTTATAGTGTTCTCTCGTGAGGTTAGAAATACATGACTTGTACTTATTTTGTTGTCTCTAATTATATATATATATATATATATATATATATATATATATATATATAGGGGTGCGTTTGCTATATGATGTGTTATTATAGATTTGTTATGTCCTAGTTGCCTTAATGAAGCATGGTAGGGAGTAGAGGGATTTTCTCAGGGGACTCGTATTGGCGTGAGTGCCATGTGGGATGATTAACTAACCTAGGTTAGATGCATGTGCACGGATTGGTTCTCACTAGGATTGTACGGTCGGAGGATGTGACGATTATGATTTCTTTTTTCCTACGGGGCTTTGATGAGCTTACCCCAGCGTTCTTTTGCCTAGTATCCCAAAACACCAATTTACAAGGCTGTTTCGGCTACGGGTAGCTTGGGTGCAATGACACCTTTCTTTTGTTTACTTGTTGCAGATTCTGGATTAGACAGGGTCTTACGGATGTCGCTACGGGATCGGGACGGTCATATGTAGGGTTGTTCCATTTTAGTTTCTTTTGTGTGTCCCCTGTATTAGGACTATGGTTGGATTTCTTGGGAGCCAGTCTATTGGCATGTCCCTTCCTTGTATTTTGTATCGTTGCATCGTTGCATCGTTGTAGAGATGTATTCTTTCGGCGCCTCAATGTGCCTTGTGTATAATTTGGTCTAGCTTCCACTTGGTTTTGTATGGAATTATTGTTATTAATAATATTTCATTCATTTTCTTGATGTTCATATTCTTAGTTGGTTGCTCATTTTATGAATCACGACCCTGGATTCCTCGGATGTCCCGGTTTGGGAGTCTTTGGAATTTAGGGGCATGACATGAATAGTAGTATGGTTTGATACTGATTGGAGGTTTTGGAGCTCAGTATGCCCGTGATCTAGGAAATGTGATTGTTATAATTCTTGAAGTGTTTTGAATAGGAGTGTTTCTCCAGTGTTTTGGTGATAGGTGTTGTGTGGATTGTTAGTTTTGGACGGGCGGGTACGAGTGATAATGATCCCTGAGGTGGTTTGTACTATGTGGCTTGTATTAGATGTATGTCTCTCTCTATATATACATACATATATAGGGGGCATTTTATTATATGTTGTTATGTTATGGTTTGACTACGTGGTAGTTGCCCTATTTATTAATATATGGTAGGTGATGTCCGTCGAGGTGTGCAAAAATATGTGGTTAAAAATAACACCTTAATGACTCTAGGTTTTACCCTACGCAAGCACACATATCAATTGTAGAATAGCAAAGCGGCTTGAGTAAGGTATATTGATCCCACAGAGACTGAGATTGTTCACTTTAATAATTGAAAAAGACTGAGTTATATTTTTGAAAAGCTGTTTGTTTTGGTGGTCAGAGACCAAATTATCTATTTTAATTAAAATTATCTAGAAAGCAAGTAAATTCGTTATGATTCAGATGAGAGAGAAAACTAGGATTTTTAACACTCCACCACTAACAACATAATATAGTTCATCACTGTTTCAACTGTAAGAGGGCGATCCATAACTGTGAGTCAGGTCATATCACAAATAGCTAAATACGACCCCAAAAAGGAATACCATCAACCGTATCGCGACAACTCATCTCATGACTGACCTAACTAGTACATGCCAATTATATTACTCTAATCTACTCCTAATGCATGAAAATAAACCAAAGCATGTGTATATTAAATCGCCAAGGCACGACTTGTGTCAACCTAGGGTTTCAAGTTTCATTACCACCATTGTGTAGAAAACTATGATTAAGCATTCGAGTTCCAGGCCATATTGAATAATCATAATTGTGCAAAATAATATTTATTCCATCCAAGACAAAAAATTTGAACAAACATATAATTTATATTGCAAATCTGTACGGTCTCTTAACTACTACAATCATCACAATATGCTCATAGTTTTCCCTTGTTTACAGTTAAAAACAATAAATTAACTACATTACTTGGCTAGGGGTTTTGCTAGAAAACCCTAGATACCGAGTTAGTTGGCCATGGTAGAAGGTGACTGCATCGTTGATGCAGAAACGTTCTCCATAATTTTCTTCTTCAGATCTCTAGGTTTGAATATAGCTTTCAACAACAACAAGTCTGAATGAATGAACCTCTTGAATGAACGTCTCACAGAACTCTCCAACTCAACTCGTATATCAGCAACCAGAATATCATATATATATCACATCTAACGTATGGTTTTTTATATATAGGCAATGGAATAGAGAGACCCTTTTTAGTCTTTTCACTCTGAAAACACATCAAATCCCTTAATATAAGTGTATATACATGTATACAGAGGTCTGGAGTTGTGGGCATGTCTTCCATTTAAGCTCGGGGTGAAATAGGAAAAATCACGCAGAAATCCTCAAAGTTGTCGCACTTATGCTTGGAGGCAACTCTTCAAGCGTAGCTGGCCTACGCTTCAAGCGTAGGTCCAATCGTAGATTTTGCTATTCTTGCCACTTTTTGGTACTAGAAGCGTAGACACAAGCGTAGGATTTTTATAGAAAACTACTTTTCTCCATGAATGCGCCAGAAAGTCCGTCTCAATCCCGCGATATTTTTTGCCGAAGATGATGGCTTCTAAAAATTCCATTTTTGCCCTCTGGGAGCCATTTTTGTCTCGGACTTCCTCTTTGACTCTCTTCTTGGATACAAAGAACACACTCTTCTGTTAATTCACTGAAATTAGCTCCATTTCTTCATTAAGCTCCTGAAACATGCCTTAACACGTAGACAACATAAAAATACCAAATAATGGAATGAAAGAAGGTAATAATACTGAGTTAAGGGGTCAAAATGACTAATATTTGATACCTATCACACCCCCAAACTTACATATTGCTAGTTCCTTAGCAATAAACTTTGGAAACTTTTCTTGTGATGTTCTTTTTACTCTATCGAATCTAACTAATCTAACTACTCTAACTTAATCCCTTCCTTTCGTGAGGGTCAACGATTACACTTAGCACGTGTAACAAGCCTTTTAAACCACTAGGTTATCCCTAGTGGACGAGTGAAGTCTCGTAAAGGTTTCCAGTGATGGTACCTACAACCATCTTAGTTCTCTATTAATCACGCATTCATGAGTTCATACACAAATTAATTAAGTCATGATACAATGCAAAAGATAGTTTGGATGCAAATACTACCACTCACTACCGAACAACAATTATATCAAGCTTCGTGTCATGAATGGTTCCCACTAAAGTGAAAGATTTCACTACTTTCTGCTTTAAATCCAGACAACCTTCCGTGATTTTGTCAGCATTCAGCTTAAAATATTTCAGTTTCTCTTCTCCTACTTCATTGATCAAACTTTGCCATTTTCATCAATATGTAACTTTTCGACTTTCCACCTTTCATACATTCTTCTCTTTCTAAGTCTCTGGACTTTAGAACGAGGATTTTTAATCCCAACCAACTAAGCCCGAGCTACTTCATGGGATTTATACTCATCAGTTTTCTCCCCTTTTGATGCGAACAGTGATATTTGTGATACCAAGGCTCGGTTACTCAGATCAAAGAACTGTTTTTTGCATTTTATTTTCTCAAAAAAAAATTTCAATTTTCTTCATCTCAACGAAAACATCTCCCCATCTCCCCTTTAATTACGACAAAATTATTTTTCAACTACGTAGTAAAAAATCACCCTATTTCTCTTAGTGAATGTGTACTTGTGCTTATAGGTTAAAGTCATCTTTCTTAATTTCAATTTCACTCATTCAGTCACCCATGTAAAACCACATCACTTTCCTCACTTGATCTAATCATTACTCTCATGAATGGGAATATCACATTACATACTACTCATGCATCATAAACACCAACTCAATCAAACTGTAGTGCAAAACATTCATGCGTAAAAACAAAGAATTTCTCCAAAATTTTCAATTTTCAATTTTGTTTTTTGAAAATTTTCATTCCTCGTAATTCTATACCCTTACCCCCAAATTTAAATCAGACCATGTCCTCTTGGTCAAAAATAATATAGGAAAATAGATACAGTTACCCTTGAAGCTCAATTATGGATTGCAAAGTGAAACATGAATCCTCTCCCCCCAAACTTAAATGAATCCTCTGATTGGTGCTTTGTAGATATTATCAACAAAGCACAAATACCTAATCATAGCAAGAGAAAAGAAATTTTATGATAAATATCCAGAAATCGACACATGTTGTCAAGGAATCAAAGATTTTATTTATTTATTTATTTTTCTAAAATAATAAAAGAAAATAAAATTTTATTTGGCCTTAAGGGCCTACAATCCCAAAAAAAAATAAAAAATAAAAGAAACAAAGACGTGGGCTTAAGGGTCTACCGTCACTACAAATAAATTAACCTAAAAATCCTAAACCTTCAATATGCCTTGTAAGTTTACCGGAGTACCGATTGGTATATTCCATGCATCGGCAATACTTCTTCTTCCAATCACAATAGGAGCACTCCACCGAGTCACTTTAGCCTTCATCACCTAAAATCCTAGCGGTTTTGAATTTATCATATTTTCATAGAATTTTCGGACCAAGCCCAGATACACGTTTTCACCGGCCGATTTTTCTAAATTCTTCAATCCTTGTTCTCTAAGGATTTTATTTCCGGGAGAAACTAATACTCGATTCATTCTCTTTTGACGAAATATCTCTTCAAATTGCAATCAACACTGCAAAAATGATTTTGGTGTTGTTCAGCTTCCCTTCTGATTCGTAGCTCCTTCATTCGTGCTCTTCATGACCACATATGGTTCCGTCCCTTCTATGATTTCCTTCGGGTCAAAATAATCTTCATTAGTATTATCCATACTAACCTTCCTTGAAATAGAAAGAATAAAAGAAGAATAGAGGAAGAATACCTAATCTAATGTTCACTCCTTGAGAATTGTGAATTCTAAATTATGTCTACCCTATGGATGTATTTATAGATGGATGTAGTATAATTATAAGATAAAAAGGATTTAAAACCCTTAACTGACTAGGAAATGGTAAGCAATAACTAATCCAACTCCAACTTATATTTGCAGTCGTCTCCTTCTTAGATTAGGATTACTCTAAAAATTCTAAAACAATTCTACACAAAATCCTAAAAATAACATAAACAAATCCTAATACAAGTACAAGTACAAACCATGCCAAAACACCCCGAAAAAGGGTCAAAATTTTGAATTTTCAAACTCCCTCACTAAACCCTACGCTTCGAGGGTAGGGTAGCCTATGCTTCAAGTGTAGGCTTAGGCCTGAGAATTTTTTTTTTTTTTTCAAATCACAGTTCTCCGATTAAAACAACGAGATACACTCCTAAACTTAAGCACACAAATGTCCCCATAATGCGAGATAAAATTTTGAAATAATACAAGCTAACAGCACACGGAAAATAATCGTGAAATTCTAGGGATATATTAAATAATTCAATTGAATCATCAAAATTGCAATTTTATAAACTATATAAATATCAAGAACATTTAGAAGATAATCGTTCAAGCGGTCACATCAGCCCTATATGAAACTATCTGATTGACAATTTATCTCTAATTTAAATAAAAATAAAAATATAACAAAAACCTAACAAAAACTAAACTAAGACTCGTCATTAGAAGACGGTGGTATAGGTGGAATCGGCACACCCACACACTAACACATACAGTCAAATCTATGAAAAAACCGCCTTTGATCCCTCTGTCGGCGCACTGTCTCCTGCTGCCGTGCCAGTCGCTCCTATTTCAGACTCTGCTCTATCCCCTGCATCCATGCTATAATAGCATCAAACTGAGCCTGGGACAGAGTAATAGTACGACCCGCAAGTGCCTCTGCATCACGACCTCCTCAACAGCAGCTGGCACCTGTGGTATCTCAGCCTCATCAGTCATACTGGCATCATCCTCTATTATGCCGGCATCAGCATGGCCTGCATCATCAGCCTGAGCGTGCGCATCTGGTGCCTCTACTACACCGAACACTGGTCGGGGTCGTATAATATCATCTGCATGCACCCATGTTAAGACACTAGTACACATCCCTCTGGCGTATGGAGTACCATCCCTATATCTGTTGTGCTTAGCCGCATCTATCTCGATCCCGACATCCTCATAATCTTCATCACTAGGCACGTGAATTAAATTTGAAATCTTCGCAGCTTAACCTTGGACACTTTGTACAGATGAACATAGTTCGTGTATAGTCCTCCCCATAAAATCTGTGGAATGGAAATCCACCTCTCGAACTCAAATGCGTAGTGGAGAGCCGGGAATGGCGCATAACACATAGTAATGTGGCTGTGTGGCAGAATCTGAGATCGAACTATCACTTCCCAGAACCATAGCATAGGATGATAATCCATCTTCTTTTTGGAGTTCCGATGCTCATCGACCTACTTCTCGGCAGTCTATACTACAACCAAATCAGAAATAGATGGTAGTGCCTCAGGCAAAGGGGGAAACTCAGCAGCCAAATCGGGCGGACACTCATCCGAAATACCCCATGCCTCAGCAATAGTCTGGGGGGTAATCTCTACCTCTGTACCACATACTATAGTCAGTACTCTCTTCCCCCTGCTGAAGTGGCGCATGTGCAGGCAAAACTCCCAAATCATATCTTCGTAAATGTGTGGGGTAGCCGAGGCTAGAATAGGAAAAAGACGTTTGACCCTCAATTGGCCGATCATCTAGGATTGCACTGGCTGTAAATCCTCGAATATCCTCAACAAGTATGTCCTCTCCTACTAATAGCCGTTCCAGAGAGCTCGGTCTAGTAAACGCTTAACTGATGCTATCCGTGGTACCGGAAAAAATGTTATCAAAACTCTTAGATCACTCTCTACTGGTGGCTTTGGCACCCTCTCATCAGCCCTATCATCCCTATCGCCCTCATTAGTGTCATCCCCCTGCTGAACCTGATCTTCCTCTCTATCATCATCCATCCGCTCGCCCTACTGCTCCGGCATAGGTGGCGGTGATGGTGCCTGTGGAACAACTGGCTCCACCACTAAATGACCATGCGGTAATAAGAAGTTACACCCCTATGTCGAGCTCTCCGACTCATTTGGCTCAAATGTCGAGGAAGATGAGGATGCCAAATCGACATACTGTTGCCTCCTGGCCCATGTACTATGGTGGAGGATAGGTGATGGTGTAGGTGACGATGACCTTGACCTCTGTCATACTAGTGGATCAGTCGCAACAACAACCTGAGCCACTCGCCTCGCCGATATCTTGGTTCGTGCCATGCCTACAATAGGGAATTTTTGAAAAGTAAATAATAATGAACCGGACACCGAATCAAACTCAAACTATATCTAAATATATCCAATACGATGATTAAACAAGTCGTCATCCCAAAAATTCATTATTTAATCCGATTGTGAAGTCGAAAAACTCAACTTTTAGGAAACGGATCAAAACATGATTTTAATCTGGTTCATTCGTCAATACTAGTTTATAATAGTTAAATAAGTCATATCAAATCAAAATAATGGAACAAAACTCACTGAATCAATAGAAATGATGTATTTCCAAAATTTTAATTTCGGTGACTTTTCGAGTTCTTCACGCGAATCCGGTCAAATCACCAACTATTTTGACGATCCGTTGGTAATGGGGGAAAACCTTCGTAATCTTCTATGGCCTAACCCATCTTGACTGAAGCTTACTAGGAAACAACTTGAGTCTTGAATTAAACAACCAAACCTTTCTGTCGGGCTCAAAAACTTTCTTTCTAATGTGCTTATATTGGAATGCTTTTTTTCGAGCCTTATAAATCCGAGAATTTTCATATGCATCATTTCTTAACTCCTCAAGCTCTTGCAGTTGTAGTTTCCACTGTGCACCGACTTTCTTTATATATAAATTAAATCTTTAAAACAACCCAATATGCTCAATATTCAAGCTCTACAGGCAAACGACATGCATTACCATACACAAGACGATATGGCAACATACCAATTGGTGTCTTAAATGCAGTTTTGTATGCCCAAAGTGTATCATTTAGCCTTCGCAGCCAATCCTTCCAATCTTGACGCACCGTTTTCTCCAATATATTTTTAATGTCCCTATTAGAAACCTCCACTTGACCTTATGATTGGGGGGGATATGGCGTACCAATTCTATGAGTGACATCATATTTCATGCACAAAGCGGAAAGAAACTGGTTGTCAAAATGGCTTCCACCATCACTAATCAGAACTCTCGGCATATTAAATCGTGAGAAAATGTTTAATTTTATAAATTATTCCACCACGTCATTGATCAGCTCATATGGTGGCTATTGCTTCTACCCATTTTAAAACATAATCAACCCCCACAAGTATATACTCCTTATTATCTGTTTTCGGAAATGGTCCCATGAAATCAATACCCCGTACATCAAATAATTCTATAATCAGAATCGAGGTTAAAGGCATCATATCTCTTCGAGATATGGATCCAAGCTTTTGACATCGCAAACATGCTTTGCAAAATTCGACTGCATCCTTGAATATGGACGGCTAGTAAAATCCACTATGCAGCACCTTATGAGCAGTCTTCTGAGCTCCGAAATACCCTCAACACTCTAGCGTGTGACAAAAGGTAAGTATGCTTTGCACCTCACTTTCGGGGACATATTTTATAATAATCTGATGAGAGCAATACTTGTACAAATGCGGATTATCCTATATATAAAATTTGACTTGGCTGAAGAATCGGTCTTTCTCATTCTTAGACCATCCTTTTGGAATTCGACCTGTGGCTTTATAATTGACAATGTCAGGATACCACGGTATTTATTCCACCATAGCCACACTAAACAATTGTTCATCCGGGAAAGAATCCTTAAGAGGAATAATTTCCTTTGTGGACTCGACAATAATCCTTGACAAATGATCCACAACAACATTTTATGAACCCTTCTTATCTTTGATTTCCAAGTCAAATTCTTGCAACAACAGAATCCGCCAAATCAGTTGGGGCTTAGAATCTTTCTTTGTCAGTAAAGGGCTCAGAGCGGCATGATACGAGTAAACGACAACCTTAGTGCCTAATAAATATGATCGGAATTTATCCAAGGTGAAAACAACTGCCAACAGCTCATTCTCGGTAGTTGTGTAGTTCATCTGAGCTTCATTCAAAGTCCTATTGGCATAGTAAATAGCATATGGCAACTTTTCTTTTCTCTGACCCAACACAACTCCTATGGCGTAATCAGATGCATCACACATGAGCTCAAATGGTAGAAACCAGTCTAGTGGACGAATAATCAGGGATGATGATAGTTGAGCACGCAACTCCTCAAAGGAGTGAAGACACTCTTCGTCAAAAATGAAAGTAGCGTCCTTAGCCAATAAGTTACATAGCGGTCAGGTAATTTTGCTGAAATCTTTGATAAACCTTCGGTAAAACCCGGCATAGTGAAAGAGCGTATCTGCTGAACAGATGTGGGTGGAGGTAATTTTAAAATTAACTCCAGTTTTGCTTTATTGACCTTTATCCCTCACTTCGTTACAATATGGCCCAGTATTGTCCCTTCTTGAACCATGAAATGGCTCTTTTCCAAACTTAGGATCAGATTCGTCTCCTTGCATCTCTTAAGTACCATTTCTTGATATCTCAAATAGTCTTCAAAGGTTTCCCCAAAAACTGAAAAATCATCCATGAATACTTCAAGAAATTTCTCTACCATGTCAGAAAATATAGACGTCATACACTGTTGGAATGTTGTTGGCGCTTATATAAACCAAACAGCATCCGTCTATAAGCAAACGTACCATACATACAGGTAAATGTGGTTTTCTCCTAATCAACAGGGTCAATTGCCACCTAATTGTAGCTGGAATACCCATCAAAAAAGCAATAATAGCTCTGCCCAGCTAATCTCTCCAGGATTTGATCAATGTATGGTAATGGAAAATGATATTTCCTGGTATTTAGATTGAGCTTTCTGTAATTAATAGACACATGCCATCCCGTGGTCGTGCATTGTGGAACTAGCTCACCTGTTGAGTTTGGCACCACTATGATGCCCTACTTCTTCGGCACCACCTCAGTTCGACTTACCCATGTGCTATTAGAAATGGGATAAATTATAACCGCATCTAGCAATTTTACCACTTTTTTCATCACCACCTCTTTCATTTTGGGATTCAGCCTCCACTGTAACTCTCTTGATGGCTATGCATCCTTCTCAAGGTGTATGCAATGTATGCAAATCGAAGGGTCTATGCCCTTCAAATTAGCAACACTCCATCCTATTGCCTCTTTGTTATAACTTAGAACCTTGACTAGACTCAATTCTTCTTTATCTCTCAATTTTGAAGATATAATTACAGGGAGAGTCTCATCAGGTCCCAAGAAAACATACTTCAGATTTTTAGGCAATTCCTTGAGTTCCAAGGCAGGAGGAGTAGTTAGATATAGAATTGGTTGAATATTTGAAACAATTGGAAGTGGTTCAACCGTCTCCCGCCATGGTTGAGTGTATAACGCAGTCTCCATTGCATCTAGCTCTTCATTCTGCAGCTTCAACTATGCCTCCCAATCAGCAACTTCCTCATTTGGACTTTCTTCAGTCATAAATGACTCCAACTCATCTCCTTCCAAGATTTGAGTTTTAAAATCTAATATAATATCATCCAGTTCATCACACTCATTAATCTGAAAAAATTCCCTGGATTCAGGCAAGTGGTGACTTCCTTCGAACACATTCATCCTTACCTTCATATTGCCAAATATCAGATCTATGGCTTCAGTTCTACAATTGATGCATGCATTTGCCATAGCGAAGAATGGTCTTCCAAATATTACTGGAATGTGCTTCTTCGCATCAAGGATATGTTCTGTATCCAGGACTACAAAGTCAATCAAAAAATAAAATTGCCCACTTGGACAATGACATCTTCAAACACTCCTCTTGCTTGTTTGACTGATCGATCAGCGAATTGCAGTACAACCGATGTGGGACTAAGCTCACCCAACCTTAGCTGTTGGTAGACTGAATAAGGAAGTAAGTTAATACTTACACCTAGATCAAGAAGACCTCTACCAATTTCCTGGTCACCAATGACACATGGAATAATGGGAGCACCGGTATCTATTCTCTTAGGTGGAGTATCGCTTAAAAGTAATGGACTCACTTGCTTAGTCAAGAGTATTTTCGTTGGATTCGTTCCTCTACTTTTCCGCTTCTGGGTGCAAGATCCTTGAAAAACTTACCATAATGTGGTATTTGGGCGATTACATCTAAGAGAGGTAAATTGATCTTGATTTGTCGGAATGTATCTAACATATCAGATTCTTTCATTTTTTCGTACTTTGCCGGCTCTCTAAGATGTTGAGGAAATGGCGTTGCCTCCTTATAATGTGATCTTTTTGGCTATTCAATTAATGTCTCACAAACATTGTCCTCCACCGATGGTTGATCTTTCTGTATTCTTTCAACCTCGTTCCTTGCAGCTTCCTTCCTCTTCTCTTCTTTAACTTCCTTCATCTTCTCTTGTTTTGCTTCCATTTTTCACTGAAACATTTCTTCATGCCCTGCCTCAACTCGATTCTCCACTTCTTTCCCACTTCTCAGAGTCCTGATTGCTTGAATCGACTCATGAGGATTATTAGCAAAAGATCCAAGCTCCAATGCTTGTTGTGGCTTAGGGTTGACTATTGGCTGACTAGGCAGTTTTCCTGGCTCTCTCATATTCCTCTCATTAACCATTTGACCCATCTGCATGTGCAGTTGTGCTAAAGATTGAGTATGAATGTCCATTATAACCTGCTCTATCCGACTAGTCTAGAAACCGGGTGGAGGAGTTTGGCTTCTTGGTGGCTAGGGTTAGTAGTTATAGGGTTGAACAACCAGATTGTTATTGAATGGTTGAAGCTCTTATGAATTATTGAATGGTTGTAAAGCTTGTGAATGATTGGAATGCTGTAAGGCTTGGTTGTTATTGAATGGCTAGAGGGCTTGGGAATTATTAGATGTTCTCCGTTGGTAGTTGGATTGAGAATTTTTATCCATGATTGTTGGCTGGAGGGCTTGGGAATTATTAGATGTTCTCCGTTGGGAATTTTTATCCATGACTGTTGAAACCTCGGTTGTTGGCCATATGATTGCTGTCTTTCAGTATACCTCGGCTATTGGCTGTTTGACTGCTATCTTTCTGTGAACCTTGGCTGTTGATTGTATGATTGCCTTTGTTGGAATTTTGGTGGTGGATTTTCTACATTGGTAGATTTGTAAGACATAAGTGGGTGATTTTTGGCATTGGAGGTCTATGAATTGGTGAAAGGAGCATTATTAGAATAGTTTCACAATGAGTTGGCATCAACAACCATTATCTCCTAACACTCAATTTGGGAATACTCAGCTTCCACTTCATATGTCTCTCTAGGAGGGGAATGATTTCATTGAACGTATTTATCAATTCTCTCCAATCTCTTTCCAAACAATGCCATGGTATCTCTCACATCATCATAATCCATAACATAAGATTTTTTGGATCTCCTATTTTGTTGTCCACCTCTAGACCTCAACTCTGATTGGTACTGGATAGTGTTTTCACTGATATTATCAAATATATCCAAAAGTTCTTTAGTTGGCATTAGAGTAAACTGACCCTGTGTGGCCATGTCTACCAAGGTCTTATAAGTTTCACCAAGTCCCGTGTAGAAATTTTTAGCAATATCTTGGTCGGAAAACCTATGATGGGGACATTTATAGAAAATTTCATTATATCTTTCCCATGCATCATAAAAAGTTCGCTAGGCAATTGCCTAAAGCTTTTGATTGCATCTTGTGCTTCTGAGGTTTTTCTATTAGATAGTACTTTTCAATTAATTCTCTCTATGGGTTTCTCAATCAATTTTTATTTCTCTTGCTAATTTGATGTACCATCTCTTAGGTCTCTCTTTCAATGACCAAGGGAATAATCTCACTCGCAAGTCATCTTTGGGAAAATTGCCAAACCTAACAGTAGAGGATACCTCTAGAAAATCATTTATGTGTTGGTATGGGTCCTCTATCTTAAGGCCTGAAATTTTTGGAAGCATATTTATTATGCTTGTCTTAATCTCGAAGTGTTTTGCTCCTTCTTCTTCTGGAAAATCTACATAGGAGACATACGCATCAGGTGCGTAGTATCCCTTCAATGATGTCTCTGGTACCCTTGGCGGGACGGGTTTGTGGTCACCCATTGTTTCTTTTTGCTGACGATGATGCCCTTCAATAGATCGACGTAAACGACGGAGAGTCTTTTCGATCTCAGGATCATACTCGACTAACACAGTACTTAAATTAGAACGTGTCTGTCTATCGGTCATATGCTACTCAAACAACTATTTATTTATTTATTTATTTTTGAAATTTTCTGGAATAAAATCTAATCCAACATAACTACTTCTAAATTATAGAAATTAAAGCAAGAATAAATATGCAAAAATCTAGGTAACTAAAACTCACAAAAGTTCCAGACGCAAATTTAGAAGTTTCGATCCTCCCTTTCACGCTTTTCAGAGTACCTATCAATCACATAAAAATCTCACTTTAGCTACAGTTACAATAACACAATGCAAATAAATTACTAAAGCTATTGAACAATGCTTAGTCCATGGCAATGGTGCCAGAAACTTGATGTTCGTCAGGGTGTGCAAAAATATGTGGTTAAACGTAACACCTTAATGACTCTAGGTTTTACCCTACGCAAGCGTACGTATCAATTGTAGAATAGCAAAGCGGCTTGCATAAGGGATATCGATCCCATAGGGACTGAGATTGTTCACTTTAATAATTAAAAAATAGTGAGTTATATTTTTCAAAAGCTGTTTGTTTTGGTGGTCGGAGACCAAATTATCTATTTTAACTAAAATTATCTAGAAAGCAAGTAAATTGGTTGTGATTCAGATGAGAGAGAAAACTAGGGTTTTCATCACTCCACCACTAACTGCATAATATAGTTCATTATTGTTTCAACTGTAAGAGGGCGATCCATAACTGTGAATCAGGTCATATCGCAAATAGCTAAATACGACCCCAAAAAGAAGTACCATCAACCGGATCGCGACAACTCGTCTCATGACAGACCTAACTAGTACATGCCAATTATATTACTCTAATCTACTCCTAATGCATGAAAATAAACTAAAGCATGTCTATATTAAATCGCCAAGGCACGACCTGCGTCAACCTAGGGTTTGATGTTTCATTACCACCATTGTGTAGAAAATCATGATTAAGCATCCGAGTTCCAGCCCATATTGAATAATAATAATTGTGAAAAATAATATATTTATTCCATATAAGACAAGAATTTAGAACAAACATAGAATTTTATATTGTAAATCACTACGGTCTCTTAACTACTACAATCATCAAAGAAAGGTCACCGTTTCCCCTCGTTTACAATTAAAAATAATAAAAGAACTACATTAGATGGCTACAGTTTTGCTAGAAAACACTAGATACCGAGTTAGTTGGTTGTTGGGCATCAGGTGTGTGCAAAATATGTAATTATAAATGACACCTTAACGACACTTTAGGTTTTACACTTCTGCAAGCGCACATATCAATTGTAGATATTTTTTCTTGAGTAGGGGAATATCGATCCCACAGAGACGAGGATTATTCACTTCAATAGTCTAAAATCACTAAATAATATTTTTCTAAAAAGAATTTGGTTTTGTGAATTATGTAATACTAAGGAAAATAAAATAGAAAACAATAATAAATAATGGTTTTGATTCAAATAGAGAGCAAACTAGGGTTTCCTCACTCCACCACTAACCGCATAACATAGTCCAAATTTTATTTCAATTGCATGAGGGTGATCCATTGACTGTGAATCAGTTCGCACCGCGTCAGCAGTTTGACCCCAAAAAGGAGTACTCTCAACCGGATTGTGACAACCCATCTGAAGACTAAACTGATTAATGCATGCGAAGTATTAACAGAAAGTAAATGCTGTAAATTAAAGCATGAAAATAAACTAAAGCATGTCTATATCAGTTTGTCAGGGCATGACCTGTGTCAAACTAGGGTTTGGAGTTTTATGACCACCATTGTGTAGAAAATCATAGATTAAGTATCTGAGTTCCAGCACATAGTGAATAATTATGATTGTGTAAGATAAATATATTCGAAAAGTGTAAGACAAGAATCAATTCAAATATATAAACTTGTATCACGAATAAAAACGGTCTCTCATCTATCACAATCATCACAGTATAGTCATAATTTCCTCTCTCTACCATTGAAAATACAATTAAAACTACATTACTTGGCTATAGATACCGAATTAGTTGATCATGGTAGAAAGAGACTGCATCATTGATGTAGAATCGCCCTCCATGGCCTTTTCTCCGGATCTCTACGTCTTGAATGGCTCCTCCCTTTTGAATAAGATGAATCTCCAGAGGCGGCTCTGAAAATTACATGTTCCAAGAAGCTCTCTAAAATCTGTAGCAAAGCATTGTATTTATGGATAAAGTTGAGGGAAACCCTAACTTGGAGAATAGGCTTACCCTTTTTGGTAATTTCACACCCAACAAAGAAAAACTCTAATATACGATGTATAATATGTGCATATATCATGTATAGAGGTGTTCGGGTTGAAATAAAGTCATTCGGGTGAAAATAAATCAATCTGGGTCAAAATAGGATTTCAGCCCGGAACTGAAATTTCCATCTTTTTCTGCAGGACATCTCTCACTCTTTTGATCATATCTGGAGCTACACACATTCGATAGAGGTAAGTAATATATTTTTGGAAAGAACACTTATTGAGCTTGATTATAGGCTCAAGAATCACCTCATTTGGACCTTTTTGACAAAGACATGAGTGCCCGAAGTTGGCTGAAATTTTGGTGCTGGAAATACTGGACCTACGCCCAAGCGTAGGTTAGGGACTTAGGGCCTAATTCTGGATCACAAACCAAAGCATAGGTATGGTCCAATTTTGCCTGTTTTTTCCTCTAGTGATGTAGGATATGATACATTTTTGCTGTAAAATCCA
Source organism: Cornus suecica (assembly GCA_963922005.1). Taxonomy (NCBI): domain Eukaryota; kingdom Viridiplantae; phylum Streptophyta; class Magnoliopsida; order Cornales; family Cornaceae; genus Cornus; species Cornus suecica. The sequence goes on along the minus strand of OY998238.1, from coordinate 63,942,507 downwards.
TTTTTTTCATATTTGACCTAGATTGGTCGCCTTTGACTCCCGATACTTTTGGTTGAAGTAATAATGCGTGTAAATGATATTTTTGCCCTTCGCTGAGATAAAAATGTCGGGAAATGACCATTTTTGCCTTCAGTAGCTCTTCTTTGCTCTGACACACCTCTTAATGCCTTTTTCGAGATAGAAACGAACATGAACTCGGTTAATTCACCAATATTAGCTCTGTTTCTTCACTAAGCTCTTGAAACATGCTTACAGACACAAACGTAATTAAAGTACCAACTAACGGAATGTAAAGACATAATAAACGCAAGATAGGGGCGAAAAATGACCAATATTGAGTACCTATCACACCCCCAAACTTACATATTGCTAGTCCTTTAGCAATAAACTCAGAGAAAACTGATTGTGATGACTCTTATTCTATCTAACCTATATACTGTAACCTAATGCCTTCTTTCGTGAGGGTCAACGATTACACTTAGCAGATGTAATAAGCCTTTTAAACCCCTAGGTTACCCCTAGTGGACGAGTGAAGTCTCGTTAAGGTTTCCAGTGATGGTACCTACAAAAATCTCAATTCTTTTGTAATTACGCATTCATCAGTTCACACACACAAGTCAAATAAGCTATGATACAACACACGAGATAATATGAATGCAAATACTCCCACTTACTAACAAACAACAATTATATCAAGCTTTGTGTTATGAATGACCCCCACTTAAGTGAATGATTTTGCTACTTTCTACTTCAAATCTAGACAGTCTTCCATGATTTTGTGAACATTAAACTACAATATTTTAGTTTCTTTTGTCCTACTTCATTGATCAAATTTTGTCATTTTTCATTAAAACGTAACTTTTCAACATTCCACTTTTCATCCATTTTTGTCTTTCCAAGTCTCAGGACTTTCCAGTGAGGATTTGTAGTCCCGACCAACTGGGCCCGAGCTTCTTCCATGGGATTTATTCTCATCAGTCTTTTCCCCTTTAGACGCGAACAATGATATTAGTGATACCAAAGCCCGATTACTCAGATCAAAGAACTGCTTTTTGCATTTTATTTTCTCAAACAATTTTCAATTTTCTCCATTTCAACCAAAACAAATCCCCCTCTACCCTTTTATTGCGACAAAATTATTTTTCAACTACATAGTCAAAAATCAACCTATTTCTCAGAGTGAATGTGTGCTTCTGTTTATAGGTCAAAGTCATCCTTTTTAATTTCAATTTCACTAATCATTCACCCCCGTAAACCACATCACTTCACTAACTTGATCTAATCATTACTCTCATGAGCGGGAACATCACATCACATATTACTTATACATTATAAACATAAACTCGATCAACTCATAATGCATAACACTCATGCATGAAAACAAAGAACTCCTCAAAACTTTCAATTATTTTTCAAAAAATTTCCTTTCTTGTAACTATATACCCTTAACCCCAAACTTAAATCTCACTATGTTCTCATTGTTAAAAATAAAGAATGAGAACAGATACAATTACCCTTGAAGCGCAGTCCAGGATTCCTTGAAATGCTCAACCTCCTCCCCCAAACTTGATTCGGATCACCGGTAAATATACAACAAATGCATACCCAAATATCATAACAAGGGAAAAGAAATTATAAAAATTACCAGAAATTGACACAATTTTTCAAGGAATTTTTGAAAAATATTTTTTTTATTTTATTTTTAATTTTATTGAACTTTTTAATTGAAATAAAAAAAATGATTTGGCCTTAAGGGCCTACAATCTCTAAGAATTGAAATTGCTAGATAGCCTAGGACCAATGTTTAACGTCTTTGACACGATGTTTCACAAAGGGTTATCCAACACCTTTCTTCTCTGCCATACCTCCCTTAATCAAAGGACAAAATGTAGAAGTTGTCTCTCTAAGCGCTCTCACCCATAGACAATTAGTATTACTCATGACATTGAGTACATAACAATAATCACCATGTAAAATACCCCATTTTTCTTGTTCTAACTTCAACCCCTGTATGGTCAGTGTGTCCATCAAATCCTCCTTCAAGACCTTAGACAACAGTTCTTTCGCTAACTCATCATTCTCCAGTAAACTTATAGATGCCATAAATTTCGGTCCTGGATAAATCTGCTCATAAATCTTCAGCCTCTGCCCATGTATCCCGAACCTTTTATCGAATACTACTTCTTCGTGGGGGTAAATCGATCTAACCCTATGTGGTCCTTCCCATCTTTGTCGGAGTTTACCTAGAGACACTTTTAGCTTTGGATTACATTGTTGTTTCTGGCCAAGCTTAAGGAACTTAAGATGAACATGCTTAGCATGATATACTCTTGTTCGAGCTATATAACTTCAAGCATCCTTATACGCACAACTCCATATCCCCTCACACTTGTCTCTCAATCGTGGATCTTCCAAGGCATATAGCTCTTCTACCATGTGTATACCTAACACTGGTTCATCTATAAAGGTGTCCTTAAGAGGGGGTCATCCTTAGTAGGTTCTCTAAAAGTTCATGACCATTGATCATCTCTAGCATTCTTCATACCTGTTTTATCTTTTAGTTCATCATCCTCCACACGCAACACCATCTCAGGAAGCTTACTTTCAGGCACCAACTTCTGTGGAGGAATAAGTTGAGGTCCAAGAGACTCTCTTAATGCTCTCTCTGATGGTGAATACAATGCAGCTTTGAACACAACAATATCTTTCCAACTAAATCGTTGTTGGTCCTCTCCATTTTCAAAATTCACCTCCGACCTTTTCATCACAATCTCCAAATCATCTCTTACACTACTCTGAGGGACAACTTCTTCAACCATTCCCTCTACGTTAAACACTCAGCTGGTTCAGGTAATTGATGGTTGGTATCAAAGACATTCATCCTCATGTTTAAATTCCCAAAAGATATGTCCATAACCCCTGTTCTGCAATCAACACATGCATTCACCGTAGCAAAAAATGGTCTTCCTAAGATAACATGGATATGTCTCCTCGATCTATGGTTAGGTTCCATGTCTAATACTACAAATTCTATAGGATAGTAGAACTTACCCACTTACACTATGACATCCTCCAAAATTCCTCTCGGTTGTTTAGTTGATCTGTCTGCCAATTGAAGCACCACCGAGGTACTATTGAGATCTCCCAACCCTAGCTGCTAATAGACCGAGAAAGGTAGTAAATTTACACTTGCACCCAGATCAAGAAGAACTCTACCAATCTTTTGGTCACCAATTACATAAAAAATAATGGGAGCACTGGGATCTTTCCTCTTAGGTGTAGTATCACTCAGTAAGATCGAATTCACTTGTTCAGTTAACAAAATATTTTTCAAGACCTTAGTTCTATTTTTATGCTTTTGAGTATAGAGATCCTTAAAAAATTTGGCATAGGGTGGAATTTGATCAACAATGTCTAGAAGAGGTTTATTGATCTCGACTTTCCGACACGGATCCAACATGTCATTCTCCTTATGCTCTTTATATGAAATTGACTCTCGGAGACATTGAGGGTAAGGTGCTACTTTCTCATATGGTGCCCTTTCTGGTTCTTCATTTTCCTTCACTTGAGGTAGATCTTTTTGAGTTTTCTTAGCCTCTTCCTTCTGAGCTTCTTCTTCTGTCTTTCTTTGAACTTTTTTAACCTTTTGCTTCTTCAGCCTCTCATCAGCCTTACCATCCATTTCTCTTCCATTTCTCAAAATTATGACTACTTGGATTGTCTCATGACGAGTCTCAATAAAGGATCCAGGCTTCAGTACTTGTTTGGGTTCACCACCGGTTAACTAGGCAATATTCTTACTATCTTATCCATAGCATTTGCTAATTGTACCATTTGGGCTTCCATTTGAACAAGGGTTTGGGAATGAGAGTTCAGTGTTTGTATGGTCACCTGAGAATTATTAGATTGATTTTTAAGCTCCCTCAGGGTACTCATCATCTTCACAAAGTTAGGTGGTCTTGATAGTGAATTTTGAGTTGGATGTTGATGTTGGAAATGGTTTTGAGGATATGGAGGGTAAGCTTGATTTAGATTGAATCCTTGAGTTTGGTTTCCTTGAGGCTGGGTCTGGTAGTTATATGGCTGGACAACTTGATTATTATTAAATGGCTGGAGAGCCTGAGAATTATTGGATGACTCTCTTGGTTGGTAATTTGATTGAGAATTTCAAGTCATTATTCTTGGCTGAGATTCGAATGATTTATGACTCTGTTGGAACCTTGGTTGTGGATATGATTATTGTTCATGAGGGAACCTTGGTTCCACATTCAAAGATTGAGATGAAAGAGGGGGATGATTTCGGATATTTGATGTATATGAATTAGTGAAAGGAACATTATTTGGGTAGTTCCATTCTACATTAGCATTGGTAGCAACAAATTCACCACCGTGACACTCATCATGGGAATAATCCACTTCTACCTCTGACACTTCTCTCCTAGGTGAATGATTTTGCTTGAGAAGCTAGTCTACTTTCTCTCCTAACAATGCCACTAAATCTCTTACATCATCATGATTCACCTCATACGCTTTCTTAGATCTCTTGTCAAGACCACCCCTAAACCTCAAATCAGATTCATATTGGATTTCGTTCTCACTAATATTATCAAACAAGTCTAACAGTTTTTTTGCCGGCTTCAGGGTAAATTGACCTTGTGTTGACGCATCTATCAAAGTCTTATGTGCCTCTCCAAGTCCCATGTAAAAATTCTTAACCACATCCTGTTCAGTGAGCCTATGGTGGGGACACTTATACAAGATTTCACTATATCTCTCCCAAGCATCATGAAACTGCTCACAAGTCAATTCTCTAAAAAAATTTATTGCATCTTGTGTTTCTAAGGTCTTTCCTATGGGATAGTGTTTTTCTATAAATTCTATCTGAAGGGTTTCCCAATCAATTTTAATCGCCTTAGCTAATTTGATGTACCATCTTTTAGCTTTGTATCTCAACGACCAAGGAAATATACGCACTCGCAAATCATTTTTAGTCAAACCCTCAAATCTCACTGTAGATGCAACATTTATATGCTAGTATGGGTTTTCTATCCTAAGGCCAGAAAATTTTGGAAGCATAATTATCATGCTTTACTTGATCTCGAAGTGCTTCGCGCCTTCTTCTTCTGGGAAATATGTATATGAATCATATGCCTCTGACGCGTAGTATCTTTTCAATGATACCACTGGTGCCTTCTGTTGATTCACTCTTTGGTCACCCATCGCGTTTTCTTCGGTCCGACAACGACGCTCTTCAATATCTCGACGTAAATGACTTAGAGTTCTTTCGATCTCAGGGTCATAAACAACTAACGTTGTACTTGGATTAGAACAGGTCAATCTATCGGTCATACACTAAGCTCACAAAAAACAAATTTTGTTTTTTTACTAAGAAACAAATTGCAGTTTTGAGGCCCTAAATGATGTGTTTTGGCTAAAATTCAACTGAGCTCACTATTTTAGTGAGTCTTGTTCAATGGCCCTTTTCCACTCAAATAACTCACCTCGTTTGCAAAAATTAATCTTTCTGACAGAAAACTACAGATTTTTTATTTTTTTTATTTTATGTTTTTTGTTCTGAATTAAATATTAACTAAATTAACTACTTATAAATTAATCTAACTATAAATAGAAAATAAAGATAGAATTAAATGCGAAAATCAAGGCAAAACTAAAATTCACAAACAGTTCCAGACGCAACTTCAGAAGCTCCGATATCTCCCTTTTATGGCTTTCAGAGTACCTGTCAATCACATAAAACTCTAACTTTACTTACAATCTACAATAATGCAATGCAAATAAACTACTAAAGCTATTGAACAATGCCAAGTCCCCGGCAATCACACCAAAAAATTATTGGGCGTCAGCTGTGTGCAAAATATGTGGTTAAAAATGACACATTAGCGACACTTTAGGTTTTACCCTTCTACAAGCGCACAGATCAATTGTAGATAGTTTTGCTTGAGTAGGGGAATATCGATCCCACAGAGACGAGGATTGTTCACTTCAATAGTCTAAAAACCCTAGATTATATTTTTCCGAAAAGAATTTGGTTTTGTTAATTATCTAATACTAATGAAACTAAAATAGAAGACAATAATAAATAATGGTTGTGATTATGAGAGAGAGAAAACTAGGGTTTCCTCACTCCACCACTAACCGCATAACATAGTCCAAATTTTATTTCAATTCCATGAGGGCGATCCATTGACTATGAATCAGGTCGCACCGCTCCAGCAGTTTGACCCCAAAAAGGATTACTCTTAACCGGATCGCGACAACCCATCTCAAGACTTAACTGATTAGTTCTTGCCAACTACTAACAGAAAGTAAATGCAGAAAACTAAATTAACGTAGTAAATTAAAGCATGAAAATAAACTAAAACATGTCTATATCAATTTGTCAGGGCATGGCCTGTGTTAGCCTAGGGTTTTGATTTTTATGACCACTATTGTGTAGAAAATCACAGATTAACCATCCGAGTTTCAGCCCAAAGTGAATAATTGTGATTGTGTAAGATAAATATATTCGAAAAGACTAAGACAAATATCAATTCAAATATATAAACTTGTATCACGAATAAAAATGGTCTCTTATCTAACACAATCATCACAGTATAGTCACAGTTTCCCCTCTCTACAATTGAAAATACAATTAAAATTACATTACCTGGCTAAGGTTTTGCGAGAAAATCCTAGATACCAAATTAGTTGATAATGGTAGAAGGAGACTGCATCATTAATGTAAAATTGCCTTCCATGGCCTTTTTTCCCAGATCTCTGGGTCTTGAATGACTCCTCCCTTTTGAATAAAATGAATCTCCAAAAATTTGGTGGGCGTCAAATGTGTGCAAAATATGAGGTCAAAAATGATACCTTAACGACACTTTAGGTTTTACCCTTCTGCAAGTGCACAGATCAATTGTATATAGTTTTGCTTGAGTAGGGGAATATCGATCCCCATAGAGACGAGGATTGTTCACTTCAATAGTCTAAAAATACTTAATTATAGTTTTCCAAAAATAGTTTGATTTTCTGAATGAACTTATAATAAGGACAATAAAACAGAAATCAATGATATATAATGGTTGTGAAGCAGAATGAGAGAAAACTAGGGTTTCCTGACTCCACCACTAACTGCATAGTATTGTCCAAATTCTATTTCAATTACATGAGGGAGATCCCTTGACTGTGAATCAGGTCACACAGCGCCAGTAGTTTGACCCCAAAAAGGATTACTCTCAACCGGATCGCGACAACCCATATCAAGACTAAACTGATTAGTGTATGCCAAATACTAACAGAAAAGTAAATTAAAGCATGAAAATAATCTAATGCATGTCTATATTAGTTTGTCATGACATTACCTGTGTCAACCTAAGGTTTTGAGTTTTATGACCACCATTGTGTAGAAAATCAGAGATTAAACATCCGAGTTCCAGCCTATAGTGAATAATTGTGATTGTGTAAGAAAAATACATTCGAAAAGCCTAAAACAAGAATCAATTCAAATATATAAACTTGTATCACGAATAAAAATGGTCTCTCATCTAACACAATCATCATAGTACAGTCATAGTTTCCCCTCTCTACAATTGAATATAAAATTAGAACTACATTACTTGGCTAGGTTTTTGCGAGAAAACCCTAGAAATTGAATTAGTTGATCACGGTAGAAGGAGACTGCATCGTTGATGTAGAATTGCCCTTCATGGCCTTCTTCTTCAGATCTCTAGGTCTTTAATGAATCCTCACTTTTGAATAAGATGAATCTCTAGAGGTGGCTCTGAAAATTATACGTGCCAAGAAGCTCTCTAAAATCTGTAGCAAAGCTTGGTATTTATAGACAAAGTTGAGGGAAACCCTAACTAGGAGAATAAGAAAATCCCTAATATATGATAATATGTGTATATATAATGTATAGAGGTGTTGGGGCAGAAATAAAGTCATTCGGGTGAAAACAAATCAATCCAGGTCAAAATAGGATTTTGGCCCGAAACTGAAATTTACAGCTTTTTCTGCAGGACACCCCTCACTCTTTTGATCATAACTTGAGTTCTACACATTGGATGAAGGCTGGTGATGTATCTTAGGAAAGTGCACTTTGAGATCTTTATTTTAGTCTCAAGAATTACCTCATTTGAACCTTTTTTTACTAAGATATGAGTACCAGAAGTTGGCTAAAATTTTTGTGTTGGAAATACTGGACCTACGCCCAAGCGTAGTTTAGGGGTGTAGGGTCCAATTCTGGATCAGAAACCAAAGCATCGGTATAGTCCAATTTTCCCTGTTTTTACCTTCGGTGACGTAGGGTATGATGCATTTTTGCTGTAAAATCCATTTTTTTAGTATTTGAGCTAGAGTAGTCGCCTTTGACTCCCGATGCTTTTGGTTGAAGTAATAATGTCTAGAAATGACAGTTTTACCCTTCGTTGAGATACTGATTTTGGGAAATGACCATTTTTCCCTTCAGTAGCTCTTCTTTGCTCTGGCACAGCTCTTAATTCCTTTCTCGAGATAGAAACGAACACGAACTCAGTTAATTCACCAATATTAGTTTTGTTTCTTCATTAAGCTCTCGAAACATGCTTACACACACAAATGGGATAAAAATACCAACGGAATGTAAAGACATAAGAAACGCAAGATAGGGGTGAAAATGACCAATATTGAGTACGTATCATTGGCCATGGTAGAAGGTGACTGCATCGTTGATGTAGAAACGTTCTCCATAATCTTCTTCTTCGGATCTCTACGTTTGAATATGGTTCTCAACAACAGCAAGTCTGAATGAATGAACCTCTTGAATGAACGTCTCACAGAACTCTCCAACTCAACCCGTATATCAGTATCCTGAACATCATATATATATCACGTCTGATGTATGGTCTTGTATATATAGGCAATGGAATAGAGAGGCCTATTTTAGTCTTTTTACTCTGAAGACACATCAAAACCCTAAATATAAGTGTATATACATGTATATAGAGGTATGGAGTTGTGGACACGTCTTCCAATTAAGCCCGGGGTGAAATAGAAATCCTCAAAGTTGCCGCACTTACACTTGGAGGCTACGCTCCAAGCATAGGTACAAGCTAGAGCTGGCAATTTCGGGTTACAGGTCGTGTTCGTGTCGGGTCGAAATCGTGTCCTGTCGAAATCGTGTCGTTACTATACGTGTCGTGTTCGTGTCGACCCATGTGTCAACCCATGTAAATTATGTAATTCATTTAGCCTATTTATTATAATATTTTAAATTAAATTTGACATAATCCAACACGAAATAAACTATTTAACCTATTATCAACAAAATTAAATTGATTTTGACATGATCCACTATTTTATTGATATATTTCAATCCATGACCAATTAGAGAAGAGAAAAATATAAAAATAAAGATAAATATAAACAGTAATCGTGTCAAACATGTTGTGTTCGGGTCGACCCATTTTAGGCCTTAAACTGTGTCATGTTCGTGTCGTGTCATGTCGTGTTCTCGTGTCGTGTCCAATTTTGCTAGCCCTAGGACTCCAAGCATAGGTCCCAAACGTAGGTCCAAGTGTAGATTTTGCAATTCAAGCCACTTTTTGGTATTGGAAGCGTAGGCACAAACGTAGGTTTTTTATGGAAAACCACTTTTCTCCGTGAATGTGCCAAAACTTCCATCTCAAACCAGCAATTATTTTTGTTGCAGATGATGACTTCTAAAAATGCCGTTTTTGCCCTCCGGGAGCCATTTTTGTTTCGGACTGCCTCTTTGACTCTTCTCTTAGATAGAAAGAACACATTCTTCAGTTAATTCACCGAAGCTAGCTTCATTTCTTTATTAAGCTCCTGAAACATGCCTTAACACGTAGACAACATAAAAATACCAAATAATAGAATGAAAGAACGTAACAATAGTGAGTTAAGGGGTCAAAATGACTAATATTTGACACCTATCAGTAAGGGATTAGAGGGATGTCTTTCTGTGGTCTCATATTGGCGTGAGTTCCATGTGGGAGGTTTGACCGACCTAGGGTTGATGCATGTATATGGGTTGGTTCACACTAGACTCTGATGGTCGGAGGATGTGACAATTACGATTCCCTTTCTCCTATAGGGCTTGATGAGCTCACCCTATTTGAAATTTTTGCTTGACCACTAGTCTGAGGATGATAAGCGATGCCTACTTTATGTGTTACGGAATATTTTTTACACAAACTTCGAAATATTTGTTACAAAAATATTTTCCTCAATCACTAATTATTGCTCGTGGTATCCCAAACCTAGTCAACAGATTGGACTGTAAGAATTTAATAATTGTTTGATGATTTGCTTTCTTAGTTGGTACGACTTCTAATAATTTAGACACATAATCTACTATAACTAAAATATATTCAAATTCTTGCCTAAACGTCAAATAATTCTATTATAATAATCGGGTTTTGAGGTATTTGATTTCTTCATGGTATCACACCTAAACGTTGACACCTATCACATTTCTTACAATATTCATATGCATCTTTAGATATTGATGGCCAATAGAATCCACTCTGTAGCACTTTTACTGCTATCTTTTTGGCTCCGAAATGACCTCCATATTTAAGGGTATGACAAAATTTTAAAATACTTGCTAATTTACTCTGAAGAACACACTTCCTAATGATTTAATCTGGACAATACTTAAATAAGAATGGATCCTCCAATATAGTGTATAAGTTGTGAAAAGAAACGGTCATTTTCCTGTTTTGTCCAACCCGTAGGTATTCTATCAGTTGCTAAGAAGTTAACTATATCTGCATACTATGGGATCTCTAAACTTACATGGAATAGTTGTTCATTCGGGAATGAATCTTTTACAGGTGTATCATCCTTGGTTGACACTATTATTAATCTTGATAAATGATTTGCTACTACGTTTTCGGTACCCTTTTTATCTCTGATTTCTAAATCAAATTATTATAAAATTAATATCCATCTGATTAGTCGAGGTTTTGAGTCTTTCTTCGATAAGAGATATTTTAGTGCCGAGTGGTCAGAGTATACTATAACCTTGGTTCCTAATAAATTTGATAGAAACTTATATAAGGCATACACTACGGCCAATAATTATTTTTCTGTGGTAGTATAATTCATCTGAGTTTTAGTAAGGATTTTACTAACATAATAAACATCATGTGGTATTTTCACTTTTCATTGCCCTAGAACTGCTCCAATAGTATAATCTGAAGCGTCGCACCTTAACTCAAATGGACATGACCAGTCAGGGGGTTGCATAATTGGTGCAGTAGATAATAAGTTTTTAAGTATCTCAAAAGCCTTATGACATTCTGCGTTAAACTCAAATGGTACATCTTTTGCTAATAGACTACATAGTGGTATTGCTATTTTACTAAAGTCTTTAATAAAACATCAGTAAAAACCTGTATGACATAAGAATGATCGTATTTGCCGTACAGTTGTAGGCGGAGGTAGGTTAGAGATTAATTCTATTTTGGCTTTATCTACCTCAATTCCTCGTTTTGAAATAATGGGACCCAACACTATTCTTTCTGCAACTATAAAATGACTCATTTCCCAACTTAAAATGAGATTAGTTTCTTTACATCTTTGTAATACCAGCATTAGATGTTTTAAACATTCGTGAAAGGAGGTTCCGGAGACTGAAAACTCATCCATAAATACATCCAAAAATTTCTCCACCATATTAGAAAAGATTGACATCATAGATCTTTGGAAAGTGTCTGGTGCATTACATAACCCAAATGGCATTCTTCTATATGCAAAGGTACCATAACGACAGGTAAACGTAGTTTTCTCTTGATCCACATGGTCAATTGCTACTTGGTTGTATCCCGAATAACCATCTAGAAAACAATGATAACTCTGCCTTGCTACCCTTTCTAGAATTTGGTCAATAAAAGGTAGTGGAAAATTATACTATCTAGTGTGAGAATTGAACTTTATATAATTAATGCATGCAGACCACCCTGTGGTGGTGCATTGAGTAATTAATTCTCCCATTGCATTGGGTACTACTTGTGTTGGACTTACCCATGTGCTATCAGAAATTGGGTAGATTATTCATGCGTCTAGTAATTTTACAACTTCCTTTTTAACTATTACCTTCATATTAGGATTTAAATTTCTTTGCATTTCTCTAAAGGGTTTAACATCTTCTTCTAAATGAATACGATTCAAATAAATTGAAGGATCTATTCCTTTTAAATCAGCTACACTCCACCCTATTGCTTCTTTATTCTCACTCAGAACCTTTACTAAACTATTTTCCTATTTCGTATTTAACTGAGCAGAAATCATTCCTGGTAATGTTTTTTAAGGTCCTAAGAATACATATTTCAGGTGACTAGGTAATTCTTTTAATTCCAACTTAGGTTGTGCTATTAATGAAGGTATTGGGGGTGTATTTGATAGGGTTGGTAATGGTTCCTTAGGTGCCCTCCATGTTGGTACTCCTACAGATTATTCAAAGACAGAGATATCCCCTAATTTTGGTAGATGCTTATTATTTAGTGGCTCAATGTAATCATCTAACATTTCATCACTGCTCATTGCTCTTACTAGTGGATCTTTAGTCAATATTTGGGGTGTCATTTCTTCTGTCACCTCGTCGAGTGTATGAGTGAGAAAGCATTCATCTTATTCAATCATTGGATATTTATTAGAAAACATATTTTCCCTAATTTTCATGTTCCCAAAGGATAAATCCATAACCCTAGTTCTACAATCTATGCATGCATTAGCGGTTGCTAAGAAAGGTCTTCCTAGGATTATGGGTATTTGCTTAGTAAGATCGTAAATAGGTTTGGTATCTAAAACAATGAAATCCACAGGAAAGTAGAATTTATCAATTTGAACAATAACATCCTCTACGATTCCTCTAGGTGTTTTAGTTGATCTATCAACGAGTTGTAGAATAATAGGTGTGGGAGTTAAATCTCCTAAGCCTAGTGGCTGATAAACTAAGTAAGGTAGTAGATTAACACTAGCTCCTAAATCAAGAAGAACTTTTCCAATTTCTTGATCCATATTATACAGGAAATAGTTGGGGCTCCAGGATCTTTGTATTTTGGAGGAGTAGTGTTTGATATTATTGAAGTCACATGATTGGTTAGTATTATTTTCTTAGTATTGTGAGTTCGATTCTTCCTTTTTTGTGTACATAAATTTTTTAAAGATTTAGCATAACAAGGAACTTGCTTAATAGATCAAGAAAAGAAAGATTGATTTTCACTTATTGGTAAGTTTTGAACGTTTCTTGAATCGTTTCTCCTTGTTTACCATAAGGAACATGATCTCTTTAAGCATTGTGGAAAATGTGCTTTTGGTTCATAGCTTGTTTGTAGCGTGCAGTATTTTTACGTGCTAATTTAAGACAAATTTATTAAACAATTAAGTGCTTATGTGATTATGTGCTTAATTTGTTTACATGCTTACATGACTTACATGAATTATACGTAATTAAAAATTATAAGTTGCATGCTATATTTTTCATTTCGTGAATAATGAAAAGTATTGAAACATTTTGAAAAATAAATGACGAAAGGCAAATTGGTATTTTCACATGTATTGAGTTAGTGGGTTTTTGTAGAGATTAATTGACTAAGTGTTGGGAAGATGTTTGAGTGGCACTATTGTGGTTGTGTAGAAGACTTGGGCAAACTACTAAATGGGTTCATAATGGCAAGGGGTGTGATTAAGTGATAAAGGGGTGGGTAACTTGATCATTTCACCACTACCTTTAGTGTTGTCACACTAGTGGCCATTGGATCAACTCTATCTTGTCATCTTCATTCCTAGCCCTTGGATGGGATTCTCTATACACCAACCGTATCTCTAACTATATCATTATCTTCCACTCTTTTTCTCTTCCACACCAAGAACACATAAACACCCTCTCCCTCTACATGGAATTTTCAGCCACACTCTTCTCCCTCAATCATTTTGCTTCAACCATGCTCTCTCATGTTCTCCATGCTTGATTGGCGAGGGGTTCTTGTGTAGGGTCACTTGGGGTGGTGTCCTTGAACTCCATTTGGTAAGCTCTCTCTTTCTTAGGGTTTCAAGAACCCTAGTTTTCAATGTTCACCATTCTTTTCTTCCATGTTTTGATTTTTTCTCTTCCATTGGTCATTATGGAAGGTTGAGCATTGGTTGCAATCTTTAAGTAAGTCTTGCTTGTGTGGTGGCCTTTCACTCATATTGTGTTGGAAATATTGGTAAGTTCGAAATTCCCTTCTCTTGAGTTTATTCTTCATGAAGCCCTAGTTAGTTATCATTAGGGTTTAGTTGGATTCTTGTGGTTGGAACCAGTTTTAAAAATTGATACTTACTATGATACCATGTTAATCTTGCCTTCATTAAATGGTATTTTGAATAGAATCTTGGTGAATTGTGAAACCGAACTCACTCTTGGGAGCCTTTCCTTAAATCCTTGAATTGGTGGCTTGGCTTGGAACTGAAATTCAATATTTGATTCTCGCTTTGCTTGGATTGAGGTAGGGGAAAAACGAGTTGTTTTAGTTTTTTGTACAAGGGTGTGTGCGTCTATGTGTATATATGTCGTATATATATGTGAGTTGAGTCTTGACAACTTAGACGATCAACTAGGCCCCTTGAAAAGCATGATTATGTGACATTAATGCTGGTTGTGGAATTATTGCTTAAAATTGTGAAATTATGAGCATGATGTTAAAGTTGAATACAATATATTGCATAAGGATAAAAACATGTATTGTGATGAAGTATGGTTATTATTGAAAAACTTGATGCATATTGAGTACACCATGTAGTGTCGAATATATGGGTGTTGGTCTATGCGGGTTGTGTAACCATGTGTGAGTTGACTTATGTTGGATCGTCGCAATTAACTGGCCAGGGGGTGATTCTCGCTTCTCGCGGAAATAATCTTCTAAGAAACTGAGAAATGAGGGAGGACTTGGTCCAAACTCCATTTTCACGGACCGTGTTTCGTGTTTCGATATTCCTTGTTGAGTATGTGTCTATCTCTCAAGTGAATGATCATTGCGGACTCTACCTTACATCGTGAGCCGGTATCCTCAGAGTAAATGGTAGAGTGTGTATCCGTTGACCCTTAGAGATAGGGTGTGTGATTGGGCGTGTGTACCTTAAGGTGTGTTGGTTCACATTGCAATTAAATTTTCGTATGTACAATTGTGATAACTATGTTGATGTATGCTACATTCTTGAAGAATTATAATATGAGCATGTTGGGGGAATTGTTTCTTGGGTTCGATGGGGTTCCGGATTGACGTGAGAGCCATGTGGAGCAAGAGACCAACCTAGGATTAGTTGCATGTACCTTGGGTGTGTTGTACCACTCGGACTACCGAGATTGAGGCAATGACGCTTCCTCTACTGGGCTAGTGAGCTCACCCTGCGATATATATATATTTTACAGGTGAAGATTTCCATATGGGAGGCCCATAGTCTCCCGGTAGAGACTCGGTGTTGGTTCCGTCATTTTACGCATATAGAGACGAAGTACTTTTATAGAGTATCGATAGACATTGTATACATGTGCTTATTTTGTTTAGTGTTTCAATTAAGTTAAACCTATTATTTTGCTGGCTAGCATGTTAGTCGGGTAGCTTCTATTGATCTACACCCCTTGGAGTGCATTGCGCAGGAATTTTATTCTTTTGGTGCACTTCGGTGCCGAAAATGTAAAACTACATACTTTGATTAACCATAGAATATTTCTTCTTAGAGCGCTATAATGTGAGCATTGAATCCTTTTATTTGGATTTATGAATGTGAAGTTGATTATTTGTTATGGATTGTGGTCATTAGGTGTTCGGCCAAAGACGACGGTTTTTTTCTAGGCTTACAAGCCAATCCTTTTCGTTTTGAATGGAAAAACCCATTTTCGCCTACCCCATAGCCCCGAAAAAATTCCTTGTTTTAGAAATGATTTTAAAATCATTTTATAAAGATCTTGATTTTTACAAACCGCTGGTCGTTAGAACGGAAACCGGGAGCAAGACGGTTATTTTTACGGAATGTTTTTTTGACGAAAATAAACCGAGTTTCTGTTATATTTCTCATTGTTAAAGTTATTAAATGAGTTGAGAACTTAGTTTCATGATTCCTACGGGTTTAAAGATGTTTGGAAGTCATTTTGGGGGTTTCTAGGGAAAGGTAGTCGACTAGCCCTTCTGGTAGTCGACTGGCTAATCTGGCAATTGGCCATCAAAAATCTCTACCTATTCCAGTCGACTGAATCATTCTAAACTGCCATTCGACTGGGCTTGAAAGGCATTCGACTGGCTTTGTAACCCAGATGACTAGGTGGTCCTATTCAGTTCCGTTCTAACCTTGTTTTACTATTTCGCTCATATCTCGAGCTACGTGTGTTAGATGGAGGTGATATTTAGCGTTTTACAAAGAGGACTTAAAGATATTGATGTTAGGATTTTGAATCAATTCATTCAGGTCATTTTTCATGCTGTAATGATCGTTTGAATGTGACGGTATGTTTTGAACTTCGGCACATCATGAAGACAGATTTTTAAAATATCATAGTTTCCTTCTCGCACCTTTAAATTTGATTCCATTTTTTCATATGACTTATTTTAGGTCCAGACCTTGTCTTTATACGTTGAAAATACTATTTTACCCCATAAATGACCATTTTACCCTTGAGTGGGCTCTGGTGCTTAAATGGTCCGTTTGGGGTGATGTTTGTTTCAATTCGCTCCTATTTCGATTCCGAGTGATCTTTTTGGCATATTTTTGGCATGAAATGAAATGATGTTTTTACCCTTGTGTGGGTGTTTGATGACTATAGTTCATTTATTCTCGTACCCTTTTTACTTTCGCATTCACTCATTTATCTCTTAGGCTCGGGTTTCAGAGTCCTAGGAAATTTGGGGCGTGAAATTATTTCTCTTATTTATTTGAGTGGAATAGAATTGTTCTGTGTTTTTTTAATAGGTTATTTTCCTTTAGATATTAATTCATCAAATACATGTGTTTTTTCCTTTTCTTTATTTATTTCTTCAATATTATTTTGTTTATTCGTCCTTTCTTCATATTGCTCTTTAGCCTTATTATTTATGACTTTTCCACTTCTAAGAGTGGTTATTTCTTGAATAGTTTCAATGGTTGTTTCTCCTATAGGAATTACATGCTCTATCCTTTCTTGCCCTTTAAGATTTCTTAATGGTTGACTTGGAAATTTTCTTTCTTCCCTTTTATTCATAGAATTAGCTATTTGCCCAATTTGGGTTTCTAGTTTAGAAATAGACTGGGAATGTGTATGTAGGAGTTGTGTAGCATTTTTGAATTCGTTTAAGACATTCCTGATTTCTTGTTCAAAACCAGGTGACCTCATAGGTTGTGTATTATTTGGACTTCTAAAGAGTGGTTGGTTAGACTTTTGGTTAAATGGACGGAATTTATTTTGTTGTTATGTAGGGTTTTGGTTAAATAGACGGAATTGGTTAGATGGTTGATTAGGACTTTGGTTAAAGGTATTATTTTGAGTCTTGTATGAGAAGTTAGGATGGTTTCGCCAACCTGGATTTAAGTATTTGAGAATGGATCGTTAATCGGATTGGTGAAAGTAGCGTTAACATCCTCAATGATAAACTCTGACTCTTGTTGTATATAAGGACAAGTATTAGCAAGGTGTGAAGGATTAGCGCACACCGAGCAGGCTTCTTGCATAGGATTGGCTTGAGTATTTCTCACTAATAGATCAAACTTTTTATTTAGCTCATCTACTTTTGAGGTTACTTCATTTATCTGACTAATTTCAAATGCACTATCCGTTCTCTTAGGATTAGACTGGATATTTCATGGTGCTCTAATGTCCGACATATTTTGACGAAAATATTGACTGAGATTTTTGAAGAGATTTCATAAAAAGTCTACATGTTTCTGTGTAAAGGTACCTCCCACAAGCTGCATCAACTGTATTTTTATGTCCTTCCCCTAGTCCTATGTAGAAACTACGGACTAGCTCATGTGTTGCAAATCCGTGGTGAGGTTATTTTCATAATATTTTGTTAAATCGCTCGCAAGTTTCATAGAATTGCTCGCCAGCTAATTGTGTAAACATTAGAATAGTTCATCTAGTTTCATGAGTTTTTCCTACAGGGAATAATTTATCCAAAAATTCTTTTTGAAGCTTCTTCCGATCAGTTTTAATATCAGTTGGTATAGTTCCGTACCATACTTTAGCTTTATCTTTTAGGGAATGAGAAAATAATCGAGTTTTAATTCATCATCAATATGTCCTCTCATACGTATGGTAGAACAAACCTCTATGAATTCATCTATATGTTGATAAGGGTCTTCATGAACTTTTCCATGAAATTTAGATAAAATATTAATTATTGTTGGTTTAATTTCAAACTTTTCCACTCCATCAGGTAATGAGATTTCTAAAGGTGATGTATAATCTTGAGGTGTACAGAAATCTTTAAAAACTACGGCCGGTGCCGTGATTGCGTTTTCACCCATGTTTAAATTATTTATATTATTTAATAAATTATTTATTTTATTTATTCGGTACGTTCGATCAATTTCAGGGTCAAAAGCCTCAAGGGCACTATTCACTGAATGACGTCGAAGCATAAACAATCAATAATAATATTTAAAAAAATAAGCACTAAATTGCAACAGTTGAATAAGGCATTTAAATGAACAAAGTATTATTTTTATTATATATATTTATTATTATTATTATTTTATATTTATTTATATATATATTTTATGTCAATAAAATATAGATATAAACAAATCTGCTTAAAATCTAAATATATATTTTATTTTTGGGAAAGATTATATTCTGATATTTTTTGATACTGTTATGATATGATTATACAGTATCTTTTCTGTTATCACTATTTTTGTACGAACACAGTAATTCGATTGATCACACAGTTAACCGATTGATCACACAGTCAACCGATCGATCGGGATTATTACCTAACGATCGGAGAGTTCTTCAATCGATTGCTAGAACTTACCGAACGACCACTGAAGGAGCCAATCAATCAGGAATTGGAGTCCGTGAGTTTTCTGAAAAATTTGCAGTTTCGGCAGAAGTTGTTCCTGCAAAAGAAATGCGAAAAATTAAAAAGAAAAATTAAAATTGATAGAATAATTCAAAGAACTTCAATATAATAATCTGAAATATCCGTTTGATCCCCAGCAACGGTGCCAAAAACTTGTGATCGGTTCCAGACGTATGAAAAAAATAATGTTAAAAATAAGGAATTAACACGATTTAGTTTTAACATCTCAGTCGCAAGTATGCGAGTAGTATATAGTATAGTTGGGTAGAGAGGGTATCGAACCACAAAGATCAAAGTCGTATTTCAAATAATTATAAAGTAGAAAATTGAATTATATTTATAAAAGCTGTTTGATTGGTTTCTTTGATTAAACTACTAAATAGAAAATAAAATAAAGATAATTGTTTTTGGTTTCACTCAAGATATACAAATCTAGGGTTGAATTCCAATACCACCACTAGCCTTATAATGTATTATTTTAATTATATTATTGCAAGAGGGCGGTACATCTTATGTGAATCAGACTAGTAATGCTACAAGCAGTTGCCTAGTCCCAAAAAGGATGCAATCGGTCCGTATTCGCTACAATCCATCTGCGATTAGAATCACTGTTGTATGCATCTATACTACAACTACTCCTAAAACACGAAATTAAAAAGCATACTAACAATGATCTTCTCTAAGCATGGACTGTGTAAACCTAACACTTTATCATGCCAAATAAGTATCATTATTTAGAAACCATTATTTAAACCTTGGATTTCTTGCCATTAGTAAAAACATAGTTGGTAAACATAAATCATTAATTCAATCTCAGCTTAAATAAAGAATTAATAAATAAATCATATTTAGGTGGTCATGTTCGGTTTCTCACTACATAATCATCATATAAGTGCCCTTCATCAGATTCCCCGCTTTGTAATAAAAAATAAATAAAAGACTACATTACTCGGCTAGGGTTTCATTGGAAACCCTAGATACCGACTAGTCGCTCATGGAAAAAGGAGACTCCATTATTGATGTAACCACCATTTTCATGATTAGGTGGTTGGTTTCTTGAGTTCTTGAGGAAGGAAGCTTCTCTATTTGAGAGAGACTTTTCATGAAAAATGATATTCTGGAATATATGAAAAGATATCAAAAGACATTCCAGATATGTCTTCTCTTCATAAAATCCACCAGCATTTATAGACAAAAGTTGGTGTAGAAATGGTATATTCCTTACCTGCACTCCAAGAGAACTTAGGGACTAAGAAATGGCATTGAATAACGATTCTGCCCCTTGATATACTTGTACACAAAGTCAGAATTCTGCAATATAATTTTACACAAATTCCAAGACGGTGATTTCCAAACGATCGAAGGCTCCACCGATCGATCTGTGGCTCCTAAATTTTATTATTTATTTAATCCACGAATTTCCTTGCTTCTGCCACTTGTACTCTACTGTACTAGCTTGTACCTTGCTGATTTGAGTGCGAATATCATTTAAGTGTTGCTCTCAATCAGGTATATTTGCTAAAAACCCAGAATTAAGTCATTTTTGCATTAATGCCCTGAAAACATGTTTAACAC
The DNA here is from genome assembly GCA_963922005.1 of Cornus suecica. NCBI lineage: Eukaryota > Viridiplantae > Streptophyta > Magnoliopsida > Cornales > Cornaceae > Cornus > Cornus suecica. Next base: position 63,921,886 of record OY998238.1, on the reverse strand, counting down.
ACAACTCGGATAAAAATACCAAATTAATAGAATAAAGAGACTAACAAGAGGTATATTAATGCCCAGAATATCAACTATTTTGGTCTCATCAATGGGCGATGTCTCTAGATTAAGATTCTGAGGGTGATGAAAGTTGTGATGACATACCTTAAGATTCTTACGATGATTTACATGATAATCTTACTCAAATTAACAAACATCACAATCAACTATTGACTAAGAGTTTAAGCATGGACAAAGAATTACATTTTTTAAGAGACAAATTAGCCAGTAGTTCCCAAACCCTAAACCTCTTGCAGACCTAAAAAGTTCAAGTGTTTGAAAACTTAATCTTGTCTAAACAAGAAATGAATCATGCTTTGAAGAGTGTAGATGATCTTAATAAGGAATTAGCCACTCTAAGATCGGAAGTGATTGAGAATCTACAAGAATTGAGGTTTTGGAAAGGAATTGAAGGATGCTAACTCAACTATCTCTAAATGGTCTAGTGGAACCCTTAAGCTTGATCATATGTTGAGTATAGGAAAATCTACAGGAAATACAAAGGGGCTGGGATTCAAAGGAACTACGAGTAACTCTAACATCATTCCTAAAACTACCTTTGTTAAGGGATCTCAAGTAGCATCTAGTTCTTTTCAAGGTAATCCTGATTGGAATCATAATGCTCAAGCCAGTGTCAGAAAACCTGTTGAAAATAATCCTCTCTTCACCTCTAGATATCGTAAGGATTTTAACAATAATTTTCAAATATTTGTTCCGGTATGTCTTTATTGTGGAGTGAAATAACACATTTGACCCATGTGCTAAAAGTTAAGAGGAAAAACTTTGAAATCAATTAAGAAACTAGTCAATCATAAAGGACCCAATGTTGAAGATGAAATTAGGATATTGACTGATGAGGTGAAGAATTTGTCGAAACTATCAAATAGAGCTTCGAAATTGAAAAAGGCATGGTTGAGAAAAGATGAGATACACTATTTTATTGTTCATATTGCTCTTAGAGCACGTGATTTTAGTGCCTGGTATTTGGATAGTTGATGTTCTAGGCACATGACTAGAGATAAGTCATTGTTTGGTTTGTTCAAGGAAAGTAATGGTGGGATAGTTACTTTTAGAGATGGAAAGAAGTCTAAATTTCGAGGAAAACGAACAATTGTGGCTTCTAGTATGCCTAGATTGGAAGATATGCTATATGTTAAGGGCTTAAAAGCAAATTTGCTTAGTATTAGCTAAATTTGTGATAATAACCACAATGTCAATGTTTCTCCCGATAAATGTTTAATTGTTAATGCTTTTGGAAATTGTGTTATGGAAGGTATGCGGTCATCTGACAACTATTATTGCATTATTCCTAATCCTAAATTAGTGTGCAATAATGTTAAGCTTGATGAGATAGAAATTTGACACCAAAGAATGGGACACGTCAACTTCCGTGATTTAACTAAGATTACTAAAAGTGAAATTGTCAACGATGTTCCTAAGCTTGGGTATGACAAAGGTCTTCTGTGTGATCCGTGTCAAAAAGGAAAGCATACTAGATGCCAACACAAGAAGACTAATACCATAGGTAATTCTAGACCCTTAGAATTATTGCATATTGACTTAATGGGATCTACTAGGATAATAAGCAAAGTAGGTAAAAAGTATATTTTTGTTATGGTAGATGATTGCTTTAGATATACATGGGTTGGATTTCTGAGTGAAAAGTCCGAAGTTGTTAAAATATTTAGGAAAATTAGTTTAAAAATTCAAACTGAGAAAAATTATCTAATCACTAGAGTAAGAAGTGATCATGGAAAAGAGTTTGAAAATTCAGGGATTAATACTTTTTATGATGAAAAATGAATAAAATATGAATTTTCTGCAACACATACTCCACAACAAAATGGGGTTGTTGAGAGGAAGAATAGGGTTCTTTAGGAAATGGTGAATGTTATGCTACATGGAAGGAATGTTCCAAGGAACTTCTAGGCTAAAGATGCTCGCACTCCTATGAATACATCTGTCAAACTTAGCATAGACACTAAACGCAAAGATGTTGATCATATACTTTATAAAAGTATGCTTGGAAGTTTGTTGTACTTAACTGTCAGTCGACCTGACATAGCTTTTAGTGTCAGTGTTTGTGCACATTATCAGGCTAGTCCTAAATAGTCTCACCTTACTACTGTTAAATGTATTATTAAATATGTGAAAGGGACTGTTAATTATGGATTGTGGTACCCATCAGGATCTAATACTGATATTGCTTCTTTTTTCGATGTTGATTGGGTTCCTAAAGTAGTTGATAGAAAGAGTACTCGTGGATGATGTTTTTACACTGGTAATTGTTTAGTTGCTTGGCATAGCAAGAAGCAAAATTGTGTATCCCTTTCCATAGCTGAGGATGAGTATATATATGTTGAAAGTTTTTGTACTCAAATTTTGTGGATGCGTTAGATGTTACAAGACTATGGTTTTTCACAGAGCGCAATAACTAATTTTTGTGATAATACTAGTGCTATAGATATTTTTAGAAATCTTATTCAACACTCTAGGATAAAACATATAGATATTCTACATCATTTCATTTGAGATATTGTTGAAAATGGTATAGTGTCTCTAGAGTTTATATCCACTGATTCTCAGTTAGCAGATATCTTTACAAAACCATTAGATTTTCAAAAACAGATAACTATTAGAAAATCTATTGGCATACTTTCTTTAAAATAGATATCTTCATTTGTATCATTCTAGGAATACATTGTATTATTTTTCTCATAGAATTGATACATTATCATGCATTTTTTTATGTTTATTATTATGCATGCATCATGTTTTATTATTAATTTTAAGATTATTCATGCATACATTATGAAAAAAATACCATAAAAATTATAAAATAAAATTTCTTAGCATGTTGAGCTTGGCTAAGGGTATAATGTTTGTCATACTTTACTCTATTCTCATATTTACTCATCTTATTATGCTTATGAGAATTGGAGATGTTAAACTTACCTGAGGATATGGGTTGTTCACTTGACATGTGTAAGTATTACTTTTAGAACTCATTATCCTTGGGTGTTTGTTTTACTTCAGAGATGACTGTAATACTTGCTGAAACTTTTAGTCTTTCTCATCTAACCCGTGATATGTAGGTCCATAAGCTAGACTAGATTGACCAATACTCTTGAATACCTATTGCATGCTCATGAATTTTGGGGAAATGTTAAGAGAAAGAGAATGAAAAAATATATATATTTATATGAATGTATCTTTAATTCCCCTAGAACAATGGTCATTCTGCTGATTAACCGGATCTCAATACCTCAAGAAGCATTGAGTATTCGCGTCAAAAGGCGGGAGTGATTATCTCAATTTTTTAACTCGAGTAACCGGGCCTCTTTCCACAAAGTAGTGAGTGTTCGCATAAAAAGGGAAGAAACAAAAGATATATGAAGGGTGCAAAAGAAAAAATTTGAGAGAAAAATAAATAAATTGCGTTCCCCTTAATTAGTAATAAGATCTGAGCGAAAGATTTGACTTCTAGCTTAGGTTTTGGACTGAAGTATCATCACGGTTAGTGAGGAGATTATTAGAATTAATACGTATTGCTTTCATATTAGTTGTTTGTTTATATTTGAATATTTTTCATATTTACAAATGTTACGTAAAACTTGCCTTGTGACTACTTGTGTTTACAAGGTATGCGCACTGATTTTCTTCACTATCGTGTGTATAATAACTAAGTCAAATCTGCGAATATGATATATTATTAATTAGCTCATTGTTTCTACTGCCATGCTCACATATCTCTAAGAACAAATATATATATTTTTCTTAGTTTGAGCATTTTGCATTTATGCATTAGTATTAAGTTCATGTATTGTAAAAATTTTTGTTATTTGAGAATCTGGATATATTCTTTAAAGTTCTAATTTTATTATAAGTTTTGCATAGATTATCTGGTCATCCTATATATTTTTCCAAATGTTTACACTTTGTATCTTCTCCTTCAACTCTCTTGACTATTTTTATTGTTATTTAATTTCTTGTTATTTCAGTGACAAAGAGGGGGAGAAGTATTTAGTAAGGGGGAGTGATTATTTTGGTATGGGGAGAATTATTTGTTATTAATTAATGATATTTATGTTTCATGTTGATATTGTTTACTTTGTTTATGATCATTTAATATTCATTATGTCTGCTAGTTGTTTTCCACACTTGTTTTTCACAGGTATGTTTGTTTAAGTGTTGTGATTACATGATTGGTAGATCGTCATGAGATCAAAGGCAAAGTCTATGTCTATGTTTGTCGGTGTGGGTTCATAAGTATAGATTTTATTTTGTTTATCATGAGGATATATTTGTAAAACATGATTTTGTCTCAAAAATGCCTAGGGGGAGATTGTCAGAACATTTGTTTATTAATGACATGATTCTGATAAAAAATCATATTGAGAGTTGTGTGTTTTAGATTGGATTATTAAGTGTTTAATGGTAAGAAGTTTATATGTAAAATCAAGTATAAAGTAGTGAAGATGGAAAGGCAATTGGATGAAGCAGCAATGTAACAAAATTTTATCTTCACAATTATGTATTCAGCGAGTACTCGAGAATCCAAGTTCGAGTACTCGAGATTTGCGCCTTAGCGCAGTGAGTGGCGTGTAAACAGTGGGTGGTCGGCACTATAGTGCATTATGTTGCACAATCAGACATTTACCGAGTACTCGAAGAATTCCTTACTGAGTACTCGAGATTTGATTTTCAGGTACTCGAAGTTGTCAATTATAGAATTTTTGGAAAGGTTTGTACTGATATGTAATAGACTCCTAACCACTTTAGGAAGTGATTAAAAGGTTTTATTGGTATATTATACTATTATTGGTATATTAGTCTATTTTTCGAAGACTTAATGGTAAAAATAGGAATCTTGAAAGGAAAATGATTCTTATCACTAATCGAAGACTATTATCTATTTATATGAGTTAAACCAAAAAGAAGTGTGTGGCTTTTGTGAGATCTCTGCAATACTTTCATATATCAGATCTGTCTGCAGAGAGAGGGAAAAAGAGATAGCTTGATTATTCTATATTAAGGGTTTATTTAGGTTTTGATGATTATCAAATTGTGTTATTACATGTGATATCTTTCTCCACAATTGGCTGATCCGTTGCTGAAAAATCATCACACCACCTATTGCAACGTGATTGTATCGATCCATTGAGAAACAGAGCCGTCAGAGTACGGAGATCGGAGCGAGAAGCTTCGTGGTAAACTTACCCGTTAAGAAGCAGAGTCGTCAGAGTACGGAGATCCGAGTAAGAGTTTTGTGGTAGCGCAAGTGATTCAAGACTTTCAGACGTCAAGTTATAAGAGGCATGTCATGCCCCAAATTTCTAGGACTCCGAAACCCAAGCCTAAGAGCTAAGGGAATGAATGCGGAAGTAAAAAGAAACGAGAACAAATGACCTTCAGTCATCAAACACCCACAAAAGGGTAAAAATGTTTGATACCCTGTTGTCACGTCCCTAGAATTCCCGAAACTCTAAACTAGAGAATCAACGAATTTCCAAGGGATGACGTCAGTCAAACGACCTCTAGAGTTAACAATAACAAGAAAATACATGGAATAACAATGAAAAATATACTCCATGCCTAATCGAATACTAGAAACTCAATAGTATCCTCTGATACCAAACTGACACATCCCTAAATTCCTAAAACACCCGAACTGGGACATCCAAGGGATCCAAGATGTGATCCTTATAATGAGCAACCAACTAAGATATCATTAACCATGAAAACGTATGGAATAATGATAAAAACGGTATATTTCATACCCAATAGAATGATAGAACAAAGCAGCGGAATCTAACGAAAATCCGGTAGAGTTCCGTTTGTAAATGGAACATTCGGTCACCCAACCACTGCAGAATAACCTGCCAAAAACAATTCGATAATATCTATGGCTCACAGGCCCAACATTCATCAATCCTACTAGGGCTGAGGCAGTGGAAAAAAACACCGCTACCCCTACACAACCCTCTATAATCAATAGAGCCACAAATGCTCGAATAAGAATACAGAAATGCACATGGCAGTGTAGAATATATACAATAACATCCTGAAATAATAAATACAGGAAATAAAATATACACCAATAGGGATATGCCAACAGACTGGCTCCCAAAAAAAATATATAACAATCCCATACAAAATGGGTAAAGAAACTGATAGCAGATAACTATCATCCCCCAAACCAGTTATGTTGCAACTGTAACCGCATCACCATGCGCAACTCTAAAACCTGTAAAAAGAAAAATAAAAGGGAACTGTCGTTGCACCGCATGCTGTCGTAGCCGTAACATTTCCTGCAACCTGGCGTGGAATACCAGGGGGCGATGAAATACCCCTGCGAGCAAATAAGCTCAGTGGGAAAAATAATATTCTAACTACCACATCCTCTGATAGTTTAGGTAATGCTAAACCATCCAGTAAGATACCTAGCCCACAACATAAACCAGCCACGAAGACCCAAGGCACGTACTCATATGCTACCGTAAACGAGTATACATATCGGGGATATATATATATATACATATAGATATATATATGTATAAGTACACAACATGAGTCTCTAAGGTACGACTAAGAATCGTACTCCAAGTACCAACACCGATAATCTACACTACTCTCACCAACGTACTCTAGATGCATGACACTCATGTCCCATCTAACAAATCATCAAGCGCTCACGACGCTAACCACAAATTCCAACAGAGGGAAAACACACTCGCCTTTAATATCCACAGGGATCGAAATCCACCACTAGTACCAAGGAATACTCATAACTCACTCCCTAAGAACACAGGAGGAAAAACACTCACGTCCTTGCGTACTAACACAATTGTCATCTATATATATATATATATATATATATATATGTACAATATATATATAAGAAACATCATCTCATTCCTAGAGAAAATCTATACCTCAAGGATGGAATCACTTCATCATATCACCATACGAAAATCTTAAAATACCATCTCCAACAAGGTCAATAAATCACCAATACTCTCACTATGGATAAGGAACGCTAAACGGTCGAATCTCGGAGAGTACCTGAACACTACTCTCATGAAAACCACATAAGAGTCAAGGAAGCAAAGCAAGGGAAAAAAAGTCCCAATACAAAACCAACAGATAACCGAGACAACATCGTCAAGGTTAAACACCACAAGTTCTTAGGGAAAGCACCCGAACAAAAGAAACCAATCCACTCAGCATCCATGTCCCTAACTCGTGTAACAAATCAAATCACCTAGGTGGTGACATCAACAACTAAGAAGAAGTGAAAGGCAACACTATATGTGTGAACTGAACAACACCAAGCCTCATGCCCGAAACTTAGAATCAAAGGTAAAACAAGAAACCACCTTTCAAAATTCTACAGGATGAGATATTGAGAAAGAAGTCTCGAAATCTCAGAATATCGAGAAGAGTAATAAAATAGTTTTTCTTTAAGAAACCACACAGTAAAAATGACCGTCTTGCCCCCGGTCTCCGTCAGTCGCCATCACCGGCTTTTAGAAGTTAAAAATATTTTTAAAGAAGATCCTAAGATCATTTTATAAAGTACTAAAACTTTTAGTTGCTATAGGGATAGGCGAAAACGGGTTTTTCCTTTTAAATACAATTAGTTTGCTTTCAAAACTTGAAAAACTCCGTTTCCAACAGACAGCCAGATAAGAGTGACTATAACTCCAAGGATTCCTATAATGTCCAAAAGGACAATGAAAGAAAAACAATACGTTGGACTCACGGAACACAACCATCCGTTTCCAACTCCCCAAATCAAATGACACCACGAGGAAGAGGTTCGGCACCATGCCGTAACCGACGGCTCAAGGAGTGACATACAAGGCAAAAACATATCCTTTAGTATACAAAGGATAGTACAAGAATGCTTAGGAGAATGAACTAAGCACGAGAAAGAAGACTGCAAAGCTACAGTACCTCGAATACTTAATGAAATCACTTTGACCCCTTAATATCATAAAAAGGGAAAACTAGTGGCTGATACCATGGAACTAACTAGTTTCAATCAATACCTCTTCCAATTCATTATAACCTCAATTTCACATTTGATTCTAACTCTCTAAATTACTAATAGAATCAAGAGACCATTGTCACTCAACTAAACAGGTTCAATCACAACCCTCGTCTAACCGCACTCGAAACCTCAAAAGTACGATACAGGACACATCCCTCTACATGGGAAAGAACATCAAGGGTCAGTAATTTGCAACCAACCAAAACCACAAGACTATCACCCGCCTTCTCAAGGCCTCAACTCTCAATTGATACTAGAATCAATCCCTGACCTCAAATCTCCAAAGAAGTCACTATGCCAATATACTTAACCTCCTCCAAGGGTACAAAAGTATACAATCACAAGAATAAAAATATACATTTCATTATACTTTATTAATTACTGAATGTAATCATTTTCTTTCACATTAATCATTATCAGCTGATCATTTTATAAAGATATGAATTCATTTGCAATATTCATACTTAACATGCTCCAAAATTCACAGGCAATAATAGCACATAATAACCTGCTCCAACAATCCACATGTAATAATATCATATATACATGTCAAATGAAATCACATAATGCTATACAAGGCAATGTGACTCATAAACCTCATGGCAGAAACCCCATGAAACACTCTTTGCCCCAAAATAGGTTAACGAACACGCACTCACTCATACTATGAGTAAAGAGTACCGCACTGATTCTTCCCAAGTGGTTGCGAGCACTCCACTTTCAACAAGGAAGGCGGTTTGTACGAGACGACCCGTACCAAAAGATTCGTAAACACGAATGCACGAGACGACCCGCGACTTCGAGAATGAGATGAATCACCCTATACCCCATTCACGGCTCATTATTTCGTAAGATGGGAACACCCCCTGGCCAGTTGTTGCGACGGTTCGACACAAAGACATCCATACATGATTAAACACCCCACATATATCAACTCAATATGCATCTAGGGCCTCAATGACAATCATGCCTCAACATAAATATGTAATTCATCATATTTATGAACATATCCACATGCTACCACATGAATCCCATAATCTCTTTCACATGCGTTTAAATCAATAAAACAGTAAATCACGACAAACAATTATATCACATAATCATGCTTGCAATTCATCAACTTATACTTTAATTCACAAGTATACAAGTTCATTCATTTAAACATGATTTTAATTCACTTAAAGCAAATAGTCCACGTATCGTAAGGGGAACCTAGCATAACGTCTAAGTTTTCACGTCTCTCACGTTCACATATCCCCTAACACAGTCAAAAGGAAACTAAGCCACCTATTATCTTTCAATTCAAATAGGTATTCACTTAATTTAGCAGGAAAATAATTTAAATAATTTATCAAATTAATTCCTAATCTCTGTCTCGATTATAATCCAATTATAGATATTTAAATTCACAATTTAATATATCTATATTTAAAATAAATACGGGTTTGCATACCCAAACCACGTCAATGATACGGAGTGAGAATAAAATTTCTCACCTTAATTTACGCCTACAGAACAGCCCGAAACGGCCCACCGTGAACAGTGTCGGCGCCCGAATAGGGAGCCCGCTGACCAAAGTCACCCGAAAAATATTTCGAATATACCGAAACGTCCGTCTCGACAACCTATACGATATATATGAAGCCCATTAGCAATAGGTTAATCAATTTGGGTAAATCTAAAATAACCCAAACAAAAATTATAACATATAAACGCGATTTCCCGACAAAGCGCTAAACGGAAAATTACGAAATTTTATTATGATGAACACTAAGTCAAAACGAAGCTACTCACCAAAAATCGTGGCCATCGGCCATCGGAAAGCCGGCTAAATCGGTGTCGCAAAATCCGGCCAGAACAGTCCCTTTCGCACGTCTGCTCCACTGCACGCCACCACTCCGCGACCACCAGAGCACCACCCGTCGCCATCGTCTCTGCAAGTCGCCCTCTCCGGCGAGCTTCCAGCAATTCACGTCGCCGCTGGTTGCTCTCTCTCTCTAACCGAGTGTGACCCTAGCTCCTCTTTCTCTCTTACACTCATTCTCTCTCTCCCAATCAGTTGCGGCCAAGAAGAAAATGCCACAGGGGGTGACGCGCAATGAAGAAGAGAGGAGAAAGAGCTCGTCGGGGACGAGAACGAGAAGGAGATGAAGTACAGATTGATTTGGCCGCGCGTGTGTATTGGTTGAATTCATTTCATTTTAATTTGCCATTCACTAATCCTTTCTTTAATCCTCAAATTGATAGGTAAAATAATGTACAAAGAAAATAAGTGATGGTATAAAAGTGAGGCCTAACAACCTGATCCATGCCCAAATCCATGACACTTGATTTCATTTCATCATTTCATTTAATTTACTATATACATATATGTATATAATAACTATATGTATGCGGTGGTAGATGAGTGAGTTGGTGTGAGATTGTGACACAAGTTCATAGAAACCAACTAACATCTCACAACTTCTCATAAATATTTTAATGACCCCTACCAAAATAAAACTGCAATAATTGCCTCATAACACATCCTTACGAATTTGAAAAATCATCGTGAGCCCCCCAAACGTAATCTTGCAAACCCGGAATAATAACGGGACGCCCAATAAACAATCTCAATTAAATATATCGGAATAGGAACCTAAACGTCGGAACACTATAGGTCGAATAAACTAAACGTCTCATCGCTCCGTCAAAACTCCAAACACTAAATGTCAAAACGAACCCGCGTAATCGGTAACAAGAATTCACGTAGTGTCATTAAGTCAACTTTAAAACTAAACACGAAAAATTTAAATGCGAAATACCAAGGATAACCAGGATGTCTTGAACAAGTGACGTCATAACCAAAATTAAATCAGAAATAATTTCAGGAAAAAGGACAATAACACGGGGTATTACAAGGAAAGTCAGAGTGATTTTGTAAGTCCTAACGTCATAGAGTCTGTGTACTTCTTGATTCATAGTGGATCGATACCAGAGGGTATCCGTGATTTTTACTTAGAGTGTTTCCAAGATTTTCCATGTAAAAATATTAGTGTCGTCTCTACTATATTTTCTACACTTATATTTATTATTGCGTGGATTATATTGTGATAGAATTGAATTAAATTTGACGATTCCCCAATTAATGTTTTAATTTGTCAATTAATTCATAAAAAATTTATTCACCCTCTTCAATGCATAGTTTACTGTCTTTTAAGTAATTTCAACATGACATCGTCAAACATCAAATATCAAATAGCAAAATATAATATAAAATGGTAAACTGAATTAAATGGGATATGTCAACTCTTATAAGTTCTAAATAAAAAAGTTTTAAATTAAATAGCTGAATTAATGGAGGTAACTATTTCAAGATTAAATCCAATAAAATTATGAACTAAAATACTTTAATTTAATAACCAAACAAAAGAGAACATATGAAATGTAATGTAAGGGGTTTTCTTTGTTCTTTTTTGAAAATTGCATGACATCACCTTTTCATTGTGTTTCATAGGTATTCGATCATACATTGCAGAGGTCATATGTTGAGTTCCTGAATTCGTTCCTCCAATTTGGGGACTTTTCATTCTGAGGCCAATCGTGGGTGAGTGTGTTTGTTGGTCCTTGGGACATTCCCATCGAGCCAGGTGTTTTAGTTTCGTGCCGATTGTCATTTATCTACATTTGGTAGCTTCACGTATTACTTTAGATGCACGGTGTTGCGTTTTGGGGTAGTTTCGAGTTTCGAGTGAAAGTTGGAAGCCTTTGTAGAATTTTTCGCACCAAGGGGGTAGGAGACCTACTTGTTTATCCAGTTCCCAGCCGTAGCTTCTCCCTGTCTCTTCTTATTTATCTTATGTTTTTCGCTCTTCCTTGTCAGTTCAATTTGACCTTGGAGCTGGAGTTTGGTTTCCCGGTCAATTCATGGACTTTCATTTAGTACCACATTCGATAGGTGTTGTTCATTTTTAATTTTTTTTACTGGTTTAGATCTACGTATGTAACTTTTTGTAGGGGAGGTTAAGGGTTTCATTTTAATCAAACTGAATTTTCAACCGGAGTATGCTGGTTCTGGAGGTCACTTTCCGGTGGCAGAATCAAGTCATGTCGTAGGAGGAAAAGTCACTCCCCACGGAGTGGGCTTTATATCTACAGTCTTAGTTTTGTCATTGGTGTAGCTTTATGACGGTGGAAATCAGTTCAGTGATTTCTCTTTGATTTGCGGTAAGTGTTTAATCCACTTTTTACTTTGATACGTGAGTATGCTAGATTTAATTAATAGTTAAATGCATGTTTATATCGTTAGAATTGTGAATTGGTGATGTACACTAGAGTTGAATTTTAAGAATTGCATAAGTTCATTAAAATTGATTTTCTTTCATATTAGATTGCATGCAAGTGCCTTTTATAGACTTATTGCATGGATTTTTGTAAATGCATTGCATTTCAGTTATTGATATCGATTTTGTGCTAAGGCATTGTCCATGATGATATTTAAGGTGGCATATGACTTTATATTGCATGTTTATTGATTTTATGATTAGATAAATAATTAAGGATAGAGAGCCCTAGTGTGCAAGACCCAATACTTGAGTAAGGGGTAGTCGTGTCTATCTACGGATAAGTAGTCCATTAACAATGAGGTATATATACGAAGGGTTTCAACATCCGTGAGATATGTGTGTGAGCTTCAAAGTGTTGATCAAAGTTAACTTTTTTACTCTTTTTTGATGTAACCATATTTATTAATTTTATTTATTATATATTTATTTTACTTTTATTTATTCATGTATTTATTATTACTTATTTATTCATGTTTATATTTATTTGTTTTTTTATAACATTTTTTTTTATTATAATTTATTTCTTCATTATTTATTATAATTATTTCTTTACTCATTATTATCTTTATCTATAATTTAATTTATTTTGTTTTTAACTTCAGCCAAACACGATTTTACCTACGCTTGGCCCTTACGCTTCAAGCGTAGCTTAGCCTACGCTCCAGGCGTAGGTCATGCGTAGCCCAAAAACTACAAGCGTAATTTTAGCTATTTATAGCAACTTTTAGCTACTGTAAGCGTAGGTCAAGTATAGAAAAATTCATGGAGACTATTTTTTCCAACTTTTCTTCCATTTGAACCCCCTCGACTCCATTGATATGTTTCTCGAAGTTTCGGCTCAGAAAAATATTGTTTATGCCCTCCGAAATGCATTTTTCGCTCAAACTTGGTTCCTCTTCACTACTTTAAGCTTGATTTGAATTTGATGAAGTTTGTTGATGCATTTGTTTGATCACTCTAATTTTCCTAAACCAACCCGACCTTACAAGTCACTCAACATGGTTATTGTCGAGAACATGCCAACAATGAACAATATATAAATGTTCTTACAATCTCCCCCCTTAGCATTTCTAAGACAAAACCTTGTTTTACAAAGATATCCTCAAGAACAATAACATAATATCTATACATATGAACACACATCCACAAACACAGACATAGAGTATCAGTTTGCCCTCATGACGATCTTCTAAGCATGTAACCATAACATTAAACAATATACCATGAATAACATGTGTGGAAAGTAGATATAAACCAATATAATGATCATAAGAATAATATAACAACAATGGAAGCATAATAATGATCATAGACAAAAATAGTCCTTCACCCATTGAGAATATACTCCCCCTTACTAAATACTTCTTCCTCTTCCCCAAATAATCTCTCCCCCTTACTTAATATTTCTCCCCCTTTTTGTCACTGAAATGACAAGCAAAGAGATAACAATCAAATCATATGAGAGATATAAAGGGAAACCCTTAAAATGTAAACATACGAGAAAGATAATAGAGGAGACTCTAGAGAATCTAAGTCAAACACTAAATACTAAGATAAAGTACTCTATAAGATTATATACAGATTCTCGAGTAACAAAAATCTCTACAATGCATGAACTTAATACTAATGCATGAATGGAAAAGTCTCAACTGAAAAAAATATTTTTGTTGTTAGAAACATGTGAGCAAGGCAGTAGAGACAATGAACTAATCATTAATACATCATATTCGCATATTTGACTTAGCTATTATACACACAATAGTGAAGAAAATCAGCACACGTACCTTGTAGTTACAAGCAGTCACAAGGTAAGTTTTACATATCATTTGCATATATGAAAAATATTCAGGTGTAAGCAAACAACTAAGATAAAAGCAATACGTACTAATTCTAATAATCTCTTCACTAAACGTGATGATACTTCAGTCTAAAACCTAAACTAGAAGTCAAATATTTAACTCGGGCATGTTTTCTAATTAAGGGAATACATTTCTTTCTTTTTTTTTGTCTCACAATTTTTCCTTTTGCGTCCCTTCATACATATATATTTTTAATTTTTCTCCCATTTTTATGCGAACACTCAATGCTTACTGAGGCAAGAGGCCCGATTACTCGGATTGGAAAATTAAGATAATGAAATCCATATTTTTACACGAATACTCAATACTTGATGAGGTACTGAGACCCGATTACTCAACAGACGAACCATTGCTCTAAGGGGTTTTAAAGAGACATTCATATATTTCATTATTTTTTTCTCTTTCTTCTTTTAACATTACCCCTATAGTCATGAGCATGCAATAAGTATTCAAAAGCATCGATCAATCTAGCCTAGCTCATGAACCTACATATCACTTCGGGTCAGATGAGAAATATTAACAATTTCGGTAATCATTAAGCTCATCTCCGGAGTAAAACAAGCACCCAAAGTTAATGATTTTTTAAAAATAGTACTTAAACATGTCAAGTGAATAACTTATATCCTTGGGTTAGACTAACACCTCCAATTATCATAACCATAATAAGATAAATAAATATGAGAATATAGTAAAATATGACAACTCTTTGTACCCTTAGCCAAGCTCAACATGCTAAGAATTTTTAAATTATATTTTTTTATTATTTTTGTCATAATGATGTATGCATGAAGAATCCTACTAGTAGCAAAACATGATGCATGCATAATAATAATAATAAAAATGCATAAAAAATGCATGATAATGTATCAATTATAGGATAAAAAATAATGCAAGAAATTTCTAGAATGATAACATGCCACTAGATTTTCTAAGACTCACATGCTTTCGAAAATCTAATTATTTTGTAGAGATGTTTGTCGACTGAGAATCTGTTGATATGTACTCAAGACCTTTCTCAGAACTAAAGTCACGCGCTCTACACGCAGTGTGAGCAACCAAAAATGTACCTCACCTTTCCTAACCCATACTTGTTTAATTTCCGGTGCTCTATTTTCCATCCTAGACAACTTCTTCACCTCTTCACTCAACACCCGAATTTGATTTTCAACATTGGGCCCATTTTTAGTTCTATGTTTCCACTATAATTTCAAAGTTTCTCCTCTTAACTTTGACCACACGGATCGGATGTGACCTTTCACTCCATAGTGATGACATACTGGGATAAACCTTTGAAAACCATTGTTCGAACCCTTATGGAATATAGAGGTAACTGAAGTACTCTCAACAGGTTTTCCGACATAGGATTGAACATTAAGATTCCTATCAGACTTATCTTGAGAAGAACTAGATGCTACTTGGGAGGCCCTAACAAAGGTCGTTTTTGGAAACGATGTTTAAATTAGTCATTGTTCCTTTGAATCCCAACCCCTTTGTATTTCCTGCAGACTTTCCCATGCTCAACATATGATCAAACTTAAGAGTTCCACTAGACCATTTATGGATAGTTGAAGTAGTATCCTTCAATTCCTTTTCAAAACCCCCAATCCTTATAGATTTCTCACTCAATTCCAATTTTAAAGTGTTTAAATCCTTATTGAGATCATCTACACTCTTCAAAGCATGCTTCATTTCTTTTTTCAGAATTAATCAATTCTTTAGACCATTGAGCTTTTTGGGTCTCCATGAGAATTATGGTCTGAGAACTATTGGTTAATTCATCTCTTAGTGACTGTCTTTCCTTTTCAACACTTTTAAATTGAACTATATAGTTTGAAAAGACTTTACTTAGATGTCTATACTTTTTATAAAGTTTGTTGTATGTATCTTTATACGAATCCCGACGATCTTCATTATTCTCAGAATCTTCATCTCCAGACATTGTCCATCGTGTAGCAACTTCTTCAATCTCCTTGATTTGTGTTGCCAATGCAGTAAAATCCTTATACGCATCAGCCCTATCAGACTCAGCAGAGTCACTAGTTGTTCCATCATCTGATCCATCATCCCAAATGACAGTTAGACCTTTTGTCCTTTTCACCTTATTAGCGCACTCTGTAGCTATGTGACCAAACCGTTGACATTCAAAACATTGAGGATTCTTCTATTCATGGTCAACCTTGTCATTCCAATTTTGGATTTTCCTATTTTTAGAATCATATGATTTATCTCCAAATTTTATCCTTTAATCAATTCTTAACCATAAGAAGATTTTAAAAATTCATGAAACTGCTTTATGATCATATCAACATGTCTTGGTCTACTTTTACCCTCCTTATCAGACTTTTTAGGATCCTCCTTCGTGGTTTTTAAAGCTATGCTTTCTCTTTTGTGCTGCTAGACTTCTTAGAGGATTGAATACACATCTCCATCTTATATGATTTTAGATTCTCTTCCAATGCTTCAAGTTTAATCTGTTTGAAACTCATGATTTAAGATATGACAGTAACCTTTTAGCGAAAATGTTCAGGTAGAGACTTAAGAATTTTCTTCACTATGGTAGTCTCGTGAATGAGCTATCCTAGATTATGACAACTTGTTACAATGTCAGTTAATCTAGCCTCAAAGTCACCAAAAACTTTATCCTCCTCCATCTTAAGCTGTTCAAATTATGAATTTAGAATTTGGAGTTTCGAATGTTTAACTTTTGAAGTCCCTTCATGAGTTACTCGGAGAATATCCCAAGCTTCTTTAGCAATTTTGCACGTGTCAATTCTCTTAAACTCACTTGCAGTCACAACATTGTATAAAACATTTAAAGCTTTGGAATTCCAACTAGCACTGTTTGTCTCAGCAGGAGTCCACTCATTTGACGGTTTCACTTTACATTCATTAGTAGTATCATCTTTCACAATGTGAGGTGAGTATCCTACCTCTATATGAAGCCAAGCTCTCGCAACTAGAGATTTCAACTAGGTGTAATTTTAGCCATCAAACAAAGGGGGCCTAGATACGGACCCACCTTCAAGAGGTAAATCCATCGCCTAAGTTCAGAATCTAACCCTAGGTACTTAACCTAAAACGGGGCAACCACGCTCTGATACCAATTGAAATTACCTAGGTGACTAAGGAAAATAGCCTAGAAGGGGGGTAAATGGGATTTTTATGGATTTATTGAGAATTTAAAAATTATTTTGGAAAATTCAATTTTAATCCAATTCTCTAACAAGATAAATCATGCAAAGATTAATCTAAGTGCAGAAAATAAAGCACAAGATTAAACAAAGTTCAACCTTCCACAATAATGAACAAATGGAAAAGCAAAATCAATACTAGTATATAGAAACTCAAGAATTTGGAAGCTAGGGTCTTGCAAACAAAACCCTAAAAAAAAGGAGGAGAAAACTTACCACAATGATTTCAAGAACATCAGCCAAACCACACCAAGAAAGAGCTCATGATCGTCCAAGCATAGAGTGGAAAAGAGAGCAAAAATCTAAGCCAAAACCCTAAATGAGAAAGAGCATTTTGTTTTTGCTGCAAAACCACTTCATCACATGGATTGGTATCAAGCTTTAACTGGAGAGCCCTCAAAGCAACTTCAGCATCATGAACTTGAGTGGAAAGATCATTAAAGTAAGCTTTATTCAGAGATTTAAGAGCATGCTTGAGTAACTTCAATTTCTGAGCAATAATGTACATATATGAACCATGAATTTCAGTATCCCAAATACCCTGAACAATCTCCAAAACGTTAGGGTGAGAAATGAGATGATTATTAAACCTAAATGGAGCTCCCTTCTTCAGCATCTTAGCTTCCAAACTCACAATCATAAGAGCACGGTGAGAAATAGCAACTGGTTCACAAAAAGCTTGAGAGTGAATAAATGTTGAATTCCAAGACTCATTAACCAGAACCCTATCCAACTTTCTAAAATAAATATGATCAATCCAAGAATAATGCATACATGTGTACTTTAAATCCTCCAAAGAGGCCAGCTGAATACACTCACGAAACTCCCTTTTGTATAGTCCCATGAAGAAGATCCACTAAACTGCTCTGAAGGAAATTTGATAGCATTGAAATCTCAAGCAAAAAATAGGGGCTCACTAGCATAAGATTGGGCATCCTGAATCATGTCATACCATATCTTTCTCCTACCCACACCCTCATTTAAGCCATAGACAAAGCCACCATAACAACTGCAAGTACCCTTCAAACAAGTAATTGAAAAAAAGACAATTTGATCAGTTTGAAACATAGGAGCTACGGAAACCCTATACAAGTCCCAACAAACCCAAATCCTACCATTTAAATCTTGATCATAATTACAAATAATGCTCCAATATCGAAAAGTAGCATGCACAATACTATCAACCTTAGTGGCCTTAACCCTAGTCTCCACCAAACAAAAAAGAGATAAGTTGAATGTTTTGATGGTTTAACCAACGTCACACTGTTTTTTAGAGGTATTAAGACCTCGAATATTCCATATTCCAAAATTCATGAGATAAATATAAAGGAGAAAATGAAACTATAAAACACTACCAAACTTGGAAGGGCTTAAAGCACCACCTCTTCGTGTCTTAACACCAGGAATTATCTGCTTGGGAAGCCTCGCCTTATCATTCCCTTTTAGATGACCAACAGTCTTAGAAAGTTTTGGGAGAGCACTATTATCCTCAGTGATAGGTATCAAATATTGACTATTTAAGGCCCCTATATTGCTATTGTTACGTATTTACATTCCATTATCTGGTATTTTTATCCGGTTTGCATTTCTAAGTGTCTTTTAGGAGCTTAACAAAGAAAACAAGTTAACAAAGGTTATGTTTGTTACCACTAAAAAAGAGAAGCGAAATGGAGTTTTGATCCATAGGAACAAAAATTGTTCGAAAATATGAAGAATTGTAAAAAGTCAGATTTTGATATTTCGGGCCGAAGTTGGACGCATACATCAGGCGAAATGTTCAGCCAACTTTGGACGCCTATATCTTAGTAAAAACAGGTCCAAATGGAGTGATTCTTGAGCCTAACATAAGCGCTTGAAGTCCTCTTTCCAACAAGATATTACAGACATCTATCCAATGTGTGTAGCTCCAGTTATGATCAAAAGAGTCAGACATGTCTGCAGGAAAAGGCTGGAAATTTCAGATTCGGGCAGAAATCCTAGTTTGACCCGAGTGGATCCGTTTTGACTATGATGACTTTGGGTTCGACCCCACCACCTCTAATCACATGTTTTAGACATATTTTACATCAGATTGATGCGTTTGGCTCAGTTTTCCATAAAAGGGGAATCCTAATCCAAACGAGAAAATTATAATGAAACTAGGATTTCCCTCAGCTTTGTCTATAAATATCAAGGTCTGGACCAGATCTAAATAGCTTACAATTCCATAATTTTCAGAGCACTATCTATGGAGATTTACATCTTTCAAAGAAGGGAGCCATTCAAGACCTAGAGATCAAGATAAGACGACCATAGAGAGCAATTCTACATCAACGAGGCAGTCTCGTTCTACCATGAACAACTAATTCGGTATCTAGGGTTTTCTAGCAAAACCCTAGCCAAGTAATGTAATTTTTTTTATTTGTTTTCAATTGTAACGAGGGGAATATGTGACCTTACTTTGATGATTATTGTAGATGAGTGACCATTTTTATTCTTGACACAAGATCTTATATTTGTTCTAAATTTTTGTCTTAGATTGAATGAATATATTATCTTACTCAATCATGATTATTCACTATGGGCTAGATCTCGGATGTTTAATTATTGATTTTCTACACAATGGTGCTTAACACTTGAAACCCTAGGTTTACACAGGCCATGCCTCGATGAGGTGATATAGACATTTTTAGATTAATTTCATAATATATTAACATATTAGAGTAAAGTGCATGGCGTGTACTAGTTACACTCTATCCGGAGATGGGTTGTAGCGAATCCGGTGGATAGTATTGTTTTTGGGGACGTATTCGACTATATGCGGTACGACCTGATTCACAGTTATGGATCGCCCTCTTGCAATTGAGCAAGTAGATAGCTATGTTATGCGGTTAGTGGTGGAGTATGAAAACCTTAGTTTTTCTCTACAGTTCTTTTCTTAATCCATCTTTTCTTGTTTTCTTTAGTTAATTAGTTAATCAATCACAACCTACAAATCATATTTTTCTATCAATTTAAGAGTATTATTTTACAAGAATTCAGAATACGACCTAGTCTTTGTGGGATCGATAATCTTTCTCAAGTCAAACTATATTACAATACGATTTGTGCGCTTACGATAGGTAAAACCTAAGTTGTCGTAAGGGGTTGTTTTGAACTATTATTTTTATCACCCCTAACAGCACATCAAGTTTTTGGTGCCATTGCCGGGGATTAATAGATATTCTGAATTTTAGTAATTTAGTATACTTCAATTTTTTGTATTGTACACTGTATCTAAAGTTGGATTGTGTGTTTTTGGGAGGTACACTGAAAAGCGCAAAAGGAATCGGCGGAGCAGTGACAATTGCGTCGTTGGTCCACTTGTGAGTTATAGTGTAAATTAATTTTACGCATAATTTTAGATTTCTTTTTCTTTCTAACTAAGTAGTTTAGAAGTAGTTAGTTTTTATTTTAAAAAAAAAATATCTGCATTTTTCGTCTAAACTGGTAGAAGTCCTATTTTCGCAAAAGAAGAAAGGTTTTTGAGTGGAAAAGGGCCAATAAACAAAACTCACTGTAACACGGTGAGCCCAATTGATTTTAGGCTGAAACACATCTTTTAGGACATCTAAAATACAATTTTGTGATTATCAGAAAAAAAAATGTATAATGGTTATACCAATTCGGGGAATATTCCATATTGTAATTCATACAACCCGGATTGGAGAAATCATCCCAATTTCCAATACCAACATTCATACAACCCGGATAGGAAATTCATATAAAACATTCAATGAGGATCCACGATATTTCGATTACGGATTATGGAATCGATCGTACAGTCAAGATTATTATCCTCAACCATCCAATCAATTCTAATTTGAAGAGTCAAGTGCATATTCATGTCTGGAGCCATTATCTTTTGAAAAGAAATTCTAAGCAAAATTGAGTAAAATCAGAACAACCACCCGTCCGGAGTTACTATCTTCTGAAGAAAAATTCATAGCATCTTTGAGCAAAATCGAGACCCCTCGAAATTGTGAGGAGATCACATACAATGGAGATCATGCATACTTTCCGAACACTAAAAATCGTCAACCAAGTTTCAATATAAGTCAACAACCATTCAGTACTCAGGATTTTCAGTCCAATAGTACCCAATCATTTCAACCCTTCAACCAAAATCCACCCCAGTATAAAAACCAAAATTCATCATCTTGACCACCTAGTTTTGAGGATAAAATTCTAAGCACCTTCAGAGAGTTTAAAGATCAATCTAATCAGTTTAAAACTCAGTTTAATAAGTTCCAAACATCCATCGAATTGCTGGACTCTCATATCCAATTGATAAACTCTCATTATAAAGCCTTGACTAAGGTAGAAACCCAAATAGGGCAACTAGCTGATACATTAGTGAGAATGGAAGAATTGCCAAATCAAGTGGTAGATAATTTTAAAGATAGGGAGGACAGGTACAGTGAAACAGAGGAAAAGTTTGAAAGTGAGAGTGACATATCATAGGAGGAGTGTATGCAAACCATTCATTTACCACAAGAGCCAAAAGAGACACCAGATGAACCTAAAGCAATATTTACCCAATGTCTCGATGAGTTACGCTTTGAAGATAAATAAGGAGAGGATGAGTACTGTGTAATGGACGGGATTGATGAGGTAATAAAGGACTCATTACCTTATTCGTTGATAGAAGAATCGTTGGACATAAATACTAAACATGGGATGACTGTAGAGCATGAAAAATGAGAGAAAGTATATGACGATTATTATGTGCTTGATATATTGTTCATTACTAAATATTCATAGTGGACACCATTGACTGATTGACTTGCCACACTTCCTCCGCCATGTGGTGGAAGTATGGAAGAGAGGAAGGGTGTTGGATAACCCTTTGTGGAACTATCGTGCCAAACACATTAAACATTGGTCCTAGGCTGTGAAAGTTAGTTTCTAGCCTCGGATTGTAGAATAGGATATCATTTAATTTCTGCAATTTCAATTCGTATGATTGTAGGCCCTTAAGGCCAAATCATTTTTATTCTAAAAAAAATAAAAAATCATTTGTTGTCCTATACTGAGTAATGGTTTCCAGAAAAGTGATAATTATATTTCTTCTTCCCTTGCTATGCTATTGGGTATTTGTGCTTTGTTGAATATTTTTACAGGTAGCTCAATTCAAGTTTGGGTGGAGAATGGACGTGAAGAGAGGAAATTGCGGAACTACGCTTCAAGGGTAACTATATTCGTTCTCATAAGTATGATGGTGAAGCATGAGGACATGGTTCAATTAAAGTTTGGGGGGAAGGTATAAATGGTTATAAGGAACGATTGGAATTTGTTTTTTGAGAATTTTGAAAAAATATTTATAAACAATTTTGAAATTTTTTAGAGAAATTCTTTGTTTTCATTACAAGTTGATTGAGTTTGTATTTATGATGTATGAAAAGTATGTTATTTGATATTCCCGCTCATGAGAGTAATGATTAGATTGAGTTAGTGAAGTGATGTTGTTTTACATGGGTGAGTGAATTAGTAAAATTGAAATTGAGAAGGACGACATTGACCTATAAGCACATGCACACATTCAATATAGGACAATTAATTGATCTTTGACTATGTAGTTGAAATATTAGCTTTGTCACAATAAAAAAGGGAGAATGGGAGATGTTGTGGTTGGAATGGAAAATATTTGAAATTTTATTTTGAGAAATAAAATGCAACAAATTGTTCTTCGATCTGAGTAACAAGGCCTCCTACCACAAAGTAGCAGAGTGTTCACGTAAAAAAGGGAAAAACTAATGATCATAAATCCCATGGAAGAAGCTCAGGCCCAGTTAATTGGGACTAAAAATTCTCGCTGGAAAGTCTGGAGCTTAAAAAGATAAAAAGGGATAAAGTGGAAAGATAGAAAGGAGTTTTACATGAAAAATGGCAAAAGTTTGATCAATGAAGTAGAAGAAGAGGGATTGACATACCATAGGAGAATGTTCACAAAAACATGGTAGGTTATCTGGATTGAGAGTAAAGAGTAATGAAGTCATTTACTTAGTGGGAACCATTCATGACATGAAGCTTGAGATAGTTATTGTTGGGTAGTGAGTGGGAGTATTTACATTCGTATTATTTTATACATTGTATCATGGCTTGATTTATGAGTATGTGAATGCATGAATGCGTGAAAATAAAGAATAGAAAAGTTGTGGGTAGTATAGCTAACCCTCACGAGACTTCACTCGTCCACTCGGTGTTGTCGAGGGGTTTAAAAGGATTGTTACACGTGCTAAGTGTAATCATCGACTCTCACGAAAGCAAAGGATAAGTATAGTTTAGTATAGGGTAGTTAGAATAAAAACAATCATCACAAGGGAGGTTTCAAATTTTTCCTGAGTTCATTGCTAAGGGACTAGTGTTAGCCCTTTGAAGACTTAGAGGTAGGGGCTTTACCTATGTGACATGGGTAAAGGCCCTAAGGCAGTACCCATGTGCAATGGGGGCTGCGAATGACACTTGGAGTGGCATTGGAAAAGAAGTCAGAAAATAAACAAGTGTTGGAGAAAAGTTAAAGAAGAACCCTTGTGGCAAATGGCATGAATCTACAAAAGGAGGTTATTGGGAATTATTGGGATTTTCCCTTATGACTCCTCAAATAGGGTCAATATATGTTCTGGTCATAGTGGTTTTAGTATATTCTGCATATATAGGGGGGGTGTGAGCTTGACTTTAGCGGGCAACCAACAACCTAGCAAGGCCTTGGCAACCTTGGCTAGCGCATGTGTGGGGAACTCTAATGGCATGTGTAGGCATGGTTTGACAACACTTTGGTTGGCGGCATGGGTCCGTGATGATGGTGCGGTGTTGATGACATTGTGGGCACTTGTGTGCGCGCTTCGCTTGGATAGCCTTGCATCCCATGACCACTATTGTGCTAACTTGGCCATGGGCAAGGATTGCCTTGACTTAGCATGTGCTGGAGTACATACAATGTGCGTGGCTTGGCAAGCCATGCACACATCAAGTCGTGGCAATGCTAACTTGTCTTTGACAAGGCCGTGGCACCATAGATGGCTAACCTCAAAATGCAAGGCGTGGCACAATGCACAACTTGGCATTGTCTTGACATGGTGCAATGCATGTCATGACATGGGCGTGGCTTAGAGCATGCCCAACTTGGTGACACTTGGTGAAAGCAACATGAAGGCAGGCTGAACAAGACCAAGGCATATGTTTGACATAACTTGGTAAAGTGTTGAAATGTCTCAGGACAAAGATACATGTGGCATTCAGACAATGCACATGTGGCACCACAGATCCAAAAATATAGGACAGTTGTGGTAGTTTGATGATTTGGCATGCAGTTGTAACTTGTTGGCTTATATATTACAAGGCTGGCTATGTCAGCACACCTATGGGAGGGGTTGTCTCCCAGATCCTATAAGGGAAGTTGTATAGACAATTTTGTATGCAGTTTATATATGCCCTAAAAGAGATTCAGTAGATGGAGACATAAAGAGTTTGGCTTGTAACTCCAATTACAGAGATATGTGTTTCCTTTATATACTATTTGAGATATAGTAAAAAAGGTTGGAGATGTGAACCTCTATAAATCTCTGTGTATTCTTTACATTGTTTTATATTGCTTGTGTGTTGAATATATTCTATGTGTTGGCATTGTGTATTGTGTTGGTGAGAATTGGATGACTTGGTGTGCACCCAAGGCCATTATATGGCGATATTTTGGTGTTGAAAATTGGATCCTGTGGTAGTTGGTATTAGAGCCCCATTGAGATTCCATGGAAACATTGCGTGAACGTGTGACTCGATTGGAGGCCACGGTGGGTGCCCCGTATTCTGGAAATACATATACTTTGTCTACACGGACAAACCTTTTTGCTATAGAGTTGCAGACTTTACGCAAGGTACTTGAAGATGCAATGACAGTCTTGAATGCCAAATTGGATGCCAAAGTCAATTTGGTGTCTGATGATGTTGGCGATGTTATTGATGTCTTCAAAAGGGAATCTGAAGAATATTGAAGATGATGTCGTGTTACTAAAGAAGGCATGCCACAACATGAGAATTGGCGGTGGTGAAAGTGCTCCATCAAAAATTAAAGTGCTGGAACCTAAGGCATTCTGTGGTGCACAAAATACCAAAGAGTTAGAGAATTTCTTATGGAATGTAGAGCAATATTTCAAGGTTGCTCATGTTCCAGACGTAGAGAAGGTGATAATCACCAACATGTACTTGTCTGGGGATGCAAAACTGTGGTGGCGCACACAGATGGAATATGATGCCAATGTTGGACGCCCCAAGATTGAGACTTGGGATGCCTTTTAGAAGGAATTCCTTCAATTCCTTCTTTCCAACACAACATGGGTTGCAAGGGAATCCCTCAAGAAACTAAGGCCTACAGTCACGGTTCGTGAATACGTAAAAGAGTTCAGTTCTTTGATGTTGGACAACAAGAACATGTTGGAGGAAGACAAGCTATTCAATTTCATGCCAGGGTTGCAGACTTAGACCTAGACAGAATTGAGAAGGCAAAGTGTTAGAGACTTGCCTACAACCATTGTTGTGGCAGATGAGCTGATGGATTTCAAGATTTCGGGTAACAAAGACAATTGCAATGAAAATAAATACAACAACGGAGGCAAAAACAAAGACAAGGGAAATGGTGTTGTCCACAAATTCAAGAAGAAGGGAAACAACTTCAAGAAGTCTTATGGTGCTAAGAATCAGAACAACAACAAACCCAGAATGGAAGCCAAATGAATAAGTCCTAGTGGCACGAAAGCTACATATACTGGTGGTTGTTTCATTTGCAATGGACCACACTGAGCAAGAGACTGCCCAAGGAAATAAAAAAGTGAATGATATTTAGGCTGGAAAGGATGACAGTGATAGTGATGGGGAGACACCAACAAGGGTGAACCCATTCCAACTTCTCAACGCACTAACAATAGCGAAGTCCAAACTACAAAACGGGCTGATGAATGTCCATGGGTGGGTAAAGGGAAGAGAAGTGTTGGCTTTGGTTGATTATGGTGCTTCACACAACTTCGTTGTAGAAAGAGAAGTGGAACACCTTGGCCTCAAGTTATCCCAGAATGCTATCAAAGTAAAGGCAGTGAATTCAGATGTTCAGCCAACCTAAGGCCTGGCCATAGTGACCCTCAAAGTGGGGGAGTGGGAAGATAAGTGTAGTGTTATAGCGGTGCCCTTGGATGACATTGATGTAATACTTGGTATAGACTTCTTCTTGAAGGCAAATGTTACACTGTTTCTACATCTTGGAGGTATGTTCATTTGTGTTGAATCATGCCCATGTTTTGTATCATCTGGACTAAGTTACACTACAAACACAAGCAGAAAGGTGTGTTTTTTGCCTTACAAGTGAAGGACAGGTTACGCAGAGGGGAGTGCACTTACCTGGCAGCCTTGATTAAGATCAAGCTTCATGTGATGGTGAAAGTGCCAGATGCAATAGCAGAGTTTTTGATGGAGTTTAAAGATGTTATGCCACAAAATTTACCCAAGATGCTGCCCCTTAGACGTGTAATTAATCATAAGATCGAGTTGGAGCCAGGAATGAGACCCCCGACTCAAGCACCATACAGAATGATGCCTAAAGAATTGGCAGACTTGAGGAAACAACTTGATGAGTTACTTGATGGTGGCTTGATTCAACCTTCCAGGGCCCCATATGGTGCCCCTGTCCTATTTCAGAAGAAGCAAGATGGATGCATGAGGATGTGTGTGGATTACAGGGCTCTAAAAAGGTGAAGGTGAAGAACAAATACCGAATTCCTAATGTTGCAGATTTATTCAACTGTTTGTCCAGAGCCACTTACTTTACCAAGTTGGACTTGCGATCTCGGTATTGGAAAGTTAGAGTTGCAGAAGGAGATAAGTCGAAAGACGACATGCGTGACCAGATACGGTTCCTATGAAGTTCTGGTGATGCCATTTGGACTCACCAACCCAACAACCTTTTGTAATTTAATGAATAATGTATTTTATGAATACATTGATAAGTTCATTGTTGTATATCTAGATGACATTGTGATTTACAATAATACTCTTGAGGATTGTTTGAAACACTTGAGGTGAGTGTTCTCGCGGCTTAGAGAACACATGCTCTATGTTAAGAGGAGAAATCTAAATTCTGCAGGAAGGAAATCATGTTTCTGGGGCACGAGATGATAGGTGCTCAAAAGTGTCAATTTTCAGCCCCTATCTTACTGTTGTTACGTCTTTTCAATTCATTATTTGGTATTTTTATGCCGTTTGTGTGTTTAAGAATATTTCAGGAGCTTAATGAAGAAAAGGAGTTAAATTCGGTGAAATAACTGGATTTGTGATTCAAGACCCGAGAACAAGGATAAAAGACCTATCAAGGATGAAACATAAGTCAATGATGCAAAAGGAGTAAAGAGGAATGAAGCCGAGAAGAGAAACAGAACAAAGAAAATGAAATACGAAAGTTCAAGGTGGAGAACTACCGAGTACTCGGTAGTACCTTCACTGAGTACTCGATAAAGTGCAAAAGTGAGCGCACTTGCGCAAATAGAGAAAAATGACCAAAACATTTTATGCACTTTTGCCCGTTTGCACAACATTCAGAAACCACCGAGTACTCGGTGGAATTCTCACCGAGTACTCGGTGAGCCATTTTCAGTACAAATTTTTGGTCAACTTCGGGAGCACATTGTTCTATCAATACAGGTTCAAATGGGGTGATTCATGAGCCTAACATCAAGAGCTTGAAGTCATATTTCCAAAACATATTATACACCTCCATCCAATGTGTGTAGCTCCAGATATGATTAAAAGAGTGAGAGGTGTCCTGCAAGAAAAAGTTGGAAATTTCAGATTCGGGCCAAAATCCTAGTTTAACCCGGATTGATCCGTTTTGACCCAGATGACTTTGAGTTCTACCCCAACACCTATATGGACATGTTTTAGACATATTATACATTATACTGAAGGTTTTTGCTCAATTTGGAAGGAAATCACATAAAAGGTGAATCCTCCTTTCGACGGGAAAGGAATGCAATTTAGGGTTTCCCTCACCTTTGCCTATATATACCAAGGTCTACTATAGATCTAAGGGACTTCTCTCCACATAATTTTGGAACTTATTTCTATCCAATTTTTAGAGCACTATTTTTTTATTCATATAATCAAAAGGGAGGAGTCATTCGAGACCTTTAGATCCGGAAAAAACAACATGGATGGCGATTCTAAGTCAACGATGCAGTCTCTTTACACCATGAGCAACTAATTTGGTATCTAAGGTTTTCTAGCAAAACCCTATCCAAGTAATGTAGTTCTTTTATTTATTTTCAATTGTAACGAGGGGAAGCTGTGACCATACTGTTATGATTGATTGTAGATGTGTGATCGTTTTTATTCTTGACACAAGATCTTATATTTATTCTTAATTCTTGTCTTTGATTGAATGAATAGATTTTCTTACACAATCATGATTATTCTAAACAAATTGTGATTTTCCACAACAATGGTGATAATAAAACTTGAAACCCTAGGTTGACACAGGTTATGCCTTGGCGAGTTGATATAGACATGCTTTAGTTTATTTTCATGCATTAGGAGTAGATTAGAGTAATTTAATTGGCATGTACTAGTCAGTTCAGTTATCAGACGAGTTGTCGTAATCCGGTTGACGGTATTCATTTTTGGGGTCGTATTTAGCTATTTGTGGTACGAACTGATTCACAGTTTATGGATCTCCCTTTTGCAATTGTTACATTGATAGAACTATGTTATGCTGTTAGTGGTGGAGTATGGAAACCCTAGATTTTGTTTATATTGTTCTTGTCTTAATCTATCTTTATTGCTTTCTTAGTTAATTAGATAATCAATCACAAAACAACAAACTATATTTTTCTAGCAATTCGAGAGTATTATTTTATGAGAATTAAGAATACGACTTAGTCTCTGTGGGAACGATAACCTTTCCCAAGCCATTTATATACTACAATTGACTCATGCGCTCGCGATAGGTAAAACCTAGGCCGTCATAAGGGTGCATTCTTAACACATTTTTAGCACACCCCGGAAGACATCAAGTTTTTTGCGCCATTGTCGGGGACTAACGGATATTCTAAATTTTAATAATTTGGTATTTTTGAGTTCTTTTACTTGCTTTATTTTTTTTTATTTTTTTTAAAGTTAGATTGTGTGTTTTGACGAGGTACACCGAAATAAGTGAACGGAGAACCAGAGGAGTAGGTGACCACTGTTTTACTGGATCGTTTGTGAGTTTTACGTGTGTTTACCATTATTGCAAATTAAACTTTACTTTTATTGCTTAATTTATTTATTTATATTTATTAGCATAGAAAAAAAGTGCAATTTTCGTGTAAACTGTCAAAAAGTTCAATTTTCGCAAAAGAGGAGATGTTTTTGAGTGAAAATGGGCCAATAAACAAAACTCACGATTTAAAGTGAGCCAGTTGATTTTTGGCCAAAACATGTCGTTTAGGACCTCAAAACCCCGATTTTGTGATTATCAGAAAAAAAGATGTATAATGGTTATACCAATTCGGCGAATGTTCCATATTATAATTCATACAACACGGATTGGAGATATCATCCCAATTTCCAATACCAACAATCAGGTATAGGAAATTCATATCAAAGCTTTAATGAGAATCCACGATATTTTTATCATGGATTAGGGTATCGATCGTATAGTCAAGATTATTATCCTCAACCATCGAATCAATTCCAATTTGAAGAGTCAAGTGCATATTCGTGTTCGAAGCCATTGTTTGTTGAAGATAAATTATTATCCCAATTGGGAGAAATCAAAGCAAACTCCCATCCGGAGTCATTATGTTCAAATGACCAATTCTTAGTATCTATGGGCAAAATCAAGACCCCTCAAAATTGTGAGGAGATCACATACAATCGAGATAATTCATACTTTCCTAACACTGAAAATCCTCAACCAAGTTTCAATAGAGGTCAACAACCATTCAGTACTCAGGATTTTTAGTGAAATAATACCCAATCTTTCCAATCATATCAACCCTCCAACCAAAATTCACTCTAGTTGCAAAATCAAAATCTGATACCTAGATCAACTGGTGATGAAGATAAACTGATGAACACCTTGTGAGAGAATGAAAATCAATTGAACTCTAATTATCAAGCTTTGACTAGGTTAGTTGATGTTGTAATGAGAATGGAGGAAATGCATAATCAAGTGGTAGATAATTTTGAAGATGAGAAGGATGAGTACAGTGAAACAGAGGAAAATTTTGAAATTAGGAGTGACATTGCATATGTCGAGAGTGCGTAACCCATTCCGCTACCATAAGAGCCATAATATACACCACTTGAACCTAAAATAATATTTAGCCAATGTCTCGATGAGCTATGTTTTGAAGAGAAACAAGGAGGGGATGAGTACTATGTAATTGAAGGGATTGATGAGGTGATGAAGGACCCATTACCTTATTTGGTGACAGAACAATCGTTGGACATAGGTGCTAAACATGGGATGAAGGTAGAGCATGACAAATGAGATAAATTTTATGATGATTATTATGTGCTTGATGTCTTTCTTGTTGCTAAGTGTTCACAATGGACACCGTGGACTGATTTATTTCCCACACTTATTCCACCATGTGCTGGAAGTGTCGTAGAGAATAAGGATGTTGGATAGCCCTTTGCGGAGTCGTCATGCCAAAGACATTAAACATTTGTCCAAGGTTGTGAATGTTAGTTTATAGCTTAGGTTTGTAAAGTAGTAGGTCATTTAATTTTTGCAAATTTCAAATTTTAGAGATTGTAGGCCCTTAAGGCCAAATCTTTACTGATATTAATTTTGTAGGATTGTAGGTCCTTAAGGCCAAATCATGTTTATTTATTTAAAAAATATATATTCCTTGTGATAGATTGAGAAATGATTTCCGGAAAACGATGATTATATTTCTTCTTCCCTTGTTATGATATTGAGTATTTGTGTTTTGTTGAATATTTATACAAGTAGCTCAATTCAAGTTTCGGGGGGGGGGGGGGGGGGAGGGGGGAATTTAGAGAGGAAATTCTGGAATTGCGGTTCAATGGTAATTATATTATTTCTCATGAGGACATGGTTTAAATTAAGTTTGGGGGGAAGGAGTAGTTTGTTATAAAGTTAGTATAGGGAATGAATTGAAAAAAAATGAAAATTTTGAAAAATAAAAATATTGAAATTTTTTAAAGAATTTATTAAGTTCTTCATTCGAAATACGTGATTGAGATTTGATATGAGTTCATTTGTGTACATGTTATGACTAGAAATGTATTATGTATACAACTACCCCACTTATAAGTATGTAATAGTTTGATTAAATTTAATTTTTAAGACGTGGTCTAGAAATGTATTGTGTACATGCACACATTCTTTATGGAACAACTAGATGACCTTTGACTATGTAGTTGAAAAAATAGTTTTGTTTCAATGACAAGGGGATAAGGGGAGTAGATAAAAAATAAAAATATATATATATATGAAGAAGTAGTATGGATAAAAGAAAAAAAATGAAAACGCAAAAAGTAGTTATTTGATCTGAGTAACCGGGCCTTGGTATCACCAATATCATTGTTCGCATAAAAAAGGGAGAAAACTAATGAGCATAAATCCCATGGAAGAGGCTCAGGCCAAGTTGGTTGGGATTAAAAATTCTCGCTGGAAAATACGGAGATATAGAAAGACAAAAAGGGATAAACAAAAATTAAAACAAGTGATATTGAAGTTATGTCATGGAAAAACTTAATCAATGAAGTAGAAGAAGGGAAATTAGTCTATCAGAGAGAATGTTCACAAAAACACGGAATACTGTGTGGATCGGCTGTAGAAAGTAGCAAGTTTATTTCACCACTGTGGGGACAATTCTTTTAAATTTAATTCATGAAAATTGTTACTTATCAGTGAGTGGGGATAACTTGTATGTATTTTATTATGATGAAATTATAGCATTTGCATGAATTAATGATTATTTGATATTATGAGCATACAAGAATGAAGAATGGATAAGTTGTGGGTAGTATATCCAGTCCTCACGAGACTTCACTCGTCCACTCGGTGTTGCCGAGGGGTTTAAAAGACATGTTTCACATGCCAAGTGTAATCGCCAACCCTCACGAAAGCAAGGGATTATGTTAGATTAAAAATCATGGCAAGGTAGTTTTCCTGAGTTCATTGCTACGGGACTAGCAATATATAAGTTTAACGGTGGGATAGGTGCTCAAAAGTCTCTATTTTAAGTCCCTATCTTACTGTTGTTACGTCTTTACAATCCATTATTTGGTATTTTTAAACCGTTTATGTGTTTAAGCATGTTTCAGGAGCTTAATGATGAAAACGAGTTAAATTCGGTGGCATAACTGGATTTATGATTCAAGATCGTTTGAGAGCCAAAAATATGGATAAAATACCTATAAAGGACCAAAGATAAGTCAATGATACAAAAAGAGTGAAGAGGAATGAAGTCGAGAAGAGAAACGGAACAAAGAAAATGAAATACGAAAGTTCAAGGTGAAGAACTACCCAATACTCGGTAATGCCTTCACCGAGTACTTGGTAAAATGCGAAAGTGAGCGCACTTGCGCAAATAGAGAAAAATGACCAGAACATTTTACTCCCTTGCACTCGTTTGCGCATCATTCAGAAGCCACCGAGTACTCGGTGAGCTATTTTTAGTACAAATATTTGGTCAACTTCGGGAGCCTATAGTTCAATCAATACAGGTTCAAAAGGGGTGATTATTGAGCTAACATCAAGAGCTTGAAGCGAGATTTCCAACAAGCTATCACACGCTTCCATCCAATGTGTGTAGCTCCAGATATGATCAAAATACTAAGAGGTGTCCTGCAGGAGAAAACTAGAAATTTCAAATTCGAGCCAAAATCCTTGTTTGACCCGGATTGATCCGTTTTGACCCGAATGACTTTGAGTTCAATCCCAACACCTATATGGACATGTTTTAGACATATTATACATTATATTGAAGGGTTTTGCTCAGTTTAAAAGGAAATCACATAAAAGGGGAATCCTTCTCTCGATAGGAAAGGAAAGCAATTTAGGGTTTCCCTCACCTTTACCTATATATACCAAGGTCTGCTACAGTTCTAAGGTATTTCATTCCACATAATTTTGGGACTTATTTTTGTAAATACCTAGACGATAGTAAAAACAACCTATAGGGGTTGAATTGGCTTTTTGTCGATTTTATGATCATTTAAAATTATTTAGCGAAAATTCAATTTTAATTAGTCATAAACCCTAATTCTCAAAATAGATCTATCAAGTAAATATGAATATAAGTTCAAAAATTTAATTAATGAGAACACACAGAGATATTTACATGGAAAACCTTGGAAAGACCCCAAATAAAAACTGCGAATACACTCGAATATCGATGCACTATGAATCACAGAATTTGTACCGACTCTATGAAAATAGAACTTACAACCGCTGTAATTTGATGTTTTTAACTCAACATTTGAAACTCTAGATCCACTCGCGCTCCACGAGGCTCTCGCTCCGATCTCTGTACTTTGACAACTCTACTTCTTAACAGATCAAAATCACCACGAACCCTTCTACTTCGATCTCCGCACACTGACGGCTCCATTCTTCAATGGATCAATGCAACCACGTTGCTATAAACGGTGTGTGAATTTTTTAGCAACTATACCATTCAATCATGCATAGAAATCGTCGATGTAGGAGCACCATTGAAGACGTCCAATAACAAGAGAGAACGTGTGTATCTCTAATCACTCAATAATATATTCTCTCACCATATGTATATCTCTGTAGAATAAGAAGATGAAGCTGTAGAAAACTTGTAGAGAATTCTTAAAGACATGCTTCCTCTTGTTGAAGACTTGGGTATTTATAGACAATGATGATCAAAACCCTATGTTTTCCCTTTCTCGTAATTTCACATCCAAATCTTATGTTCTGGTGAATATAATGTATACTGCAGACACTTTGATGTATATAAGTTGTGGACAAATCATAAAACAAACTCATGGACAAATTAAAAATCATAGCAAAATTTACCCAACATTTTGCCACGTGGGCCTACGGTTCAAGTGTAGGTGGCATACGCTTCAAGCGTCGGTCCAAGTGTACTTCCAAGCATAAAAATATGTTTTCCAGCCACTTTTTGAAACTGAAAGCGTAGGCTTCACCGTAAACATTTTTGTTAAAACAACTTTTCTCTGTAACTGCGCCAAGATGACCCTCTTGAACCCACAATACATTTTGCTTGAAGTGACGGCTTCAGAAAATGTCATTTTCGCCCTCCAGGAGACATTTTACCTCAATATGCCCACTTTCGTGCTTCACTTGTATTCTTCATTACTTCAACGCTTCATTCTGCCTTTGACGAAGCTTATCAATGTCATTGAAACTAAGCCAACCTATCTAACACTCAACATGGTTATTGTCTAGAACATGCCATAAATAAATAATACACAAAAGTGTTCTTACAATCTCCCCCTTGGCATTTCTGAGACAAAACCATGTTTTTCAATATAGCCTCACAAATAAAAACATAATATCTATACCTATGAACACACACCAACAAATATAGATATAAACTGTCACATTGTTTTCATGATGACCAATCTACTAACCACAACACTGAACAAACCATTAAACGCAAGTGTGAAAAATAGATATAAACCAACATAATGATCATCAGAAAATCATAATAACAATGGACACATAATGATCATCATTCTCTCTCTAAGAATAAACTCCCCCTTGCTAAATACTTCTTGCTCTTAATCAAACAATCTTAACCAACCAATCTCTCCCCCTTACTTAATACTTCTCCCCCTTTTTGTCACTGAAATGTCAAGCGAAGATAGTATATGCAATACCAATAAGGTATAGAGATGCAAATAAGTACTATAAGATAAACACCCAGATACAGAACTTTATCAGAACATATCTAAATTCTCAGGTTAACAGAAATCTCTACTATGCATGACCCTAATACTAATGCATGAATTAAAAATGTCATGAATAATATATAAATATATTTCTGTTTTTAGAAATCTGTGAGCAATGCAGTAGAGACAACAAACAAATCATTTATACATCATATTCTCAGATTTATTTCAGTCATTATACACATGGTATAGAAGAAAATCAACACACATACTTTATAGACTCAAGAATGCACAAGTCAAGTTTTGAAAATATATATATAAATATGAAAATTCTCATGTGCAAGCACTAAGGTAAGATGAAAATAATACAAACTAAACCTGATAATCTCCCCACCAACCGTGATGATAATTCAATCCAAGATCCAAACTAGAAGGAAAAAATAAAAGATACTTTCTATTTGTCAAATAATTTCCTCCTTTTCAACTTTCCAACTTTTTCACCATATCCCTTTTTGTCTTTCTAAGCTCCAGACTTTCCAGCGAAGAATTTTAGTCCCAACCAACTGGGCCCAAGCTTCTTCCATGGGATTTATGCTCATCAGTTATCTCTCCTTTTTGGATTGAAGAACCGCTTTTTGCATTTTTACTTTTTATCATTTCCTCTTCTTTCACCATTACCACCACATTCATACACATTTAAAATATATTTCATGCATAGACCAATCTAGCATAGCTCATGAATCTTCAAACCACTTCGGGTTAAATGAAAAAATTACCAGATTCAACAGGCATTACAATCATCACCGAAGATTAAGGTTTTGTAACGTAAAATAATCATGCCAAGTGATCATCCAAAACTATTAGGTCAGTCTGATACATCTACTTCACATATGCATAATGAGACAAGTAAATGTGAAAATAAAGTAAAACATGACAACTTTTGTACTCCAACCAAGCTCAAAAAATTCCCAAAAAATGTTTTTTATGAATTTTTTATTATTATTATTTTTAAATGAATAAAAAGCATGCATGAATAAATATGATACAGATGCATGAATAACTATCAATTCTAGGAAAATAATGCAATGTTTTCCTATAATGATAGATAAGAAGATATCTATTCTAAAAAAATCATACCAATAGATTTCCTAAGACTAACATGCTTTTGAAAATGTAATGGTTTTGTAAAGATATCTGCCAACTGAGAATCTGTGGATATAAACTCTAGAGACACTATACCATCTTCAACAAGATCACTAATGAAATGATGTCGAATATCTATATGATTTGTCCTAGAGTGTTGAACAGGATTTTTACAAATATCTATTGCACTCGTGTTATCACAGAACACAGTCATTGTACCTTGAGAAAAATCATAATCCTGCAACATCTGACGCATCCACAAAACCTGAGTACAACAACTATCAATTGCTATATACTCAGAGAAACACAATTTTGCTTCTTGTTATGCTAAACAACTAAGCAATTTCCAACATAAAAACAACATCCCTGGTACTTTTTCTATCATCAACATTACTAGCCCAATCAACATCAGAAAAAGATGCGATATCAGTATTAGTACCTGATGGATACCATAATCCATAATTCATTGTCCCTTTAACATACATTATAATCCCTTTTATAGTAATGTGAGACTCCTTAGGACTATCCTGGTAACGTGCACACAAACCAACACTAAAAGCAATATCAGGTCGATTGGTAGTCAAGTACAACAAACTCCCAATCATACTTCTATAAAATGTATGATCAACATATTTGCCTTTAGTATCTATGCTAAGCTTGACACTGGTACTCATAGGAGTGCGAGCAACCTTAGCCTTTTCCAAAGCAAACTTCTTTACTAATTCCAAGGCATAACGAGTTTGAGAAACAAAAATCCCATCATTTAATTACCTAACTTGAAGCCCTAGAAAGAAGTTCAATTCACCAATCATGCTCATTTCAAATTCATGTTTCCTTTAATCTCCAAGATAATGAGCAAGCTGATCAGAATTGGAACCAAACACAATATCATCAACATAGATTTGAGCAATAACTGTATAACTCTAAATTTTCTGAATAAACAGTGTTTTGTCCACTCCCCCTCGAGCAAAACCTATTCGTAACAGTTAATCAATCAACCTTTCATGTCAAGCTCTAAGAGCTTGCTTTATCCCATGCAAAGCCTTTTTAAGCCTGAAAACATGACCCGGACAATTAGGATCTTTAAATCATTTGGGCTGCCCCACATATACTTCTTCATGAAGAATACCATTCAAAAATGCAATCTTCACATCCATTTGATACAACTTGAATCCAAGATGACAAGCGATAACAAACAAAATCCGAATAGATTCAAGCCTAGCAACCAGACCGAAAGTCTCATCAAAATCAATACCCTCCATCTTAGGATATCCTTGAGCAACAAGCCTAGCCTTATTCCTAACAATTATACCATGTTCATCCTTTTTATTCTTGAAAATGCACTTGGTACCAATCACATTTATCTCATTCGGTCTCGGCACAAGATACCACACATCATTCTTAACAAACTGCAAAAGTTCTTCTTGCATAGCATTAATCCAATCACTATCTTGAAGAGCTTCTTTGACATTTTTAGGTTCTAAATAAGATGTATAACATGCATATGAGACTTCATTCCTTGCCTTTCTACGAGTTACCATCATCTGATAGACCGATCCAATGACCTTATCCAAAGGATGATTCAATCTAACCCTTGCAGATGGTTTCTTAGAAGGTGTAGGTTGAACATCACTAATTTGATCATGTGATTCTGTAGGACTTGAAGTATCATCATTAACTATATTGTCCTCTTTTTCAACCTTAGAAGAATCATTATCCAATATAAAGAGCAACTCTCCATTTTCCTCCTCAGCAAACGCCGGAGACTCATCTACACATGAGTCATCAATCACTACATTTGAAGATTCCAGCATAGTTTGACTTCTAACATTAAAAATCCTATATGCCCGACTAGTCAATGAATAACCCAAAAATATTCCTTCATCACTCTTAGACTCAAACTTTCCAATAGATTCACGATCTCTAAAAATATAATATTTTGCTCCAAAAACCTTGAAATATTTCACATTGGGTTTCTTGCCATTCCACAGTTCATAAGGATTTTTTAAGGTGTCAGGCCTAAGATTAACTCTATTTGAGGTGTAACACGCTGTGTTCACCACCTCAGCCCAAAAATACCTAGGAACATTCCTACCATGTAGCATAACATTTTCCATTTCATGAATAACCCTATCATTCCTCTCAACTACTCCATTTTCTTGAGGAGTTTTAGGTGTTGAAAATTCATGTTTTATTCCTCTTTCATCACAAAACACTTCAATTTCTGAATTTTCAAACTCCCTTCCATGATCACTCCTTGCTCTAGAAATCAAACAGTCGTCTTAGTCTGAATTCTTAAACAAATCCTCTTAAAACTTTCAGGAGCTTCAGACTTTTCACTTAGAAATCCAACCCATGCAAACCTTGAGTAATCATCCACCATGAAAAAAATATACTTATTTCCTCCTTTGCTCATTGTCCTAGAAGGACCCATTAAATCAATATGCAAAAGCTCTAAAGGTCTAGAAGTACCAATGACATTTGTCTTTTTCAGCTGACATCTGACTTGTTTACCCTTCTGACATGATCCACAGACAATCTCTTTTGCATCACCAAGCTTAGGGACTCTCTTAACAATTTCACTCTTAGTAATTTTTGTTAATTCTCAGAAATTAACATGTCCCATCCGCTGATGCTAGAATTCAATTTCATTTAGTTTAACTCTATTGTACGACAATTCAGAACTATGAAAAATGCAATAGGAATTACTAGTTGAATGCATACCTTCCATCACACAATTCCCAGAAAAGTAAATGATCGAACACTTATCAGGAGAAAAAGTGACATTATGATTATTATCACATATCTAACTTATGCTCAACAAATTAGCTTTAAGACCCTCTACATAAAGCACATCTTATAGTTTAGGTAAACCAGCAACCATAATGGTACCTTTGCCTAGAACCTTCGACTTCTCTCCATCACCAAAAGTGACTATCCCACCATGACACTCCTCGAGAAATCCAAACAATGACTTATCTCCAGTTATATACCTCGAACATCCACTATTTAGATACCAAGAAGTCAATTTGCATGCTCTAAGAGCATTATGAACTATAAAATAGTCTAACTCACCTTTTCTAATCCATGATTTCTTCATC
The DNA here is from genome assembly GCA_963922005.1 of Cornus suecica. NCBI lineage: Eukaryota > Viridiplantae > Streptophyta > Magnoliopsida > Cornales > Cornaceae > Cornus > Cornus suecica. The sequence goes on along the minus strand of OY998238.1, from coordinate 63,882,268 downwards.
TTCAGAGCTACATTCGCCAATTTTGACAAATTCTTCATTTCTTCATTCAACACTCGAATTTGATCTTTAACATTATCTTCATCTTCAACTCTTTGTTCCTTTACTGACTTCAACACCTTCCCTCGCAGCTTCGAACACTTTAGTCAAATGTGACCTCTAACACCACAGTGGTGACATACATGAACAAACCTACGGACTCTATCAGTTAACCTCCTAGAGTATCCAGAGGTAAGGAAAGGTTGCTTTCAACAGGTCTTTTGACATAAATTCGAGTATCAGGATTACAATTTGAATTTCCTTGTGTAGAACTAGTCGCTACATGGGAGGCTTTTACAAAGTTGATTTTTGCAACAACATTCGAATTAGGCGTTACTCCAACAAAACCCAATCCCTTTGTATTTCTTGCAAATTTTCCAACACTCAACATATGATTAAGCTTAAGAGTTCCACTAGACCACTTTTGAATAGTCAAGTTAACATCTTTCAGCTCTTTTTCTAAACTGTCAATCTTAGTAGATTTCTCAACCAGTTCCTTATTGAGATCATCTACTAATTTCAAGACCTGAGTTCTTTCTAGTTTAGATTTCTTCAACTCCTTAACCAACTTGGCCTTTTGAGTCTATAGAAGATTTTGAGGTTGAGAACTATTACCTAATTCGTCTTTTAAAGAATGTAATTCTTTGTCCATGTTAAGACTCTTAGTTAATAGTTTCATGTGATTTTTATGAAGTTGTGCAGTTTTATCAAGTAATTTTTCAGAAGACTCTTGAAGCGTTTCATCACAATCTTCATCATTCTCAGAACCTTCTTCTTCAGACATCGCCAAACTTGAAGTAACTTCTTTAACCTCGTTGCTCTATGCAGGAAACACAGTGATATTCTCAGAATCATCACCCACTTCTGATTATGTCGCATCACTAGTTGATCCATTGTCAAAGTCATCATCCCAACTGACAGCAAATCCTTTGGATTTCTTCACAGTGTTTAGACACTCTGTACCTATATGATCATATCATTGACATTCAAAACATTGAGGTTTCTTCTTTCTAGGATAAGACTCGTCCTTCCTAGTTTAAGTCTTATTTCTACTTCTAAACTCACCCAACTTATATTTAGCCTTAACAAATTTGTTCAACCTCTTAGAAAACATGGCAATATCACTCAAACTCCACTCACTTTCTTCATCAGGTTCAACATGATCCTCCCTAGTTGTTTTGAACGCTATGCTGTTCTCTTTTCTGCCACTAGCCTTTTTAGGGGGATTTTTTAACATCTCCATCTCATAGGATTTTAAATTTCTAGCCAATTCTTCAACCTTGATTTCTATAAAACTCATGACCTCAAATATGATGGTAACCTTAGGCCTAAAATGTTCAGGCAGAGACCTAAGATTTTTCTTCACTATCGTAGTATATAAATTGGCTCACCTAGATTGTGATAGACAATCATCATATCAGTTAATCTAGTCTCAAAGTCGGCCAAGTCAAAATTTAAAGTTTTGATTGTTTCACCTTCGACGTTCCTTCATGAGTGACTTGGAGAATGCCCAAAGCTTCCTTGACAATTACGCACGTAGCAATCCTCTTGAACTCATTCGGAGTTACAGCATTGTATAATGCATTCAATGCCTTTAAGTTCCAATTCGCATTTTTACTCTCGGCAACAGTCCACTCGCTCGACGATTTTAGTCTTGATTCATTGGTCGCGTTGTCTTTCACAGTAAAAGGTGAATATCCTACTTCAACAACATTCCACGCAGTTTCATATAAATATTTTAAGAATGCTCTCATTCTTGCTTTCCAATATGTGTAATTCGAGCTGTCAAACAAAGGAGATCTAGATATGGAACCTTCTTCTCGAGGCATCTCCATCGTCTAAGTTCACGATCTAACCCTAGGTAGTTAACCTAAATCGGGGCAATCACGCTCTGATACCAATTGATATTACCTAGATTATAGTAAAAATAGCCTAGAGCAGGGGTGAATAGGCTTTTTATCAATTTTATGATCAATTTAAATTATTTAACAGAAATTCAATTTTAATCTATCACAAACCCTAATTCTCAATTCAATTCTCAAAACAGATTTTTCAAGCAAATATGAATATAAGTGCAGAAATTTAAATCATGAGAAGACATAGAGATTTTTACGTGGAAAACCTTGGAAAGATTCCAAGTAAAAACCACGGATACACTCGGGTATCGATGCACTAAGAATCGTAGAATTTGTATAGACTATATGAAAACAGAACTTACAATCGCTGTAATTTGCTATTTTTCACTCGACATCTGAAAGTCTAGATCCACTTGCGTTCCACGAAATCACCATACTCTGACGACTCTGCTTTTCAATAGATCAAAATCACCACGAAGCCTTCTGCTTTGATCTCCGCACAAAGACGACTCCGTTCTTCAGTGGATCAACGCAACCACGTTGCTATAAATGGTGTGTGAGTGTTTCAACAACTATACCATTCAATCGTGCATAGAAATAGTCGATGTGGAAGCACGATTAAAGACGTCCAATAACAAGAGAGAACATGTGTATCTCCAATCACACAATAATGTTCTTTCGCCATATGTATATCTCTGTAGATTAAGAAGATGAAGTTTTAAAAAACTTACAGAGAATTCTTCAAGACAGGCCTCCTTTTGTTGAAGACTTGGGTATTTATAGACAATGATGATCTAAACCATATGTTTGCCCTTTCTCATAATTTCACATCCAAACCCTATTTTATGGTAAATATAATGTATATAGCACGCACTTTGATGTATATATGTCATGGACAAATCTTAAAATCAACCCATGGACAAATTAGACATCGTAGCAAAATTTATCCAAATTTTTACTGCATGGGCCTACGGTTCAAGCATAGGTGGCCTACGCTTCAAGCGTACCTACAAGCATAAAAATGTGTTTTCCAACAACTTTTTGAAACTGAAAACATAGGATTAAGCGTAGGCATTTTTTTTAAAATTACTTTTCTCGATAACTATGCCAAAATGACCCTCTTAAACCCACAATACCTTTTGCTCGAAGTGACGGCTTCGAAAAATGTCATTTTCGTACTCCAGGAGACATTTTACCTCAATATGCTCACTTTCGTGCTTCACTTGTATTCTTCATTACTTCAATGCTTGATTTAACCTTTGATGAAGCTTATCGATGTCATTGAAACCAAACCGACCTATCTAACACTCAACATGGTTATTATCTAGAATATGCCATAAATAAACAATACAGAAAAGTGTTCTTACACTTTCTACCCAATTTTTAGAGCTTTGTTTTATGATTCATATAATCAAAAGGGAGGAGCCAATCAAGACCTAGAGATCCGGAGAAGATGACCATGGAGGGATATTGTACATCAACGATGCAGTCTCTTTCCACCATGAGCAATTAATTCGGTATCTAGAATTTTCTAGTAAAACCCTAGCCAAGCATTGTAGTTTTTTATTTTATTTTCAATTGTAACGAGGGTAAGATGTGACCATACTTTGATGATTGATTGTACATGTGTGATCATTTTTATTCTTGATACAATATGTTATATTTATTCTTAATTCTTGTCATAGATTGAATGAATATATTTTCTTACACAATCATGATTATTCTAAACAAATTGTGATTTTCTATAACAGTGGTGGTAATAAAATTCAAAACCCTAAGTTGACAAAGGCTATGCCTTGGCGAGTTGATATAGACATGCTTTAGTTTATTTTCATGCATTAGGAGTAGATTTGAGTAATTTAATTGACATGTACTAGTCAGTTCAATCATGAGATGGATTATTGCAATCCGGTTGATAGTATTCATTTTTGGGGTCATATTTAGCTATATACGGTATGACCTGATTCACGGTTTATGGATCACCCTCTTGCAATTGTCAAAACCCTAAGTTGACATATGTTATGCCTTGGTGAGTTGATATATATATGCTTTAGTTTATTTTCATGCATTAGGAGTAGATTAGATTAATTTAATTGGCATATACTAGTCAGTTCAGTCATGAGATGGGTTATCGCAATCTGGTTGATAGTAATCTTTTTTGGGATCGTATTGGGCTATTTGCGGTACGACCTGATTCACAGTTTATGGATCACCCTCTTGTAATTGTTACATTGATAGAACTATGTTATGTGGTTAGTGGTGGAGTATGGAAACCCTAGATTTTGTTTATATTATTCTTGTCTTAATCTATCTTTACTACTTTCTTAGTTAATTAGCTAATCAATCACAAAACAACAAACTATATTGTTCTAGCAATTTGAGAGCATTATTTTATGAGAATTCAGAATACAACTTAGTCTCTGTGGGATCGATAACCTTTCACAAGCCATTTCTATACTACAATTGACTCGTGCGCTTGCGATAGATAAACCCTAAGCCGTCATAATGGTTCATTCTTAACACATATTTTTAGCACACCCCGATGGACATCATGTACAATCCGCAATGGATGAGCGGAAGGTGAAGGCCATTGTGGAGTGGACTACTCCAACCAAGGTAACATAATTGATATCATTCCTTGGGCTTGCTAACTACTATTGCAGGTTCATCATGGGCTATTCAAAGATGGTGAATGCCTTGACTGACTTGCTCAAGAAAGATACTCCATGGTGCTGGAAAGAGGATTGTGACAAAGCCTTTGAAAAGGTGAAGTAAGCCACAACATCCGAGCCGGTGTTGTGGTTGCCAAACTTTAGCTTTCCATTTGAAGTTCACACGAATGTCTCTGATCGTGCCATTGGTGGGGTGCTGGTCCAGGAGGGACACCCTTGTGCATTCGAAAGCAGGAAGCTTAAGGATGCAGAACAAAGAAATTCCACTCATGAGAACGAGATGACTACGATCATACATTACCTTGAACCTTGGAGGCATTATTTGTTTGAAACCCCATTTGCAGTAGTGACTGATAACATTGCAAACACTTAATTCAAAACCCAGAAGAAGTTGTCCCCAAAGAAGGCGAGGTGGTAAGAGATCCTAGCAGAATTTGATTTTATATGGATGCACAAACCAGGGAGGCAAAATAAAGTACAAGAGTATGTGACTTCACTATCTGCAGTTCACACTGATTTCCTTGAAAGAGTTAAGCGGGAAATCACAGGAGATGTTTCCTACATCAAGCTATTGCAGCAAGTGAAGGAAGGCTTGGTGAGAAAATACTGGATAGAAGATGACCCACTCTATACCAAAGGAGGCAAGCTATATGTACCTAGTGGGGGAGGACTAAGAAGAGAATTGATGAGGGAAATGCATGACACCAATTGGGCTGGTCACCCTCGAGTTAAAATGATGCATATACTGATTGTATGGTCTTATCTTACATGTTTGCCAACTTGACAAGCTTGAAAGAAAGAAGGACGCAGGATTGCTACAATCCGTGCCCATTCCGGAAAGGCCATGGCAGTTAGTTTCAATGGATTTTGTCTCGAACTCCCGAAGGTAGATGGAATGAGTTCCATATTTGTTATTGTTGACAGGTTTTCTAAATATGCAGTGTTTATTGCTGCACCAAATGCATGTCCTGCTGATGTTGTTGCAGAGCTGTTTCACAAGAATGTGGTCAAACATTTCAGGTTGCCAGAGGACATTATTAGTGATCGGGATGCTCATTTCACTTTCCAATTTTGGACGACCCTCTTCAACCTTTTTGGGATAGAGTTAAAGTTCTCCACAACCAATCATCCACAAACAGATAGGTAAACAGAGAGAATTAACCAGTTGATGGAAGAGTACATGAGGCGTATGTAACTACTTCCCAGAAAAATTGGGTTAAGTTGCTTGACATGGCACAATTCTGCTACAACTTGCACAACTCATCAGCAACAGGGATGAGTCCTTTTGAATTACCAATAGGACAACAACCACAAACACCACATGAGGTGGTATTGCAGCAGACTGGAGATAAGTGTCCGACTACTTACAGATTGGCCAGGTCCAGACAAGAGATGATGGATGAGGCAAAAGATAGCCTAGCTAAGGCTGGAAGGTGTATGAAAAAGTATGATGACCAACACATGAGCAGCAAAACTGTGCATAGAGTGCTTGTTCCGAAATATGATGGTCCCCTTGAGGTGATGCAAAATGATTGTTAAAGTTGCTTATAGAGTGAGGCTACCTGATCGCCTTAAGATCCACCCAACTTTTCATGTTAGTTTCCTCAAGCCTTTCCATGAGGACACTGAAGATGAAAGCAGAATACAGACCAAAAGAGCACCACCAGTGATAAGGAAACAATTTGATCAAGACGTTGACAAAATTTTGGCACACGAAATTTAAGGACAAAGCAGGAAAAAAGGGAGGACAAACTGTTTGTTTCAGTGGAATGGTACTAGTGTGCAAGATGCAACATGGGAGAGGGGTGTGACATTATGGCAATTTGAGAAACAGATTCAAGATTATCTAAACAAGCAATAACCAACAATGGTGTCGGGCTCCTCCAGTGGGGGAGGTTTATTAGCCCCTTGAAGACTTGGGGGTGGGGGCTTTGCCTTTATGACATGGGAAAAGGCCCTAAGGCAGCACCCATGTGCAGTGAGGGCTAAGAATGGCACTTGGAGTGGCACTAGTTGGCACTTGGAGTGGCATTGGAAAAGAAGTCAGAAAATAAATTAAATGTTGGAGAAAAGTCGGAGAAACACCATTTTGGAAAATGGCATGAATCTACAAAAGGAGGTTATTGGAAATTATTGGGATTTTCCATTATGACTCCTCAGACAGGGTTAATATATGTTTTGGTCACAGTGGCTTTGGTATATTCTGCATATATAGGGGTTGTGTGAGCTTGACTTGATCGAGAATCCAATAACCTAGCAAGGCCTTTGAAACCTTGGCTAGGGCGTGTGTGGGGAGCCTAATGGCATGCGTAAGCATGGTTTGACAACACTTTGGTTGACAGCATGGGTCCATGATGATGGTGTGGTGCTGATGAAAATGTGGGCACTTGTGTGTGCGTGTCACTTGGCTAGCCATGTGTGCTATGACCACTATTATGCTAACTTGCCCTTGGGCAAGGATTGCCTTTACTTGGCATGTGTTGGAGTACATACAATGTGGGTGGCTTGACAAGCCATGCACACATCAATTCATGGCAATGCTAACTTGTCTTTGACAAGGCCAAAACACCACAAATGGATGACTAAAAAATGTAAGGCATGACACAATGCACGACTTAGCATTGTCTTGACATGATGCAATGCATGTCATGACATGGGCGTGGCTTAGAGCATGCCCAACTTGGTGACATTTGGTAAAAGCAATATGAAGGTAGGCTGAACAAGATCAAGGCATGTGTTTGACATAACTTGGTGAAGTGTTGAAGTGTGTCAGCACAGATATGCATGTGGCATTCAGACAATGCACATGTGGTACCACAGATCTAAAGATATAGGACAGTTGTGGTAATTTGATGATTTGGCATGTAGTTGTAACTTGTTGGCTTATGGATAACAAGGTTGGCTATGCCAAAACACCAATGGGAGGGGTTGTCTTCCAAATCCTAGGAAGGAAGTTGTATAGGGAATTTTGTATGCAGTCTATGTATGCCCTAAAGGGGATTTTGTAGATGGAGACATAGAGAGTTTGGCTTGTAACTCCAATTACAGAGATAGGTTTTTTCTTTGTATACTATTTGACATATAGTGAAAAGGATGGAGGTGTGAACCTCTGTAAATCTCTGTGTGTTCTTTGCATTGCTTATATTGCTTATGTGTTGAATATATTCTAAATGTGTGGATTGTGTATTGTGTTGGTGAGAATTGGCTGACCTGGTGTGCAACCAAGGCCATCATAGGGCGAAATTTGGGTGTTGAAAATTGAACCCTATGACAACTAGCAGTTTGTAAGTTTACAAAATATTGACTATTTTAGGCCCCTATCTTGATATTGTTACGTATTTACATTCCATTATTTGATATTTTTATCCGATTTGCATGTCTAAGTGTGTTTCAGGACCTTAACGAAGAAACAAGTTAACTTTGGTGAATTAACCAAGGTTGTGTTCGTTATCACTTAAAAAGAGAAGCGACATAGAGTTTTGATCCAAGAGACGTATTTCGAAGGACAAAAATGATATTAAACATGTCTTATATATTGATGTACATTCCATAGGAACAAACAACATTCGAAAATATGGAGAATTCCAAAAAGTTGGATTTTGATATTTCGGGCCGAAGTTGGGTGCATACAACAGATAAAATTTTCAGTCAAGTTTGGACAGCCATATCTCGGTCAAAACAAGTCCATATCGAGTGATTCTTGAGACTAACATAAAGAGCTTGAAGTCCAATTTCCAATAAGATATTACATGCCTCTATCAAATGTGTGTAGCTCCAGTCATAATCAAAACAGTGTGACGTGTCTTCAAGAAAAAGCTGGAAATTTTAGAATCGGGCAGAAATCCTAATTTGACCCAAATTGATCCATTTTCACTCGGATGACTTTGTGTTTGACTTCACCACCTCTAAGAACATGTTTTAGACATATTTTACATCAAATTGATGGGTTTGGCTCAATTTTTCATAAAAGGGGAATCCTAGTCCAAGCGAGACAAGTTTAATGCAACTTGGATTTCCCTAAGATTTGTCTATAAATACCAAGGTCTGGACCAGATCTAAATAGTTTTCAATTCCATAATTTTCACAGCACTACCTGTAGAGATTTACATCTTTCAAAGAAGGGAGTCATTCAAGACCTAGAGATTCGGAGAAGATGGCCATGGAAGGCGATTCTACATCAACGATGCAGTCTCCTTCTACCATGAACAACTAATTCGGTATCTAGGGTTTTCTAGCAAAACCCAAGCCAAGTAATGTAGTTCTTTTATTTATTTTCAATTGTAATGAGGGGAAGCTGTGATCATACTGTGGTGATTGTTGTAGATGAGTGACCACTTTTATTCTTGACACAAGATCTTATATTTGTTCTAAATTCTTTTCTTAGATTGAATGAATATGTAAGAACCCTTTTCAGTATTGTTTCTTTATGGCATGTTCTACCCAATAACCATGTTAAGTGTTAGATAGGTCATTTTAATTTCAGCGACCTCTACGAGCTTCGACAAAGGTGAAATCAAGCATTGAAGTAGTGAAGAATATAAGTGAAGGGCATAAGTGAGCGTTTTGAATAAAAATGTCTCCCGGAGGACAAAAATTGCATTTCCCAAAGCCGTAAATTCAAGAAACAATTCTCGTGGAGTCAAGAGGGTCATTTTAACACAGTTGCAGAGAAAAGTGATTTTCATGAAAAAGTCTACGCTCAAGCCTACGCCTACAAAATAAAAAAATGGTTAGAAAGTGGATATCTACGTTCAAGGTACGCCTGATCCTATATCTATCCTATACCTCAGCTACGTCTAAGGCGTAGGGGCTATGCCTAAGGCGTAGCCGTAGTAGGAAAAATTAAATCTTGTTGCAATGTTGACTCTGCCCCATTTTTTATTCTATAATGCATGGACAACTCATACACCTTGGTATATGTGCAATACACTTAATATACATCAGAGATTAGGGTTTGCTGAGTTGGATGTGAAATTACGAGAAAGAGTACACTTAAGGTTTTCCTCAACTATGGTCTATATATACCAAGGTCTTCTACAGATGTGAGGTAGCCTTTGAGCCATTGAGAGATCTTTGCAAATTTTCTACAAATTCATATTCTTCTACATAGAGAGAAAATCGTTGAGTGATTCTATATCTTCTACTTCTCTCTTCAGTTACGGTTTGTTCAATTATGCTTCAACATCGACGATATTATACACTATTGAATAACCTAGTTGCTTAAAAATATACACACCACCTTGTGTAACATGGTTTCTTAGATCTATTTAAGAAATAGAGCCGTATGAGTGCGGAGATCGGAGCAGGAGGCTTCGTGGTTATTTCATTTGTTGAGAAACAAAGCCATCAAAGTACGGAACGGAGCAAGAGCTTCGTGGAGCGCGATTAAATCTAGACTTTCAGACATCGAAGAACAACAAATTCCATCGATTGTATGTACTATTTTCATAGAGTCTGTACAAATTCTCTAATTCATTGTGCATCGATACCTGAGCGTATCCGTGGTTTTTACTTGGAGTCTTTCCAAGGTTTTCCACGTAAAAATATCATGTCTCTCTATTTCTTTATTTTCTGCACTTATATTATTCTTTGCATGATTTATCTAGATAGAGAATTGGATTAAAATTGACTTTTCCGTAATTATTATTAATTTGTCAATAAATCCACAAAAAGCCTAGTTACCCCCCCCCCCCCCCTTCTAAGGTATGTTCATTAATCATTTAGGTAATTTCAATTGAATTAGATTTTGAATTTTGACGATGGATTTACCTCGTGAAGGCAGATCCGTATCTAGGTCCCCATTATTTGATGGCTCTAATTACACGTATTGGAAATCTAGAATGAAAGTGTTTTTGAAATCGCTAGATGAGAGAGCTTGGCTTGCCATTGAGGTAGGATACTCACCACCCACTGTGAAAGTTGTTATTACTAATGAATTTAGGGTAAAACCGTCGAGTGATTGGACCACTGCTGAAACAAATAGTGCTAGATGGAATTCAAAGGCATTGAATGCGTTGTATAATGTGGTGACTGTGAGTGAGTTTAAGAGAATAACCACATGTGAAATTGGTAAAGAAGCTTGGGATATTCTACAACTAACTCATGAGGGAACTTCAAAACTTAAGCAATCTAAACTCCAAATTCTAAATTCACAATTTGACAGCTTATGATGGAGGAGGATGAAATTTTTGGTGACTTTGAGGCTAGGTTGATTGCCATAATAACATGTTGTCACAATCTAGGAGAGCCCATTTCAGAGATTACCATAGTGGAGAAAATTCTCAGGTCTCTACTGGAACATTTTTGGTCTAAGGTTACTATCGTATATTAAATTATGAGTTTTAAAGAAATTAAACTTGAAGAAATCGCAGGGAATCTAAAATGTTATGAGATGGAGATGTGTGCTCAATCCTCTAAGAAGTCGAGTGGTACAAAAGATAAAAGTGTAGCTTTTAGAACCACTAAAGAGGATCCTAGTGAGTCTGATGAGAAGGGTGAGAGTAGACCAAGTCAGTTTGATATGATTATGAAGCAGTTTCATAAATTTTTAAAATCTTCTTGTGGTCAAGAGTTGATTAAAGGACAAAAATTTGGAGATAAATCACATGATTTTAAAAATAAAAAAGTCCAAAATAAGAATGACAAGATTGACCCTAAAAATAAGAAACCTCAATATTTTGAGTGTCAAGGGTTAGGTCACATAGCTGCTGAGTGTTCCAATAAGAAGAAAAAGATAAAAGGTCTAGCTGTTACTTAGAGTGATGGATCAGATGATGATGGTGACTCTACTGAGTCTGATGTGGCTGATGATTCTTAGAATTTCATCGTATTTGCCGCTCAAAGTAAGGACGTCGGTGAAATTGCTGCAAGTTGGGCAATGTCTGAAGATGATGATTCTGAGGATAATGAAGATCATGGGAACTCGTATGAAAATGCAAACAACAAACTTTATGAAAAGTCTGTTCATATGAGAAAGAATTGGAGGATGCTAACTCAACTATCCATAAATGGTCTAGTGGAACACTTCAGCTGAATCATAAGTTTAGTGTGGGAAAATCAGCAGGAAGTACAAAAGGGTTGGGATTCAAAGGAACATTGAGTTATTCAAACATTGTTTCCAAAACAACCTTTGTAAGTATTTGGAAATTACTTAGACGATAGTGAAAACAACCTAGAGGGGGGTGAATAGGCATTTTGTCAATTTTATGATCAATTAAATTATATAGCGGACAGTCAATTTTAATTAGTCACAAACCCTAATTCGCAATTCAATTCTCAAAAACAAATCAATCAAACAAATATGAATATAAGTGCAGAAATTTAAATCTTGAGAACACACAGAGATTTTTACGTGGAAAACCTTGGAAAGACTCAAAGTAAAAATCACTGATATGCTCGGGTATCGATGCATTATGAATCAGAGAATTTATACAGACTCTATGAAAACAGAACTTACAACCCCTGTAATTTTTTGTTCTTCACTCGACGTCTGAAAGTCTAGATTCACTCGTGCTCCACAAACCTTTCGCTCTAATCTCCGTACTTTGACAGAACGTACCATGAAGCCTCTGTTTCGATCTCCGCACACAAACGACTCCGTTCTTCAATGGATCAAAGCAGCCACATTGCTATAAACAGTGCTTGAATTTTTCAGCAACTATACCATTCGATCGTGAATAGAAATCGTTGATGTAGAAACACGATTGAAGACGTCCAAAAACAAGAGAGAACTTGTGTATCTCTAATCACTCAATAATATTATCTGTAGAAGAAGAAGATGAAGTTGTAGAAAACTTGCAGAAAATTCTTCAAGGCGTGCTTCCTCTTGTTGTAGACTTAGGTATTTATAGACAATGATGATCCAAACCCTAAGTTTGCCCTTTCTCATATTTTCACATCCAAGCCCTATATTTTGGTGAATATATTGTATATAGAACGCACTTTGATGTGTATAAGTTGGGGTCATATCATAAAACCAACCCCCGAACAATTTGGATATCGCAAGCAAAAATAACCAAAAACTTGCCGGAGCTACGCTTCAAGCATACCTTCAAACATAAAAATATGTTTTTCAGCCACTTTTTGAAACTGAAAGCGTAGACAATTTTGTTAAAACCACTTTTCTCTGCAATAGTGCCAAAATGACCCTTTTGAACCCACGATACCTTTTGCTTCAAGTGACGGCTTCGGAAAACGTCATTTTCGCCCTCCAGGAGACATTTTTCCTCAATATGCTCACTTTCATACTTCACTTGTATTCTTCATTACTTCAATGCTAGATTCTGCCTTTGATGAAGCTTATCAATGTCATTTAAACTAAACCGACCTATCTAACACTCAACATGGTTATTCTCTTGAACATGCCATACATAAACAATATATATAAATGTTTTTACAATCTCCCCCTTGGCATTTCTAAGACAAAACCATGTTTTATAATATAGCCTCACAAATAACAACATAACATCTATACCTATGAACACACACCAACAAATATAGATATAAACTATCACCTTGCTTTCACGACAACCAATCCTGTAACCATAACACTGAACAAACGATTAAACACAAGTGTGGAAAACAGATATAAACCAACATAATGATCATAAAAAAATCAAAACAACAATGCACACATAATGATCATCATTTTCCCCCTGAGAATAAACTCCCTCTTGCTAAATACTTCTCCCTTTTAATCAAACAATCTCTCCCCCTCTCTCCCCCTAAACCCATTACTCCCCTTTCCTCAATATTTCTCTCCCTTTTTGTCACTGAAATGACAAGGAACAAGAAAAACAAACAAAACACATGAGAGAAACAAGGGAAAGCCTTAAGAAGAAAACATAGGGAAAGGATCACAGTAGATACTCAATAGAATCTAAGCCAAGCACTAAATACTAAGATGAAGTACTCTATTAGAATATATCCATATTCTCAAGTAATATAAATCTCTACAATGCATGAACTTAAGACTAATGCATGAATGCAAAATGCAAAACAACCAAAAATCTTTTTGTTCTTAGAACCATATGAGCAGGGCAGTAGAAACAATAAGTTAGTCATTAACACATCATATACGCATATTTGACTTAGCTATTATACACATGATAGTGCAGAAAATCAGCACACGTACCTTGTAGTCATAAGCAGACACGAGACAAACTTTATATAACATTTGCATATATGAAAAAAATATTCAAGTGCAAGCAAACAACTAAGATGAAAACAATACGTGCTAATTCTAATAATCTTCACACTAATCTTGATGATACTTCAGTCCAAAAACTAAAGTAGAAGTCAAATCATTAACTTACACCTTATTGCTAAATAAAGAAAACACAATTTAATATTTTCAACCTTTTCACCATATCCCTTTTTGTCTTTCTAAGCTCCGGACTTTCCAGCGAGGATTTTTAGTCCCGACCAACTAAGCCCGAGCTTCTTCCATGAGATTTATGCTCATTAGTCTTCTCCCCTTTTTACGTGAACACTCAATGCTTACTGAGGCAACAGGCCCGGTTACTCAGATTGAAGAACTACTTTTTGCATTTCTATATTTTAAATATCTCATTTTTTCTTGTTTTCAACATCACCACAACATTCATAAGCATGCAAAAGGTATTTAAAAGCATAGATCAATCTAGCATAACTCATTAGCCTACATATCACTTCAGATTATATGAGAAAGACTAAAAGTTTCAACAAGTATTGCAGTCATCTCCGAAGTAAAACAAGCAACCAAAGTTTAATGAGTTCTAAAAATAATACTTAGTATGTCAAGTGAACAACTCATAACCTCAGGTCAGATAAACGACTTCAATTCTCACAAGCATAATAAGAAAAGTAAATATGAGAATAGAGTGAAATATGATAACCATTTGTACACTTAGCCATGCTCAACATGCTAATACTTTCTCGATTTAATTTTTTTTTCATAATGATGCATGCATGTATAACCCTAACAGTAACAAAACATGATGCATGCATAATAAAATTAAATAAAATAAACATGAAAAAAATACAAAATGCATGATAATGTATTAATTCTAGGATAAAAGATAATGCAAGATATTCCTAGAATGATCCATATAAAGACATCTATCCTAATGATAATATGCCACCAGATTTTTTAAGATGCATATGCTTTTGAAAATCTAATGGTTTTGTAGAGATGTCTGTTGACTGAGAATCTGTGGATATATACTCGAGACCTTTCTCAGAATTAGAGTCATGTGCTAGACATGCAGTATGAGCAACCAAACAATGCAATTCATCTTTTCTAACCCACATTTGTTTAATTTTCGGTGCTCTATTTTCTAGCCTAGTCAACCACTTCACCTTTTTGTCGATTTTATGATCAATTTAAATTATATAACGGAAATTCAATTTTAATTAGTCACAAACCCTAGTTCTCAAGTCAATTCTCAAAAATAGATCAATCAAGCAAATATGAATATAAGTGCAGAAATTTAAATCAAGAGAACACAAGGAGATTTTTACGTGGAAACCCTTGGAAAGAATCAAAATAAAAACAATGGATACGCTCGGGTATCGATGCACTATGAATCAGATAATTTATACAGACTATGAAAATAGAACTTACAACCACTGTAATTTATTGTTCTTCTTTCGACGTCTGAAAGTCTAGATTCACTCGCGCTCCACGAAGCTTTTGCTCCGATCTCCCTATACTGACGGCTCTACTTCTCCACAAATCAAAATCACCACGAAGCCTTTACTTCGATCTCCGCACACAGACGGCTCTGTTTATCAACGGATCAGAGCAACCACATTGCTATAAAAGGTGCTTGAATGTTTCAGCAACTATACCATTCAATCATGCACAAAAATTGTCGATGTTGAAGCACGATTGAAGACGTCAAAAAATAAGAGAGAACTTGCGTATCTATAATAACTCAATAATATTCTCTCACCATATGTATATCTCTGTAGAAAAAGAAGCTGAAGCTATAGAAAACTTGCAGAGAATTCTTCAAGACATGAGTCCTCTTATTATAGACTTGGGTATTTATAGACAATGGTGATCCAAACCCTAAGTTTGCCCTTTCTCGTAATTTACCATCCAAACCCTATATTCTGGTGAATATAATGTATATAGAACGCACTTTGATGCATATAAGTCATGGTCATATCATAAAACCAACCCCCAAATAATTTGGACATCGCAGGCAAAATAACTAAAAACTTGCCGCATCTACGCTTCAAGCGTAGCAGGGCCTACGCTTCAAGCGTAAGTCCAAGCGTACCTCAAAGCGTAAAAATGTGTTTTTTAGCCACTTTTTGAAACTGAAAGCATAGGCATTTTTTTTCAAACCACTCTTCTCCACAATTGAGATAAAATAACCCTCTTGAACCCACGCTACTTTTTGCTTGAAGTAACGGCTTCGAAAAATGTTATTTTCGCCCTCTAGGAGATATTTTTCCTCAATATGCTCACTTTCATGCTTCACTTGCATTTTTCATTACTTCAATGCTTGATTTTACCTTTGATGAAGATTATCGACGTCATTGAAACCAAACCAACCTATCTAACACTCAACATTGTTATTGTCTAGAACATGTCATACATAAACAATATACAAAAATGTTCTTACAGGGTTCCTAAGAAGCATCTAGTTCTTCTCAAATTAAGTCTGATAGGAATCTGAATGCTCAATCTTTTGTCAGAAAACCTGTTAAGATTAAGTCTCTCTTTACCTTTAGAGTCAATAAGGGTTCAAATTATTGTTCTCAAAGGTTTATCCCAATATGCCATCACTGTGGACTGAAAGGTCACATTCGACCCGTGTGTTCAAAGTTAAGAGGAGAAACATTGAAATCAGAGTGGAAGCATAGAGCTAAAAAAGGACCCAATGTTGAAATTCAAATTCGGGTGTTGAGTGAAGAGCTGAAGAGGTTATCGAGGATAGCAAATAGAGCACCGAGAATTAAACAAGCATGGGTTAGAAAATATGAATTACATTGTTTGGTTGCTCATACTGCATGTCTAACACGTGACTCTAATTCTGAAAAAGGTCTTGAGTATATATCTATAGATTCTCATTCAACAAACATCTCTACAAAATCATTAGACTTTCAAAAGCATTTGCGTTTTAGAAAATATAGTGACATGTTATCATTAGGATAGATGTCTTCATATATATCATTCTAGGAATATCATGCATTATCTTTTATCCTAGAATCGATACATTATCATGCATTTTTCATTATTTGCATGTTTATTGATTTTTATTTTTGTTATGTATGCATCATATTTTACTACTATTAGGATTGATCATTCATGCATTATTATGACAAAAATGATAAAAAAGTTAAAATAAAATTCTTAGCATGTTTCGCTTGGCTAAGGGTATAAATGGTTGTCATATTTCACTCTATTCTCATATTTAATTTTCTTATTATACTTGTTGGAATTGGAGTTGTTTGTCTGACCTAAGGTTACGAGTTATTCGCTTGACATGTTTAAGTATTAGTTTTGGAACTCATCAACTTTGGGTGCTTGTTTTACTTCATAGATGACTGTAATACTTGTTGAAACTTTTAGTATTTTTCATCTACTCTGAAATGATATATAAGTTCATGAGCTCTGCTAGATTGATCTATACTTTTGAATACCTTTTGCATGCTTATAAATGTTGGGGTAAAGTTGAAAAATGATGAGAAGTTTAAAATATAGAAATGCAAAACGTAGTTTTTCAAACTGAGTAACTGGGCCTCTTGCCTCAGTAAGCATTGAGTATTCACGTAAAAAAAGGGAGAAGACTAATGAGCATAAATCCCATGGAAGAAGCTTGATCCTAGTTAGTCGGGACTAAAAATCCTCACTAGAAAGTCCAGAGCTGAGAAAGATAAAAAGGGATATGGTGAAAAAGTTGAAAAGGTGAAAATGTTAAATTATGTGACAATGGGGTATTTTTTTTAAACAAGCAATAAGGTTCAAGTTCACAATTTGACTTCTAGCTTAGGTTTTGGATTGAAGTATCATCATGGTAAGTGAGGAGATTGTTAGTCACTAATTAACCCTAGAGGGGGGGGGGGGGGTAAATAGGGTGTTCAAAAATTATTTCTAACTCTTTTCGAAATTGGAACAAGCTATAACTAATAATCAATTTCTTCAATAGTCAACTGAATGATTCAATTCAATTTATCTAACAACTTATCACAAGACTAATTAGCATACAAGATATTCAAGTAAATATAGCATGAAAATTAATAAAATAAGGAGAAAGAGATAGAGAGATTGACACCGTGAGTTTTTTGAGTTTCGGTAACTCCTACTCCTCGGCTCAAGAACCCCTTCTTGAGACTTTTTCCGATCCTTTCACTATGGCCCTTCCTTAACAGGTGGAATGGCTAACCTTTACAACACAAGCCTTTCGAGCTTGTCTCTCAATCAAGAGAACAACCCTCTCTTGTACTTCACTTGTCCGAGATCACAAATTCGTATGTAATCAATTGAATCACTCAAGAATAAAAACACTCAAAAACCCAAAGGTTTTTTATGGAAGATAAATCAAGATAAGCTCAAATGTTTTTGGTGATTTCTCAATAGCTCTAGATATGTATTCTCAAAGGGTATGATCAATGAACAATATTTGGAGAATAATAAGAGATACTATAGTTTTTTATTTTGAAAGATTTTTGCAGAAAATCAGAATTTGCTTGCTTGGTTTCAATGGCTTTTTGCAGAAACAATTCTATAGAAGATGAAGGCTTTTCTTTCTCTTTCTTTTTGCAATCTCTTGCTTACAAATGATACATCTCATTCTATATATATGGAGCCTTTAGGGTTTTAAAGAATGAATAATGTAATGATAAGTCAAGAGCCGTTTGAAATCCATTAGACATGATGCTCAAAACATGGAAAATGTTTCTATCGAAACTGCAGAAAATATGGAGCCTTTAGTCGACTACTTGGAATCTCTAGTCGACTAGATGGACTCTCTTAGTCGACTAGATGAAGCTTTAGTCGACTACTTGATGTAGTCTAGTCGACTAGATGGTCCTTTAGTCTACTAAATGAAAGAGCTTAGTCGACTACTTCAGTCTTTAGTCGACTACTTCAAAGTGGATGAAAAACTTGTAAAGTACTCTATCTTAGTATTTAGTGCTTGACTTATATTCTCTAGTGTCTCCTCTGTGATCCTTTCCCTATGTTTTCATCTTGAGTTTTTCCCTTGTTTCTCTCATGTACTTTGTTTGTTTTTATTGTTCCTTGTCATTTCAATGACAAAAAGGGGGAGAAGTATTAGGTAAGGGGGAGTAATGGTTTTAGGGGGAGAGAAGTATTGAGTAAGTGAGAAGGAGTGTGTGTTTTATGATCATTTTGCTTACATGGATATTGTGTTTTTTTTATGATTATTTTATATCTGTTTTCCACATTTGCGTTTAATGGTTTGTTCAACTATTGTGGTTGCAGGATTGGTAGATCGTCATGAAAGTAAGGTGACAGTTTATATCTATGTTTGTCAATGTGTGTTCATAGGTATTGATGTTATGTTGTTATTTGTGAGGTTATATTGTAAAATGTGGTTTTGTCTCATAAATGCCAAGGGGGAGATTGTAAGAACACTTTTGAATATTGTTTATTTATGGCATGTTCTAGAAAATAATCATGTTGAGTGTTAGATAGGTCGTTTTAGTTTCAACGACATCTACGAGCTTCGACAAAGGTGAAATCAAGTATTGAAGTAGTGAATAATACAAGTGAAGGGCATAAGTGAGTGTATTGAATAAAAATGTCTCCTCGAAGACAAAAATGACATTTCCCAAAGCCGTCAATTCAACCAAAATGTTTCGGGGAGTTAAGAGGGTCATTTGGCACAATTACGGAGAAAACTGATTTGCATGAAAAAGCCTAAGCCTATAAAAGAAAAAATGGCTAGAAAGTCGATATCTACGCTCAAGTTACGCCTGAGCCTACGCCTAAAGTGTAGGGGATACGCCTAAGTCGTAGTTGCGACAGGAAAAATTAAATTTTGTTGCAATGTCGATTCTGCCCCGTATACATGCAATACACATAATATACATCAGAGATTATGGTTTTGCTGAGTTGGATGTGAAATTACAAGAAAGGGAAAACTTAGGGATTTCCTCAGCTATGATCTATAAATACCAAGGTCTTCTACAGATATGAAGTAGCCTTTGAGCCATTGAGAGATCTCTGCAAGTTTTCTACAGATTCATATTCTTCTACAGAGATAGAGATAGAGAGAGAAAATCATTGAGTGATTCTATATCTTCTACTTCTCTCTTGAGTTAGGGTTTATTCAATTGTGTTTCTACATCGATGATCTTCTGCGCTATTGAATGACTTAGTTGCTGAAAAGTCTACATACCACCTTGTGCATCGTGGTTGCTTAGATCAATTTAAGAAATAGAGTTGTCTAACTGCAGAGATCGGAGTAGGAGGCTTCGTAGTTATTTGATCTGTTGAGAAAGAGAGCCGTCAGAGTACGGAGTGGAGCGAGAGCTTTGTGGAGTACGAGTGAATCTAGACTTTTAGACGTCGAGTGAATAACATCAGATTATTTCGGTAGTAGGTATTGCTTTCATAGAGTCTGTACAAATTCTCTAATTCTTAATGCATTGATTATCACGCCCCTAAAATCCTAAGACTCCCGAACCGGGACATACGAGGACTCCGGGTTGTGATCTATACAATGAGAGACCAACTAAGATATCAAGAACCATTAAAATATATGGAATAGTGATAAAAATTGTATATTCCATACCCAATTTAATGATAGAAATACAACAACGGAACTAACAAAAATCCGGCAGAGTTTCATTTGTAAATGGAACATCCTGGAAACATAAACACAACAGAATAACCTGCCAATAACAAGTGCAGTAATAACAATGGCTCATAGCCCAACATTCAACAAACCTACTAGGGCCGAGGTAGTGGAAATAAAACACCGCTACCCCTACACAACCCTCTAAAATCAACAGAGCCACAAATGCTCGAATAAGAATACAGAAATACACATGGTAGTGCCGAAGCGATATAATGACATCTTGAAGTAATAAATACATGGAATAAAAGATACACCAATAGGGATATGCCAACAGACTAACTCCCAAGAGAAATACATAACCGTCCTATACAACATGGGTAAATAAACTAAATGATCAAGACGACAGTGGATAAGTGTCGTCCCCAATCCAACAATGTTGCAACCGTAACCGCATCACCCTGTGGAACTCCAAAACCTGTAATGAGGAAAACAAAAGAAAGTTGTCGCTGCACCGCATGTTATCCATAGCCATAGCATTTCCTGCAACCTGGCGTGGAATACTAGGGGTATGAAACACCCTGTGACCTATAAAGCTCAGTAGGAAAAACAAAATTCTAACTACCACATCCTCTGACTATTTAGGTAATGCTAAACCATCCAGCAAGATACGTAACCCACAACAAATCCCAGCCACGAAAATACACTCATATACAGTTGTAAATAAGTATATAAGGGATATATATATACATACATATATATATAAGTACACAACATGAGTCCCATAAGGTACTAAGAAGACTCGTACCCCAAGTATCAACTCTAGTAGTCTACACTACTCTCACAAACGTACACTAATCATCAAGCGCTCATAATGCTAACCAGAATATCCAAAAAGGGAAAATCACACTCACCTCTAATAATCAAAGGAATAAAAATCCACACCTAGTCCGAAGGAAGGCTCAAAACTCACTCCCCGAGAACATAGGAGGAAAAACACTCACGTCCTTGTGTACTAACACAATCGTCATTAATATATATATATATATGTACAATATATATATATATATGAGAACCATCATCCCATTCCTAGAGGATATCTACCTCTCAAGGACTAAATCACCTCAATCATATCGCCTCATCAAGGCCACTAAACACATTACCACAATCTACCTCTCAAAGACTAAATCACCTGAATCATATTGCCTCATCAAGGTCACTAAGCGCATTACCACATTAATCTCATGACACTATCCTCAATAAGGTTAATGAAACCATTAACACTCTTACTATAGGTGAGGAAAGCTAACCAAATTAAAAACATGGAGAGTACATGAACACTACCCTCATGAACCACGACATAAGGGTAAAAAAATAACGCAAGGGAAAAGAGTTCCCAATGTTAATCAACGGATAACTGAGACAACAATGTCAAGGTTAAGAACACCCATAAGTGATTAAGGAAAACACCCGGACAAAAGAAACCAAAAGAAGATGAAAGGCAATACTACGTGTGTGCACTAAACAACAAGCCTCATACTCAAGACTTAGAAATGATTGGAAGTAAATGTGAAACAAGAAAACACCTTTCAAAACACTGTAGATCAAGATCTTGAGAAATAAGCCTCGAAATGTCAGAATCTCGAGAAGTGTTAAAAAATAGGTTTTCTTTTAAGAATCTACAGAATAAAAATGACCGCCCTGCCCTCGGTCTCCGTCAGTTGCCATCATCGACTTTAGAAGTTACAAATCTTTTTTAAAGAAGATCCTAAGATCACTTTTTAAATTACAAAAACTTCTCGTGGCTATGGGGGTAGGCGTAAATGGGTTATTCCTTTAAATACTAATGAGTTTGTTTTTAAAACTTGAAAAATACTATTTTAGAAAGACAGACAGATAAGAGTGAATACAACTCTAAGGACGAACACAATCACTAAGGACACCAAGGGTCCTAAATTGTCATTGCCAAGAAAACAACTGAGTTCAATTGTCACCTATTATAACTCAACCAAAATATCAAAAGTACGGTTGATAAACCATTTCTAAAAAGGTGAAAGGCATATAAAGGCATATACAAAAACATCAACTAGGTTCACAATCTCATCACCCACCTTCTCTAAGGCCTCAGATCACAGTTGATACTAAAATCAATCATTTACCTCAACTTTCTAAAGAGGTCACACAACCAACCACAATCACAAAACTATCACCCACCTCTTTCTAAGGCCTCAACTCAAAATCGACTCTATAGTCCATCACTAACCTCAACTATCCAAGAAGTCACTACACAAATATACTTAACCCCCAAGGTCATAAAAGTACATAATCACAAGTATAAAAATTTAAACTTCATTATACTTTAAAAATTACTACTTTTAAATCATTTTTTCCACGTAATCCACTTTCAGTTGAGCATTTTATAAAAATATGAATTCATTTAGCAATGTTCATAATCACCATGCTCCAAAATCCACAGGTAATAATATCACATAATAAACCTGTTCCAAAATCCATATGTCATACTATCATGATCTATATGTCAAATAAAATCACATAAATGCAACATGAATGCATTGTGACTTAACACCAACCATGGTACACACATGACCACACACCCAACTCTAAGGGTCAATGGATCTAGAATCTCTACCATTCACTCCTAGCGCATGAAGGAATGTAGAGTGCCGCACCGATTATTGGCAAGTGATTTTTCTCTCTTTCACTTTCAACAAGGAATATCAGTTGCATGAGACTAGACCGCGACTTCTGATCCTAAGATCAAATGTCCGAGACAAACCCGCGACTCTGAGAGTGGCGCATACCACCCGATGGGGTACAACCAACCCTATATCACCTTTTTGGATTTTTAGTTCCGTAGGAGGGAGACACCTCCTAGTCAGTTATTGCGACGATCCAACACAAGTCAACTCACACATGGTTACACGACCTGCATAGACTAACACCCATGCACTCAACGCGATACGGTGTACTCAATATGCATACAGGGCCTCAATAAAAACCATTCCTCAACATAAATATGTAATACATAATATTTATGAAAGTATTCTCCAACATACTTTAAAATCACTAAAGCAATAATCAATAAATATGTTTTCTCATGCACCATTCATATTCCAAATCATCAAGTTGTCCGTTAATTCACAAGGATAACATTTTAATTCATTTAACATGATTTTATCTCAATTCAAGCATTTAAATAACAAGCATGCAATTTCATTATTTTAAATGTTCTTTTTAATTCACTTAAAACAATAATCCACATATCATAAGGGGAACTGGCATAACGTCTAAGTTTTCATGTCCCTCAGTTTCACCTATCCCCGAACATGTTTTAAAATCCGTAAAACACAAACAACAGGAGAAACTAATATCACTTTCTATGTTCAATTCCAACTTTTAAAATTTTACTACCCGCTTTAAATCTCAGGGGGTTACTAAGCCACAAATGCGATGTCAAGTGTATAAAAATATGTGGTTAAAAACAACACCTTAACGACTCTAAGTTTTACCCTACGCAAGCGCACGTATCAATTATAGTATAACAATGACTTGAGTAAGGGATATCGATCCCACAGAGACTGAGATCGTTCACTTTAATATTTTAAAAACACTGAATTATATTTCGAAAAATTGTTTGTTTTGGGTAGTCAAATGCCAAATTATCTATTTTAACTAAAATTATCTAGAAAGCAAAGTAAATTGGTTTGTGATTCAAATGAGTTAGAAAATTAGGGTTTTCATCACTCGACCACTAACCGCATAATATAGTTCATAAATGTATCAATTCTAAGAGGGCAATCCATAACTATGAATCAAATCGTATCGCAAATAGCTAAATACGACCCCAAAAAGGAGTACCATCAACCGGATCGCGACAATCCGTCTTATGACTGACCTAACAAGTACATGCTACTTATATTACTCTAATCTACTCCTACTGCATGAAAATAAAGTAAAGCATGTCTATATTAAATTGCCAAGGCATGGCCTCTGTCAACCTAGGGTTTCATGTTTTATTACCACCATTGTGTAGAAAACCATACTTAAGCATCCGAGTTCCTGCTCATATTGAATAAGAATAGTTGTGCAAAATAATATATTCATTCCATCTAAGACAAGAATTTAGAACAAACATAGAATTTTATATTGCAAATTAGTACGGTCTCCTAACTACTACAATCATCGCAGTATGGTCAACAGTTTTCCCTCTTTATAATTCAAAACAATGAAATAACTACATTACTTGGCTAGGGTTTTGCTAGAAAACCCTAGATACCGAATTAGATGCTCATGGTAGAAGGAGCTGCATCGTGGATGTAGAATCACCCTCCATGGTCGTCTTCTTCGGATCTCTAGGTCTTGAATGGCTCCTCCTTGGAATGATAAATGAATCTCCAGAAAATATTCTGAAAACTTATGTGTAGAGAATTCCCAAAATTGGGTGAAGAAGAGCCCAAAATTCTGTAGCAAAGCTTGGTATTTATAGGCAAAGCTGATGGAAACCCTAACTTGGAGAATAGGATTACCCTTTTTGGTAATTTCACATCCAATCAAGAAAACCCTAATATATGATGTATACTATGTATATATTACATGTATAGAGGTGTTGGGGTCGCACTTAAAGTCATCCGGGTCAAAACGGATCAATCCGAGTCAAAATAGGATTTCAGTTTGAATCTGAAATTTCCAGCTTTTCCTGCAGGTCACCTCTCACTCTTTTGATCATATCTGGAGCTACATACATTGGATAGAGGCATTTAATATATCGTTAGAAAGCTAACTTCAAGATACTGATTGTAGGCTCAAGAATCACCCATTAGGACCTTTTTTAACCGCGATATGAGCTCCCGAACTAGACTGAAAATTTGTGCTGAAAACACTATAGCATTCCGCACCTATGCTTCCTACACTTCAAGCGTAATGACAAGCGTAGAAACTCACTTTTTGGCCAGTTTTTGCAACTAAAAGCGTAGGTCAAGCGTAGCAAAACCCCCAAAAACCACTTTTCTTAATAATTGCTTTGTTTGAACCCCTTCGACTCCCTCGGTATGATTCTTGAAGTTGTGGCTCCGAAAAATGATGTTTTCCCCCTCCGGTAGACACTTTTCTCTTGAAAACACCTCTTTTGCTCTCCCTTTTGGATAGACACAAGCACTTCTCTAGTTAATTCACCAAAATTAGCTCGTAATCTTCATTAAGCTCGTGAAACACACCTAAATAATTGATTGTAAAGACGTAACAACAGTGAGATAGGAGCTTAAAATTGATACTTTTGAGCACATATCACACCCCCAAACTTACATATTGCTAGTCCCTTAGCAATTAAATCAGGAAAACTACCTTGTGATGATTTTTATCCTAACTAACCTATACTAATCTACACTACTGCCTTGCTTTCGTGAGGGTCGACGATTACACTTAGCATGTGTAACAAGCCTTTTAAACCCCTAGGTTACCCCTAGTGGACGAGTGAAGTCTAGTGAAGGTTTCTAGTGATGGTACTTACAAACATTTCAGTTCTCTATAATCACGCAATCATGAGTTCACACACAAGTTCAATTAAATCATAATATAATACAAAAGATAACATGGATACAAATACTCAGACTCACTACTGAACAATAACTATATCAAGCTTCGTGTCATGAATGGTTCCCACTAAAGTGAATGATTTCGCTACTTTCTACTCTAAATCAAGACAACCTTCCGTGATTTTCTGAACACTCGACTATGATATTTCAGTTTCTCTTCTCCTATTTCATTGATCAAACTTTTCCATTTTTAATAAGAACATATCTTTTCACTTTTCATTCCTTTTTGTCTTTCTAAGTCTCCAGACTTTCTAGCGGAGATTTTTAGTCCCGACCAACTGGGCCCAAACTTCTTCCATAATATTTATGCTCATTAGTTTTTTCTTTTTTTTACTCGAACAATGATATTAGTGATACAAATGTCAAGTTACTCAGATCAAAGGACAACTTTTTGTATTTTATTTTCTCAAAATAATTTTTTTCAATTTACTTCATTTTAACCATAACATCTCCCTTTCTCCCCTTTTATTGTGATAAAATTATTTTTCAACTACATAGTTAAAAATCAACCTATTTCACAAAGTGAATGTGTGCTTGTGCTTATAGGTCAAAGTCGTCTTTCTTGATTTCAATTTCACTCATTCACTCACCTATGTAATACCATATCATTTCACTAACTCAATTTAATCATTACTCTCATGAATGGGAATATCACATTACATACTACTCATGCATCATATACAAAAACTCAATCGAATTGTAATGCAAAATATTCATGCGTGAAAACAAAGAACTGCTCCAAAATTTTAAAATTTCAATTTTTTTCCCGAAAATTTCCCTCACTCCCAAACTTAAATCAGACTATGTCCTCATGGTCAAAAATAATATAAGAGAACAGATATAGTTACCCTTAAAGCTCAATTCTGGATTCCAAAGCAAAGCATGAATCCCATCCCCCAAACTTGATTTGGATCACCTGTAGATATCATAAACAAAACACAAATACCCAATAATAGGAAGAGAAAATAAATTTCATCATAAATATCCAGAAATCATCACAACTTTTTCAAGAAATTAAAAATTCTCTTATCTTTTTTTCTTCTTTTTTTCCAAATGATTTGGCCTTAAGAGCCTGCAATCCTATAAATAAAATAGCAATAAAAGAAAATAATAAAAATAAAAACAAAGATAAAGATGTGGCCTTAAGGGTCTACCGTCTCTAGGAATTTAAAAATTGCATAAATTAAATGACCTACTATGTTTAACGTCGTCGGCACGACAGGACCACTCAAAGGGTTATCCAACACCCTTCATCTCTACAACATTTCCCCTACTAATATGAAAAAATGTAGGAGACGTCTCTCTCAGTGCTCTCACCTGTGAACAATTAGTATTATCTATGACATCAAATATATAACAATAATCACCATATAAAATACCTCATTTGTCATGTTCTAACTTCACCCCATATACAAGTAATGTGTCCAACAGATCTTCCTTCAACACCTTATGTAGCATTCCCTCCACCAATTCATCATTCTCCATTAAACTGACAAATGTCATAACATCCGGTCCCAGATCAATCTCCTCATAAATCTTTAGCCGATGACCACGCCTCTTTAACCTCTCACTTTCCAAACCTACCTCTCCATGGGGGTAACCCGATTTAACTCTAAATGATCCATCCCTTCTTAACCGGATCTTACTTGGAAATAATTTCAGTTTCGAATTACACTGCGGTCTTTTTCGGCCAGGCTCAAAGAACTTAAGTCGAACATGCTTAGCATTATGCAATCTTGTCCGAGCTATGTAAATTCAAACATCCTCATATAGACAATTTTGTATCCCCTCATACTCATTTCTTAATCGTGGATCTTTCTAGGCATACAACTTGTCTACCATGTTTATACCCAACACTTGCTCATCTGGAAAGGGGTCCTTAAAAGGGGTGTCATCCTTGGTAGGCTCTATGACAGTTCGTAGCAAATGCTTAGCTCTAACATTCTTCATACCCTTTTTATCTTTCAATACGTCATCCTTCCTATGCAACACCATCTTAGGAAGCATACTTTCAGACATCAACATTTGTGGAGGCATAAGTTGAGGTTCAAGCAACACTCTTAATGATCTCTCTGACGGCGAGTACAACACAGCTCCCAACGCAGCAATAACTTTCAAATTACATCGCTGTTGGTCGTCCCAATTTTCAAAATTCTCCTCCGATCTTTTCATCACTAAGGTCTTCTTTCAAACTTCAGTGCCGCCATACAACCCAATCTTATAAAGTGAGTTATCGGGCACCAATGCTGCTGGTGACAAAAATGGAGATTCTGGCGAATCTATTGACTCCTCCCATGTGTCAAACTTTGCATTTGACCTTTCAATCACAACATCTAAGTCATTCCTTGCTCGACTCTTTTGAGGTACCACTTCCTCAACCATCTTATCAATATTAAAACACTCAACTGGTTCCAGTAATTGATGGCTGATATCAAATACATTTATCCTCATCTCTAGATTCAAGACTTATCAATATTAAAACACTCAAGACTATGCACTACAGATAACACATCTTTACTCCAAATATGTTTTGCAATTGATAGCACATCTTTACTCCAAATATGTTAAAAATGGTAGTTGTTTGTCGAGAAAATAACCAACTAAGCAATTATTCCACTCATTACAAGTAGCCACCTTTGATGGCATGATTGCCACCGCATGAGACTCTTTACATGGTTCAACATATTGAAGTCACATCTTACCCGCTTCAACACTCTTATGTAATCTCTAAGCCCAAGTTTGAGAAGGTATAGGTAGTGATATAGGAGATCGCGAACCAGGAAGAGTAGCAAAATGCCATGTGAAATAAATTGGTATTCTTCCGCACGTCAAATATCAAAAAGAAATTAAACCGTGTTTGAAATAAGTAACCAACTATAGTAAAATGATATCCAATGTTTTAATATCTTGCACACGCGATATTTCAGGGCATTTTATGACAATGCATAAGTTTTGGGAGATAAAAATCAATAGAATGCATATAATTCCATGCATAATCGTAAATATTCATTATTAGCATGATATCCATAGACGATAGGATTTAGAATAATTAAAAAGCAATGAGTCTATAGACGATACAAGTATGTAATCTAATACAAATGATTTCAAGGCTAATAAGCACACACCGCATGCTCCTGCACACAGCATACAAATACACAAATTATTATAATTTAACACTTACCAAATCTTGAAATTTAGTACAACTGTCAATTATCAATATAAAAATAAAAGTATTTAGAATAATTAACAAAGAAATGAGTTTATAGACAATACAAATATGAAATCTCATACAAAATTATTTCAAGACCAATACGCACACAACCGCATGCTCCTCCACCTGGTATGCAAATACACAAATGGTTACAATTTAACTGTCAGTTATCAATTTAATAATTAAAATAGTACAATTATGCATTGAATTAAAAATTAAAGTCACAAGCTCATAAAATCAAAGCCAAAAACTATAGTCACAAGCTCATAAAACCAAAGGAGTTCGAGTAAAAATTCGGATTGATTAAATGGAAGCCCATTATCTTCCTTACAACAAACTCTAAAGGTTAATTATGTGAATCCAACCTTAGAGAAATGAAAGAAAGAGGGAAAAAATAGATCCAGAAATACTGAAAAACTCTAAAAAGTGACAAACAAGCCTAAAATTTGGTAATGGTAGCCCTTGATAACTATAACACTTTTCTAGTTGGAAGCGAAAGTCAAATCCGGCTCTAAAGTCCTCTGGGCCATCTATTTTCTGTATGGTAAGAAAATGAGTTGTCTTAGTCAACTTGTCAACAATTTCCTTTATGGCATCATGTTCCCTCTATGTCCTCGGCAATCTTGTCAAGAAGTCCATAGTGATTTGTTCTCATTTTGATTAATTGTACCACTAATAATGGTTGTAACAAATTCGTTTCCGTTTGCCTTACTTTCGGCTATTGAAAACTGAGGTATCTAGGCTTAAATTGCGCCACATCCCACTTCATGCCCTCCCACCAATACTAGAGGGGTGAATATTGTGATACATTTTTGCACCCTCAAGATAAACTGAAAGTCAACAACAATAAAACTCTCTAAGAACATCAACCTAAAAACTTAATGGAACATACATAAACCATTTGAATTGAACACCTCCATTTGAGCACAAGGTCCAAACCCCCACTACCTTCTTGCAAAAAGTACGAGTACGGGTGGACTCCATCTCATCTTTGGGACTATGTTCGCAATCACAACATTATTAAACATAGTATTAGAAATATGGTTGAACAACTTTACAGGTACACCTTCATCACTAAAATGAAGCCCCCTCTCAGCAATGTCTTCCAACTGATCCAGTGATCTGAAACCATATGGTCAGGTTCTTCAAAAAATATTGAAACTTAATCCTCACAAACTCATAGAGAGGTTTTTAAGCCCTTGTCCAGGCATCTTCATCTTGTGTCGTCACACTTGCACCAGGAACAACTTGTACCAAAGTTGTAGCAAAATCTTGCATAACTTGCCCTTCGTCAATCGTTGAAGTTGTTAATGCCCACTCCTTATCCAGAGGTGCAGAGACACATGCTCCTCGACCCTAGACCCCCTCGACGTTGTGGAATGAATCTAAAAGTGAGATTCAAAGGAGATTAAGAATACGATCAATTTACAAAATTAACTCTAAACTCACTTAGCACATAAACATTACACACACAAGAAAACACGTAACCCATAACGAAAGGTTATGATAGAATGCATGAAATGCAACACGAAAAATAAATGTCAAAATAAAACACCAACCCTAATCCGCCGCTCCTATGTTAAGAAAAATAATATTTTGATATCGAGCTATCACGCCTTGAAATCAAAGGAACCCATTGGCGACGTGGTTCAACCGTAAGCTGAAAAAAATCGAAAGTCGAGAAATTGACTAATGGCACATTCTACTGAGTACCCAGCAGAAGCAATAAAAACAAACACACATACACGAAAATGCATAATTATAACCCAAGACATGAGGAAAGAAACATAAAAAGCCCCGATTAGTGCCACTGAACCCGTCTCCTTCCAGATAGGGACAGAGAGAAAAGTAACACAAACAGAATTGTAGAACCCTATAAGATAACTAAAATCGCGCAAAGAAGGTTCCCAAAGAACCTAAAATATTTAGCAAAGAACTGTGGACAAGTCCAAACAACTTGTATTTGATATGTGCTCAATATTGGTAATTTTTTGCCCCTATCTTGCGTTTGTTATGTCTTTACATTCCGTTACTTGGTATTTTTATCCCGTTTGTGTGTGTAAGCATGTTTCAGAAGCTTAATGAAGAAACATAGCTAATTTCGGTGAATTAACCGAGTTCATGTTCATTTATATCTCGACAAAGGAATTAAGAGGTGTGCCACAGCAAAGAAAAGCTACTGAAGGGCAAAATGGTCATTTCCCAACATCGTTATCTTAGTGAAGGGCAAAAATATAATTTCCAGACATTATAGCTTTAACCAAAAGCATCGGGAGTTAAAGGCGACCAGTCTACTTCAAATATGAAAAAAAAATGGATTTTACAACAAAAAATGCATCATACCCAATGTCACAAGAGGCAAAAACAGGAAAAATTGGACCATACCTACGCTTTGGTTCTGTACCCTATGCTCCTAACTTATGCTTGGGCGTAGGTCCAGTATGTCCAGCACCAAATTTCAGCCAACTTCGGGCACTCATATCTCAGTTAAATAAGGTCCAAATTAGGTAATTCTTGATCCTAAACTCAAGATCATGAAGTGGTCTTTCCACTGATATATTACATGCCTCTATCCAATGTGTGTAGATCCAGATATGATCCAACGAGTGAGAGGTGTCCTACAGAAAAAGCTAAAAAT
The DNA here is from genome assembly GCA_963922005.1 of Cornus suecica. Taxonomy (NCBI): domain Eukaryota; kingdom Viridiplantae; phylum Streptophyta; class Magnoliopsida; order Cornales; family Cornaceae; genus Cornus; species Cornus suecica. The sequence continues at coordinate 63,850,485 of OY998238.1, read as the reverse complement.
TTCAGTTTCGGACTGAAATCCTATTTTGACCCGGATTGATTTGTTTTCACCCGAATGACTTTATTTCGACCACAACACCTCTGTACATGCTATATACACATATTATACATTAGATATGAGGGTTTTTCTTTATTGGGTGTGAAATTACCAAAAAGGGTAATTTCAAGTTAGGGTTTTTCTCAACTTTGCCTATAAATACAAAGCTTTGCTACAGATTTTAGGGGGCTTCTTGGCACGTATAATTTTCATAGCCGCCTCTGGAGTTTCATCTCATTTAAAGGAGAGTAGCCATTCAAGACCTCGAGATCTAGAGAAGAAGGCCATGAAGGGCGATTCTACATCAACGATGAGTCTTCTTCTACCATGATCAACTAATTTGGTATCTAGGGTTTTCTTAGCAAAACCCTAGCCAAGTAATGTAGTTCTGATTTTGTTTTCAATCGTAAAGAAGGGAAACTGTGACTATATTGTGATGATTGTGTTAGATGAGAGACCATTTTTATTCATGATACAAGTTTATATATTTGAATTGATTCATGTCTTAGACTTTTCGAATATATTTATCTTATACAATCACAATTATTCACTATGGGCTAGAACTCAGATGCTCAATCTGTGATTTTCTACACAATGGTGGTCATAAAACTCGAAACCCTAGGTTGACACAAGCCATGTGTCACGCCCCGTTATTCCTGAAACTCCAATCAGGAGAATCAGCGAATCCCGAGGTATGACGTCACAAAAAATGACCAACAAATTCAATGATAACAGGGAAATACATGGAATAAGAATGAATACAAGGTATCCCATGTCACCTGAGTGATAGAAACTCAGTAATAAATTCTAACGAAAATCCGGCAGAGTTCCGTTTGTAAATGGAACATCCGGACAACCCAAAAGCAACACAATAAAAGAACCTGCCCATAATAATAGAAATAGAATCAATGGCATGCAGCCCAACATGCCCTCAAACCAATACTGGAGGGGTGAATATTGTGATATCTTTTTGTACCCTAAAGATGAACTTCAAGCCTACGACAATAAAACTCTCTAAGGACATCATCCCGACAACCTAATGGAACATACATCAACCGTTTAAACTAAACACCTCCATTTGAACACAAGGTTTAACCACCCACTACCTTCTTTCAAAAAGTACGAGTACGGATGGACTCCATCTCGTCATTGGGATTATGTGCCTCAATCACAACACTGACAAGCATAATATTAGCAATAACGTTGAACAACTTCGCTGGTACACCGTCATCACTAAAATGAAGCCTCCTCTCAGCAATATATTCCAACTGATCCAGTGATCCGCAACCATATGATCTGGTTCTTAGAAAAATATTGAAACTTAAGCCTCATGAACTCATAAAGAGGCTTTTTAGCCCTTGTCCTGGCATCTTCAACTTGTGTCATCACACTTGCACCAGGAACAATTTGCACTAAAGTTTTAGCAAAATCGTGCATAAATTGCCCTCTGTCAACAGTTGGAGCTGCCAATGCACACTCCTTATCCGGAGGTGCAGAGACACAGGCTCCTCAACCCTAGACCCCATCGATGTTGTGGCATGAATCTAAAAGTGAGAATGAAAAAAGATTAAGAATACGATCAATATACAAAATTAACTCTAAAGTCACTTAGCACATAAAGGCAACACACACGAAAAAACACATAATCCATAACGAACGGTTATGATAGAATGCATGAAATACAACATGAAAAATGAATGTCAAAATAAAACACCAACCCAAATTCGCCGCTCCTAGGTTAAGAAAAGTAATGTTTTGATATCGAGCTCTCACACCTTGAAATCAAAGGAGCCTATTGGTGACGTGGATCAACCGTAAGCTGAATAAAATTGATAGTCGAGAAATTGACTAATGGCACATTCTACTGAGTACACAGCAGAAGCAATAAACACAAACACACACACACACGGATATGCATAATCATAACCCGAGACATGAGAAAAGAAACACAAAAGGCCCGATTAGTGCCACCGAACCCGTCTCGTTCCATATAGGGAAAGTGAGAAAAGTAACACTAACGGACTTGTAGAACCCTATAGGAAAACTAAAATCGTGGAAAGAAGATTCCCAAAGAACGTAAAAGATTTTGCAAAGAACTGTGGACAGGTCCAAACAACTTGTCTTACAATTCAAAAAATAGCAATAACAATGACAAGAAAGAGAAGGGAGGGGGAATATATTTATGAAACTTAATAAGTTGTATTGCTTCTTTTTCTTCTTTTTTGTTTTTTGATAAGTGAAGAAAATTAGGGGCATTTTCAATTACACATATACTTACCCCTTTTGTTCCACAATAATAGTCCTAGTTGGACTTTTTGACTTTTTAAAAGAGTATATTTTACCGTATTGAAATTAAGTAACTTTTAATCTTTACTCTTGTGCTATTAAGAAAAACAAAAGTTAGTAGGGTTCAGTGCTTGTTTAAAGTTAGTACAAGAAAGACACATAATTGAATAAAGTGCAAAGTTATATTATCTCGGCTTGCATTGCAACCCTATAGCCTCGAACGTTTTTGACCCATTTTTGTTCCTATAGGTCATGGGCCTATTTATTTCTCTTTTATAACCTAATATATATAAAGGAATCTACAGTTTGGAGTGGTAAAAAAAAAAGACTTTGAGAGAGAGAGAGAGAGAGCTAGGATTTGATGGCTGAAATTTATTTTGTCATGATTTTGCATATTGAAAACTTTCACTAGATCTCCACCGAGGACGTAAACATGATTTTTGTCGAATTTCTTAAATCTTTATGTTCTTTGTGCGTCGTATCTATTAGTTTGTAGTGATTCATAATTTTGTGTTGATTTGGTGTGTTTCTCTTAACATATATTTATATATATACATATATTATATTACATTGCATATATGTTAAATAAAGAATATCTTGCCCCTTGGTAAAACTAAAGTAGTAATATTTTAATTATTGACTCGGAGTTGGTTAGATTTAGTTATACAATCATTAACAAAAATAGACAAAAAAAAGTAGAACCATGGAACTGAATTGAACCAAATCATTTTATCCTGATTTTTATCGGATTGATTCCAATGATTAAACAATTTGGTTCTCCATTTCTTAATAGTGTTATAAACTATTTGGTTCCAAAAAAACTCTTAAACCACTCTGAACCGAACTATGTGCACCCATATGCCAAATAAACTTATAACGGGGGATTACATAGGTTTTTGGCGGTGTCAGACTATTCTCTTTCATTCTACATTGCTAGGGTTGCAAGTTAGATAGGTCTAACACAACCCAACCCATAAATATTTAATTCAAGCTCATTTGGGCCCACCTGTTTATATTATAGGTTGGATTTGGGTTTTAATTTTCCAGCCCGATCTCGACTTGTAATATATATATATAGATATGAAACACGAGCCATCTATACCTCATTTTCTCAATACTACCCCCATCCTCCCTTTGCGCTTCTCCTAAGCTGCCGCCCCACCAAATCTCTTTATTTCCTGTTCGTGTTATTCGTCTCATCCCTTTTTGCTGCTCTGCATCGTCGTTGTCGCCGCCACTCCCCGCCGTCCATTTATGTAATTGTCATTCTCTCTCTCTCACTATATAACATATATAAACAAACACACACATATATAAAAGGAAAAACCTTTTATGTAAAAATATTAATTTTTTCTTTCATGTTAACATGTATATATATATATATATGGACTAGATCTTAAGCTTTGATTTTTAATATATGCAAATACAAATATATGTGTGTGTGTGTGTATCAAGAACGAAAAGAAATCTTCGTTGATATGTTTATATATATAAAGAGAAATTAGATCTTGATTGTATTTTTATTCTATTTTTTTTCTATTTACGGAACAAATATCTATATATATTTATAAGAAGGAAAAAGTTTCTTTTGATTTTCAAATTATTGTTACATTTTTTCTTCTTTTAAAATTAACGTGATTTTATATTGTTCTCCTAGTTTTGAGCATCACGTCTTCATTTAGTTTTATTTTTAGTTTTTATTTATATAATTTATTGGTTAAAGCCCCAAAAAAACCGGTGAACCTGCCGGACCCGAAAAATGTAGGGATTATTTGGATCGCGTTGTGCTTTACGTGCTATGTTTTTCACGAAAAAAGAAGTGATGTTTTTTTTGTAGACTGTTCTGAGTCAAAATCGAGACAGGTCAGGCGCAGTTATTTTTTAAAAACTATTTATTATATTGTATAATACCTAAATATTCAAAAGCACTAGAAAATGACTTAAAAAAATTGTGCTTTCGGTACGAAATATTTTACAATTGTTCAAAGTATAACACCCACGCCAAACATGTTTCTGCTATCAAATAATGGTACTCAAGCATGGAGATATATAAATATATATATATTGATATAAGGGTAACTTGCCCCTTATACGATTTATAGATATATATATATATATTACATATATGTAATAATATTTTTTTTTATTATAAAATATAGGTATAATATGAAAGACGCCCCCTCTAACATTATTTTCTAAATTCGTCCCTGGTGGTACTATAGCATTTCGAAGCAGAAGCAATTGAAACACAACACATACCAAACAAGCGTGTAGAGTTTGGTCGAACACCATCTAAAACTTATTGCAGGTCGGGTTGGGTTAACCCAAAGTCATGTTGACACTGGGTTCAGGCTAGGTTGGGTTGGGTCGGCCCAACTTGCACCTATCAAGGGTGGTAGTGCATTATTTCACTACAAATTACTGTAATCACCCAGATTTTTTAGGTTAGGGGTTACGTGGATTTGGAATTGTATTGGAATTAGGATTTCATGGTATTTCAATTCCACAAATGCAATTCCAAATATATTGTTTGGATAAGTTTTGTAATTCAAGTGTAATTGAATTTCAATTCCAAATCTAATTTGAATGTAAAAGATCATAAATTTGGAATTAAATTAGACAGTATAAATATAAAAAAGTAAAAGAAATAAAGTAATAAGTATGTAAGTATCTATACGTGTATATGTATTTGTGTATGTACATGTATGTATGTGTATGTGTATGTGCATATGTGTGTGTATGTATATATGTGTATGTGTCGCTATATATTTGTGTGTATGAATGTTTATTCATATTTGTAAATATATAGGTCTATGGGCACATTTATATATATATGTGCGTGTGTATATATTTGTATATATCAGTGTATATATATATAGGTCTTTAGGTATATGTATGTATGTATGTTTACATGTGTTTGTAAAAAGTTAGTTGTTAGAGATTGGTTATGTAGGGTTGAATATTTGGAATTGGAATTCAAGTTGTGGAAATGAGAGGCTTGGAATTAGAATGTAATTTTTAATTCCAAAATATTATGTTGTATCCAAATATTGGATTTGGAATTTCCAAGGCTCCAATTCCACGCCATTAAAGATATTTGTTATCCTCTAGGAATTCTGTATATTGCTAACGATTACATGAATCGTCCAAAGATTTCTGCAATTACCTGTCATCTTTAGAAATCCCTAGAAATTTTTGTAATCATCTAGCATTTGTAATTGTCGGTTCGAAAGTGATTTTCATTCAATGCACAATGTCTAGGATTAACGTAATCTTTAGCAATATACAGAATTTGTGGAGGCTTACAAAAATCTAACCCAAAATTCGGGTGATTACAGTAATCTGTAGGGAAATAATGCACTGCCACCCATGATATCTGTAATTCTCTGTTAGAAAGTGATGCACATGTAATGCACAACTTAACCAAAGATCACTATTCATAATGGATATTTCCTATACACTCGAAACGCAAAAAAATCTGGTCAAATTTTTGATAGAGGATGAGTGCTTAGTTATAAAGCTTGTAATTGAATCTGAATGCTGGGATTATATATATATATATATTACATTTCTAAAAAAATATTCATTTTTTTATAAAAAAAATATACAAGTAAAATATTAAAAACGTCCCCTCTATGATTATATTCTTATCCGTCTCTGGTGGTACTGTGGTATATGGAAACAAAAGCAAATGAAGCACAACACATACCAAACAAGCGTTTAGGGTTTGGTCCAGCCCTATCTAAAACTTATTGGGGGTCTGGGTGGGTTAACCCAAAATCAAGTTGACATCGGGTTCAGGCAGGGTCAGCCCAACTTCCACCCCTAGCATGGGTGGCAGTGCATTGTTTCACTACGGATTACTGTAATCACCCGAAAATTTTGGGTTATAGACTTTTGTATTCTTCCAGAAATTCTGAATATTGCTAAAGACATTTATGTAATCACCTAGTATTTATAATTGTCGGTTAGAAAGTTATTTAAATTCAATGCACAATGTCTAGGATTAACGTAATCTTTAGCAATATACAGGATTCATGGAGGATTACAAAAATCTGTAACCCAGAATTTTCCGGTGATTACAGTAATCTGTAGTGAAACAATGCACCGCCACCCCAGATTAGTGTAATCACCCGAATTCTGGGTTAGATTTCTGTAATGATCGAGAAATTCTGAATATTACTAAAGACATTTCTGTAATCACCTAGTATTTATAATTGTCGGTTAGAAAGTTATTTACATTCAATGCACAATGTCTAGGATTAAGGTAATCTTTAGCATTATGCAGGATTCACGGATAATTACGGAAATCTGACACGGAATTCGGATATTTACAGAAATCTTAGTGAAACAATGCACCGCCATCCATGATATCTGGTCAGATTTTTGTTAGAGAATGAGTGCTTAGCTATAAAGCTTTTAATATATATACACAGAGACGTATCCTATGGTCATAGTAACTGGAGTTAGGAACTTAGCAGAGAGAGATCGGTGTTTTTAGAAAATGGCAGAGAGTAATTTCTTCACAGAAATCAGACTGCCTGAGCAAAAGACCTATGAGAATACCGTTCTCTTTCCTGCAGTTCTATCTCCAAACTCCATCACAGACCCATTCAACCTTTCTTTGCTTGGAGAGGAAATCAAAGCTCAGAAGCCATGGTTGGACTCTCTTCTTCATAAATCAGGAGCAATCCTCTTCAGAGGATTTCCGCTAACTACTGCTTCTCACTTTAACGATGTTGTTGAAGCTTTTGGCTATGAGGAACTTCCGTATATTGGTGGTGCTGCCCCTCGGAATAAGGTGGTTGGTCGCATTTTCACTGCCAATGAGTCTCCTCCTCACCTGAAGATCCCTTTTCATCCTGAATTGGCATGGGTACATTAATTTTTTGGCATTTTACCTACTATTTATATATTGTTATATGTATCTTCTTTCTCATTTTCGCCAACATAAAACGACCTTCTTCGATTTCACAACCCTCGCATAAAATTTGATCTAATTACACTTGAATGAAGTTTTTGATACCTTATAATTTAAGGACACCAATTGAGTAAGGCTCGAACTATGTTCGAGGTCATAGTTCTAATGAATGGTTCGGATCCACTAGAATCGAACATGAGACACGATAAACTTTCAAGTTGTTTCCTTAATTCACATGTGATTTTGTCTGTGAGTGTCATTTTGGAGAAGCATTTCATATTTTTTTGAAGCTATACTATCCAAGGTGTCCTGACTCTTATTTCCATTTGACTCTGCGTATATGTAACAGATTCCCGACTTCCCATCCAAATTGTTTTTCTTCTGTGAAGTGGAGCCGAAAAGTGGGGGCGAAACTCCTATAGTTCTTAGCCATATCATATATGAGAGGGTGAAGGAGAAGTACCCAGAATTTGTTGAACAATTGGAAGAACATGGATTGATCTATATTCGAGTCTTGGGGGAAGACGATGATCCTTCATCTACCATTGGCCGTGGTTGGAAGTCTACATTCTTGACCAACGACAAGAACGTCGCAGAGGAAAGGTTTGTTCTTTATCCCTCATATTATTGCGTATTCTTACTCACTTATAATTGATATATTGAGAATAATAATATGAAAGATTAAAAGAGGTAGTATGAATTGAGTGGAAAAAACAGATACGAGGTTGTCCAAATTTCTGGAAAAAAAAAATGAGTAGATGTTCTTAGCCCTAAATTCCTCCTATCGGTGCATATTGAATAGTTGTATATTTGGGACAGCTTAAAGTTTTGCAGAACAATATGTTGATTTAAGTATTCAAGTTACATCACCTCTAATAGCGTAAGCTTTCAGTATATATGAGTAGCTAAAATTGTATTGAAATCCAAACTTACGCGCGCTTTCAAGTATATATAAAATGGTTTTTAACAATATTGATGATAGGGCTGCAAAGCAAAACACAAAGTTGGAATGGATGGATGATGGATCAGTGAAGACAACAATGGGACCTATTTCAGCAATTACAGTGGACAAGAGGCGACAATGCAAACTATGGTTCAATAGCATGGTGGGTGCGTATTTGGGCTTCAAAGATGCACGAAATGACCCAGCAAAGGCGGTCACCTTTGGCGATGGCCAACCTTTGCCGGCTGACATAGTCCATGACCTTGACGAAATCCTAGAGGAAGAATGTCTTGCCATTCCTTGGCAAAAAGGTGATATCCTACTGGTGGATAATCTGGCTGTGCTTCACTCTAGGCGATCGTTCCACCCACCTCGCCGCGTACTAGCTGCATTGTGCAAGTAAACAAGTAGAATAAGATTATAATTAAATAGATAAATAATAGATTCATAAACCTTATGAATGGGAAGGAGGAAGTACCCTTTGCTATGTATAACAAAAAAAACAAGGAGATATTACAAATATATAGACTATGAAGCTTTAATATATGAATATATGGAGTGAAATTATAAACAACGAAGTTAGTTCCCTAAAGTATTGATGCATGCATAAATAGACAATTATTACATACAAAAAAAAAACACAACCGAAAAGGTGTTATCCATGTGAAAAAAATTAGTATTCTTGCGCACGTCAAATATCAAAAAGAAAATAAATCGTGTTTGGAATGAGTAACCAACTATAGTAAAATGATATCCAATGTTTTAATATCCTCCACACGCGATATTTCAGGGCATTTTATGACAATGCATAAGTTTTGGGAGATAAAAATCAATAGAATGCATATAATTCCATGCATAATCATAAATATTCATTATTAGCATGACATCCATACCAATAACCGAAATATAATCATCATAGGATTTCGAATAATTAACAAGCAATGAGTCTATAGACGATACAAGTATGTAATCTAGTACAAATGATTTCAAGTCTAATAAGCACACAACCGCATGCTCCTGCACCTAGCATACAAATACACAAATTATTACAATTTAACCCTTACCAAATCTTGAAATTTAGTACAACTGTCAATTATCAATATAATAATCAAAGGATTTAGAATAATTAACCAAGCAATGAGTCTATAGACGATACAAATAGTAAATCTCCTACAAATTATTTCAAGACCAATACGTACACAACCCCATGCTCCTCCACCTGATATACAAATACACAAATGGTTACAATTTAACACTTAGAAATTATTGAAATTTAGTACAACTGTTAGTTATCAATTTAATAATTCAAATACTACAATTATGCAATGAATTAAAAATTAAAGTCACAAGCTCATAAAATCAAAGCCAAAAACTAAAGTCACAAGCTAATAAAACCAAAGGACTTCGAGTAAAAATTCGGATTGATTAAATGGAAGCCCATTACCTTCCTTACAACAAACTCTAAAGGTTAATTATGTGAATCCAACCTTAGAGAAATGAAAGATAGAGAGAAAAATTAGATCCAGAAAAAGTGAAAAACTCTAAAAAGTGAGAAACATGACGAAAATTTGGTAATGGTAGCCCTTGATGAGTATAAGACTTTCCTAGTTGGAAACGAGAGCAAAATCTGGCTCTAAAGTTTTCTGGGCAATCCATTTTCCGTATGGTAAGAAAATAAGCTATCTTAGTCAACCTGTCAACAATTTCCTTCACTGCATCATGTTCCCTCTATGTCCTCGGCAATACTGTCAAGAAGTCCATAGTGATTTGTTCTCATTTTGATTAATTGTACCACTAATAATGGTTGTAACAAATTCGTAGCCGTTTGCCTTACTTTCGGCTATTGAAAACTGAGGTATCTAGGCTTAAATTGTGCCACATCCCACTTCATGCCCTTCCACCAATACTAGAGGGGTGAATATTGTGATACGTTTTTGCACCCTCAAGATAAACTGAAGCCTACAACAATAAAACTCTCTAAGGACATCAACCTAAAAATCTAATGGAACATGCATAAACCGTTTGAACTGAACACCTCCATTTGAGCACAAGGTCCAACCCCCCACTACCTTCTTGCAAAAAGTACGAGTACGGGTGGACTACATCTCATCATTGGGACTATGTGCCTCAATCACAACATTATCAAACATAGTATTAACAATTTGGTTGAACAACTTTGCAGGTACACCTTCATCACTAAAATGAAGCCTCCTCTCAGCAATGTCTTCCAACTGATCCAGTGATCTGCAACCATATGGTCTGGTTCTTCAAAAAATATTGAAACTTAAGCCTCACAAACTCATAGAGAGGTTTTTAAGCCCTCGTCCAGGCATCTTCAACTTGTGTCGTCACACTTGCACCAGGAACAACTTGTACCAAAGTTGTAGCAAAATCTTGCATAACTTGCCCTTCGTCAATCGTTGAAGTTGTTAATGCCCACTCCTTATCCAGAGGTGCAGAGACACATGCTCCTCGACCCTAGACCCCCTCGACGTTGTGGCATGAATCTAAAAGTGAGATTCAAAGGAGATTAAGAATACGATCAATTTACAAAATTAACTCTAAACTCACTTAGCACATAAACATAACACACGCAAGAAAACACGTAACCCATAATGAAAGGTTATGATAGAATGCATGAAATGCAACATGAAAAATGAATGTCAAAATAAAACACCAACCCTAATCTGCCACTCCTAGGTTAAGAAACATAATATTTTGATATCGAGCTCTCATGCCTTGAAATCAAAGGAACCCATTGCTGACGTGGTTCAACCGTAAGCTGAAAAAAATCGAAAGTCGAGAAATTGACTAATGTTACATTCTACTGAGTACACAGCAGAAGCAATAAAAATAGACACACATACACGGAAATGCATAATTATAACCCAAGACATCAGAGAAGAAACATAAAAAGCCCCGATTAGTGCCACCGAACTCGTCTCCTTCCAAATAGGGACAGAGAGAAAAGTAACACAAACGGAATTGTAGAGCCCTATAAGATAACTAAAATCGCGCAAAGAAGGTTCCCAAAGAACCTAAAATATTTGGCAAAGAACTGTGGACAAGTCCAAACAACATGTATTTGATAGGTGCTCAATATTGGTAATTTTTTGCCCCTATCTTGCGTTTGTTATGTCTTTACATTCCATTACTTGGTAGTTTTTATCCTGTTTGTGTGTGTAAGCATGTTTCAGAAGCTTAATGAAGAAACATAGCTAATTACGGTGAATTAACTGAGTTCATGTTCATTTCTATCTCGACAAAGGAATTAAGAGGTGTGCCAGAGCAAATAAGAGCTACTGAAGGGCAAAATGGTCATTTCCAGATATCGTTATCTTAGCGAAGGGCAAAAATGTCATTTCCAGACATTATAACTTTAACCAAAATCATCGGGAGTCAAAGGCGACCAGTCTAGCTCAAATATTAAAAAAATAGATTTTACAACAAAAATGCATCATACCCAATGTCACAAGAGGCAAAAACAGGCAAAATTGGACCATACCTACGCTTTGGTTTTGAACCCTACGCTCCTAACCTATGCTTGGGCGTTGGTCCAGTATTTCCAGCACTAAAATTTCAGCCAACTTCGGGCACTTATATCTCAGTCAAATATGGTCCAAATTAGGTGATTCTTGATCCTAAACTCAAGATCTTGAAGTGGTATTTCCAATGATATATTACACGCATATATCCAATGTTTGTAGATCTAGATATGATCAAACAAGTGAGAGGTGTCCTACAGAAAAAGCTGGAAATTTCAGTTTCGGAGTGAAATCCTATTTTGACCCGGATTGATTTATTTTCACCCGAATGACTTTATTTCGACCCCAACACCACTATACATGATATATACACATATTATACATTAGATATGTGGGTTTTTCTTTGTTGGGTGTGAAATTACCAAAAAAGGTAATTTCAAGTTAGGGTTTTTCTCAACTTTGCCTATAAATACCAAGCTTTGCTACAGATTTTAGGGGGCTTCTTGGCACGTATAATTTTCAGAGCCGCCTCTGGAGATTCATCTTATTCAAAGAAGAGAAGTCATTCAAGACCTAGAGATCAGGAGAAGAATGTCATGGAGGGCGATTCTACATCAACGATGAGTCTCCTTCTACCATGATCAACTAATTTGGTATCTAGGGTTTTATTAGCAAAATCCTAGCCAAGTAATATAGTTATGATTTTGTTTTTAATCGTAGAGAGGGGAAACTGTGACTATACTATGATGATTGTGTTAGATGAGAGACCGTTTTTATTCGTGATACAAGTTTATATATTTGAATTGATTCTTGTCTTAGACTTTTCAAATATATTTATCTTATACAATCACAATTATTCACTATGGGCTAGAACTCAGATGCTTAATCTGTGATTTTCTACACAATGGTGGTCATAAAACTCAAAACCCTAGGTTGACACAAGCCATGTGTCACGCCCCGTTATTCCTGAGACTCCAATCAGGAGAATCAGCGAATCCCGAGATATGACGTCACAGAAAACGACCAACCAAATCAACGATAACAAGAAAATACATGGAATAAGAATGAATACAAGGTATCCCATGTCACCTGAGTGATAGAAACTCAGTAGTAAATTCTAACGAAAATCCGGCAGAGTTCCATTTGTAAATGGAACATCCGGACAACCCAAAAGCAACACAATAAAAGAACCTGCCCATAATAATAGAAATAGAATCAATGGCACGCAGCCCAACATTATAAAAACCTATTAGGGCCGAGGTAGTGGAAAAGAACACCAATACCTCTACACAACCCCTCTAAAATCAATAGAGCCCCAAATGCTCAAATGAAAATGTAAAGAAAACCACATGGTGATGCCGAAAAGGTATAAAGGCACCCCAAAACAACAAATACCGACTGAGCCACCAAGCTCAAATAAGAATACATAAAACTCAATGGTAGTGCCGAACAAATACAATGGCACCCCAAAATAATAAATACATGGGCTGAAGATACAAGACAAGGGAATCTGCCAACAGCCTGACTCCCAAGAGAATAGAAGAATACATAAGTATGACTACGAAATGAGGAACAAAACTACCATCCCAAATCACCCGGATCGTCGCCGCCGAGCTTGCCGTGCTGCATCCACTTACAAACCTGCAACCTGCTGTGGGGGTGAGAAAAACCACGTGCTCACCATAATATCAAAACATCACATTCATAGCCTTCTAAAAAAAGCTAACCATCCCGTGTGCAGGCATCTATCCTAGGTCGGTCAGTTGTCTCATGTGGCACCCACGCCAAACAGAGACCCCAAAATAATCTCATCTACAGTCTCAAATCTACTACGGATATCATAAGAACTACAGATCAACAAAAATATAAACAACCATGTATATATGTAACGTCATGTAAATAACTAAGTCTGCCACCTAGGCCTATAGACAACCAACCTGAACTTGACTTTCATCTAGAGATGCAACAAGAACTAACTATCTACCATACCGTGCACCTCGCACGTTGCTCAAGGTTCCTAGGAGGTAAATAGATCACTCACTAGGACTGCCAAAAAGGAATAACTAAAATCACGCCGACAACTAAACCACAACGCTTACACAACACTGCTATCAAATCATTCCTAGAGATTCTCACTTTCATAATTCTAACCTCAAACATGTCATCTTATCCACAATAACCAGTGAAATAATCCGTTCACTTAAAAGAACTTTTCTCAAAAACCTCCTATTGTAAAGAGAATTTATAAAATCAACTAGTGGTCATATAGTAGGTTCATACTACTACCATATATTCCTTGAAAGTAACCTAAGTGGACAAAATATGTCATTATATCAGATTCAACAATCTCAAGTCAATCTCCAATTCATACTGCATACTGAGGCACAAGAAAGGGGTACCAGAGTCATTTAGTCCCAAACGGATGCCGAGGTCCTCGGGTTTTGAAAGAAATACATTGAACCCCGAAGGATTCAACCGGTTTTTAAGAAAAAGTTAGGACCCGGTCAAATCTGTTTAGTTCCAATGTCTCCGAACCCACCCATCTTCAACAAGATCTCGAATGAAATGATGTCGAATATCTATATGCTTGGTCCTAGAGTGTTGAACAAGATTTTTATAAATATTTATCGCACTCGTGTTATGACAAAACATAGTCATCATACCCTGAGGAAAACCATAATCCTGCAACATCTGACGCATCTACAATACTTGAGTACAAAACTACCAACTGCTATATACGCAGCCTCAGTAGTGGAAAAGGAAACAAAATTTTGCTTCTTGCTATGCCAAGCAACTACGCAATTACCAATATAAAAACACCCGCCACTAGTACTTTTTTTATCATCTATGTTACCAGCCCAATCAACATCATAAAAAGATGCGATATCAGTATTAGTCCCTGACGGATACCACAATCCATAATTCACAATCCCTTTAACATACTTGATAATCCTTTTACCGCAATAATATGAGACTCATTAGGACTTGCCTAGTAATGTGCACACAAACCAACACTAAAAGCTATGTCAGGTTGACTGGCAGTCAAGTGCAACAAACTCCCAATCATACTCCTATAAAGTATAGGATCGACATTTGTTCCTTTAGTATCTATGCTAATCTTGACACTTGTACTCATAGGAGTGCGAACATCTTTCGCCTTTTCCAAATCAAACTTCTTCACTAATTCTAAGGCATAACGAATTTGGGAAACGAAAATCCTATCATTCAATTGCCTAATTTGAAGCCCTAGAAAGAAGTTCAATTCACCTATCATGCTCATCTCAAATTCATGAGTCATTTGATCTCTAAAATAATGAGCAAGTCTATCAGAAGTGGAGCCAAACACTATATCATCAACATAGATTTGAGCAACAACTGTATCACTCTTATTTTTCTGAATAAATAGTGTTTTGCCCACTCCCCCTCGGGTAAAACTTGTTCCCAATAGGTAATTTTTCAACCTTTCATGCCAAGCTCTAGGAGCTTGCTTTAACCCATACAGAGCCTTTTCAAGCTTATAAACATGACCATGATAATAAGGATCTTCAAAACCTTTTGCCTGCTCCACATACAATTCCTCATCAAGAATGCCATTAAAGAATGCACTCTTTACATCCATCTAGTACAACTTGAATCCAAAATGACATACAATAGCAAACAAAATCCGAATGCATTGAAGTCTAGCTACTATAGCAAAAGTCTCATTAAAATCTATATCCTTCAACTGAGTATAACCTTGAGCAACAAGCCTAGCCTTATTCCTAACAACTCTACCATTTTCATCATTTTTATTCTTGAATATCCTCTTGGTACCAATCACATTTATCTTCTTTGGTCTAGGCACAAGATACCATACATCATTCTTAACAAATTGCTAAAGTTCTTCTTGCATAACATTAATCTAATCACTATCTTAAAGAGCTTGTTTCACATTTTTAGGTTCTAAGGAAGATGTATGGCATGTATACTAAACTTGATTCTTAGCCTTTCTATAGGTCACCATCATCTGATTGACTGATCCTATGACTTTATCCAAAGGATGGTACAACTTGACCCTTGAAGATGGTTCATTAGGAAGAGTAGCCTGAATATCACAAGTTTGATCATGTGATTCTATAGGACTAGGAGTATCATCATGAACCACGTTGTCCTCTTTATCAACATCTAAAGAATCATTCTCTAGCAGAAAAATAGCTCACAATCTTTCTCCTCTATAGACCTTAGAGACTCGTCAACACATGAGTCATTGACCACTACATTGGCAGATTCCATCATAGTTTGAGTTATAAGGTTAAAAATCCTATATGAACGTCTTCTCAATGAATACCCCAGAAATATTCCTTTATCACTCTTAGACTCTAATTTCCAAATGGACTCGTGATCTCTAAGAATATAGCATTTTGCTCCAAAAACCTTGAAATATTTGACATTTTGTTTCTTGTCATTCCATAGTTCATAGAAAGTTTTTAATGTGTCAGGCCTAAGATAAACTTTATTTGGAGTGTAATATGTCGTGTTCACTGCCTCGGCCCAAACATATCTAGGAACCTTCCTACCATGAAGCATAACATTAGCCATCTATTGAAGAACTATATTCTTCCTCTCAACCACTTCATTTTATTGTGGAGTATGTGGTGCTGAAAATTCATGTTTTATTCCTCTTTCATCACAAAAAGTATCAATTCCTGAATTTTCAAACTCCTTTTCATGATCACTCCTTACTTTAGTAATGTGATAATTATTTTTAGTTTGAATTTTCAAACAATGTTTTCTAAAATTTAAGCAACTTCAAACTTTTCGCTCAGAAATCCAACCCATGTAAATCTAGAGTAATCATCTACCATCACAAAAATATACTTCTTACCAACTTTGCTCATGGTCCTAGTGGGACCCATTAAATCAATATGCAACAACTCTAGCGGTCTAGAAGTATAAATGGTATTTATCTTCCTGTGCTGACATTTAACTTATTTACCCTTCTAACATGGTCCACACAATCCCTTTTCCAAAACCAAGCTTAGGGACACCTTTAACAATTTCACTCTTAGTGATTTTCGTTAAATCATGAAAATTAACATGTCCCATTCGCTGATGCCAGATTTCAACCTCATCAAGTTTAACTCTATTGCATAGTAATTTAGAATCTGGAACAATGCAATAGCAGTTATCTGACGAATGCATACCTTCCATCACACAATTTCCAAAAGAGTAAATGGTTGAACAATTATCAGGAGAGAAAGTTACATTATGGTTGTTATCACATATCTGACTTATACTCAACAAATTAGCTTTTAGACCCTCAAGATAAAGCACATCTTCTAGTTAAGGCATACCAGAAATCACAACTGTACCTTTTCCTAGAACTTTAGACTTCTCTCCATCACCAAAAGTAACTATCCCACCATGACACTCCTCAAGAAATCCAAACAGTGACTTATCTCCAGTTATATGCCTTGTACATCCCCTATCTAGATACCAGAAACTAGAATCATGTGCTCTAAATGCAGAATGAACTACAAACCAATGTAGCTCACCTTTTCTGACCCATGCCTTCTTCAGCTTTGGAGCTCTTTTGCCAATTTTGATAAATTCTTCATCTCTTCACTCAACACTCTAATTTGATGTTAAACATGATCTCCCTGTAGAACTCTTTGTTCATTCACTAATTCGAAAAACTCTCATCTTAGCTTCGAACACCACAGTGATGACAAATAGGAATAAACCTTTGAACTTCATCAGTCGACCTCCTAGGAGATCGAAACGTAATGAAAGGCTTTCTTTGAAAATTTCTTCTGACATAGGATTGAACATTAGGATCCCAATTCGAATTTCCTTGAGAAGAACTAGATGGCACATGGGAAGCTTTTACAAAGATGGTTTTCAAAACAATGTTCAAATTATGTGATATAAAAACCCAGTCCCTTTGTATTTCCTATAGATTTTCCCATACTCAACATATGATAAGGCTTAAGAGTTACACTAGACCATTTATGAATAGTTGAGGTAGCATCCTTCAATCCTTTTTCCAAATTTCCAATCTTGAGACTATCTACTATCTTCAAAGCTTGATTTCTTTCTTGTTCAGACTTAGTCAATTCCTCAATCAATTTGGCCTTTTGAGTTTATAGGAGATTTAGAGTATGAGAACTATTGGCTAATTCATATTTTAAAGAATTTAGTTCTTTCTCCATGCTAAGACTTTTAGTCAATAGTTTCATGTGATTTTTGTAAAGTTGAGTGGTCTTATTAAGTAATTTATCATAAGACTTTTGAAGCGTGTCATCACAATCTTTATCACTTTCAGAACCTTCCTCTCCAAACATTGCCCAACTTGTAGCAACTTCTCTAACCTCCTTGCTTTGTGCAATAAACATAGTGAAGTTCTCTGACTCATCACCTAACACTATTTCTCTCAGCAGCAGTCCACTCATTTGACGGTTATACATTCAATTCATTAGTAACATCGTCTTTCATAGTGGGAGGTGAGTATCCTACCTCTACAGCAAGCCTAACTCTCTCATCTAGAGATTTCAAAAACATTCTCATTCTCGCTTTCGAATACGTATAATTCGAGCCATCAAAACATGGGGACCTAGATACAGACCCCCCTTCACGAGGTAAATCCCTCGTCTAAGTTCAAAAGCTAATCCTAGGTAGCAAACCTAAAACGGGGCAACCATGCTCTAATACCAATTGAAATTACCTAGGCGATTAAAGAAAATAGCCTAGAGGGGAGTGAATAGGTTTTTTGTCCAATTTTTTGATCAATTAAAATTATCTAGCGGAAATTCAATTTTAATCAATCACAAAACCCTAAATCTCTTAACATATTAAATTAAGCAATCATGAATATAAGCGTAGAACTTAAATCAGGAGAAGACATAGAGATTTTTACGTGAAAAAGCTTGGAAATACTCTAAGCAAAAACCACAGATACAGTCAGGTATCGATGCACTATGAATTAAGAGAGATACAGACTCTATAAAGCCTTAGACTTACAAATCACTCCTAATTTCCTTTTTCCACTCGATGTCTGAAAGTCTATATTTACTCACGCTCCAGGAAGCTCTTGCACCGATCTCCGTACTTTGATGGCTCCGCTTCTTAACGGATCGAATAACCACAAAGCCTCCTGCTCCGATCTCCTCGCTCAGACAACTCTGCTTCTCAATGGATCAAAGCAACCACGTTCCAATCTATGGTGTGTTGATTTAACTAGTTCATTCAATTGTGCTTAAAGATCGTCGGTGTAGAAGCACAATTGAATAAACTCAAAGAGAGAACTAGAAGATATATGATCACTCAATGATTCTTTCTCTGTGTCTGCTGAAGTATATGAACTGTAGAAGAATAATTATAGAGATCTTCTCACCAAAAGAACTCTCAAATCTGTAGAGACTCTTCCTATTTATAGAGAGAGTTTAGAGAAACCCTAAGTTTACCCTTTTTCGTAATTTCATATTAAACTGAGCAAAATCTTTTGATCTAGTCTTCAATATGTATATATCACGTATATCAAAGTGTTTGAGTCGCAATGGCACCAAAAGATCTTAAAACGGGGTCTAAATTACAATTTCACATCACAACCATGCTAACCTACCTACACACGACGCGTAGGCATATGCTACGCGTGGCGCTTAGACTACTTAAGCATGGTGCGTAGGCTATATTCCATCGAGCGTAGTTGGGGCGTAGAAATAGCACTTTCTAGCTACTTTTAGCTACTAGGCACGTAGGCTGGACGTAGCAAAATTGAAGGAAACCATTTTTATTGGGAATAGTGTCGTTTGAACCCCCTCGACTCTATTAGAATGAATCTTGAAGTTTCGGCTCCAAAAAATGTTGTTTATGCCCTCTAGAATGCATTTTTTGCTCAAATTTGCTCATTCTTCATTTCTCTTGTATTTTCCACTTTTTTGATGCTTGATTTAAATTTTATGAAGCTTGTTGATGCGTTTGCAATACAACTTCAATTTTTCTAAACCAATCTGACTTCATAATTCACTCAACATGGTTATTGTCTAAAATATGACAATAATAAACAATACTAACAAATGTTCTTATATGAATTTAATGATAAATTAAAATATTAATTGCGGAATAGTCAATTTTAATCCAATTCTTTAATAATATAATCCATGCAATAATAAATATAGACACATAAAATAAAGCAAGAGACGACACCAATATTTTTACGTGGAAAAACTCCAAGTAAAAACCACGGATACGCTCAAGTATCGATGGAGTATGAATTAAGAAGTACACAGACTCTATGAAGTTAGGACTTACAATCACTATAATTTTTCGTTTATCACTCGATGTTTGAAAGTTTTGAATCACTCACAATATCACGAATCTCTCGCTTCAATCTATGTACTTTGACGGCTCCGCTTTACAATGGATCAAAGAACCACGGAGCCTCTTGCTCCAATGTTCGTATTCTGATGGCTCTGCTTCTCATAAATCAATACACACAGAGTGCAACATATGGTGTGTAGATTTTTTAGTATCTAAGTCATCCAATTATGCATAAAGATCACATGTGTTGTAGCATAATTGGTAATCTAAAAAATAAGAGAGAACTAGAAGATCAATAATCACTCAATATTTCTCTCTCTTTATCTTTGGAAGAATATCTAAGCTGTAGAAGAATTGCAGAGCTCTCAAAACATGTCTTCTCTTCTCAATATCTCCTCATATTTATAGAGAGAGAAGTCTTCGATTATGAAATAAGATTTCTTAATCTCCAAGTCAATTTCTGGTCCTCTAAGACTTTAAATTTTGACCATAAAGTCTCTAAATATATACCAATAATAACTCCTAAACATCTCCCAAAGTGGTTAGGCTTCTTCAACACATCAGAATAAGCTGCCTTTAAAAACTGAAGTCGGCAATCTGGGGTTCTCGAGAATTCGAATTCCCGAGTACTCGATAATTTTCCAATAGTGCAACATATTATTTGGATTGTGTACAAAACCTTCTAACTTCAATGCTAGTGTCAGCACTTTGGCGCCACTTTCTCGAGTTCCTGATACCCAAAACCTCAAGTCCTTGATACCCAACATCTCGAGTTCTCGGTAGAAACAAAATATTGTGAAAATACTGCGTTGTTGCATTACCACTTCCAACCATTATTTCATTCCATTTCGTTTGTATCTTCATCACTTTATACTTGATTTGACACGTTTTTAATCTTCGTTTGACCTATCAACTTGATTAATCGAAACCAAGACTCACAACACTTAACATGGTTTTTTATCAGAAGCATGTTATTATAAATAAATGTTCCTACAATCTCGCCCTTGGAATTTCTGAGACAAAATTATGTTTTACAAATATAATCTCACGACAAACAAAATAAAATTTTTACTTGTGAACACACATCGACAAACGTAGACATATATTTTTACTTTGATCTCATGATCCACCAATCTTACAACCACAACACTAAACAATATACTAGTGAAAAGTAAGTGTGGAAAACAACTTGTAGACATACTCAATATTAAATGATCATAATAAAACGAACAATATCATCATGAAGCAAAAAGATCATTAATAAACATAGATAATGCTACCCTTCTTAAAAAACTCTCTCCCCCTTAACTATATGTCTCTCCCCCCCTTACTAAATATCTTTCCCCCTTACTAAATACTTCTCCCCCTTTTTGTCATTGAAAATACAAGGAAATATAGAATAATTTAAATAGTCTAAAGAGATGCAGTAGAAGACCAAACATGTAAACAGTGAGAAAAATATATATTAAGACATAGGACTCAAAAATATATATCCAGATTCTCTAGTAACAAAAATTTCTACGATGCACAAAGTTAATACGTACCAATTCTAATATTCTTCTCACCAACCGTGATGGTACTTCAGTTCAAAACCTAAGTTAGAAGTCAAATCTTTAGCTCAGACCTTATTGCTAATTAAGGGGAAGATAAATAACAACAAAAAATTCTCTTTTATTTCTCTTTTTGTCTCTAAAATTTTCTTTTGCACTCCTTCATATATTTTTTTGTTTCTTCCCTTTTTACACAAACACTCACTGTTTTGTGGCAAGAGGCCCGGTTACTCGGGTTGAAAATTTTGAGATAATCATGTCCACCTTTTGACGCGAATACTCAATACATCCTGAGGCACTGAGACCCGGTTACTCAGCCAAAGGACCATTGCTTTAATGTGATGTTTGGGACGCAGGAATAGAATGGAACGAAATGCCCATTCATTTCATTCCTTTATTTGGTATGATATTTTGAATGAGAAAGACCATTCTCAAGGAATGAAATTTCATTCCAATGAATGGATTTTTATTCCATTAGTAAACTTATGCAATAGCGATTCCATTCCTTAAGGAATGGTTTTACAATATAAAGTACTAAAATAACCCTCTCACATTTTAAGTAAACAAACCAACCATTGTCGTTGTCTTTCACCTCCTCCTCCTCCACCACCACCACCACCATTGCCATTGCCCGTCACTACTATTCTTCATTACCTTTTACCATTTTGTTTCTAAGAAATTACGACATAATATTATTGTATTAAAGTTATATATTCATCACTAACAGGATATGTTTGGAAATTTTTGTTCCAAGTTCATCCTATTCTCAATGTGCTTCATATTTACAACCAAACAAGAAAATGAGAATGGTTATTCCATTCCATTCTCATTCTCATTCCATTCCCACTTGCATTCCATTCCATTCATGCATACCAAACATAGCCTAAAGGGTTTAAAGAGACATTCATATACATTTTTATTTCATTCTCTTTCTTCTTTTCTTCCTTTTTTTTTCAACATTGCCCCAATATTCATGAGCATGCAATATGTATTCAAAAGCATCGATCAATCTAGCCTAGCTCATGAACCTACATATCATTTCGGGTCAGATGATAAAGATTAAAAGTTTCCGCAAGTATTATAATCATCTCCGAAGTAAAACAAACACCTAAAGGTAATGAGTTTTAAAAATAATATTTAAACATGCCAAGTGAACAACTCATATCCTCAGGTCAGACTAATATCTCCAATTCCCATAAGCATAATAAAATAAGTAAATATAAGATTATAGTGAAATATGACAACCCTTTATATCCTTAGCCAATCTCACAATTCTAAGGATTTTTATTTTATATATATTTTTTGTAATAGTGATGCATACATGAACAAACGTAATAATAGTATCAAAAACATGATGCATGTATAATATAAAATAAAAATGCATGATAATGTATCAATTCTAGGATAAATATAATACAAGATGTTACTAGAGTGATACATTTTAAGACATCTATTATAATGAGAACATACCACTAGATTTCCTAAGACTCACATGCTTTTCAAAATCTAATTTTTTTATAGACATGTCTATCAATTGAGAATCTATGGACATAAACTTTAGACCTTTCTCAGAACAAAGTTTAGGAAAAATGCATTAACATTGGGTCACATATGAATCAATAATAGAACATTTATCGAAAGTGAAATTGACATTATGATTATTATCGCATATTTGGCTAATGCTAAGCAAATTAGCCTTGAGGCCCTTAACATAATAAATATTTTTCTAATCTAGGTAGACGAGAAGCAAAATTGGTGCACCTTCCTAAAACCTTAGACTTTTTTCCATTACTAAAAATAGTTGTTCCAACATTACTATCCTTGACATAACTAAACAATGACTTATTTCCAGTTATGTGCCTAAAGAATCCACTATCAAAACACCAAGAAGTAGAGTCTCGTGCTTTAAGTGTAGTATTGGTAGTAAAACAGTGTAACTCACCTTTCTTAACCCATGCCTGTCTAAATTTTGGTGTTTTACATGCCAGATTAGACAAATTCATTACCTCTTCACTCAACACTCGAATTTGATGATGAACATTGTGTCCTTTTTGAGTTATATGTTTCCTCTTTGATTTCAAAGTATTTCCTCTTCACTTTAAACATAAGGGTCGAATGCTACCTTTCACTGCACAATGATGACATATAGTGTCACGCCCCAAATTCCTAGGACTCCGAAACCCGAGCCTAAGAGCTAAGGGAGTGATTGCGGAAGTAAAAAGAAATGAGAACCAACGAAATTCAATCATCAAATACCCACGAAAGGGTAAAATGATCTGATACCACGCTGTCACGCCCCTAAGATTCCCGAAACTCAAATCTAGAGAATCAGCGAATCTCCAAGGGATGACGCTAGTCAAGCGACTACTAGAGTCAACAACAACAAAGAGACACATGGAATAACAATAAAAATATACTCCATGTCAAGTAGAATGCTAGAAACTCACTAGCATCCTCCAATACAAACTGACACGCTCCTAAATTCCTAAGACTCCCGAACAGGGACATCCGAGGAATCCAGGATGTGATCCTTAATACAAATGACCAACTAAGACATCATTAACCAAGAAAACATATGGGTTAATGGTAGAAATGGTATATTTAATACCCAAATGGATAATAAACAAAGCAGCGGAATCTAACGAAAATCCGGCAGAATTCCGTTTGTAAATGGAACATCCGGACAACAACCACAACACAAGAACCTGCCAATAGCAATTCAATAATCACAATGGCTTCCAAGCCCCACATTCATCAATCCTACTAGGGCCGAGATAATGGAAAGAAACCAAAACCTCTCCAAACCCTCTAATAATCAACAGAGCCACAAATGCTCGAATAAGATACAGTAAAGCACCTAGCTGTGCAGAATAAATACAATAACCATCAGAAAGAATAAATACAGGAAATAAAAGATACATCAACAGGGATATGCCAACAAACTGGCTCCCAAAAGAAAATACATAACAATCCCATAACAATGGGTAGAGAAACTGAAAGCGGATACCTATCGTGTCACGCCCCGATATTCCTGAGACTCCAATCAAGAGAATCAGCAAATACCGGGGTATGACGTCATAGAAAAAGACAACCGAAATCAACGATAACATCGAAATACATGGAATAGGAATGAAAATGAAGTATTCCATGTCACCTGAGTGATAGAAACTCAGTAAAGAAATTCTAACGAAAATCCGGCAGAGTTCCGTTTGTAATTGGAACATCTGGACAACTCAAATTCAACACAACACAGAAACCTGCCCAGAATAACAAGAATAAAGCAATGACACGTAGCCCAACATTCCAGAAACCTAATAGGGCCGAGGTAATGGAAAAGAACACCAATACCTCTCTGAAACCCTTCTAGAAATCAATAGAGCCCCAAATGCTCAAATGAAATTATAAAGAAAATCAAATGGCGATGCCAAAAAGGTATAAAGGCACCCCAAAAACAACAAACACCGACTGAGCCACCGAGCTCAAATAAGAATACAGGAAATCATACGGAAGTGCCGAAATGATACAATGGCACCCCGAAAATAACGAATACATGAACTGAATAGAGATACAATATGAGGGAATCTGCCAACAACCTGGCACCCAAGATAATAAAATAATATACAAACGTAACTACGGAAAGAATAACAAGACTACCGTCCCAAATCACCCGTGTCGTCGCTGCCGAGCATAATCCTTGCTGCGTCCACCTGCAAACCTGAAAATGTTTTGTGTGGGGGGTGAGCAAAAAACCACGTGCTCACCATAATATCAAAACATCACACTCATAGCCGTCTAGAAAATGCTAACCATCCCGTGTGCATGCATCTATCATAGGTTAAGCTACCGTCTCCCATGGCACCCCCGCCAACCCGAGACACCCAACAATAACCTCACAACTAATCTCGAAACTACTCAAGAGTCGTAAAACATAACAGCTCATAAGATATATCTACCACTCATATATATACGCATATCAAATCATCATATATATATACACACACACACATATATATATATAAGTCCTGTAACAGCTAATCCTAAGACCTGGTGTAGGAAGGCACCCAGTCGAATACACACTCTCATCTAGAGATACAACCAAAACTAGCTATCTATCAGTCCGTGCACCTAGCACGCTACTCAAAGTTCCTAGGAGGTATATATATAGATCCCTCCTTAGGACTATCGAAAGGGAATAACCATTCTTCTACGTACAACAACCAATGAACCAACCCATTCACTCGAAGAAACCTAAAAAGGGAAGGTCCTATCTCCACATCGGATTCGGTAACCAACCGAATTATCTCTAACTCACACTGCCTATCAAGGCACTAAAAAGGGTAAAGATCAACAAGGTCACCTCTAACTCATACCGCCTATTGAGGCGCAAGAAAGGGTTACTGGAGTCATTTAGTCCCAAACAGATGCCATGGCCCTCGGGTTTTTAAAGAAAAATGTTGAACCCCGAAGGATTCAACCGGTTTTTAAGAAAAAGTTAGGGCCCGGTCAAATCATATTTGGTTCCAATGTCTCCCAACCCAACCAAACACTAGGAATCGCACTATGTGTGCTTAACTTAAACTCACTTCTCTTACCCGAGAAGATCCACAGACAAACACGAATGATAATAATTCTTACTTTAAGGAATGATACCGTAGAAACACAGGTTCGGGTTAAAACCCAAAGAACAATAACACAGGGGAAAGGAACTACTAGAGTTCCACCGAACATCACCTCAAAGTCACATTCAACAAATCCTCAAGGGTTCTAAGACCTTCATCTTAATATAGGAGCTTATACACAAATCCTCAAAGGTTACCAAACTAACACCGGGATTCAAGTGTTCCTCGAAACAACTGGGAGGAAAACTTAAATAATCAAACTCTAAAACCATATCTAGACCTCAGAACTGGCCTCAAGTCTCAAGAACAGGACAAACTTTGTCCAGAGTTCACTAACTTTATTAAAACATATAGGAAAAGAGATTTTCGAGGCACACGGCTAAAAACCATTTACTACTTGAAACACTTTTTAAGTGGAAGGGTGAGCGACAAGCTCAAAACACACAAGCCAAGAGAAACAAGGTCAGGCTATAAGTCTTACCCGACCTTTAACCTGAACAACTCTCCCCACTACCAAAGTGGTCTAATAATCATCTAGTGATAACACTAGTCACCAATCACAAAGGCCTATGTGGCCAACGGCACAACCACGACTAAGTCTCAATATACGTCTAGCCAACTCAATCTCAACTCCAACTCAAGGGGAAACAATTAATTATTAAAACATTTTCATATATATATATATATCCACGTAACCACCTGGAACACATGCCAACCGTGGCTCCACTAATCCAAGTTTTTATTATCGTCAAACTTTCTTTCTTTCTTTATAATTTTAAATCTTTAAATATTCATTATATTTTAACCACAGTTAAAAATATTAATTACAAACACCGCGCCTTAGCGCCAAAGAGAATAGTACAGATATTTGATTACTACTCCAACATCACATACTCAATATCGATAATCAATAAGAACAAGCAAACACATATCCAATAAATGTCCAATATGGATGTAAATGCCATGACAATGCAACTCCAATGCAGCCCTAGCCACTAATATCCAGGAATCCCAAACCGTTCACTGTTGGGGCAACAAACCCACAACATGAAGGGTGGGCGTCGCCAAAGAAAGTGCGGATACCACGACCGCGCGGAAAACCGGCAAGTGAGGCCCAAGCCCTCACCCCCAAATGTCTAGATGGTTGATAGTTACTAGCTCCCTGGTGCTAGACCACCCCTAGCCAGTTGTTGCGACATTCCAAACGTTCCATACATGCACATGATATGAATGAAGCATGCAACATGCACCGAAACAATATATATATAACATGGTGTTGTATGAATGTCAAATGCCTCCATATGAATCAATGTGGTCAATAACACGACATCATAGCCAATCAATCTCATACCACGCATGCTTCACAATTTAAAATATACAGTAAATAAATTCTCATTTTATCACAGAAATATTCGGGTTCTCAGTTACCCAGTCCTTATAGATTCTGTATACCAGCATGCTTTTAAATTTTTATTCCCAATAATTGTTTTCAAACAAATCAGCCTCAGGGGAAAAATTTGACAATTTAATACACAATTTAATTTATTAATGATTTCCGAGAAAACCAACTAGGGAACTAAAATCACGTCTATACATCCCTCATCCTCGTGAATACCCCCTTATCTTATTTCAAATTCAAATAAAATATAAATTAAAGATGAAATATTTAATAAACGGCCCTACGTCCCTCAATACCAAATTGGCCCCGCTCCCACTGTATTTTAATAACAGTTACATAAATTCCGGGAGCTAATTACAAGTTCTAATTTTACACAAAATCCTATAAAATCCTACTTTAAGTCCGGGGGTACTAAACCACCTAATTTAATCCAAATTTGGTAGGATTTAATTTATTATAATTTTCCAGGGAATTAATTTACTTAATTTTTCAAGGGAATTCCGATTCCCGACTTCATTTATCTATTTATCGATACTCCGTAAATTCTATAAAATTCCTAGATATTCGTCTACCACTAGGAATTTAATTTCATACTTTTATTATTTATAAACATACAACCGGGACTACTTAGCATTTTCTACGCACTATTAGTGAGTGCTAGATAAATATATATATATATAAATATATATATAAATCCCCACCTAATTTAAATACGCTTACAGACAGTCCCGCTTTAACCGACAATGAACAGTGCCATCACCGGAAATAAACTCGCCGCCCAAAGTCGTTCGAAAATTATTTTTTAACATGCCGAAATGACCGTCATACCGCCCTATTCAATATAATTAAAATTCATTAGCAATCGATAATTAATTCGGAACAAATCTACAAAATTCGAAATCGAAAACCATACCGAAAATCTGAAATTCCCGGAGAACCGTTCAACGGTTTCGCTCCAATTTCGGATATATCGTGCACAGTACCGAGGCCGAGCTACCCTCCGAAAATCAAACCGAACCGAGCCCGACTCGCCACTGAGTCGACCCAACTCGGTCGGGCCGAACCTGAAATCTGCTCGTTCAATCGTCTCTTTCCAGCCGTGATCAGTACCCAGCTGCTACAATCTCCATAACCCCATTTTATCAAAGACCCCCAACACATATGAACCACACACAACAACAGTGTCTTTAATTGCAACCAATTCATGGGTTTAGTAAGCACACAATCACAGCAACCGAAAATAAATCAATAAAGGAAAAGCATACCACATATCTTAATGGGGCTTCGAGTTTGAGAAGATTGGGCTGTTTCATGAAGATGACTCGAGAGGCGACGCATAACTGCTTGATCTCGGACTCGGAGAGCTGGACCAGCTTACCGGGCTTCACCGATCGAATTTCGATTAGGCGCTCGATTATCTTATCGATACCCGCAGAGTCCATTTGGTCCCTGCCCTAGTTCGCCAGATCCTACGATTGACGCCTCTCTCTCTCTCTCGATCGATCCATGGTGAAGACAGGAGAGGAAATGTGTCTGTGCGTGAGGGAGTCAGAGAAGCTACTAGAAATGGGTCTCCATTAATACATATATTTGTATTTTACAAATACCCTTATATATATATATATATATATTCAATTAATAATATATATATATATATAATAAATCCCCAAATAATACAACACTTGCCCGAAAAATAAACGAAATGCCCAAATAAATAATATGACTGAAATAATTAATTCAGGGTATGAAACTCATATATATATATAATCATAATTAAATTTGAATAAATAAAATAAGTCCCGTAACATATACCGGGGACACTCAAATAATTCTACGTGAGCCCATCAAATTCACCGGACTCCGAATAAATAATATAGGCCCAAATAAAAACTCTGGGGCACGAAAATTATCCACCACTTAAATCATCGAAAGCCTCACGGTACACCGAATAACTTATAAAGTCTGAAATAAATAATTCGGTTACAAAATCGAGTATAAATATTTATATAAACCAAATTAAATCATTAATCGCCTAGCGGTTTATATCATGCGCTCCCCATAAACTCTACGGATAGTTAATCAATAATAACAGCCAAATTAAATATTTCGGTACGAGACTCAACTATCGAATCATCGGAGTCGTCACTAATCCAAACAACTAAGGCACGTAACTTATTCGAACAGTAATTAAATAAAACCTCTTCAACCCAAATTAATCCACTAACACGTATCATATACAGATAAGCACGAAAAACGAACAAGGTAATACAAATACACGTAAACACGTAAGTCAAGCAACTAAGGCACCTAATGCCACATCAATACACAGAGCACATAGATACAAACATAAATAAAACGAGCAAAAAGAACTATCAATACTCCTAAGCACGTCAGCTAAACAAGGCACGTACTAACCCCATAACCGGGGAAACAAAAACGTCGAACCCCTAAAGCACTAACTACCGAACTCAAATCACTGAGTCGAAACCCTAAATGTCGGTCGACTAAACGTGTCGTCATCCAGTCGGAGCACTAAACGTCGAGCGTCTAAGCAAATCCATTTAGTCGATAACCTAGCTGTCAATCGTCACCTTTCAATCACGTAGTCGATAAAAAGAACATACGTGAGCGTTTCACTAGGTTCGAAATAATATCGTCACATCAAGCCACGTAATAGCCACAGAATTCCACGAAGTCAACGAAGAGAAATCGTATAATCGTGCTGTCGAATCCTGAACTCACGTCAACGTTTCACCAGTTCGGAACATTAAACTCACCGTCAATTCTCGTAATCGCCAACGACAGTCCACGAATTAGTCAACAAGTTAATAGTCGCGTCATCCCGTCGTATCAAGAAATAAACGCGAAAAATTTACTCGTAAAATACACAGAGTAACCATGACGTCATGAACAAGTGACGTCATCACTGAAAATAAATCGGACATAATTCAGAAAAAAGGGAAAATGAAACGGGATGTTACATATCGTCCCCAAACCCAGTTGTGCTGCAATCGTAACCGCATCACCCAACGCAACTCCAAAACCTGTAACAAGGAAACAAAAGAAAGCTGTCGTTGCACTGCATCCTGCCCATAGCCGTATAATTCCTGCAACCTGGCGTGTGAATACCAGGGGGCAAGTGAAATACCCCTGTGAGCAAATAAGCTCAGTGGGAAAGAATACTCTAACTACCACATCCTCTGGTAGTTTAGGTAAAGCTAAACCGTCTGATAAGATATAAGTATAGCCCAACTAGTCTCATCCACGCAAATCCCAAGGCACACGCTTATATACTATCGTAAACGAGTATACATAAGTATATAGGGAATATATATATATATATACACATATATAATTACACAACATGAGTCTCTAAAACTCGTACTCCAAGTACCCAACACCAGTAGTCTACACTACTCTCATCAACGTACACTAGGTACACGATACTAAGGTCCAGTTTAACAAATCACCAAATTACTCACAACACAATTCCGAAGATCCAACCGAGGAGATCACACTCACCTCTAATATCCACAAGGAAACAAAATCCACCAATAGTACCAAGGAAGGCTCAAATCCTACAGCCCGATAACACAGGAAGGAAAACACCCACGTCCTTGCGTACTAACACAACCATCATCAATATATATATATATATATACATATATATTGTATATATACATATATATATACAATATATATGTATATATATATATACAATATATATGTATATAACAAATCTCATCCCTCTCCTAGAGTAAGTCTGTACCTCAAGGATGGGATCACCCCATCATCACACTATGCGAAAACCTCAATGCTATCTCCAACAAGTCCACAAGTCACCAACAGGATAAATCAATCACTAACACTTGCACTATAAGCTACAAGACCACCCGATCAATTCACTAAGAGTACAAGACCTTAACTCACAAGAACGACCACCTAAGGGTCACCAAAACGAAGCAAAGGAAAAGACTTCCCAATGCTAAACCAACAGATAACCGAGACAATAATGTCAAGGTTAAAACACCACAAGTGTTTAAGGAGAACACCTGGACAAGGAACCCAATCCACTCGGTATCCATGCCCATAACATGTGGAACAACTCGAATCGCCTAAGTGGTGACGTCAAAACCAAGAAGAAAGGAAGGGCAACACTGTATGTGTGCACTTAACAACACCAAGCCTCATACCCGAGACTTAGAAATGATAGGAAGCAAAGGTGAAACAATGGAACACCTTTCAAAACTCTACAAGATGAGATATTGAGAAAGAAGTCCCGAAATCTCAGAATCCCAAGAAAAGTAATAAAATAGTTTTCTTTTAAGAAATCACAGAGTAAAAATGACCGTCTTGCCCCCGGTGTCCGT
The DNA here is from genome assembly GCA_963922005.1 of Cornus suecica. Taxonomy (NCBI): domain Eukaryota; kingdom Viridiplantae; phylum Streptophyta; class Magnoliopsida; order Cornales; family Cornaceae; genus Cornus; species Cornus suecica. The sequence goes on along the minus strand of OY998238.1, from coordinate 63,818,578 downwards.
CAATTGCCATCACCGGCTTTTAGAGTTAAAAATCTTTCCAAAGAAGATCCTAAGATCGTTTTATAAAGTGTTAAAACTTTTCATTTCCACGGGGGTGGGCGAAAACGGGTTTCTCCTTTTAAAAACAAGGAGTTTATTTCAAAACTTAGAAAACACCGTTTTCGAAATGACAGTCAAATAAAAGAAACACAACTCTATGAATTCCTGTAATGTCCGAGAGGACAATAAAGGAAGAACAACACGTTGGACTCACGGAAGACAACCATCCGTTCCAACTCCACCAAATCAAATGACACCACGAGGAAGAGGTTCGGCACCACACCGTAACCGACAACTCAAGGAATGACATACAAGTCAATGACCACGTACTAGTGTACAAAACACAGTACCAGGAATGCTTAAGGGAAGGGACTAAGCATAAGAATCAAGACTGTCAGACTACAGTACCTCGAGTACTTAATGAATCTCTAATCATAACCTCTTCTCATCAATCAAATCTCACACAACTCATCACTCGCCTTCTCTAAGGCCTCAATTATCAATTGACACAAAAATCATCCCTAACCTCAAATCTTCAAAAGAGTTCACACAACTAACCACGATCACCAAACTACTAACCACAATCACAGGGCTACTAACCACAATCACAAGGCTGCTAACCACAATCTCTAAGGCCTCAACTCAAGTCAAGCCTACGGTCCACCACTAGCCTCCGCTAGCCACATGAATCACTATGCCAACACGCATAACCTCCCCCAAGGGTACTAAGGTATACAACAAGTACAAGGATATACGTTTCATTATACTTATTAATTATGGCATATTATCATTTTCTTCCACATTAATTACTTTCAACTGAGCATTTATAAAATATGAATTTAATTTACAATATTCATAAATAGCATGCTCCAACAACACATGTAATATAGCACATATACATGTCAAACGAAATCACATAAATAATAGGCAGTGTAATGTGACTCAACACTCCCCGTGATACTCACACACAACACACCCTTCCCAAGGGTAACGGATACAAACTCTGTCCACTCATCATAGTGTAGAGTTACCACACCGACCCTTCCCAAGTGATTTTTCTCTCTATCACTTCAACAGGGAAGGCGGTTGTATGAGAGCCCAGCTTGCAACTCCGTACGCCATGACTACCCTTGATTCAAGAACATAAGCCTCCACCCGGACTCTTAACTCACATTTGCCGGCTTTTTAGTTCCGTAGACGTGATACCTCCTGGCCAGTTGTTGTGATGATCCGACACAAACGTCTACTCGTGCCCCACGCACAAAGGAAGTAGACCACACCAAATGAACTCTCTTTGCCAATGGTGAAACCGTGCACTACATGCACCAACACCCATGTGCTCACACGACATGGTGTAAAATCAAATCATATCTCAATCATAAATATGTAATACATCATATTTATAAAAATACCCACATGGTAATATAAATCTCAAAATCTCTTTTCATGCTTTAAAATACAATAAAGCAATTAAATCATATGAAAACAGTTTCATATACATTTCATGTTTTCAAAATATATTTTCTTTAATTCCTTAGAAAATATTTCAATTTCAATTAACATGTCTTTTTAAAATAATTTAAACAAATAATCCACGTAACAAAAAGGGGACCTAGAATAGCGTCTAAGTCTCTCACGTCCAACGTTTACAAATCTTCTAACTCATTTAATTCTTAAAGGAATTTCTAAGTCGTCTATTCCTATTCAATTCAATTAGGAATATATTTAATCTCGTAGGAAATAATTTAATTAATTTTCTTAAATTAATTCCTAAGTCCAATTCCGATTCTAAACGAATTATAGATATTTAAATTAACGATTTAATATATCTATAATAAATTAAATAAGGGTTTTGCACCCCTAAACTACTTCAATAATGCGGAGTGAGAAATATAATTTCCCACCTAATTATACGTTATCGAACAACCCGAAACAGCACAGTACCGGCGCCCGAATATGAAGCCCGCCGACCAAAATTGTCCAAAAACTATTTTGAATATATCGAAATGTCCATCTCGACAACCTATACGATATATACGAAGCCCATTAATAATCGGTTAATTAATTGGGTTAAATCTAAAATACCCCAAACGAAAACTATAACCTATAAATGCGATTTTCGGGCAAATCGTTCAACGTAAAATCATGAAATTAATATATGACGAATACTACGTAGGTACGAAAATACTCACCGAAAATCGGCTCAAACCGATCACCGAAAGTCATCGAACCGGCCACTCAAAGTCCGGCCGAACCGGTCCTGTCGAACGAACTGCACCACGGCTACAGTCGCCGACCCCTGTGCGACCACCAGCTCCGCCACTAGCTCTTCGTCACCACCCAGCACTGCCGCTCCTCTGGACAGCTGCCGCGTCTCCGTCCTTGCTCCAGCTCTAGCCGCAGCTGCTGCTGCGGCAAGCTCCATAGCCGCGCCTCGCCCAGCCGGCCGTTCTCTCTCTCTCTCTTTCTCGCCTGACCGGCGACCATGGAGGATGGAGGCGTGAGAAACAGCTCGGTCCGTGCGTGAAGAGAAGGAAGAGAGATGGTAGCAGGTCGTCTGATGGCGTGTAGAGAAGGAGAGTAGCAGGTCTGTGAAGCGTATACATATATATATATATATACAAATTGCAAAAGCAACCCTTTAATTATCCTAAATTGCGAAATGACCCCACTTTAATATATATATATATATATATAATTAAATATATATATATATATAATTAAATATATATATATATAATAAATCCCAACACTATATATATAAACCATAAATTCCAATAATTATCGGGAACGTCCGAACATAATCTCGCAATCCGAAATAACAACAGGATGCCCAATTAAATACATCGGGGCAGAAACCCAAATTTCAGAACACTTAAACAAGACCGACCAATTAAAATGTGTCGTCATCAAATCGAAACACTAATCATTAAACGTCGAATAAACTAACGTCGAAACGAGACCGTGTAATTGACAACAAGAATTCGCGTAGTCGTCAAAAAGAAACCGTAAAGTCATCCAGTCGACTTTAAAACTAAACGCGAAAAATTTACAAGTATCAATTACCAAGAATAAATAATACGTCACGAACAAGTGACGTCACTACCGAAATTAAATCAGAATTAATTTCTGTAAAAAGAATAATAACACGGGGTGTTACATATAGGAACAAATATTTGAAAACCATTATTATAACTATTACAATACTTATAGGAAAAGGGAGGCTTACTATCAAAAGGCTTTCTAACATAAGCTTAAACATTAGGATTCCTATAAGAGTTACCTTGATAAGAACTAGATGCTATTTGGGATGCCTTAACAAAGGTAGTTTTGGGAATGACGTTTAATTACTCGTTGTTCCTACGAATCACAACCCTTTAGTATTTCGCATAGAATTCCCTACACTCAACATATGATCAAGCTTAAGAGTTTCACTAGATCATTTATGGATAATTGAGTTAGCATCTTTCAAATATTTTTCCAAATCCCCATTCCTCGTAAATTTCCCAATCACTTCCAATCTTAGAACAATTAGTTCCTTATTCAGATCATGTACACTCTTTAAGGCCTGTTTCCTTTCTGTTTCATAGATAATCAATTCTTCAGACCATTGACATCTTTGGTTCTGAAGTTGATTAAGGGATAGGGTAGTATCGGTTAATTCATCTCTTAAGAACTACCTTTCCTCTTAAAAACGATTAAATTTAACTATAAATTTTTAGAAAAATTTGCTAAGATGTGTGAACTTGTGATATAATTTATTGTAAGTAGCTTGAAGTGAGTCCCCACAATCTTCATTACCTTCAGATTCTTCACCCCCTAACATTGCCCATCTTGTAGCAACTTCTTCTACCTCTTTACTTTGTGCTGCGAACACAGTTTAATTCTTAGACCCATCTTCCAATTAAGACTCAGCAGAATCACTAGTTCTTTCTTCATCTCATCGATCATCCCAAGTGACAGCTAAACCTTTAGTACTATGTATCTTATTAGCGCACTTCGCAGCTATGTGACCAAACTCTTGACACTTAAAACATTGAGGTTTCTTTTTTTTTAGGATCAAACTTGTCATTCTAAATTTGGTCTTTATTTTTATTTTTAAAATCATATGATTTATCTCCAAATTTTTGTCCTTTAATCACTTCTTGACTATAAGAAGATTTTAAAAACTTTTGAAATTATTTCATGAGCACATCAACCTGTCTTGGACTAATCTCACCATTCTCATCAAACTCAATAGGATCCTCCTTAGTGGTTTTAAAAGCTATGCACATCAACCTTTCTACCGTTCCCTATGGGGGAATTCAATAGGCTTAACGTCAGTTCGCCAGACCCCAAGCGGAAAAGCGTATTGGTGAAGTATGATTAGTGATCCTACGGTTGAATCGAAACGGTGTCCTAGGAGCCATATACCCTATATGAAGAATCAAAATCTCTCGGACTAGATAATAGACGACTAGTTCCATGGGATATGTGACGTAGGAAAATATTAGGTCATAGGCAAAAACTGTGCGGGAATCCGATGTCCTTAGAGGAAATGATCAACATTTAAAACTAAACATTAAACGGGGCCATCGTTGATCGAGCGACATGGAAGTGTATGAATGCATCAGGATTATTCACGAGGGTTAAAAGGTAAAAGAAATTATTTGGAATCGACGAATTGTTGATCTAACGGTTAGATTGTGAAATATCGCAAACTCAAATTAAGTGATTTTTTTGTTAACTATGGTCAAAGAGGCACTGAGAACCTCTCCGGGTGTGATTCTGGTGATCAGAACGGGGAGGCGAAAATAGATTTACAGGCATAAGGGACAAATAGATTTACATAGGCAAGCTTAAAACTTATATTAATTATTCTCTGAATAGTACATGGAACTCTCATAACATTTACTTAACCACAACTTTATCCTTATTATAATCCCTCAGTTAGTATTTATAAGCAACACTTGACCAAAACATGTGTACAATTAGGCTTATTATAATCTCTTTTCCTTATTGAATATACTAAAATTTGTTTGGTGGCTCTGAAGGACGGGTCCATCTTGATTTCCTTCTAGTAACTCAATTGCTCATAAGTTGTTAAACAACTCAATTCATACAAGAGTTGATTAAATTGATAATTATACTCTCTAGCTACCAATGTAAATAAAGGTGCACGAAATTTCACCCATTCCTAAAACCAAATTGTCCAACCAAAATTGCACAATTTGGTTCAAATTTGTAACGGTTCAATCCGGACATAGTTCTAAAATAGTGAAACCATGATATTACGGGTCAAACGAACAAATTTTAGTCATGCAAAAAAGTGCCGATCCGTAAAATTATATTTGTAAATATATATATATATATATATTTATTTATATATTGTTATCTTTAAGTGGATCACGATGATTCACATACTTTCTCTACGCCTTACAAATTGGTATCATAAAAAAAGTTGAAGCATGTAACGTCTGGTATTTTTTTCGCCTTAATTAAACTGTAATTGCTAATTAAGTGTTTAAGTGATTATGTGAAGCTATATGCTTAACATGCATTACGTGTTATATTTGTTATTTAATTTCGTAAATTGCATGTTGGATTTCATTTTGTAAATATTGAAATGTATTAATAATAAATTCGGAAATGTTTTGATTAGAGGGCGTTATAGTACTTCAAATTACCTAGGAGATGGTAAACTAAGCCCTAGGGTGGGGGGGAATAGGGTTTTTAAGTATTTATTGACAAATTAAAATATAATTGCGGAATAATCAATTTTAATTCAATTCTCTACTAAGCTATATCTTCAGTTAATCATATATGTGCAGAAAATAAAGCAATAGATACACGCGATATTTTTAAGTGGAAAACCTTGGAAAATGCTCCAATGAAAAACACAGATATACTTTGGTATCGATGCACTATGAATCAAAGAATATAAAGACTCTATGAAGAGTGAAGTTACAATTACACTAACTAACCTTTCTTCACTTGACGTCCCATAGTCTTGATTCACTCGTGCTCCACAAAGCTTCCCACTCCGATCTTCGTACTCTAAAGGGTTTGCTTTTGAACGGATCAATGCAATAAATTTTCAATTGGTGGTGTGATGATTTTTCAGGAACTAGATCATCCAATTGTGCATGAAGATATCATGTGTTGAATCACAATTGTATAATCTTCAAAAGCTAGAGAAGAACTTAATATAGGATGATCAAGTAATCTCTTTCTCTCACTATTTGCAGATGAATTTGATATATGGAAAAATAACGGAGTACCCAAAAATAACAATTTCAGAACCACACCTCTTTTCTTGAGTTTAATCCCTATTTATAGACAAAAGAATCTCCAATTAGGGTTAGGATTTTTTCCTTCAAGTCTTTGACTTTTGACCATAAAGTCCTGAACATATGGTCCAATATACCAATAATAACCCTTAGACACATTCACAATTGATTAGGAGTCCAAAACAACATCAGAATATACTTTCCAAAAATTTTGCCATTTTATACTGCGAGATCTCGAGAATTTATTCGATATGTCGGGAATTTGTTCGAGATTTCGTTATACAAAAATCTCAAAAACTTTCTGGATGTTTTCCCCACTTTTTTGCTAGTAGACCATTGGTGGCCACTTTCCCGAGGTCTTGGGAATTTGGTCGAGACCTCGAGGTATAAAATTTCATACATTTTTTTTCTCGATCTTTCTTCGCACTTCCTCTTACACCAAACTCCACTTCACTTCTTTTGTATATTTAAGCTTATTTACACTTGATTCTTGATTGTAGAAGTTTCTGATGTTGCTTTAATTTCTTCGTTTAATCTGTCAACTTGATTAACCCGACATATACTTATCACTCAATATGCTTTTTGATCAGAACATGTCATTACACACAAATTTTCTTACAATCTCCCCATTGGCATTTCTGAGTCAAAACCATATTTTACAAAGATATCCTTACGAAAATAAAATAATAACTATACCTATGAACACACACCGACAAACATAGATATAGACTACTACTTTAATCTCATGACGATCTTGAAAAACTGTAATCACAACACTAAATAACACACCTGTGAAAAGCAAGTGTGGAAAATAACAAGCATGTATAATCAAAACTAAATGATCAAAATAAAATGAACAATATCAACATGAAACATAATGATCATATACTCCCCCTCATTTAAACAACTCTCTCCCTTAACAAAATATCTCTCGTCGATATCAATATCTCTCCCCTTACTAAATACTTCTCCCCCTTATTAAATATTTCTCCCCCTTTTTCACACGGAAATGCTAACCTTAAAGAGAGAACATAATAAATACAACTTAACACATACAGAAAGATTACCAAAAAGTATAAGTCAAGCTCAAAAATATCTATATATAGGACTATAGAAGAATATATCCAGACTATCAAGTAACAAAAATCTCTATGGTGCATGACCCTAATACTAATGCATGAATGCAAAAAGCTCAAACTATCATTAAAAAAATATATATATTTTTGTTCTTAGAAACAAGTGAGCAAGGTCGGAGAGGCAATGCGTTAATCATTAACACATCATATTCTCATATTTGACTTAGCCATTATACACATTGTAGTAAAGGAAATTATCACACATACCTTGTAGACACAAGAAGCCACTAGCCAAGCTTTACATATCATTTGTTTATACAAAAAATATTCAAGTGCAAACAAATAAATAAGATGAAAGGAATATGCACCAATTCTAATAATCTCCTCACTAACTGTGATAATAATTCAGTCGAAAACCCATGCTTGAGTCAAATCTTTCACTCAGACCTTATTTCTCCTTTTTTTATGTGAACACTCACTGCTTTGTGGGAAGAGGCCCGGTTACTCAGGTTGAAAATTTTAGATAATCACATTTTCCGTTTGACACGAATACTCAATGTTTCTTGAGGCACTAAGACCCTATTACTCAGCAGAACGACTATTGCTCTAAGGGGCTTACGGAGATAATTATATAATTTTTTATATATCATTCTCTTTCTTCTTTTCAATATTACCCCAATATTCATGAGCAATCAATAGGTATTCAAAAATATATATCAATCTAGCCTACCTCATGAACCTACATATCACTTCACGTCAGATGAGAAAGACAAAAAATTTCAACAATTATTACAATTATTTATGAAGTAAAACAAGCACCCAAAGGTAATGAGTTTTAAAAATAATACTTAAACATGTCAAGTGAACAACTCATATCCTTAGGTCATACTAATATCTCCAATTACCATAAGCATGATAAGACAAGTAAATATGAGAATAAAGTGAAATATGACAACCATTTTTACCCTTAGCCAATCTCAACATGCTAATAATTTTTATTTTATAACTTTTTTAGTGTTTTTGTCATAATTTATGCATGAAAATTCCTAATATTAGTAACAAAACATGATGCATGCATAATAATAACCGAAATAAAAATGCATGATACTGTATCAATTCTAGGGAAAAATAATGCAATGCGTTCCTAGAATGATACATATGAAGCTATCTATTCTAAAGAAAACATGGCAATAGATTTCCTAAAACTTATATCCTTTTGAAAATCTAATGGTTTTGTAAAGTTATCTACCAACTGAGAATTTGTGGATATAAACTCTAGAGACACTACACAATATTCAACAAGATCTCGAATGAAATGATGTCGAATATCTATATGCTTTGTCCTAGATTGTTGAACAGGATTTTTAGAAATACTTATAGGACTTGTATTATCATTAAAAATAATTGTTGCTCCTTGTGAAAAATCATAATCCTGTAACATCTGGCGCCTCCACAAAATCTGAGTACAACAACTTCCAACAGCTATATACTCATCCTAAGTAGTGGAAAGGGAGACATAATTTTACTTCTTGCTATGCCAAGCAACTAAGCAATTACCAACGTAAAAACACCATGCACTAGTATTTTTTTTTATCATCTACATTACTAGCCCAATCAACATTAGAAAATGAAGCAATATCAATATTAGATCCTGATGGGTACCACAGTCCATAATAAACAGTCCCTTTCACATATTTAATAATACGTTTAACAACAAACCAAGCTCTCTCATCTATAGCTTTCAAAAACGCTCGCATTCTAGCTTTCCAATAGGTGTAATTTGCGCCATCAAATAAAGGGGACCTAGTCACGGAACCTCCTTCATGAGGTACGTCCATCTTCTAAGTTTAAGATCTAGTCCTATGTCGTTAACCTAAACCATGGCAGCCATACTCTGATACAAATTAAAATTACCTAAGAGACGGTAAACTAAGCCTAGACGGGGAGTGAATAGGGTTTTTAAGGATTTATTGACAAATTAAAATTTAATTGCGTAATAGTCAATTTTAATCTAATTCTCTACCAAGCTATATCATGCAGATAATCATATAAGTGCAGAAAATAAAGAAATAGAGACAGACAATATTTTTACGTGCAAATCCTTAGAAAATGCTCAAAATAAAACCATGGAAACACTCTGGTATCAATGCACTATGAATCAAAGAATATATACAGAGACTATGAAGACTGGACACACAATAGCATTGACTTGCCTTTTTTCACTCGATGTCCCATAGTCTTGATTCACTCGTGCTCCACGAAGTTTCCAGCTCTGATCTCCGTACTCGGACGACTCCATTTCTCAACATATCAAAGAACCACGAAGATAAAATGTGTTGAATCACAATTGTATAATATTTAAAAAGTAGAGTAGTACTTGATATGGGATGATCAAGCAATCTTTTTCTCTCACTCTCTCAAGATGAATCTGATATATAGAAGAATAACACAGTACCCAAAAATCATAATCTTAGAACACACCTCTTCTCTTGAGTTTAATCCCTATATATAGAGAAAATTGTCTCCAATTAGGGTTCGGATTTATTTTCCTTCAAGTCTTTGACTTTTGACCATAAAGTCCTCAAAATAGGGTCCAATATACCAATAATAACCCTTACACTTGTCCACGAGTGATTAGGAGTCCAAAACAACATCAAAATAGACTTTCCAAAAGTTATGTCGTTTTATACTACGAGATCTTAGGTATTTGCACGAGATCTCAGGAATTTGTTCGAGATCTCGTAGTACAAAAATCTCTAAAACATTTTGGATGTTTTCCCAAGTTTCCCGCTACTAGGCCACTTTCTCGAGGTCTCGGGAATTTGCTCGAGATCTCGAGGTATAAAATTTCATACTTTTTTTTTCTCGATCTTTCTTCGCACTGCCGCTTCCAGCAAATTCCACTTCACTTCCCTTGCATATTTTAGCTTCTTTACACTTGATTCTTGATTGAAAAATCTTTTTGATGTTGCATTAATGTCTTGGTTTAATTTGTCAACTTGATTAACCCGACATACAGTTAACAACAATCATCATTACTTAATATCACTCAACATGGTTTTTGATCAGAACATACCATTACACACAAATGTTCTTACAGTATTTTTCATTAATGTAGACATAGTGTAAAATTCTAGAAATTGTCTTAGCATTGGAATAACACTTGAATGACATTCTAGTAATTAAAAAGGAAAAGTTGGGTTAAATGGGAAAAAACTTTATAATGGCACACTTGTAAATTATTGTAAGTGGGTTAAGTCTTCTTCCACTTTTGTGTTGCCACCCTCCACCCTCACAACCATTGTATTTCACCCACTTTCTCCCATCTTTTCGCACAACCATAGGATCTTAAGGCCTTGCTTGGTTGGTGTTCAAGCTTTGTGTGTATTTATTTCAAGTCTTCCATTGTAAGACTAATTGGTGAGCCTTGGATTATTCTCTCACTTTTTCTTGCTTAGTCTCAACCCTTGGATAAAATGGAGTGTGTGAGTGGAAAATCTTTACACTCTTAGTCTTTCATTGTAAGACTTCTTCACTTTGAAAGAATCCACTTTCTCCAATCTTCTCCTTAACTTAGATGGTCGTGGTTGTTGATCTCAAGCATGTTTGGTGCCCACTTCCATTTGGATTGAGGACTCTAGTAAGGTCCCTTGAGCCTCTCTTGATTTCCCTTTAATTTGAAAACCCTAGCTTCCATTTTTTGGGAGATCTCCCTTGAATTCTCATGGGTTGATTAGTCTTCATGATTATAGTGTTGTTGAACCATTCTTGTAATCATCTCTCACTACTTGTATTGTTGATGCTAGTTGGAGAGACTTGAATTTCTTTGATTTGGGAAATTGTTGGCTCAAGCTTGCTTGGTGTTCTCTTCGCTTACTCTTGAATTCGTATTGTGACCTAATTGGTGGTATGTCTCTTTATTTGGTTTATTCTATTTCCAAAAATCCTAGTTGACTTTAATCTTAGGGTTTTTGTTAATCTTTGAATAAATACTTCTATTAGGGTTTAGCGTTATTAAAAAACTCTAAATTGATGATATTGTTACATTCTTGAACATATAAAGGCTTGGAGAACCCTTTCGCAAATTATCGGAACCTTCATCTTTGAGATAGTTGTTGAAATCCTTGTTAGGTTTGGTATTTGGAATAGCTTGCACCCCTTTCTTGCAGTTTCTTGATCTCGACTTGGACTTAAGGTAGAGGAAAAATGAGTCATTTTAATTTTGCGTAACATGGGTGCGTGCGTCACTGTATATATGCAATCAATATGCTTGTTGAGTCTTTGCAACTTAGACACGAATTTAGGTCCCTTGAAAGTATAAAATTGTAATGGTATATGCTTGTTGTTGAATTTGTTTATATGTTGAATTAATATGAGCATGTTGGTATTCTTGAGAATGATATTCGGAAATATGATAAATAACATATTTATATTAATGCATGGTTTAATTGAGGCTTAGTTTCATATTGAGTACACCTATTCTGTGGTATCCATTTAGTTTTGGTTTATGCCCTGTCGTGTATCCATGTGTGGGTATACTTGTGTCAAATCGTCGCAACAATTGGCCAAGGGTGTTCTTACGACCCACGGAATTAGTAACTCTAGATTCAGAGGTGGGGAAGGATTTGGTCCAAACCCAGACTCTCACGAGTCGTCTTATGTTTTTAATCTTCCTTGATAAGTATGTACATCATCTCAAGTGAACGAATTAGACAATACTTCATATTGGCCGACCTTAGTGGATAATGTGTGCATCATGGGATGGTGTTGAGTCATATTGCATTCGACTTTTTATTATGTCATTAAATTGCTTATATTGATACTCGGTTTATTGTTAAATTATATTAATATTGAGCACGTTCAGGAAATTGTATGTTAGGTTCGATGGAGTCCCGAATTGGCGTGAGAGCCATATGGGACAGAAGGATTGACCTAGGATTAGTAGCATGTACCTTGGGCGGGTTGTACCACTCGGACGACCGTGATTGAGGCAGTGATGCTTCCTCTACTGAGCTAGTGAGCTAACCCCATTATTTTAAATCTTTTTAGGTGATGATCCCTGTACGGGAGACCTCTAGTGCTAGTGGTTCATTTGACAGTTTGTCCTGCTATATATATATATATATATTGTTTTTGTATCAATAGCGGTTGTACCCTTTTGTAGAGCATAAGAATATTTTTATGCTTCCTTTAGTTTATTTTACAAACATGTATGAAACTTGTATTAAAAACTATTCTTTTGATGGCCAACATGTTAGCTGAGTTATATTTGATGTCCATCCCATGAAGAGCTATGCGTGGGGACTTTACTCTTTTGGTGCACTTCGGTGCCGTAAATGCTAGATTACCCTTTATTTTGTAAAACTATAACTTGTATCGCCATGAGGCGTTTTCAATGTTAAAAATCATGATTTTGCTCCATTTTAAGATTATTAGTCTCTTTTTAATTATAATTATTGGTATTAGGTTAATTTTTGAAAATGGGGTTTTTCACGATTTATAAACGAACCCTTTCGAGTTTTTTAGAAAAACCTGTCTTTGCTCACCCCCGTAGCCTCGACAAGTTTTCGAATATTAGAAACGGTTTTAAAATTATTTTAATAAATATTTTACTTTTCGGAGGTATCGGTACTAAAAATGGAGGTCGGGAGTGAGACGAATGATTTTACAGAAGTTTAAAGGAACATTGTTTACTCAAAGTTTTCTTTTTTTGATTTTTTTGAGGGCTTGGCGACCATTTTTTAAATTCGAGAACGAAAAACTCTCTTTTCTAATATTTTTTAAGTTTCAGAACTGACCGCGCGAAAAATGGAGCCACGAGCCAAAATCTCACTTTTTTGCAAATTTGGAGCTTGAAATTGGAAGTTGAGGCAGTAACCTCTCATGCTACAGTGTTGCACAGTAGCATTGGGTGTGTTGCCCAGCACGCGCGACGTGTCATGATGCCGATTTTATCCGCAACTCTGAATTGCGTTCCGTCGACTCATGTGGGTTCCTTAGCAACCCGTTTAGCTATTTTGACGTTGGTTTCGGGTCTCGGACCGAATGCTCGATTTTGGCGTCTGAACTTGCGTTTTTGCTCAATTTTAGGTTTTTCTGCCACACTTCGTCATTCCCCTCATTTTTGGAGCATAGTTTGGATCCCGAGGAATATCGAAACGTGACAAAGTAGATCCAGAACTCACAAGGAGTCTCAACTGGTGTTATAACGTGTTTCAGCTATAGACAAAATCAATCGGTTTTGTTGATCAGGACTATCCAAAAATTGTTATAGTTACATGGCATGTAGCTCAAGTAGTGAAGGTAGACCCTTGAATAGATCAAGTAATGTCAAGTGTCGATAATGAAAATTTTACAGAAATTGTAAAAGATTAGAGCCTCAACTAATTATCTTGATGAATGACATAGAAACCAATGATTTACTATAAGAGATTTAAGTCAATGTGGAGATCGTTGAAAATTGTTTCTTAAATTCCATTCTAACTATGATCCCAGGTAATTTGTTGTAAAAGAGAAGTCTTATTCTCCAAGAAGTTGTAATATATGTCCAACAAAGAATTGAATTTGCATGTAATTCTTATCGAACAAAGAATTTAATTTTTAACTCTATAATTAAATACATAGGTTTTGGGTTGAATTTTATTAGATTGATAGAGATGTAGTGTCATCGAAATGATGGGTAGAGATAGATTACGGGTTGACAAAGTAAGGAAACTTCTACAAGTGTTGTTGATTTTCATTGTTGATTTAGGCTTGCGACATGAGTTTTTGACTGGTTTGACATACATTCATCTAAAAATCAAATATTACATGAGAGGGACAAACCAATTGATGGCAAGTTACACTTTATTAGAGATGTGACCGCTTAAGGTGTTATTGCAGTGATGAAGATCAAGACAACGGATAATCCGTTGATATGATGACTGGAGGTCATTCCTACTATCAAGTTCAAACACTTATGCGATCACATCTACAGGTGTTGTTGATTTTCTTCGCTGATTTAGGCTTGCAACATGAGTTTTTGACTGGTTTGACATACATTCATCTAAAAATCAAATATTACATGAGAGGGTCAAACAAATTGATGACAAGTTACACTTTATTAGAGATGTGATTGCATAAGGTGTTATTACATTGATGAAGATCAAGACAACGAATAATCCGCTCAGATATGATGATTGGAGGTCATTCCTACTATCAAGTTCAAACACTGTTCAAACTTGATTGTTATTTGTAATTGCCTAGGCCCTTAGGGCATGTGGAGAGGTAAAAGGAGTAGCTTATATTCGCAAGCTCAGATAATTCGAGCAAATGTGGAGATTTATGATGTTGTGGCCTAAATTTAGGCTCAGCTCGCATTACAACCCTATAGTCTCGAACTATTTTGACCCGTTTTCGTTCTTATAGGTCGTGGGCCTATTTTTTTCTCTCTTATATCCTAATATATATAAAGGCATCTACATTTCGGAGTGGAAAAGGAAAAAAAAGACTTTGGGAGAGAGAGAGAGAGAGAGAGCGTTAGAGTTTGATGGTTGAAATTTATTCTCATGTTTTCGCATCTTGAAAACATCTACTAGATCTCCATCGTGGTGTAAACATGACTTTTGTCAAATTTCTTAAATCTTTATGTTCTTTGTGTATCGTATTTATTAGTTTGTCATGATTCGTGATTTTGTGTTGATTTGGTGTGTTTGTCTTAACATATATACATCTATATATATATATATTATATGACATTGCATATATGATAAATAAAGAATATCATTCCCCTTGGTATAACTAAACTAGTAATATCTTAATTATTGAGCCAAAGTTGGTTAGATTTAGTTATACAATCATGAACAAAAATAGAAAACAAAATAGAACAATGGAACTGAACTGAACAAAATTGTTTTATTATGATTTTGTTAGCTTTAATTCCATTTATTAAACGGTTTGGTTCTCCATTTCTTAACACCGTTATGAACTATTTGGTTCCACAAAACTCCTAAATCACTCTAAACCGAACTATGTACACCCATGTCACGACCCGCCATTTGCATGTAGAACGGCGACGCGCAACGCCGAAAAAGAATATAGTCCAAAAATATAATTTTATTTTTGTCTCATTTTTGGAAAACAATTCTTTAAACCCATATAGGGGTAAAATAGTCATTTCATACTTAAAGGGAGTCATAAAAGTCATTGGAAAATGAAAAGGAAATGAAAAGTATTAAACGTCTCCCCAAATGGATCACTTCAAGGTTACATGTTTGCCCAAGGATAAAGTAGTCATTTTAAGGGCAAAATAATAATTTCAAAGTTCAAATGTCTAAATCGTGCATAGGAGTAAACGAAACTGAATTTGAATCAACGAGATGAGAGATACGAATTTTCAAACCTGGAAGAAAACTTGCCAAAATCTGGAAATTTGTAAACTACTATGAAGCTATTGACTTAAGAACAAGAATTCTAATTCCAAAAAATTCAATTTTGCAACCGAGCTCTGTTTTTTACTCCACCGGTCCCAAAAATTCACAAATATTGTAAAAGTAAGTTTTTAGCTTTCAAAATATGAAAATAGTTGGCGGGGACCGTTGGGGCGCGGAAAACGAGATTTTTCTCAAAAATCTAAAAAGGGAAGTTTTAGAAAGTTTGCAAAAACTTCATTTCTAAGTAAAAAACTCCCTATAACATACATTGGTACTCAAATATCAATATGAATTTAAAAGATTCCAAATTCAATACCCAAAGTCCATCCAACGCCAACATTTACAACATATATAGGTCTTTACAAAACGAAGTATAAATTGGCGTTTAACACTCCAAGCAAATACATAACGTCAAAGGCTAACACTCTAGCCTTCGAAAAAAATATTTATACATCAAGATCATCTTTAAGTCTCAAAATATACAAAAGGTTATTTTAGAGGTGAAGGAGTACACTTTTTAAATCAAAATACCAAAAAAGGATTTTAACTCTTCAATCACCAATCCGAACATCCTAGGGTCCCCTTTTTGCAAGATCACCACCTGAAAATGTTTTAAGAATATCAGGGTGAGCTACACTAGCTTTGTAAGAGAATCCTCACCACCCTAATCTTTGTCGTCCAAGTGGTACAACCCCTAACCCGTGTACATGTTTTTAGTCCTAGGTCGGTCCATTGTCCCACATGACACGTGTGTCAATCCAGGACCCCAATTGTACCCACAAGTAATCCCCAAGCATGCTCAACATGATGATCATAGACAATACCAATAGATAGCAGTAAGTGTCCCAATAACTTGTATAAATAAATTGTGATGGCAATGTAATGCACCCTATCCACTAAGGGTAACGGATATCAAGTGTTGCCGATATATAAAATCAACCACATGGGATATGTCTGTGGAAAAACAAGTATGCGGAATAAAAGTCCACATACACCCCCTGTTAAGCAGCTTATTAGTCCGCAGGTCATGGGAGACACCTCCTGGCCAGTTGTTGCGACTATCCGAAATATCAATATCATAGGGTTCAAATGAGGCATGAAACCACTTCAATAAAATGCATAAATGCAACTAGTGCCAACATCAATATCATTGTGCCTCATATAAACAAATCTCATACCATTGCATCTTTCCAACATGATTTCCATCTATATCAATTACAAGTGTGCTCCATAAATCATCAGACTAACATATTCCATCACATGGATATATAAAGCAACATTTCATAAATAAGCACATAAGAAGGGGACGTAAGCATGCTTCTAAGTTATGACACCCTTCAAGTGCATAAAATCAATTCATACACTTTGACGCACACACCCACGTAACCGAAAGAGAAAGTGGTCTGTCACCCCCTACCTCAAGTCCAAGCTTTTGAAGCAACAAGGGACAAGCCAAAGCCATGCAAGGGTGATCCAAGAATTTCAAGAATTCCCTCAAAAAAAACAATAGGGTCCTCCAAACTATCAACAAACAATTAAACAAAGTACATAATTAACTTAGGGTCTAACAAGAATCAACACGAAAAGGGAAGCAAGACCCCAATGAAGCTAAAGTCTCAATACATAGGCATAATTGAGGTTTTTATGTCATATCTTACCATAGACTAGATGAGCAAGAATTCCAAGGATTTCAAGGATGTCCTCCAAAATGAGTTCAAAGTCTCAAGAAATCTCTCCACCAAGCTACCAACAACAATAAGTAAGGAACATACTCAATTTATGGTCTTTGAATCAAGAATTGATACAAATGAGGATTAGAGTTCAAAGTTGGAACCAAAATTCAAGATCCTCCACACTTAGGGTTTGAAATGAATTCTCATAAGGAATGAGAGAACTTACCAATTTAGTGGCCCAAGATGAAGTCAAAAATGTGATCCCATGAATACAATGAGCAAGAATACCAAAAAGTCTCCAAAGGTGTACACAAAACTCAACAAGTTCCTCCAACTAACAATAATACAATAATTGGAGAATGGGATTACAAATATGCTATGAACAAGAATTACCAACAATAGAAACTAAATTCCAAGACTTGAATATACAATTTCTAGAAATATAAAGTTAGGGTTTTTGAAAGTGAAAACCCTAAAATAAAGAGAGACTTACAAAGAGTTGTTTCCAAGTGAAGTTTGGTGTAAACAGATGTTCAATTGAAGTCCATTCTCAAGGTTCAACAACTATAGAAGCAACTCTAATAGGTTTAAAGACACACTTTTCAAGAAACATGAAAGATATGGTGCAGAAGGAGAACTCATCAACGAGAGGGAGAAAACTTACATTCTTGGGCTCAAATTTAGTCAAGAACAACCCCAACAAGTTTAGTATTGGAGCCTCCTCCAAATTCCAAGCAAAATGAGGTGGGAAATGCAAAATTTGGAGGGGAAAGTGAGGGGAGAGAGATGGACGAAAATTCAAGAGGAGAGGGAGGTTTGTGACTTGTTTGGTTTGTAAAATGTGGTCTTGCAAAGTCAATACAAACTATATATCTGTGAAATCTTTTTCCACTTCCTAACCTCTCAATCCAATGGCTAGAATTTATGTTGTGATAAGATGAAGGAAGACAAGTCTTAAGATGATGACACCTCACCAACATCTAGTGTTTTCATTCAAAATATCTTACAAAATGACACAATTTGTGCCTTCACCAAAGTGGTTAGTTTAGAGTAGGGAGGGATAGAATTTACAATACACACTTTCACTTTCTCAAAATTGTCCAACCATCATCATATTATTACTATAATACACACTCTATGGGTAGAAATTTAGTAGGAGAAAGACTTAAGCAATTTTCTAGCAAACTCCACTAAAACTTTTCATGCAATTTAAAAAATACCACTAAATGCAAAAATTCCGAAACCACTTTCGAAATTCCTTATTTAGTATAAGTAAGCTAATGCAACTTTTAATTTCGAAGTCGGACACTCCGGGGACATATTTCCACCATACATTTTTCCTAGGTTCCCTGGTTGTCTGATAGCGAAAACGCTAAAATAATATAGATGTCGATCTTATAAAAATCCCAAACTTTAAATCTTACACATACGACATATATGAAAGCATCTAATATCATTTTGGCAATTAAATAAAATAATAAAAATAATCGAAAAACATTTACTCGTAATTTTAGGAAAATTAATGGGACGTAACAACCTATATGCAAAAAACATTTATAAGAGGGGATTACATAGGTTTTTGGAAGTCTCAGACTATTCTCTTTCATTATGCATTGCTAGTGTTAGAAGTTGGATAAGGCTAACACAACCCAACCCATAAATATTTAATTTGGGCTCATTTGCGGCCACCTGTTTATATTCCAGGTTGGATTCTGGTTTTTATTTTCCAGCCCGAGCCCGAATTTTAATATCTATATATAGATACGAAACGGGAGTCATCTATACCTCAGTTTCTCAATACTTCTACCCATGTCGTCCCTTTCCGCTTCTCCCAAGCTGTCGCCCCCACGGAATCTCTTTATTTTTTGCCGTTGCTACTTGTCTCCTTCCTTTTTGCCGCTCTGCACCATCGTTGTCGCCATCGTTCCCCGCCATCCTTTTATGTAATTTTCATTCTCTCTCACACATACTATAACATATATAAACACTCACACAGACATATATAAAAGGAAAAACCCTTTATGTAGAAATTATAAATTTTTTCCCTCATTCAGAATATAATGTATTTATATATATATGGAATAGATTGTAGGCTTTGATTTTGAATATATGCATATACAAATATGTGTGTTTATTTCAAGAATAAAAATAAATCTTCATTGATATGTTTATATATACAAAGAGAAATTAGATCTTGATCGTATTTTTATTCTATTTTTTCCTATTTATGAAACAAATGTCTATATATATGTTTATAAGAATGAAAAAATTTATTTTGATTTTCAATTGTCTTATTTGAAAATCTGTATGATTTTATATTTTTCTCCTAGTTTTGAGCATCACATCTTCATTAAGTTTTATTTTTACCCAGGTGAACCCGCCCAACCCAAAAAATGTAAGGGTTGTTTGAATCGCATTGTACTTTACGTGCTATTTTTTCATGAAATAGAAGTGTTGTTTTTGTTGTAAAGTGTTGTGAGTCAAAATCGAGGGATATCTGGCGCGGGTACTATGCCATGGTTTTATTTTTCAAAACAAAAAAATTATATTGTACAATACCTAAATATTAAAAAGCATAAAAAATGACTTAAAAAAATTTGTGTTTTTGCTAAGGAATATTTTACTTTTGTTTAAATTATAGCACCCGCGCCAAACATGCTTCTACTATCAAATAGTGTTACTTATGCACATAGCAATTTATTAAATATAGGGGTAACATGAACCTTATATGATTTATATATATATATTACATATCTGTAATAATATTCATTTTTTAATAAAAATTTAGGTAATAGATATATATCTCTATTGGTACTATAGCGTTTCGAAGTAGAAGAAAAATGAACCACAATACAAACCAAACAAGCGTGTAGAGGTTGGTCCAATCCCATCTAAAACATATTGCGGGTCGAGTTGGGTTAACCCAAAGTCAAATTGGCATCGAGTTCAGGCTGGGTTGGGTTACATCAGCCAACTTACACCCCTATCAAGGGTTGCAGTGCATTGTTTCACTTCAAATTACTGTAATCACCCAAAAATTTAGGTTAGGGTTCGTTTGGTTGTGTGGATTTGGAATTGAATTGGAATTGCATTGGAATTGAGATTTCATGGTATTTCAATTCCACAAATCAAATTACAAATACATTGTTTGGATACATGTATATGTATGTGCATGTGGTTGTATAAATATATGTGTGTGTATGTGTAAATGTCTCTATATATTTGTGTGTATGCATGTGTATACATATTTGTAAATATATAGGTCTATGGACATATATATATATGTTTGTATATTTTTGTATATATCGGTGTATGTATATATATGTATATATAGGCGTATGTATATATAGGTCTTTAAGTCTATTTATATATGTATGTTTGCATGTGTTTGTAAAAAAAAATTTGTCCGAGATTGGGTATTTAGTGGGTTCAAGATTTAAAATTGGAAATCATAATTTCTTGGAATTCAAGTTGTGGAATTGAAAGGTTTAGAATTGGAATGTTTTTCCAATTCCAAAATATTATATTGTATCAAAACACTAGATTTGGAACTAGAGCATCCAATTCCAAGGCTCCAATTCCACGCCGTCAAACGGACCCTTACAGATTTTTGTAATCCTTTAGGAATTTTGTATATTGCTAAACATTACATGAATCATCCATAGATTTCTACAATTACCTGTCATCCTTAGAAATCCCTACACAATTGTGTAATCATCTAGCAATTGTAATTGTTGGTTTGAAAGTGATTTACATTCAATGCACAATGTCTATGATTAACGTAATCTTTAGCAATATACAGAATTTCTGGAGGATTAGAGAAATATAACACAGAATTCGGGTGATTACAGTAATCTGTAAGGAAATAATGCACTGGCACCCATGATATCTGCAATCGTTTGTTATAAAGTGATTTACATTTAATGCACACCTTAACCAAAGATCACTTTTCATAATGGACACTTCATATACACTCGAAACGCAAAATATCTGGTCAGATTTTTGTTAGAGAATGAGTGCTTAGTTATAAAGCTTGTAATTAAACTTTATTGTTTGTTAAACAGTCATTGAATCTGAATGCTGCGATTAAAGTGGTCTCTTTCCCCTAATACAATTTTATATATAGATATATATTTATATATTACATATCTATAATAATATTTACTTTTTTTAAAAAATTATAGGTAAAATATTAAAAACACCCCCTCTAACATTATATTATGAATCCGTCTCTGGAAATACTATAATATTTCAAAACATAAGCAAATAAAGCACAACACATACCAAACAAGCATGTAGGGTTTTGTCCAACCCCATCTAAAACTCATTTCGGGTCTAGTTGGGTTAACTCGAAATCAAGTTGACATCTGGTTTGGGCTGGGTCGGCCCAATGGGTGGTAGTGCATTGTTTCACTCTCTCTCTCTCTCTCTCTAAGAACATTTATTGTAATTATTTACGTATGGCATGTTCTAGACAATAACCATGTTGAGTGTTAGATAGGTCGTGTTGGATTCAATGACATCTATAAGCTTCGACAAAGGCAGAATCAAGCATTGAAATAATGAATAATACAAGTGAAGTGTAAAAATGAGTGTGTCAAAGCAAAGAAAGCTTTCGGAGGGCAAAATCGTCATTTCCAGACATCATCAGTTCACCGGAGGGAAAAAATATAATTTCTGGACATTATGAATTCAACTAAAAGCATCGGGAGTTCGAGATGACTAGTCTAACTCAAATTTAAAAAAACTGCAAAAGATGCAACATACTTACGTTGGCAGAGGCTGAAACAAGACAAATTGGCTCTGACCTACGCTGTGGTTTTTGGACCTCAGAGGGGACCCTACATCCTAGACCTATACCCAAGCGTAGGTTCCAATGCTTGGTCATGTGATCACTTGCTATGCAGGATTTGTTTCAAGGTGCTTGTGGATTTTTCTAGTTTGGTCCCTACTCCGAGTTTTTAAGTGATGGGCAACTTCAAACCTCTATGTATTGGCATATACACATATTTACATAATATTTTAGAGGATTTATCTAGGTATTGTGAAATTACGTAAGAGGGTAAGGTTAGGGTTTTCTATGACTTGGTCTATAAATACCAAGGTTTTATAAGAGAAGAGGCTACCGTTTTTTACAATGATTTTTCAAAAGGGTTTTTGGTGAGAGCTCTCGATATTCTATCGTTCATATTCTTCTACAAAGTGATACACACAGAGAGATGATTATGGAGTGATCATACATATTGGTGTTCTCTCTTGTGTTTTGGTTCTCCAATCGTGCTTCTACACCGAAGTTCTTTATGCACGAATGAATGAGTGGTTGCTGAAAAATCATCACACTGTCCATTCCAACGAGGTTGAATTGATCCGTGGAGAAGAAGAGTCGTCCGAGTATGGAGTGAGTCGAGGATTTCAGACCGCGAGTAGAGAAAGATAAATCATGTGTGATTTATGAGTCTGTTATAGTATCTGGAGGAGCAAGCATGCTTCGTGAAGTACAAGTGATTCAAGGGTTTTAGACCGCGAGTAGAGGAAGGCATATCAGGAGTATTGTATGTCTAAAACTCTCATAGAGTTTGTACTTGTTGATTCATAGTGCATCGGTACTTGAGTGTACCCGTGGTTTTTTCCTTGAAACGTTTTCTTGGTTTTTCCACTTATAATTCTCTGTGTCGTTTCTTGCTTTATTTTATGCACTATAATGATGTTTTCTTGGATGATGTGGTTTGAGAATTAGGGTTTTGTGATTGGATTAAAATTGACTTTTCCGCAATTAAATATTAATTTGTCAATAAATCTACAAAAAGCCTATTCACCCCCCCTCTAGGCTATTTTCACCATCGTCTAGATAATTTCACTCTTTATGTGTCTGTGTGTATATATATATACATACTCAAAGACGTATCTTATGATCATAGTAACTTGAGTTAGGAACTTAGAAGAAAGATCAATGTTCTTATAAAATGGCAGAGTGTAATTTCTTCACAGAAATCAGAATGCTTGAGCAAAAGACCTATGAGAATACTGTTCTCTTTCCTGCAGTTGTATCTCCAAACTCCATCACAGACCTATTCAACCTTTTATTTCTTAGAGAGAAAAGCAAAGCTCGGAAACTATGGTTGGAGTCTCTTCTTCACAAATCAGGAGCTATCCTCTTCAGAGGATTTCCACTAATTACTGCTTCTCACTTTAATGACGTTGTTGAAGCTTTTGGCTATGAGGAATTTCCCTATATCGAAGGTGCTACCCTTCGGAACAAGGTGGTTGGTCGTATTTTAATTGCCAGTGAGTCCCCTCCTTACCTGAATATCCCTTTTCATTTTGAATTGGTATGGGCACATTTTTTTGGCATTGTACCTACTATTTATATATTATTATATGTATTTTATTTCTCAATTTCTCCAAAGTAAAATGATCTCACCGTTGATGTTATATATATAAGGGTGACTCCTTTATATTGAAAGTTGTCCCACGTTGACTAAAATGCAAAACCGCCTATATATTCTTCCCTATAAATATAGGGTCTCTCCTATTATATTGTGTGCACAAATAGAGAGAGAGAATATAAGAGATTCAAGCTATTATTCTTCTTGGTGAGAGTTATGAATCATATAACCTTATATTATTCCGGTGATATATGCGTGAGTATACATTGTGTGTGTGCGTGTGTTTGATGTACGGATCATCCCCTTATAATCCTCTATATAATCGATCGATAGTGAAACGGTGCTCTCAGTGGACGTATGCTTATTTTGGTCGAACCACTATAAATCTTTGTGTCAATTGTTTGGTGTGTGTTTGTGTGATTTTTCTGATTTTCAAGTACACACGGCTTCTAACAGTGTTCTTTGGTAGGTTCAAAACCCTAACAAGTGGTATTTGAGCTTCAAGTTGAAGCAAAGTCGAAGCCCGAACTTTCTGGTCAAAATCTGAGGTTTAAAAGTGCCCGAAATAAGAAACGAACCACACCAGCAGCTTCGCCTCGACGAGACGAAACTAGCAGTGCCAAGCCAGTTGCTGGAAAGTTCTGCATGTGCCCCCATGCACCGCCTGAAGTTTCGGTCAAATTTTTTGCTCCCACCCGCAACAATTTCATTTTGGGGCTATTTCGCGGAGCATCGTTGATCAAAACAAGGTGTATAATATATCGATGGAAAGCTCTTTCGAATACGAATGTTTCAGTGCAACAATTAGCCCCATCGGTACTGAAGTCACAAGAAGGTACTGCCGTCGTTAGTAATTTTTTGGCTCAGTTAGAGGCGTTTTTAAGGTTTTGGAATGTTCTGGACGCAACCGTATGATCTATTTTGCATTATTCGACTCTAAACACCTCAAATAGGCCTAGTGGGAACTATGGCTGAAGAAAAGATAGGTACAATCAAGAAGTTTGATGGCACAAACTTTGCCTATTGAAAAAGCAAGTTGAGGATGTGTTATTCCAGAAAAAATTGTTCTTGCCATTAGAAGGGAAGAAGCCTGAATTAATGAAAGACGAGGATTAGAGAATCCTAGATCGAAAGGCTCCTTGTACGATCAGACTGAAGTTATCAAAGTCTGTTACTTTTAACATCAAGAATGAGAAGACAACATAGTCTCTCATGAATGCTCTTTCGAGCATGTACGAACAACCATCTGGAATGAATGTGGTACATCTCATCACTAGATTGGAAAATCTGAAGATGTTCAAGAATGGGAAGGTCAGTGAATACATCAGTACTCTTAATGAAATTGTTGAGCAGTTGGAATTAGTTGAAATGCCAATCACTAGCAAAATGAAAGCGGCTTTTTTTGTAAGCCAATTACCTGAGAGTTGGAGCACTTCAAAGGCTGCAATCAGTAACTATTCAGGGGTGGAACCGTTAAAGTATGATTATGATACTCACAGAAGAGAGTAGAAGACAGAGTGAGTCAGACTCTTTTAACATTGGCGCAACATTAATTGTCGACACCAGAGGTAGAGGTTTGAACAGGAAGAAAGACGGAAACCAAAGGCGTGACCATTCCAAGTTGAGATAGGAAAGACCACATGGAAGATCACAGTCTTGAGGTCCCATAAATTTCAAAGAAATAAAGTGTTAGAATTGTGGCAAGACTGGTCACCTCAAGAACTAGTGCAGATCCCTGCATAAAGTAGCGGAGAACAAAACGGAGGCAAACATTGTCTTAGAAGAAATTAATGATGCGTTGATATGCTCTTTGGAGAGCAAAGTAGAGTTTTGGGTCTTGGACTTAAGAGTATCATTCCATGCCACCTCAAGTCAAGAGCTCTTCGAGATCTATACACCTGGAAACCTTGGTAAGGTTTATCTAGGTGATGATCATCCCTACAGTGTAGTTGGCAAGGGTGAAGTACAAATCAGACTCAATGGATCGATATGGAAGTTGAAGGATGTTAGACACATTCTAGACTTGAGGAAGAACCTGATCTCAGTAGGCCAGTTGGCTAGTGAAGGTTATGTGACCATTTTTAATACAGGAGAGTGGAAAGTTTCCAGAGGGGCAATGACTATAGCATGAGGAAAGAATAGCGGTATGATGTACATTACCACCAAAGCTAACACGTTGATAACAGTTACAAAAAGCAAGGAGGATCACAATTTATGGCATTAGAGGCTTGGTCACATGAGTGAAAAAGGGCTCAAAGTTATGTTCGCAAAGGGAAAGCTACCAGACCTAAATTTGATTGATATCGACTTCTCTGAGGATTGCGTATTCGGTAAGCAAAAGAGAGTTAGTTTTTAGAAAATTGACACAGATCTCAGAAAGGAGAAACTTGAGCTAGTTCACACTGATGTCTGGGGTTCAGTAAATGTCTCATCTATTGGCATAAAGTCCTATTTTGTCACCTTCATCGATGACCATTCTAGGAAGGTATGGGTTTATTTCTTGAAACATAAATCTGAGGTGTACGACATATTCAAGAAATGGTAGGC
Organism: Cornus suecica; assembly: GCA_963922005.1. NCBI lineage: Eukaryota > Viridiplantae > Streptophyta > Magnoliopsida > Cornales > Cornaceae > Cornus > Cornus suecica. Next base: position 63,792,177 of record OY998238.1, on the reverse strand, counting down.
TATGATAGAGAATGAGACAGGTTTAAACATAAAGAGGTTAAAATCCAACAATGGTGGAGAATATCATGACACCGAGTGCAATAAATTTTTCTATGAGAACGGTAGCAGATTAGAGAAGACTGTTCCACGTACACCACAACAGAATTGCATAGTAGAAAATATGAACCGAACATTGACTGAGAGATTCAGAAGCTTGATCATTCAGGTAGGGTGGTCGAAACAGTTCTGGGCAGAAACAGTAAGTACAACAGCGTATCTAATCAACAAAGGTCAATCAGTACCATTGGAGCACCTAATACCAGAAGAGGTATGGAGCGGTAAAGAGATAACACTTTCACATTTAATAGTTTTTGGTTGTGTTGTATATGTACATGTTAGTGATAATGTGAGGGATAAGCTTGATCCCAAGTCACAGAAGTGTACTTTCAATGGCTACGGTGGTGATGAGTATGACTACGGCATATGGGATGATCAGAACCGAAACGTGATCCGAAGCAGAAATGTAGTGTTCAATAAAAAAAGTGATGTATAAGGATAGACACAGAACTACCTCAGAGCCTACAACACAAAGTGATCATGTGTGTGTTGAGTTAGATGATGTTCAAGATAGTGAGAGTACTAAGTCAGAAGAACATATTGAAGATGGCATTACTCAACAGGATGATACATCGCAGTCTTCGACTCCTATTCCTGTACCTAGGAGGACTTCAGGACCGCATGTGCCAAACAGGAGATATATGAAATACTTGTTGCTCACAGATGGAGGTGAACCAGAATACTATGATGAAGCATGTAGTTCAGCAGATACGAGCCAGTGGGAGCTTGCGATGGAAGATGAGATGATGTCACTTATGTCTAACAAGACATGGAAACTAACCAAGCTGCCGGTGGGAAAGAAAGCTTTCCATAACAAATGGGTCTACAGGGTCAAAGAAGAACATGATGGTTCTAAGAGGTACAAGGCGAGACTCGTAGTAAAAGGCTTTTAACAGAAAGCAGGAATAGACTACACCGACATATTTTCTCCTCTTGTGAAACTGAATACCATTTATTCAATTCTTAGCATTGTTGCAGCAGAGGGTTTGCACCTATAGCAGTAAGATGTCAAAATTGTTATCCTCCATGGTGACCTAAATGAGGAGATCTATATGCAGTAGCCAAAAGGTTTCTCAGTGAAAGCTAAAGAGAAACTTGTGCGTAAGTTAGAAAAGAGTTTGTATGATTTGAAACAAGCTTCAAAACAGTGGTACAAGAAGTTCGATGGATTTATGCAGAACCATGGTTACAACAAGTGCAACGCTAACCATTGTTGCTACTTCAAAAGGTTTGACACGAGTTACATCATCCTCCTACTTAATGTTGACGATATGTTAGTAGTTGGGTTTGATTTTGCGGAAATTAGCAAGTTGAAGAAGCAGTTGGCAAATGAGTTCGAGATGAAGGACTTAGGCACAACAAAACATATTCTTGGTATGAGAATCAAAAGAGACAAGTAGAAGGGTACTTTACAGTTGTCTCAGTCTAACTATGTAGAATGGGTTCTAAAGAGGTTCAATATGAGTGATGCTAAACCATTTAGCACACCTTTGGCTAGTCACTTCCGATTATCCAAAAAGTAGTCTCTCAAGTCAGAAGCAGAGAGGAACAATATGACCAATATTCCATACGCTTCAGCTATTGGTAGCTTGATGTATGCAATGATTTGTACAAAACTAGATATTGCAAATGTAGTGGGAGCAGTCAGCAGGTTCATGTCCAATCCAGGAAAGACTCACTGGGAAGAAGTGAAGTGGATATTGCGATATCTATGAGGTACCACAGACAGATGCCTTTGTTTTGGTAAAGGCGAAGTGAACTTACATGGCTATGTAGATTCAGATTTTACAGGCGAGATAGACCGCAGAAGAAACAATTCTGGTTATGTCTTTACAGTAGGTACTACAGCAATCAGTTGGATTTTGCAGTTACAGAAAATTGTAGCGTTATCTACTACAGAATCTGAGTATGTAGCCGTGATAGAGGCTAGCAAAAAAATAATTTGGCAGAGTTGGGATTTGAGCAAGAGAATAGTGTTTTGCACACTGATAGTCAAAGTGCTATACATCTGGCGAAGAATTCAGCATTTTATTCGAGGACGAAGCATATAGATCTTCGTTATCACTTCATCAGATCTCTATTAGATGATGAAGTTTTAACTCTTGAGAAGATTCAAGGAAGCAAGAATCAGGCCGGCATGTTGACCAAAGTAACATAGAAACTTAAGTTGAGCGCCATATCAGTGGGTCTGTAAGCTTGAAAACAGAAATGAGGGCACCATACTGCACTGATCATTGATGGTGGCAAAGTCGTCAACTGGGAGATTGTTATATATATAAGGGTGACTCATTTGTATTAAAAGTTATCCCACATCGACTAAAAGACAAAACCACCTCTATATTCTTCCCTATAAATATAGGACCTCTCCTATTATATTGTGTGCATAAATAAAGAGAGAGAATAGAAGATATACAAGCTAGTATTCTTCTCGGTGAGAGTTAGAAATAGAATAAACTTATATTATTCCGGTGATACAAGCATGAGTATACACTGTGTGTGTGCGTGTGTTTGATCTGCGGATCACCCCCTTGTAATCCTCTCTTTGATCAATTGATAGTGAAACAGTGCTCTCAGTGGACGTAGGCTTATTTTGGCCAAACCACTGTAAATCTTTATGTCCATTGTTTGGCGTGTGTTTGTGTGTGTTTTCAAATTTGTAGGTACATACGGCTTCTAACAGTGTTCTTGGGCGGGTGTAAAAACCCTAATATTTGATTTCAGAAACCTCACAGAAAATTTAATCTAATTACACATAAATGAAGCCTTTGATACCTTATAATTTAAGGATACCAATGGAGTAAGGCTTGAACTATGCTCGGATCCACTAGAAATCGAACATGAGACATGATAAAATTTCAAGTTGTTCCGTTAATTCATATGGAAAAGCATTTCATGTTTTTTTAAGCTATACTATCCAAGCTGTTCGGAATCTTATTGCCATTTGAATCTGCATATATGTAATAGATTCCCGACTTCCCATCCAAATTGTTTTTCTTCTGTGAAGTGGTGCGGAAAAGTGCGGGGCGAAACTCCTATAGTTCTTAGCCATATTATATATGAGAGCGTGAAAGAGAAGTACCCAGAATTTGTTGAACAATTGGAAGAAAATGGATTGATCTATATTCGAGTCTAGGGGGAAAACGATAATCCTTCATCTACCATTGGCCGTGGTTGGAAGTCTACATTCTTCACCAACGACAAGAATGTCGCAGAGGAAAGGTTTGTCCTTTATCCCTCATATTATTGCATATTTTTACTCAATTAGAATTGATAGATTGAGAATAATAACAGGGAATAATATGTATACTATGCGTTGAGTGAAAAAAAAAAGATATGAGATGTGTAAAAGAAGGAGAAAGTACCATTTACTACGTAGTGAAATTATAAACAAGGAAGTTAGTTCCCTAAAGTGTTGATGCATGCATAAACAAAAAATTATTACATATAAAAAAACACTTGATGTTACTTTATTCAACTTTTCATCCTATCGTTACATATTAATTTGACTCCAACTGATAGAAGAAGAAATTAAATTCCAACCATCAGTTATCAAAATGTTCAACACACAAAGTGTTCTCTATGTGAACAAAATTTGTATTCTTGCGCACATCAAATATCAAAAAGTAAATAAACCGTGTTCGGAATAAGTAACCAACTATAGTAAAATGATATCCAAGGTTGTAATATCCTACACACGCGACATTTCAGGGCATTTTATGACAAGGCATAAGTTTTGGGAGATAAAAATCATTAAAATTTATACAATTCCATGTATAATCATAAATATTCAATAGTAGTGTTGGAATTAGGCCCATCTAGGATAGCCCGACCCGTTTCATCCTGTAGAGCTTGTTCCCTATTCCAAGTGTACTTGGTTATCCTCTATAAATAGAGGATTCACCTATTGTAATTATTCATTCATTATATACAAAAATTATTCATCTCTTCCTTTTCTTCTTTACTTTATCAAAGTTAACAAGGTCTCAGAGCCATTGTAATCTCTGCATCAAAACCCTTAAAGTGTTTCTTTTCTATTGTTTCTCAAAACCCATCAGATTAGGGTTTCTTTTATCTTGTTTCTCAAAAACCCATCAAACTAATCAAGGGTTTCTCTTCATTTACGGCTAATTAATGATCGTGATCGCTTCCGCACCACAAATCACAATCTAGTCCAAATTCGCCGTCTAAAAACTCCTCGAAATCAAAATCCGATAGAACCAATAGACGTCTCACGCACTCTCATGTGCTACCCACGCGCCGCCACTCGCCGTCACACGGCACACATGTCTTCAACCTATAACACGTGTGTGATTTATAAGAATCCTACCGCCGGCGCTCATTGCCGGTCATCTTCTCCAGTGACACTATGTCAGAACCCTACCACCGGCACTCATCGCCGGTCATCTTCTCCTGTGACGTTGACCTTTTTCCGACGCCGGTCACCTTCTTCGGCTACAGTTGCAGTTTCCGGCTGACTTTTTCGATGCCACTCATCTTCTCAAACACCGATTGATTTATCCGGCGAGCTTTCCCAAATTCCGACGACTTTTCTGACGCCGATTGTCTTTTCTGGCGACGTCGACTTTTTCCGTCAACTTTTCCAAGATTCATGCCACTTTTTCGACGCTGGTCATCTTCGATTGTGCTACATGTCACTGCCAGATTGTGCTACATCATCAGGTCCTTACAAATTTACAGTTTTGCCCTTAATCAATCATTTGAGTATTCTAGGCTCATTTTCACTCCGATTTTAGCAAACGAGTAGTCGATTTCAAATAATTTGACCACTCCAGACGCAACCGTGCAGTCAGATTTGTGAGATTTGACTTCAATTTTATCTTTATTCATATTTTACATTACTATGGATAGTTCCGAAGTCTCTCATCCTATATCCACTATTCTCAATGGTTCCAACTATACTGTTTGGGCTCAAGCTATGACCAGTTTCCTTAAAGTTCATAAATTTTGGAGTCTTATCACTAGTGATGTTACCATACCAACTCGATAAAAAAATGAAACTAATGTCAAGTTTACAGAATGCTTAGATGACTGGGATAACAAGAATGGCTAAATGCTCACCTGGTTTCGTAACACATCAGTTCCGTCAATTCATAAACATTTTGGTCGTTTCTATAACACTAAAGAAGTGTGGGATTTTCTCAAAAGTTGATACACCACCACAAATCTTGCTCATCAGTATCAATTTCTGACCAATCTTCATGTTAAGAATCAACAAACAGGCCATTCTATTAATGATTTTGTGTCAGAGATATATGTTCTTTGGGATTAACTTTCACTTTCTGAATCAACTTGGAGTTGTACCTCTGATGCTGAGAAATTCATTTCTTATCGAGATCAACAACGTGTTGTAACACTTCGAATGGTTCTTCATGATTGTTTTGAATCCGTTCGAGCCTTTCTTCTACACATGAAGTCCTTTACCCTCTTTTGACAGTTCCATCACTGAGCTTCTCTCTAAAGAAACTAAACTTGGAACCAAATCTCAAACTACTGATGTCGTTCTTGCCGTTCATTATCCCAAAAATGCTACATCCTCTTCTTAGCAATCCTCTCAGCAAGCATGTACTTTCTTCCATCAAAACACTCATGATCGTCTGAATTGTCCTATTTGAGTTTGTAAGCATTGTCGCAAGAAAGGGCCAGGACATTATCACAATGATTGCTTCAAGAATCCTTACAATCAGTCTCGATCCTATTCATCTCGTGGAGCTCCATCCAAACAATATTCTAAGTTTGTCAATGCTACCATTGTGGAAGAATCTTCTCCTTTAGAAGGTGTCAGTCCAGCTGTCTCCACAAATGACCTTGTCACTTTATTCAAACAGGTTCTATTCCCTTCTAGTAATGATATGTCTGTCACGAAAGATAATTCTTGGTTATTTGATTATGGATGTTGCAATCATATGAGTGCTAATTATTTAATTTTTCATTATAAAAATATTATTTCTCATTCATCACTAATTAACATTGTTGATGGATCTCGAATGTCAGTTAGTCATATAGGATCAGTGTCTACATCCAATCTCTCTCTTCCAATTGTTTTACATATTCCACAGTTGACTATCAATCTTATCTATGTTGGTCAGTTATGTGATCATTATTTCTTCTTCTAGTTGTCATATGCAGGATCCGAAGATAGGACAGATCATTGGGATAGGTCGTAAGGTTGGACGCATGTTTGAGCTCATCTATCTTGACATTCCACATCATTACTCTAGTTCAACAGCTGCTGCTACATCATCTCCCTCTACCTTCAACTTATGGCATTCTAGGTTAGGGCATGTGATCGAAGCCAAATATCATATATTTAAAGCTCCTAATTATACATTGTTATGTCTTTGATTATCATTATATTGGTGTTTTTATAAGGTTTTTGTGTTTTAAGATATTTCAGGCGACACAATGTAAAATGAGTTTAATCTGGTGAATTAACTATGAAATTACCTAGAGATAGTGAAAACAACCTAGAGGGAGGGTGAATAGGCTTTTTGTCAATTTTATGATCAATTAAAATTATATAGCGGAAATTCAGTTTTAATTTGTCATAAACCCTAATTCTCAAATCAATTCTCAAAACAGATAAATTAAGCAAATACGAATATAAGTACAAAAAATAAATAATGAGAAGACACAGAGATTTGTTACGTGGAAAATCTTGGAAAGACTCCAAGTAAAAACCACGGATATGCTCGTGTATTGATGCACTATGAATCAGAGAACATGTACAGACTCTCTGAAAACAGAACTTACAATCTCTATAATTTATTGTTCTTCACTTGACGTCTGAAAGTTTAGATTCACTCGCACTCCACGAAGCTTTCACTCTGATCTTCGTACTTTGACAACTTTACTTCTCAACAGATCAAAATCACCACGAAGCCTCTGTTTCGATCTCAACACACAGACGGCTCCGTTCTTCAATGCATCAAAGCAACCTCATTGCAATAAATGGCGTGTGAGTTTTTCAGCAACTATACCATTCAATCGTCCATAGAAATCGTTGATGTAGAAGCATGACTGAAGACGTCCAATAACAAGAGATAATTTGTGTGTCTCTAATTACTCAATAATATTCTTTCACCATATGTATATCTTTGTAGAAGAAGATGAAGTTGTAGAAAACTTGCAGAGAATTCTTCAAGACCTTCTCCTCTTGTGCAGACTTAGGTATTTATAAACAATGATGATCCAATCTAAAGAATTAACTGGATCTGTAACTAAAGATTGTTCGAGAGCCGAAATCATAGATGAAAGACCTTTAAAAGATAAAAAACAAGTCAAGGATACTAATGGCCCGTTTGGTAGATGGTCTGTTCTAGTCTTATCTGGTCTAATCTGGTCTTATCTGGTCTGCTCTGGTCTGGCCTGGTCTTATCTGGGTGGTCTTCTAAAAGTCTGTTTCGTAAGCGGTATGGTCTTACTATTTATTTATTATTTATTATAATATTTATTTATGTATTATTTCTTTCTTTATTTATTATTTCTTCACTTTATAATATATATTATTATTTATTTATCTATTATTATTTCATTATTTAATTCATTTTATTTATAAATTATTTATTCATTTTTAATTATTTAAAAATATATTTTATTAATTTAATATTAATTTATTATTATTATACTCATTTTTTATTATTATTATGGAGTATTTATTTATTATTATATTTACTTATTATTTATTATTATATTTATTCATTATTATATCTATTTATTTTTTATTATTATTTATTTCATTTTGTTTATTAATTATTATTTTTATTATATTTTTAAATATGTTTTATGTAATTTATTATTTATTTTATTCATTTATTATTATTATTATTTATTTAGTCCATTTTTTATTATTATATTTATTTATTATTATTGTATTCATTTTTTTTATTATTATTATGTTTTATTTTATTTATTATTTATATTATTAATTATTCATTTTTAATTATTTATACATATATTTTATTAACTATTCATTTATTTATTATTATTATATTCAAGTATTATTATTATTAGGTATTATTTAATTCATTTAAAGCAAAAATATGAAATAGGACAACTTGAGACCATCAAAATTGGGGGTCTGATTTTAGTCCAAATTGTCCTAACTGGTCCCTGTTTGGTGAGATCATTTTTTTTGGGACCATCACTGCCAAACACGGTCCGGTCCCTTCCGTAGTCATTATGAGACCGGACCACATGGGACCTACCGCCAACCAAATAGGGCCTAAAGGATTAAAGAAAGAATGAACCTGAGAAGAGAAACGGAACAAAGAAGAAGAAATACAAAAGTTCAAGGTTAAGAACTACGGAAAACTCGGTAGATCCTTCACCGAGTACTCGGTAGGGCGCGCAATCTATACCAATTGCAGAGAAAAGAGAACTACGGAATACCTGTATATGCACCTATGGGACCCGTTTCGGCCATAATTAACATGAAATGATCTCAAAGTTATTTTGGGCACAATCTTGACTATATTTTATGAGATTATATACCATTCTTCATGAGATACGATGATACACATTCCTGACTTTACTGCGAAGCAATCAAATTACCGAATAAACACGCCTCTTTTTCTATAAAAGATGGGTCTCTCCTATAAATGGAGAGAGCTTTTGGGGGGGATTGATTGGAGTTTTGTCTTAGTGTTTGGAGTAGAATATCAACCACGGAAGGTTCGTCTATATCAATAATGAAGACAACCACTACTATGAACACCTAAACCGGTATATAGGGTTTTTAACAAAATCCAAGCCAAGTAATATAAACTCTTTCTCATTTTTATTGTATAAGGGGAAACTGAAAGACGCGTATGTGATGGTTGTGTAAATGAGTGATTACGTTTTATTTTATATAAGATTCTATGTTTATTCTATGTCTTGTCTTAGCTTTAATGAATGTTTTATCTTGCAGAATCATGGTTATTCAATATGGGCTAGAACTCGGATGCTTAACTCTTGATTTTATACACAATAGTGGTTATTAACATGTGATCTTGATTTAGATAGACCATGCTTGAAAGGGATAATTAGTGACGTGCTTTTAAATTATGTTAGTAGGAGTAGTTTAGAATAGATGCATGTAATAGGTATGCTTGATTAGAGATGATCTGTGTCGATGATGGATGAATTGTTTCTTTTTGGGATTTGGGTTTGCCAATGTATGCGACTCTATATCTGATTCACATATGATGGACCGCCCTTTAAAATTAAATCATTTAGAGAATATATTAACTGGTTAGTGGTGGAGTTAGAAATACCCTTGATCTTTATCTCCATTATTCACAATCCAAAACAATTATCTCTCATATTTATTTTATGTTTATTAGTTATAGAAAACAAAACAAACTTATCTTTAATAATTTGGTTAGAAGTAATTATAAGGAGTTGAAGAATCATTAGTCTTAGTGGATTCGATATACCCTATCTCATTGGTACTATACCATAATTGATTCGTGCACTTGCGATAGGGAAAATTAGGTCAATTTTAAGGGTTAATCTGCACACATTATTATTATCATTATTATTTATCATCCCTTTCTAGTAGGTCAAACTAATCAAGGTCTGACCGTTCGATCAACATCTGTCTGCTAATGGACTACGCTATTTAGTATCAGCTGGCAAACTTGGCAATGTTTAATATGATACTCTTTCATGTTTACCTTGTCAATTAGGAAAACAACCAGCTTTATCATTTAATAAAAGTTTTTCTCATTCTATTGCTCCATTTGATCTTATTCACTCTGATGTTTGGGGTCTTTCTCCTCACGACAGAATAGAGGGTTCAAAATATTTTGTTATTTTTGTCGATGATTACACCCGCTTCACTTGGATTTTTTTCTTGAAAAAGAGCTCAGAATTACATCAAAAATATTATGATTTTGCTCATATGGTTAAAACTTAATTCTTTTGTCCCATACAAGTTTTTAGTGTAAACAATGCCATGGAATATAAGGAAACAAATTTTTTAAAATTCCTTCGTCAACAGGGATTTGTGTCTCAATATTCTTGTCCTGAAACCTCTCAACAAAATGGTTGTACAGAACGTAAACATCGTCATATATTAGATATTGTTTGTACTCTTCTTATTGATAGTTCTTGTCCTAAATATTTTTAGGGGCGAAGTTGCTCTCACGGCTGTTTACACTATCAATCGCATTCCCATGCCCAACATCGACAACCAAACTCCATATAAACGATGGTATGGCACATCTTCTAACTATATTCTTCTTAAGGTTTTTGGTTGTGCTTGTTTTATCTTACCACAGCCGCACGAACATTTTAAACTTGAACCTCATTCTCGTGTATATTGCTTTCTGGGATATGGAATTGAACATAAAGGGTATCGGTGTTGGGATCCTCTTTATAAGCGTCTTCGCATCTCTCATCATGTCATCTTTTGGGAACACAAACTGTTCTCCTCTCTTTCCAAGTTTAACCTTACCACATCTTCTGTTACTCCATTTTTTACTGATCCTACACTTCGCCTTTTTCCATCATAAGATGATAATGCAACAACCACTTATTCATCTACAGAGATCTCCAACACTCCAACTCTGCCGCTTACATCCAATGTACCTGCTCCTGCGCTATTCCCTACGGTTTATCCAAATGAGCCAGCCTTGTCTGAGGATCCTGTCGCTGAAGTCTCAGTTATTGACAGTGTTGTTCACCTCCTCATGTTACAACTCATCAATTTACTCGGGTAAGAGAACTGCTACATCATTTTTGTGATTATCATAATTATTCCACTCTCTTCTCTCATCATGAACCATCATCCTATAAAGAGGCAAGTTCTAATCCACATTGGCAGATAGCTATGACTGAGGAATTACAGGCTCTAGACAAAGCCCATACATGGGATTTAGTGAATCTTCCACCAGGGAAGACTGCAGTTGGTTGTAAATGGGTCTACAAAATTAAAACTTGATATGATAAAAAGTCAGACTTGTTGCTAAAGGCTTTACCCAAGAGTATGGGATCAATTATGAAGAGACTTCTGCTCTTGTTGCTCGTCTTAGATCCGTACATAGTTTACTTGCCGTATCAGCTGCTCGGAGATGGGGTATATTTCAGATGGATGTCAAAAATGCATTTCTTAATTGTGATCTCACAGAAGAAGTTTACATGAAACCCCATCCAGGCATTACTCACTCTCCATCTCAAGTCTGCAAACTTCAGAAAGCTTTATATGGTCTTAAGCAAGCTCCTCGTGCATGGTTTGGAAAGTTTAGCTCCACTATCAAGCAATTTGGATTCACCTCTAGTGCATATGATTCGAGGTTCTTTATTCGCAAGATAGATGTTGGTCTCATACTATTTCTTCTTTATGTTGTTGATATGATCATCCCAGGGGACGATATCACTGGTATTTTGGATCTCCAACAATCTCTCAGTCTTCATTTTGAAATGAAAGATCTTGGGCATCTTAGTTATTTCTTGGGTCTTAAAGTTCTCTTTGATTCTGGTGGTTATTATCTCTCTCAAATAAAATATGTTTATGATATTCTTGCCCGATCAGGTCTCATTGACTTCAAGATAGTATCAACTCCGGTGGAAACTAATCTGTAGATACAAAATTTGCACAACACAAAAATATGCTTTTTTATTCCTCTTCATTAGATTATATACATTTTCCCTCTGGGCCTTTGGCCCATTAGGGAAACATTTTCAATTTTGGAATATTATCCTTACTTTACACGTCAGTTATTTTGTCCCTATACTACGTCATTATCTTGAGCTGCAAGTCTCTTCTAGAATCTTCATGTTTCTTGTAGAATGGTCTTCGGGTCGGGCCAAAGGATAGGCCTGGTGGTCGTATCTCGGGGCGGACCATAGAACAGACGTGTCTGTCGGGTTATAATGTGGACTTAGTGATCAGGTCATCATCTCGGGCCTTTCTAGGACTGATTTGGTCGGGATAGGATTTTTATATGGGCCGGGAAAACTTACATATACACAGGCCCTCTTTTAGTTTATGGGCCTGCTTTTTAATAGCCCATTAAATGAAAGAATCGTGACGCCCATCAAAAAGCCCTTGAGGTTGGTACGTAGGACGCGTACGTGGGTGTGTGCCTGATGACGCGGACTTGCATTTAATGCTACAGCCATCACAATCAATTGCGATTTTGAATTTATGGTTGAGACGGCCTAGGTATCCGTAAAATGGGTCGTGTCGTGTCGGTCCGATACCTTGGCCCAGGTAGTAGAAACATCACGCCTATATAACTCATATACACCATACTTACACCATTTTCGGACTGCTTTTCCTTCTTGAATTTCTCTCTGCGTTGCGTTCTCCAATTTCTCTCTACAACTTTTTTAAGCATTATTTGCAAATTCAAATTCGTATAATTCCAAGTTTGTCTCATCAATTTATGCAAATCTCAATGATCTTGGTTGAGTATTCTATTGTGTGGAGTGTTTTGAGCCCTGTTAAGAAGCGTTTGGTCGGACGCCCCAATCCTTGCCTACTGGTACAGTTACCGGATTCTACAAATCTTTTACCGGAGGAAACACTCGGGGGACCGCCAGAATCTTCCTTACCTATTTGTAAGTAATTCTTCTCACTTCTTCTACATTTCTTCCAATATGTCGGGGAGTGATGACACTAGGTCAGTTAGTGACCTGCAACTGACAGACACCGATTTGACAATCACTGACCCCGAAGCCTCAGTAAGCACCCCATCCTTAGAGATTACCCGAGTCGCTAGAACTAGTCCACCAAAAGTCAATCAGGATGTTGGGGGTCGAGTTGTAGAGGGTTGGTATGATGGGAATGATCAGGGTCAGGGTGTTGAGGAAGAGGAGATTTTTTATGTTGACACGCTCCCGGCCAAGTACAGGAAAGACGCTCAACTTAAGAGCCTCATGGTTCCCAAAGGGTTAAATGTTAGACATTATCCTCGGGACAAAGACTTTATAATTGGTGAGGGGGCTGAAGGACGGGGAGATATTGCTCTCCTCATTCCACCTTGCCATACTAAAATTTCCTATTCACCCTTTCTTCCTCCCGACCTTGGCGACTTTGGGGTTGGCCCCCCTTCAAGTGCGTCCCAATTTTTATAGGATCCTGGCCATGATCCTATTGATCAACAAAAAATTGAACCTAGACTTAGGTTTGGCTGAGCTCCTGTTCTCATATAAACTTCAGGAACGAAAAGATAATAGGGGTTGGTACAACCTAACCTCGTACGTTAAGAGGAAATTATGTGATAACGTCCCGAGCTCCAATAAGGGATGGAAAGAAAGGATGATTGTAGTGAGTGGGAGGTGGAGGCATCCTGACGCCATAAACATACCTGTCAGCCACGTTTTCCAACAACCTAGACTTCCCGAATTTAAGAGTTTCCACACCCGAGCTTTATGCCATTGTGATCTGTGTAATGATAAGTTGGATATGCTAGTGATGGGTTTCCTTCAGGCTCCTCAGGAGAAAAGGGATGTCGGGTATATAAGATCCCGATTTGAACTGTTGCAGGCCAGAGTATGGAGTCAGGATTTAAGGGATAGCCAGGGTTTCCTGACCGGGTTTGTATTGCAGGAGCTTCTATCAGGAGCATCTGCATCGACGATTGCTTTGGGTTCTGCTGCGACTACGTCTGGATCGAAGAAATTGAAGTCCAAGTCATCAGCAACCTAAAAACTCAAGAGAAATATATCGGGGGGGGGGGGGGCAGCAAAAAAGGAAAACGGTTAGCATGCCCAAGCTTTCAATCAAGAAGGTTAAAAAGGCTGACACCGAATCCACATCCTTTGTTTGCGGGGTTAATATCTCTCAAGTCCCCAAGAACCTTGTAATCAGTTCATCAACGGGACTGACTGTGGGCCGAGCTGCCACGTCCCCGCCTCCGCCTCCTCCAGCAGAGGATCCTCTGATCATGCCCCCGTCTCCACCTTCTCATACCCCGCAAATGGCTGCATCGGGGGCGGTCAAGGTCGGGAATGATTATGCCATGGTCCCGAGCTCTGGAGGTTTGGATCAGAATTCGTCTCAGGCTCAACTTTCAGTCAGGTCCGGTCCTAGCCTCGATATGGCCTTAAAGGTCCTGCCTCGACGTTGGGTGCTTGGGAATTAAGCTCTGACGAAGAGGGTCAGGGTTTATCCCGACCTCCCAGACTGCGCCCTGCTATCATACCTCAGGTCAGGAAACAAGACCACAGGGAGATTGAGTGTGCTGCTAAAAGTGGGAAAGAGGCTCCTCATGGGCCTCGGTTCAAGCTGGACACTCGGAAGGGCAACCCGTATCTATCTATGGGGGATCAAACGATTGGGAACCTGGAAGCCTTGCGGGAGATGGCCCTGGGAGTCTGAACCCAGGCAATAGGTTGGCCATGGGGCGATATTATAGGATCAGCTTAGCTTTGAATGGGCCCAAGCTTGCGATGAGGGTAATTTCATATTTCTTATACTTAGCTTTTTATTTTGTTTCGTATCTTTTGTGCTGACACTCTCTTCTTTCAGATGCTTCATGCTACTCCGGCATACAATTGCAAGCTCGAGGATGATGCCCAGGTCATAAATGCCCTAACTCGGAATGTTTAGGTCCATAAAGCTAGGTGTGCCAAGGCTCTGGAGCTGTCCAAGAAGGCTGAGGACAAGATTCAGTCCCTGACATATAGGGTTGTTTCGGCTGAGGAGGAGCTTGTAGATGCAGGGGAAAAGAACTCAGAACTTAAGGGCAAGGCTCGAGAGGCTGAGCAGAGGGCCGATCGGGAGGCCCAGGCTCGGGATGCCTTGACTCTCCAAGTGCATTCCATGACTGAAGAAGTTGAGAAGTTAAAGACTTCGGGGCATCAGTTGCTTAGGGAGAAGGTTGAGGTCAAGAAAGCCCTAGGTCTGGAGAGATCTCGGGTGGAGATGTGGCACAAGGGTGGTAACCAGATGATCGCCCACTTCGAGCTGACCTGCAAGTACCGTTACGAGCAGGGTTGGCGGGAATGTATCACGGAGCTTCACAAGCCCGAGGAGGAAAGGGAGATCCTGACTATTGAGGATCTTGACCTCAGCATAGGAGTGGGGCCTCCATATGATGATTCGGAGCCCGAGACCGAAAATCTTATCTTTTGCGAATTCCTTCAGGATCCCCTGCCCTCTCCACCTTCTCGTTTTGGTCTGGATGAGCCTGAAGTTACTGGGGGACAGTCCCTCGGGGCTAAAGGCTCAGGCGGGAATCTAGATCCTCCCGTGGTGGTTCAGGGGGAAGGTGATGAGATTCCCAAGGCTGAGACCCATCAGGGGAAGAAGACTTTAAAATAGGGCTTTTCCTCTGGCTTCTTGCCCTTTCTCTTGCTTTTTGCTTTACTTTGTATTTGCAACGATTTAAGTTGTATCAGCCTTGGCCACCGGGGCTTTTCAATATAAGTTTATTTATTCATATTCTGTTGTGGATGAGCCATACTTGTTTCTTTTGATAAGGTTATAATAATCGGGATTTTGAATTGTGACTTAGCAATAATAACAATAATAACAATTTTGAATTGTGACTCCGTACTGATTGAGATACTTAGGTTTTGGAATTGATACTTGTAAAACCTGACCACTGGTGGGTCTGTGGTTTATCTCTTGGGCACTTTGAGCCCATGGAGAGGATGCAACACTCAGGTTTTTGGATTGATATTTGTAAAACCCGACCACTGGTGGGTCTGTGTTTATCTCTCGGGCACTTTAGGCACATGGAAAGGATGCAACACTTAGGTTTTTGAGTTGATATTTGTAAAACCCGACCACTGGTGGGTCTGTGTTTATCTCTTAGGGACTTTGGGCCCATGGAGAGGATGCAACACTTAGGTTTTAGAATTGATATTTATAAAACCCGACCATTGGTGGGTCTGTGTTAATCTCTCGGGCATTTTGGGCGCATGGAGAGGATGCAACACTTAGGTTTTTGACTTGATATTTCAGAGAAAACCCCGTCGGATAGAGGTAATCATGGAGATGATTTCGATTATCGTGGAGATGATCGGGAAAAATGGAACTTTCATTGCAATCTTTTTGGGCTCTAGTAGCCTTCCTTTACAGTAGCCGAAACAAATTATTTCTAAGGATAATAACTCTTAAGTCGGGATGCATTCTGTGTATTGGGCTCCCATCTGTTATCAGAGTTCCTGAGTAGTCTATAGGCCCCGCGTCCCACCACTTTAGTGACGGTGTAGGGTCCTTCCCATGGCTCTTGGAGCTTGCCCACGTGTCAAATCTTTCTCCTAAGGACCATGTCCCCGACTTGGAATCCCCTTCTTTTTACTCTCTTGTTGAAGTGATTCCTGACCCGTTGTTGGTACGCTGCTAGTCTTATCCCGATAATTTATCTCTTCTCTTCCACCCGGTGGAGCTCGTGAGCCAGGCGTTGATTATTTGATTTCTCGTCCAAGGCCAGTGACCTCAGTGTCGGGACGGCGTACTCCGTCAGGATTACGGCCTCTGCCCCATATGCCATAGTGAAGGGTGTTTCACCGGTTGGTTGTCGGGGCATGGATCTATATGACCATAGTACCTCTGGCATCTTGTTTAACCATGTTCCTTTGGCCTTCTCAAGTTTCTTTGCTAGGGTGTTGAAGATGGATCGATTGGTTCTTTCTGCTTGTCCATTGGCCTGCGGCTACCCTACCGAGGAAGTATTCTGATTGATTCCATGCTCGGCCAGAAACGACCTGATCGGTTCATAGTCTAAATTAGTGCCGTTGTCCATCATGATGGTCCGAGGTACCCCAAACCTGCAGATGATGTGATTCCATATGAACTTGACTACGTGGCTGCTTTTTATAGAAGGGTAGGCCTCGGCTTCAACCCATTTGGTTAAATAGTCGGTGGCCAGGAGCACATGGGTTATTGACCTGATGGATTTTGGGAGTGGTCTGATTATATCAATTCCCCATCGGGCAAAAGGATGTGGAACGATTGTTGGGTTCAAGAATTACGATGGTTGGAGTATAGTGTCACCATGCATCTGATAGGCTTTGCATTTCGTACATATTCCTCGGTATCGCGGGACAGGTAGGGCCAAAAGTAAACCTGGGATAAGATTTTATGGGCAAGAGATCGGGCACCCGAGTGATTTCCACAAGCTCCAACATGTATCTCTTGTATCACCGTCTTTGACTCGGAAGGAGCGACGCATCTCAAATATGGACCCGAGAAAGATCGAGTGTCTGGATGACTTCATTATAATTTTCCTTGCCTCTGCCTTATCAGCTGGTAACATCCCGACACTGAGGTAGTCAATTATAGGGTCCATCCAGCTCGCCTTTAGGGGAACTAGACATATCTGCTCGTCGGGTTCTCGAATGATCGGTATAGTGATGAAGTTGGTCAGTACTACTCGGGCCATATCTTCACCAGCTACAAACGCCTGATTAGTTAGGTGGTCGGCAGAGGTGTTCTCTTCTCGAGGGATTTGGCTGAATGTTAATTTTTGAAAAACTTCGGACTCCTTGAGCACCAGCGCTCTGTAAGATTCCATTTTGGGGTCTCTGGTTTCACACTCACCGGTTATTTACCTGATTATTAGCCGGGAGTCGCTGTATACAGATAGGGATTGTATTTGCAGGCTTCTGGCTAATCTCAGGCCCGATACGATTGCTTCGTACTCCGCCTCGTTGTTAGTGGCTGAGAACTGCAATTGCATAGAAGCCTGTAACTTAGTCCCGTCGGGAGTATGAATCTCTACCCCGACGCTTGCTCCATTGGCACTCACCGAGCAGTCCACGGATAATTTCCATGTTTCTAATTCAATGGGTTGATCTGTTTCGTCGGTCTCTCCTTCTAATAGAAAATCGGCCACTGCCTGTCCTTTGATCGATATTCTAGGAACGTAGGTTATATCATAAATCCCTAGCTCAATGGCCCATTTGGAGATCCTACTGGAGAGAACGGGCTTTGCCATAAGTACACGAATCGGAGTTGTAGTGGGGACAATGATCTGGTGAGCTTCAAAGTAATGCCTGAGATGTCGTTAGGCATTGATCAGGGATAGAACCAACTTTTCTTATTTGTTGTATCGGGTCTCGGGATCGGTTAGTGCCTTACTGGTATAGAAAATGGGCATCTGGAGGTTCTTGTCCTCTCTGATGAGTACAACGCTAGTTAAGATGATACTACCAGATACAAGAGTAGGACATCATCGGGCTCAGGTGTCGCAAGAATGGGAGGCTTGAGTATGTAGTCTTTCAATCGGGATAAGGCTTTGGTTTGTTCGGGCCCCCACACCTCTCCCTTCTTTGCTTTGATTTCCTGGAAGATGGGTCGGCATCGATCGGTTAGTCTTGCGATGAATCTGCTTAATGCTACAACTCTTTCGGTTATCATCTGGACTTCTTCATGTGTGACTGGCTCTTTTGTTTCGAGCAAAGCCTTCACTTGGGTTGGGCTGGCCTGTATGCCCGATCGATCAACAATGCGCCCGAGGAACTGCCCCGAAGACACCCCGAAGGAGCATTTAGCCGGATTAAGTTTCATCCCATGTTTCCTCAGGGTGTCGAATACTTTTCGGAGATGCTCCAAGTGGTCTGTTTTCTTTCTGTTTTTGACCATTGTATCATCATTGTAGGCCTCGACCACTATGCCCATCATTCCTTTAAAGATCCTGTTCCCCAGTCTCTGAAATATAGCTCTTGCATTTTTTAGTCCGAAAGGCATAACTTTAAAGCAATAGTACTCGTCTCGGTAATGAAGGAGGTATTTTCCTCATCCGTCGGGTCCATTGGGATTTAGTTGTATCCCGAGTAGGCATCAAGGAAAGTCAGTCTCTCGTAGCCCGCGGTAACATCGACCATTTGGTCTATTTTAGGTAGGAGGAAGCTGTGTTCGGGCAAGCTTTGTTTAGGTCGGTGAAGTCGACCCAGACTCGCCACTTCCCGTTGTTTTTCTGCACAACCACCACGTTGGCTAACCACTCGGGATACTGAACTTCCCTGATGAACCCGGCTTCCAGTAATTTTGACAACTCATCAGTTATGATCTGGTTCCTTTGGCTCCCCATTAGCCTCTGTTTCTATCGGACAGGTCGTATATTTGGGTAAACATCTAATGTGTGTCAGGCTATCTAGGGGTCGATGCCAGGCATATCAGTATGCTCCCATGCGAAGACGTCATGATTATCCTGTAAGAATGTTGTTAGTTCATTCAATTCAGAAGCGGTGAGACTTGTACCTGCGTAGGTGACCTTATCTGGTTGGCTGGGTATTACAGATACTGGTTGCAAAGGTTCTGCAATGATCGGGGGACCCAACTCTCCGTTCTGTAGTTTCTATTTGGGCTGTGGGTCTAGATCCTGAACCTCTTCTCGAGACCTCTTTCGAACGGGGTTATCCTTCATTCATTTAATAGTGATGGTATAGCATTGCTTGGCCGCTACTTGATCCCATTTGATATCAATTATGTCGTAACCATTCGGCCCAACGCACCTCATCATTTGGTGGAGAGTTGAAGGTACGCCTTGCATCCTGTGTATTCATCCTCTTCCCATAAGCAGATTGTATGAGGGCTTCACGTCCACCACCACAAAAGTCTCGGACAGAGTTCTCTAGGCTGCTGACACGGGTAGCTTCATCTCCCCAAGGGGTTCGACTTGCTTTCCATCAAACCCGGTGATTGGATTTCGGGAAGTTACAATGTCCCTCGGGTCGATCTCCAATTTATCAAAAGCCCACTTGGTCATTATATTGGCACTGCTTCCTGGATCAACCATGACCCTCCTGACATGACATTCTGAGACCATCAGAGTGATGACTAGTGGGTTGTCGTGCGGGACCTGGATGTCTTGGAGGTCATCATGGGAGAAGAGTATCTGAGACTGCCCCGTTCGGTTATGGACTTCATTTATCCCGGCTATCCTGCTGACATGATGTGCTCTTCTCATTTGTGAGCGTCTCGATCCTTCGCCGCTTCGTGGGTCGGGACCTCCATGGATCATATTGATGATTCTGACCGGGTGTGCGGGGGCTTGATTCCGTTGGTTATTTTGTGCTGGTTGATTGGCTCTTGGACCATCCTTCTCGATATAGTCTTTCAGTTCTCCTCGGGCTATCATTGCCTTGACCTGGCGCCTCAGGCTCCTGCAATCATTTGTCGTATGGACGAAATTACTATGGAAGGCACAGTGCTTTAACCTATTCCTCTGGTCGAGGGGTTTGCCTGATTGGGGGAGGATTCTAGAAGATTCCTCTAGCTTTGTTTTCCTGGAAGAGCTTGGCAATGGTCATTTTCAACGGGGTGATATTCTCTTTGAGTCTGGCACGCCTCTCGGGCTGTGGAGGAAACTGAGTTGAAGCGGGGATCCGGGGATTTGACCATTTGTGATTAATCGGTTGTCGGGATGTATCCGACGCCTTATCCTCTGACTTGATTTCCACATTGATCAATGCCGCTCTCTTCTGTTGGGTCGCCTTCTCCTCTTCGATCCTTAAGTGGCCCTAAGCTCTAGAATTGAGTTCACAAGTGACTGGTGGAACTTGGTCCCCGGAATCAGTGTCATCCTGAAGGCTTCCACGGCTGAGTGTTGGTCTCAGTTGTCGATGGAGGACGACTCGACGTTGAATCTGGACAGGAAACTCTTGAGGGACTCGCCTTTTTCTTGAGTAATGGTAAAGAGGCTCGAGATGGTCTTCTTTTGCCTATTGTTCCTGAAGTATTGGTCCACGAAGAGGTTGGACAGTTGCTGCCAGCTGCCAATGGATCTCGGCGGCTGCTTCTTGAACCAGAGGAGTGGCGCGTTGATGAGACTAGTCAAGAATACTTTGCATAGCAAGGCCTCGTTCTCGGCATACATGGTCATTTTTTGGTGGATCTGATAAATGTGCTCCTCGGGATCTTTCGTTCCGTCGTAGGGAGTGAATCTAGGCATGACGAAATTCTTGGGGAAGGGTTCCCGGGTGATTTCTAAAGTGAACGGTGACTGAACCGAGTCGGCAAAGGCTTGGAGGGCCTGGCCATCGGTAGATCGGGCCCTCAGATCCTTCATGACCTTCTTTTGGAACTCCGCCATCATCTCCTGAAGTTTTTGTGATGTCAGAGGTTCGTCTATGACGGGAACTGAGCCTGCGGCCTCGCCTGGTCAGTGAGAAGTTTCATTGTGTTCCTCCTGTGGTTCGGATTGTTCTTGGATCTGCGATTAATCGGGAACTACCGGAGGGATAATCACCTGATTAAATCTCGCCAAGAGCTCCTCGCTCCTTTTCTCCGCCGCCAGGCTTCTCGCTTCGACGGCCTGGCTTCGTCTCTCAGCTTCGATGAGCTGCTGCAAGAGGTGCTCGATCGTTGGTGAAGCACTTGGTTGTCTGTCGTCGGGGATATGTACTTCTGACTAGGATCTGGTCACCGATATGGTCAGATTTGGACGGAGAAGATGATTGTGAAGATCTGGTGGTGGTATTTGGATTTTGCTCAGCTTTTTGAGGTAGGAAGATGGTTGGCGAAATGACCTAATTTCCCACAGACGGCGCCATTGTGTAGATACAAAATTTGCACAACACAAAAAGATGTTTTTTTATTACTCTTCATTGGATTATATACATTTGCCCTCTGGGCCTTTGGCCCATTAGGGCAACATTTTCAATTTTGGAATATTATCCTTACTTTACACGTTAGCTATTTTGTCCCTATACTACGTCATTATCTTGAGATCCAAGTCTCTTCTAGAATCTTTAAGTTTCGTCTAGAATGCTCTTCGGGTCGGGCCAAAGGATAGACCTGGTGGTCGTGTCTCGGGGCGGACCACAGAACAGACGTGTCGGTCGAGTTATAATGTGGACTTAGTGATCGGGTCATCATCTCGGGCCTTTCTAGGATTGATCTAGTCGGGATAGGCTTTTTATATGGGCCGGGAAAACTCACATGTACATAATATCAAGCTCACTCCTCTTGATGGTGATCCACATATCAATGTCACATTATATCGACAGTTGGTTGGCAATCTTGTCAATCTCACTATCACTCGTCCAGATATTGCTTATGCAGTTCATCTAGTTAGTCAATTCATGTCTACTCCACGGACAACTCATCTACTGTTGTTATTCGCATTCTTCGCTACGTCAAATGCACTTTGTTCTTCGCATTCTTCGCTACTGATCATCGTTCTACTACTGGTTACTATTTATTCTTAAGAGATTCTCTCATCTCATGGTGTAGGAAGAAGCAAACTGTTACTTCTCCATCTAGTTCTGAAATAGAATATCGTGCTCTTGCTCACACTACTCAAGAACTTCTCTAACTTTGGTGGCTTTTACAAGACATGGGAGTTTCTCAAGGTTCTTCCACCACTCTTTGTTGGGATAGTTAGAGTGCTATTCAGATTGGTCACAATGATGTATTCCGTGAACGCACCAAACACATTGAAATTGACTATCACTTTATTCGTCAACATGTGCATAGTAGTATTGTTCACCTTCTCCACATATCACCCAAAGATCAGACCACCAATATCTTCACCAAAGATCATCCACCAGGAAGATTTCAGGAATTAGTTTCCAAACTTTAGTTGGTCTCACATCTACCACCTTAAGTTTCAGGGGGGATGTTAGAATATATCTATATTAGGCCCATCTAGGATAGCCCGACCCGTTTCATCTTGTATAGTTTGTTCCCTACTCCAAGTCTACTTGGTTATCCTCTATAAATAGAGGGTTCACCTATTTTAATTTTTCATTACTTCCATGCAGAAATTATTGGTCTCTACCTTTTCTTATTAACTTTATCAAAGTTAACAATTAGCATGAAATCCATACCAATAACCTCATACAAAGTAGTGAGTCTATAGACAATACAAGTATGTAATCTAATACAAATAAATTCAAGTCCAATACACACACAACCGCATGTTGTGTAAATTATCAATATAATAATCAAAAGATTTAGAATAATTAACCAAGCAATGAGTCAATAGACTATACAAGTATGTAATTTCATACAAAATTATTTCAAGGCCAATACGTGTGCGCATGGTCCTCCACCTGGTATACAAATACACAAATGGTTACAATTCTTGAAATTTAGTACAACTGTCAGTTATCAATATAATAATTCAAATAGCACAATTATGTAGTGAATTATTAATTAAAGTCGCAAGCTCAAAAAATCAAAGACAAAAATAGATAAAACACGGCTACCTCAATTTAATTATAATTTTATTAAATCCACTGAAATAAAATCACCCGAATTGAGAAAGAAATGTTTTTCGTAGAAGCCAAATCCATACATGGTTTGAATTTCCTCCAACGAAACAACCTATATTCGGTGACGGAAAGTGACCACCAAAACAAACAAACTTCAAGTAAAAAATCGGATTGAATAAATGGAAGCCCATTACCTTCTTTACAACGAACTGTAAATGTTAATTATCTGAATCCAACCTTAGAGAAATGAAGATAGAGAGAAAATTTTGATCCAGAAAAGTCAAAAACTCTAAAATATGAGATACATGCCGAAAAATTGCTAATGGTAGCCCTTGTTGAGTATAAGACATTCCTAGTTGGAAGCGAGAGCCAAATCCGGTTCTAAAGACCTCAGGGCCATCCATTTTCCGTATGGTAAGAAAATGAGTTGTCTTAGTCAACCTGTCCACAATTTCCTTCACAACATCATGCTTCCTCTGTGTCCTCGGCAATCCTGTCAAGAAGACCATAGTGATTTGTTCTCATTTTGATTAATTGTTGTTATATATTGGCATATATATATAATATGACTACTTTGTTATATTAACTTGTCCCATATCGGAAGATTGGGAAACCCACCTCTATATCCTCACCTATAAATATAGGGCTTCTCCTATTGAATTGTGTACACAGAAATAGAGAGAGAGTTAGGAATAATATATTTTTATATTATTCCGGTGATACAGGCGTGAGTATACACAGTGTGTGTGCATGTGTGATCTGTAAATCACCCCCCTGTAATCCTCTCAGTAATTTTTAGTGAAACGGTGCTCTCCGTGGACGTAGGCTTATTTGGCTGAACCACATATAAATTTTTGTGTCGATTGTTTGGTGTGTTTGTGTGCGTTTTCTGATTTGTAGGTGTGCACGGCTTCGTACATACGGTGTGCAAACCCTAACAAGTGGTATCACAGCCCCAAGTTGGAGCATATCACGAAGCACGACGATCTGGTCCAGATCTAATTTTTTGAGTGCCCTAAATTAGAAACCAACCACACTAGAAGCTTTGCCTCAATGAGACGAGGCCAGCAGTGTCAAGCGCGTCGCCGGAAATTGCCGCACGCTCCCCCACAGGCCGCCTAAAGTTTCGGCCAGTTTTTTGGCTCCGTCGAGCTGCAGTTTCGGTTCGGCATGATTTTCCGTAGCATCGTTTATCGAAATGAGGCTTATAATATATCTACGGAAAGAGAATTCGATGCCTGACGTTTTGGCGCAAGAAGCAGCCCAATCAGTGCAGGGAAGCTCCCGCACGCACCCCGAGAATATACTGACTTCATGATTAATTTTTTTTCTTTTGTGCGAATATGTTTTGGCCCGTTTGGAGTCGTTTTTAACCCATTTTGGACGCGGTCAGAGGCGTTCTTAAGGTTTTGAACCGTCCCCAACGTAAGCGTATACTCGGTTTTGCACTCCGAATATCTTTAATAGGCTCAGTGGGAGTTATGGGAGAAGAAAAGGCAGTAATGATCGACAAGTTTGATGGTACAAACTTTACCTATTGGAAAATGCAAATTGAGGATGTGGTATTCTAGAAAAATTTGTCTTTACCGCTAGAAGGGACGAAGCCAGATTCGATGAAAGAAGATGAGTGGAATATCTTAGATCGAAAGGATCTTGGCACGATCAGATTGACGTTGGCAAAATTTGTTGCCTTCAATATCAGGAAAGAGAAGACTGCAAAGTCTCTCATGGAAGCTCTTTCGAAGACGTACAAACAGCCGTCTGAAGCAAATACATTACTTCTCATTAGCAGATTGATGAATCTAAAGATGTCCGAGAATGGGAATGTTGGTGAACATCTCAGTAAGCTTAATGACATTTATGGGCAGTTGGAATCAATTGAAGTAGTGTTTCAAGACAAGGTGAAATCAGCTTTTCTCCTTAATCAATTGCCATAGAGCTAGAATGCCACAGTGGCTGCAATCAATAATTCTTCAGGGATAGATCCGCTGAAGTATGATACCGTTGTGAGAATGGTACTCATAGAAGAGATCAGAAGACAGTAGTCAGACTCTTCAAGTAGTGGTATAACATTGAATGTCGACACCAGAGGCAGAGGTTCGAATAGATAGAAAGGCGGAAACCAAAGGCGTGGCCGTTCCAAGTTGAGACAGGGAAGATCACAGTCTCAAGGCCCTAGAAATTCTAAACCAATCGAATATTGGAATTGCGGCAAGACTGGTCATTTAAGGAACCAGTGTAGATCCCCGCAGAAAGTATCGGATGACAAGACAGAGGAAAATATTGTCTTAGAAGAAACAGATGATGCACTGATATGCTCTTTGGAGAGCAAAATAGAGTCTTGGGTTTTGGATTCTGGAGCATCATTCCATGCCACCTAAAGTCGAGAGCTCTTTGTGATCTATGCACCTGGAAACCTCGGCAAGGTTTATCTAGGTGACGATCAACCCTGCAGTGTTGTTGGCAAGGGTGAAGTACATATCAGACTCAACGGATCGATATGGAAGCTGAGGGATGTCCGACACATTCCAGACTTTAGGAAGAACTTGATCTCAGTAGGCCAGTTGGCAAGTGAAGGTTATGTGATCACTTTCAATGAAGTTAAGGGGAAAGTTTCCAAGGGGGCTATGACTATAGCACGAGGAAAAAAAATAGGTACGCTATACACTACCACCAAGGCTAGCACATTTATAGCAATTGCAAAAAGTAAGGAGGATCATAATTTGTGGCACCAGAGGCTAGGTCATATGAGTCAAAAGGGACTCAAGGTTATGCTCGCAAAGGGAAAGCTACCAGGTCTAAATTTGATTGATATTGACTTCTGTGAGGATTGCATATTCGGAAAGCAGAAGAGGGTTAGTTTTCAGAAAAGCGGTAGAGAACTCAGAAAGGAGAAGCTTGAGCTAGTTCACACTGATATCTAGGGCCCAACAAATGTCTCATCTATTGGCGGAAAGTCCTATTTCGTCACCTTCATCGATCACCATTCCAGAAAGGTATGGGTTTATTTGTTGAAACATAAATCTGAAGTGTACAGTGTGTTCAAGAGTTCGATGGCTATGATAGAGAATGAGACGGGTCTGAAAATTAAGAGATTACGATCCGATAATGGTGGAGAGTATCAGGACACCGGGTTTAAGAGATTTTGTATGAGAACGGTATCAGATTAGAAAGAACTGTTCCACATACACCACAATAGAATGGCGTAGCAGAACGGATTAACTGGACATTGACTGAGAGAGCCAGAAGCATGCGCATTCAGGTAGGGTTACTGAAACGGTTCTGGGCAGAAGCAGTCAGTACAGCAGCATACTTAATCAATTGTGGTCCATCAGTACCATTGGAGCACAGAATACCAGAAGAGGTCTAGAGCGATAGAGAGGTAACACTTGTACATTTAAAAGTTTTTGGTTGTGTTGCATATGTATATGTTAGTGACACTATGAGGGGTATGCTTTATCCTAAGTCACAAAAGTGTATTTTCATTGGCTATGGCAGTGACAAGTATGGTTACCACATGTGGGATGATCATAACCGAAAAATGATCCTGTGTGTGTTGAGTTAGATGATGTTTAAGACAGTGAGAATACTCAGTCAGACGAACATATTGCAGATGAAAATACTCAACAAGTTGATACACCGCAGTCTCCGACTCCTATTCCTGTACCTAGGAGGTCTTCACGGCAGCATGTGCCGAATCATAGATTCAGGAATTATTTGTTGCTCACAGATGGAGGTGAACCAGAGTATTTTGATGAAGCATGCAGTGTAGCAGATGCGAGCCAGTGGGAGCTTGCGATGGAAGATGAGATGAAGTCCCTTATTTCCAACAAGACATGGAAGCTAACCGAGCTACCGGTAGGAAAGAAATCTCTCCATAATAAATGGGTCTATAGAGTCAAAGAAGAACATGATGGTTCTAAGAGGTACAGGGCGAGACTTGTAGTAAAAGGCTTTCAGTAGAAAGGAGGAATCGACTACACCGACGTATTTTCTCCGGTTGTGAAACTGACTACCATTCGTTCATTTCTTAGCATTGTTGCATCAGAGGGTTTGCACCTAGAGCAGTTAGATGTCAAAACTGCTTTCCTCCATGGTGACCTAATGGAGGAGATTTATATGCAGCAACCGGAAGGTTTCTTAGAAAGGGAAAGAGAAACTTGTGTGTAAGTTGGAAAAGAGCTTGTATGGTTTGAAACAAGCTCAAGACAGTGGTACAAGAAATTCGATGGATTTATGTAGAGAAATGGTTATACCAAGTGCAACGCTAACCATTGTTGCTACTTCAAGAGGTTTGACACGAGTTACATTATCCTCCTACTTTATGTTGATGACATGTTAGTAGCTGGATCTGATTTTGTGGAAATCAGTAAGTTGAAGAAGCAGTTAGCAAAAGAGTTCCAGATGAAGGACTTAGGCACAACGAAGAAGATTCTTGGTATAAGAATCATCAGAGACAAGCAGAAGGGAATTTTGCAGTTGTCTCAGGCTGACTACGTTGAACGGGTTTTAAAGCGGTTCAACATTCGTGATGCTAGGTCAGTTAGCACACCTTTCGCTAGTCATTTTCGATTATCCAAAAAGCAGTCTCCCAAGTCAGAAGCAGAAAGGAACAACATGGACAGTATTCCATTCGCTTCAGCTATTGGTAGCTTGATGTATACGATGGTTTGTACAAGACCAGATATTGCATATGTAGTGGGAGCAATCACCAGGTTTATGTCCAATCCAGGAAAAACTCACTGGGAAGCAATGAAGTGGATATTGCGATATCTACGAGGTACCACAAATATATGCCTTTATTTTGGAAAAGGTGAAGTGAATTTACATGGCTATGTAGAGTCAGATTTTGCTGGGGAGATAGATCACAGAAGAAGCACTACTGGTTATGTCTTTACAATAGGTACTATAGTAGTCAGTTGGATTTCGAAGATACAGAGGATTGTAGCGTTATCTACTACAGAGTTTGAGTATGTAGCTGTGACAGAGGCTAATAGAGAGATGATTTGGTGGCATAGTTGGGATTCGAGCAAGGGAAGAGTGTTTTGCGTTCATTCAAGAACCAAGCATATAGATCTTCGTTATCACTTTATCAGATCTCTATTAGAGGATGAAGTATTAACACTTAAGAAGATTCAAGAAAGCGAGAATTCGGCCGACATGTTGACCAAAATGGCAACAACAGAGAAACTGAAATTATGCTCCACTTTAGTTGGTCTTCAAGCTTGAAGACAGAAATGAGGGCACCGAGCACTGATCATTGATGGATTTAATTGATGAAGGCAAAGTCATCAAGTGGGAGATTGTTATATATTGGCATATATATATAATATGATTACTTTGTTATATTAACTTGTCCCACATCGGAAGATTGGGAAACCCACATCTATATCCTCATCTATAAATATAGGGTTTCTCCTATTAAATTGTGTACAGAGAAATAGAGAGAGAGAGTTAGGAATAATATATGTTTATATTATTCCGGTGATTCAGGCGTGAGTATACACAGTGTGTGTGCGTGTGTGATCTGCGAATCACCTCCTTGTAATCCTCTCAGTAATTTTTTGTGAAACGGTGCTCTTCGTGGACGTAGGCTTATTTGACTGAACCACGTATATATTCTTGTGTCGATTGTTTGGTGTGTTTGTGTGCATTTTCTGATTTGCAAGTGTGCACGGCTTCGTACATAGGGTGTGCGAACCCTAACAATTTTAGCACTGGTAATGGTTGTAACAAATTCGTTGCCCTTTGATGTCTTACTTTCAGCTATTCAAAACATAGGTATCTAGGTACAAATTGCGCTACATCCCACTTCATGCCCTCCCACCAATACTAGAGGACTGAATATTGTGATACGTTTTTGCACCCTCAATATGAACTAAATGCCTACAACAATAATACTCTCTAACGATATCATCTCGACAACCCAATGGAACAAACATAAATCGTTTGAACTCAACACCTCCATTTGAACACAAGGTTCAGCTCCCCATTACCTTCTTGCAAAAAAAACGAGTACGGATGGACTCCATCTCGTCGTTGGGACTAAGTGCCTCAATCACAACACTGACAGGCATAGTATTAGCAATAAGGTTGATTAACTTCGCAGGTACACCGTCATCACTAAAATGAATTCTCCTATCAACAATGTCTTCCAACTAATCCAATTATCCGCAACCACATGATCTAGTTCTTAGAAAAATATTGAAACTTAAGCCTTATGAACTCATAGAGAGGATTTTTTGCCCTTGTTCTGGCATCTTCAACTTCTGTCATCACACTTACACCAGGAATAACTTGTACCAAAGTTGTAGCAAACTCGTGTATAAATTGCCCTCTATCAACTGTTGGAGTTGCTGATGCACACTTCATATCCGAAGGTGCAGAGACGCATGCTCCTCGACCCTAGACACCCTCAACTATCATGCCCCTAAAATCTTAAAACTCCCAAACGAGGACGTTCGAGAACTTTGGGGTGTAATCCATACAATGAACGACCAACTAAGAACATTAACATCAATAAAACGAATGAAATCCTGATAATGAAAATAATTCCATACAACTTAGTGGATGTTAAAACCAATAATACACAACGCACATCGAGGCGCCGAAAGGCTATATCTTGACAATGATACCAAATACAAGGAAGGGATATGCCAATAGACTGGCTCCCAAGAAATAAATAACAATCCCCATATAAGGGGGCAAGCAAAGGAAAACTAATACGAACAACACTACGAGAAAATGTCCAAGTCCCGCATCGGTATCCATGCCACAAACCATCTTGGGAGAAGAAACTGGTACATGTAATTGGGGGTTGGGGAAAAGGGAAAGGAGTGAGCTCACTAGCTCAACAGGAGAAACCCTAAACAACCGCATCCCCCGACAGTCCAAGTAGTGCTAGCCAACCCGTGTACATGCATCTATCCTTGGTCGGTCAACTGTCCCACATGGCACTAACACCATTATGAGACCCCTGAAATCCTTCCCCCTAGTCCCCTACCATGCTTCAACAAATAGGGAAACCAGCACGTAGTGAAACCATAAAATAGCAACACATGTCAAATACATTTTTATATAGAGAGAGACAGGCAACCAATACAAGTTACATAGTACAGACCACCTCAGAGATCACTATGACTCGTACCCACCAGTCCAACACTGACAATCAACACAAAGCTTGTCACCAAATCACAAGAGGAACACTCCTACTCAAAACACCCCAAAAAGTATAACAAACACGATCCCTATATCATGAGCATACTAAGCTTCAAATTTCCATATCACTATCAATACGTTCTAAGAGAGAGACTTCCGTTCTCACATCAATACTAGTAATCACCTCACATGTCACTCTCCGCCATCCGCAAACCCAATACAGGGGGTAAGATAGTCATTTCAACCAAATAGAAGTAACCAAATTCATCAAAAAACAAAACGGAAGTGAAAGGAATTAAACAACTCATCAAACCGACCACTTCAAGGTCACATATTTGCCCAAGGGTAAAATAGTTATTTCAAAGCAAAAAATGTAATTTCAAAATTTATATCACATATTTGAACATAGGTCAAACCCTAGAAACAAAGAGGACCTAAATTAAAGCAACGAGGTGAGAGATATGAAATTTGGAAAACGGTGTCGGACAACGCCGACCAAAAATAGAAAGTTGAAGTACCCCACTTTCACCAAGGGTAAAACTATCAATTCAAGGGTAAAAATGACATTTCAAATTCAAAGCAATGAGGCAAGAGATATGAAATTTGGAAAACGGTGTCGGACAGCGACAACCAAAACAAAAAGTTGAAATGCCCCACTTGCATAAAGGGTAAAACTGTCATTTAAAGGGCAAATAAATTATTAAAAAAAATTCTCTCAAATATTTGCACATAGGGTAAGCCATAGAAAAAAACGGGATCCAATTAATTCGGAGGTATAAGGTGAAAGAAATTAATTTTTGAAGTTCGGCCGAAGGAATGTTGGCGAACCATCTTGCAGATGGCAACATTCGCCCAAAGGGAGATGTGGGTGAGATGTCGCCCAACAACTTAGTGTTGAAATGTATAATAATCCAACTTTTCCGAAAAAACATGATGTTTTTCAAATGGAGCCCAATTTTGATGCTTTATGTCGTGAAAAATCACAATTATTTGAAAATTGAGTTTTTCATTCGTGAATTCAAAATATAGTCAACGAGACCTCGGAAAATGCAAAAAATGAAAACTTTGAATAAAAGTCATTTTCTAAATTTCGTAAAATTATTCGTCTTTCCCTCGGTGTTCATTTTGTACACAGCCTACTTCCAAAGTTCTAAATATTTTATAAAATGTATTTAAAACCATTTCAAAACTCAATGTTTTAGTCGGTGTTACGGCAGTGAGCGAAAATAGGTTTTTCACTTAAAAATCGAATGGATTCAAATACGAGTCTTGTGAAACATTCTATTATCGGGAAAGTCAACCGAGCAACCAACGGGAACACCAACTCGAATTCATGAACACTTAAATGGAGCAAGGAAATGAATAACCAAAAGTAGATAACACGTCTAAGGGAAAGGCAAGTGACTTTACATAAGTACACTAACTCTAACCCGACCACACTTGGCTCAACATCCTATTCCATAAACTCTATAACGACTTAATCAAGAGTGACCACAACTCCAAGGACACTCTAATCCTCAAGATTGCTAAAGGAAACAAAGTGGCCATTGCCATGGAACCAACTAGTTTCAATCAAGACCTTATCCGATTCCTCCAAACCTCAATTTACATTTGATACCACGTCACTTAGGTTTCTAATGAGATCAAATAATAGCCATCAACACATAATCAACTAGGTTAACTCATAACCTATGAAATTACCTAGACGATTAAGGAAAATAGCCTAGAGGGGGGGGGGGGGGGGGGTGACTAGGCTTTTTGTGGATTTATTGACAAATTAAAATTAATTACAGAAAAATCAATTTTAATCAAATTCTCTTACAAGATAAATAATGCAAAAATTAATCTAAGTGCAGAAATAAAGCAATAAAGACACAATATTTTTACGAGGAAAACCTTTGAAAGACTCCAAGTAAAAACCACGGATACGCTCAGGTATCGATGCACTATGAATCAAGAGATATACAGACTCTATGAAGTTTTAAACTTACAAATCCCTCCAGATCTTCCTTTTCCACTCAACGTCTAATAAAATTGAATCACTTACGCTCTACGAAGCTCTCGCTCCGCTCTGTACTCTGTCTGCTCCGCTTCTCAACGGATCAATGAACCACAAAGTCTCCTACCTTGATCTCCGCACTCAAACGACTCCGTTTCTCAAATGGATCAAAGCAACCAAGTTGCAATCAATGATGTGTTGATTTTTCCAAAATCTAGGTCATTCAATTGTGCATAACATCATCCATGTAGAAGCACAATTAAACAAACCTTAAACAAGAGAGAACTAGAAGATACAGAATCACTCAATGATGTTTTCCCTCTCTATCTCTATCTCTATAGATGAATATAAATATATAGAAAACTTGTATATATCTCTCAAAAACTCTAGGGCTCCAAGGTTGCCTCACATTTGTAGAAGACCTTCGTATTTATAGACAATGTATAGGAGAAACCCCAATCTTCCCTTTTTTGTAATTTCACATCAAACAAAGTGAAACTCTATTATGTAATGAATAATATGTGTATAGCATGTATCTCAATGTGTAAAGTCGCAGCCGCCCCAAAAGGAAAACAATTCGGGGGCAAAACGGGAATTTCCAAAACCCAAATTTGCAAGAACCCAATGCCTAGGGCGTAGCTAGGCCTATGTCTGTGGCATAGCTTGCATACGTCTAGGGCGTAGGTCTAAAATGGTTGAATCTGCTTCAGGCATAGAAACAACACTTTCTAGCCACTTTTTATTGTTGTAGGCATAGGTCAGGTTTATCAAAATACTCGAAACAACCTTTTCTTGATAGATGTGCCATTTGAACCTCCTCAAATCTCTTGTCATGATTCTTGAAGTTACGGCTTGTAAATATGATGTTTCTGCCCCTTTGGGAGGCGCTTTTTACTTAAACTTTCTTCCTCTTCAATTCTCTTGTATTCTTCACTTCTTTAGGCTTGATTTGAATTTGACGAAGCTTATCAATGCCTATTAATCCTTTCCGACTTCATAATTCACTCAACATGGTTATTCACTGAGCATAACAATTCACTCAATATGGTTTTTCATTCAAAATGAGAAGGGTTTGTCTGAAAACCAAGAAAAATGCCAATTTCGGCCTACTTCCTAATAACCAAATGTAATAGCAATAATCCACTTGACAACTCAAAATAAAAGGATTCATAGATTCACACACTTTAATAATACAATGCCTCATGGCGATGCAATGTCATAATTATACAAAACAAGGCATTAACTAGCATTCCGACACCGAAGTGCACCAAAAGAGTCAAGTCCTTGCGCATAGCGCTCTGAGGGACGTACAACGCTATCAACCCGACTAACACGCTAGCCGTCAAAGTGGTACTTTTATATAGTTTTAAAACATGATTATTAAAACACAAAAGAATATATAACATGGGAATACTCTATACCACTATGGATATGCCAAGACTTAGCGGAATAACGTGCCCATCAAACCATCGACACTAGAAGCCTCCCTTGGAGGGTGATAAGTTCACAAAATCACTATTTTAAATGTCAAAAATAAATCTTTAATTCACCATTTTATTGCATAAATGTTCTTATATATATCTTTTTATTTCTTATAGGTTTGAATTGGAAAAGATGAAGAAAATATATTAAAGTGAAGAAAGGAATGCACATGGATGAAAGATGAAGAATATAATGCACATGAAGAAAGAAGAAAATGACTTGGAAAGCATCAATATTCAAAGAAAAAGAAAAAGAAAATAAAAGTAGATCTAACTTCACTTTACAAGATGTCATTATATTCCAATTTTCTCTATAAATAGGAGAGTAGTTGGAAATTGTAAAGGGGAGATGGTAGAGAGTGAGAAATTGTAGAGAGAATTTAGTCTTGTATCAAGTTTTTATTTTGTTGTAATCTTTTTCTTAGTTAATGAAAATTTATTCTATCATCATGTTTTATTCCTATATCATTATGCTAGCTTAAACATCTTCTCAAGGGAGTGATGAAGCCACCTTGGGTAAGATATACATAATTTTATTTTATTTCTTATTGTTTAATTCTCTTCCCGAATTAATTCTTTCAAATGACAAAACCTACAATAGAGGTTGAAAATAGAGGAAGGATTCTCCGTGATTACCAATCAATGGAAATACGGGGAATGCCTACCACTATTTATATTTATTTATTTTTAAACCAAAACATTAGAGGGAGGATTTTCCGTGATTACCAATTAATGGAAATACGGGGAATGCCTACCAATATCTATGTTTATGTTTAATAGGTTGGAGGAGAATTTGCAATAGAAATATATAATAATATTTATATAGACCCGGGTGGTGGATTCTCTTCCCTTGAGATTTCTTCCATCATTTGATAATTATCTAGTTATATTAGTTTACTATTCAAAAATTCAAAAATTGTTTTAAGTAATTTATTTTTATCTCGAAAAATATAGTTTTGGATCCTAGTTTCAAACCGATTTCTAAGTTGAGAGTGGTTCGACCCTACTTATTGCTATACTATTTTAAGTAAAGTATTTGTAGGTATTATAAATTTTGTTGACCGGAGTTTGGTGAAACAACGACAAAAGAAACATCAATTAAACGACCGTCAAATGGCGCCATTGCCGCTTCAACATTGAATTCGGAGTCAAAGATTCGAGACTACAAGTTTTCGGGAACCCACCCGAACTTTCTATCCCTCCCTTTATTTTAATTTTTCTATATTGTGTGATTTTTGTTAATTTTCGAAAAAAAAAAAAAAAAAAAAAAAAAAAACCATACTTTACCAGAATCTAGCAGTGTAAGGTTTCATTTTTTTTTCAAAAAAAAAAAAAAAAAAAAAAAAACAAAATCCACTTTGTAATCTGCTCACTGTGTAACAACAGTAGCAGTAGGTTCTTGTAGAAATTTTCACAAAAACAAAAAAAAAAAAAAAAAACCATACTGCAGCAGAATCCAGCAGTGAAAGGTACCATACTGTAGCAGAATCCAGCAGTGTAAGGTTTCATTTTTTTTCAAAAAAAAAAAAAAAAAAAAAAAAAACAAAATCCACTTTCTAATCTGCTCACTGTGTAACAGCAGTAGCAGTAGGTTCTTGAAGAAATTTTCAAAAAAAAAAAAAAAAAAAAAAAAAAAAACAAATTAGCAAAGGACACAGTAGCTTCCAAAGTTTCTGTTTAACTGATATTAGTCTAACCATTTAATAACTTTTGTTGCCTTTTGATTCCTGGACTCTAATTAGCAGATATTTCACATTATATATATATATATATATTTATTATTCTTATTATCTTCTTTGTATTTACTTGTTTATTTTTGTTGTTTTCTTTTGTAGGAGAACCGTACCAGTTCGTCAGCCAGGTTCCATATCTCTAAACCCTTGTTATTTTTTTTCTTAGATTAGGTGAAAATTTTGCATACAAATTCTAGGATAGAATAACATTAGAAATTACCCTAAGTTCCCATCCTTTGTATTTAGTTTATTTCTATTTTATTTATTTTTTGTTTTAGTTTTTCTAGACACAAATTTTGCATGCGAATTTTAGGATAGAATAACATTAGAAATTCTCCTAAGCTTCCGTTTTTTATTTTTTTATTTCTTTTTCTCTTGTGTGTGCATATTTTAATTAGCATTTTGCATAAGATACTTAAGGGCAAAATTCCCACAAGATACGGTCGGGATTTCATCACCCGTTTCCGTGGCCCACAAATCACAAAAATCCTTGCATTTGTTAAACCATGAGCCTAATTTTAAAATTCATTAGCAATAATCCAATTTAGGGTTACGAGCTCATAGGCCCTCTAAGAAGGAAGCGGTTGGTAGTCACTCCAGTGAGTCATTATCAAATTGATAAACGGTAGGAAATTCTGTCTAGGAGTGTGGTTGACGCGCCATTAAGCAGGCCACGTGCCTCGCCACACTTTCCTGGGAACTACTCCGTTGTTAGTTTGATGATCCTTAATTGGTAATCTATCAACTTAATCTGGAATAGAGTAGGAGCTGTCTAATTAGGAGAGAATTAATTTGGACACCATCCTATTAATTCTCTACAATATTAGATTTAAAAATTCACCACCCTTGAATTTAAGCTCAAGATAACAAAGCCAAAAACTTTGTGTGATTTGCCCATCATCTAGCCTTTTTAGGTTTCTTTTTGTTTATGCCCAAGTGGTTACGAGTTAACAAGCGTTTAGTTAGGTTTCCTAGTTATCTCTCACTCTTTGATTTAGAAGAAAAATCAACTACCTTGTTAAATCTGTCAACCACCAATAATTCATCAATGGCTGCACCGAGAACTCTTAATGACTACTTTGCCCCAATCACAGCCAACCCACCCAATTGCATTGTTCTACCTGAGAATGATGCACCCCAGTTTGAGATTAGACCCGCCACAATCAATATGTTGCCAAAATTTCATGGACTTGAAAGCGAACAACCCTATATCCATTTAGGGAAGTTTTTAACAATATGCAACACATTCAAAAATCAAAATTTGAATGAAGAGGGTGTCAAACTGCGTATTTTCCCACTGTCCTTAGAAGATAGAGCTGCATCATGGCTAAACTCCATTCCACCCGACTCCATTCGATCATGGGATGAACTTGCAAGGAAATTCATGAGTAAGTTTTATCCCATGCAAAAGACCGAATCAATGAGAGATGCCATTAGTACTTTTAGAGGGAAAATTGAGGAACAATTCCATCAAACTTGGGACCGATTTCATGACTTGCTACTCAAATGCCCACACCATGGCTTTGATAAAGCACAACTAGTTCATTTCTTCTATAAGGGACTTTCACCTATGAACCGAACCATGATTGAGTCAATGCACCAAGGAATGTTCAATGCCCAAACCCCTGACCAAACATATATATTTTTGGAGGAACTAGCTGAAAATTCCCAAAATTGGAATTGGAACCAAAATGATAATGAATTTTCTAGGAATGATCAAATTAATAGAACATCTGGTTTTTATGACATCAAACCTGAAAATGAGTTAAAGTCTGTGATGAAAAGTCTTGCTGAGGGAGTGAAAGACTTAGGCAAAAAGTTTGATGCATTTGCCCTAATATCTACCCCTGCACAATGCAATGTTTGTTCTGGTTTATCCCATCCAACAGAGGAATGTCCGGTCTCTTATACATCTGAACCTTCGGATGCGCAAGTTTGTGCTTTCAATACCTTTAGGAGACCATTGCCTAATACATTTAGCCAAAGTTACCATCCTGATACTAGAAACCACCCTAATTTTTCATGGAGGCAAAATTTACCCCTACAAAACTTAAGTGGTCAGTCTGGTTTTCAAGGTAACTCCAATAGGCAACCTCAAACTCAAGGACCAATAATTCCTCAAAATCAATTCCCTAGGAATAACCAGTTCAATCCAAGCCGAGATTTAGCAGTTGATCCCATGAACAACTATGTTGCTCCTGTCCCACCGGTCAATAATACTTCCAATTATGAGGACACTTTGAAAATGCTTGCCCTTAATCTTGATCAATCCAATAAGCATTCCAATCAGAGATTTCAAAAGTTAGAAAATAACTTTGATCTCTTGACTCAAAATCAACTGCAATTTCAGCAGTCTCTCCAAAATCAGTTGAGTCAACTCACTGCAGCTCTGTCTGAAAGACAAAGGGGTACATTGCCTAGCCAACCCGAAATCAATCCAAAAAGACAAGGAGTTAATCTTGTAGGGACTCTTCCACTTCTGACCAATCAAATGCCAATGTAAATTCCATTATTACCCTCAGGTTAGGAAACAAAATTGATAATAAGGTTGAGCCACCCATCAGTGATGAAATTGAACCATCCAAATCTCTTCCACCCAATTCCCAAAATTCCAAAAAGGACCAAGGTCCTAAGCTTGATGAGGTCATTCCAAAGCCGTTTATTCCACATGCACCTTTTCCCTCTAGACTAGTCAACAATAAGAAGGATTCTCAATATAGTGAAATCTTAGAGATTTTTCAAAATCTCCAGATTAACATTTCATTTCTCACTGCTATTAAGCAAATTCCTTCTTATGCAAAATTCATTAAAGACTTAGTTAAGAGGAAAACCAATATCCCTAAGGAAGCCTTCATAGCCCAACATTGTTCCTCCTTCCTATTAAATCAAGCTGTGGTTAAACACAAAGACCCTGGTAGTCCAACTATCACTTGTAGGATAGGAAAAAATTTTGAAGGTCAAGCTTTATTGGACCTTGGTGCCAGTGTCAATGTTTTACCGTATTCAGTCTACTTGGATTTGGGATTGACTGATTTGAAGAAAACTGATGTTAGAATTCAGTTAGCTGACCGATCCATAAAAATTCCAAGGGGTATCATTGAGGATCTGATAGTAAAAGTTAATGATTTTTATTACCCCGTAGACTTCATTGTGTTAGACACTCAACCAACCCAAGGTAAACAAATTCCAATCATTTTAGGTCGACCATTTTTAGCCACAGCCAATGCATTGATCAATTGTAGAAATGGTAGCATGACCTTAACCTTTGGGAACATGAAAGTGGAAGTCAATGTGTTGAATTTGATGAAACAACCCATTGAATCAGAGTCTGTTGAAGATGTTTGTCTCATTGATTCATTGACCCATCACACCTTTAACCACTCATATCCTGAGGATCCACTCCAGCATTGTCTAGCCCATTTTGATGATAATTTGGACGAAGCTAATAACATTAGCCAAGTAAATGATTTGCTAGATTCTGCCCCACCCTTTGAAGCACCCAAGTATAAATCCAAGTTTGAATCATTGTCCTTGCCAGTTAACACTGAATCTGAAAATGCAAAGAAACCACCTAATATTGAATTAAAGCCTTTACCCGAGACTTTAAAATATTCGTATCTTGGTGAATCTGAGACTTTTCCAGTGGTAATATCTTCTGAGTTAACTGAGCAACAAGAGTCCCAATTAATTGAGGTTCTTAAGACAAATAGGGAAGCCATAGCATGGTCCATTGATGATATCAAGGGCATTAATCCTCTAGTGGTGCAACATCGCATTCACTTAGAAGATAATGCGAAAACCTGTAGACAACCTCAAAGGAGACTTAACCCCAATATGAAAGAAGTTGTCCGCGGAGAAGTTATCAAACTTCTTGACGCTGATATCATCTACCCGATTTCTGATAGTCAATGGGTGAGTCCAATCCAGGTAGTTCCTAAAAAGTCTGGCATCACTGTTGTGTCCAATGCCCATAATGAGCTTGTTCCTACTCGCATTCAAACTGGATGGCGAGTTTGCATAGACTACAGGAAACTGAATAGCGTGACTAGAAAAGACCATTTTCCACTTCCCTTCATCGACCAAATGTTAGAAAGATTAGCTGGTCAGGCCTTCTATTGCTTTTTAGATGGTTATTCTGGTTACAATCAAATTCCTGTCCACCCTGATGACCAAGACAAAACTACTTTCACTTGTCCATTCGGTACATTCGCCTATCATCGCATGCCATTCGGCTTGTGTAATGCACCAGCTACATTTCAGTGATGTATGATGAGTATATTTAGTGACATGGTTGAAAAGTTTCTAGAAATCTTCATGGATGACTTCTCTGTCTTTGGGTCATCATTTGAGCAATGTCTAGACCATCTTTCTCTCGTACTTCAACGTTGTCGTGACAATAACTTGGTACTTAACTGGGAAAAGTGTCATTTCATGGTCCAAAAGGGAATTGTCCTAGGTCATAATATCTCCAGTGCAGGAATTGAGGTAGACAAAGCAAAAATTGATCTAATCTCCAATCTACCTATCCCCAAATCTGTTCGAGATATTAGAGCATTCCTAGGTCATGCCGGTTTCTACAGGCGTTTCATCAAAGATTTCAGTAAGATAGCTAGACCTTTGACCCATCTTCTAGCTAAAGATGCACAATTTGAGTTTACTGATGCCTGTAAGTCCGCCTTTGAGTACTTAAAGTCAGCACTCACTACTGCACCTATCATTCGCTCACTTGATTGGAACTTGCCTTTTGAAATTATGTGTGATGCGTCTGATTATGCAGTAGGTGCTGTTTTAGGCCAAAAAGTGGATAAAGCACGACATGTCATATACTATGCTAGCAAAACCTTAAATGATGCCCAAATCAACTACTCAACCACTGAGAAAGAGTTGCTAGCAGTCGTGTTCTCCTTTGAGAAGTTTAGATCTTATTTGGTTTGATCTAAGGTCATCATATATACAGATCATGCAGCGTTAAGACATCTTTTGTCCAAATCTGATGCAAAACCTAGGTTGATACGCTGGATCTTACTCCTTCAAGAATTTGACCTTGAGATTCGAGATAAGAAAGGTTCAGAGAATGTAGTCGCTGATCATTTGTCCCGTCTTGTTATTGAATCCACTAGTGACTCCATTCCCATTTCTGATTATTTTCCTGATGAACAATTATTTGAAATATCTCATGCACCATGGTATGCAGATATTGTCAATTATATTGTGACTAGTCAAATTCCTTCCAACTGGTCCAAACAAGAGAAAGACAAATTTTTGGCCAAGGCTAAGGAATATTTCTGGGATGACCCCTACTTGTTTAAATATTGTCCAGATCAGATCATTCGTAGGTGTGTTCCCGAGGTAGATCCAAAGTCTGTCATTTCCTTCTGTCATGACCGGGCATGTGATGGCCATTTCAGTTCCAAACGAACAGCTGCAAAAATCTTGAAATCAGGATTCTATTGGCCAACCATTTTCAAAGACACCCACACATACTGTCTAGCTTGTCATAGATGCCAATTGCTAGGTAAGATTACCAAAAGAAACGAATGGCCTCAACAATCAATTCTCGTCGTTGAAATCTTTGACGTATGGGGTATTGATTTCATGGGACCATTTCCATCCTCGTTTGGCAATCTCTACATCCTTTTAGCAGTTGATTATGTGTCAAAATGGGTAGAAGCTTTAGCCACCAAAACAGCTGACCAAAGAGTTGTGGTGCGTTTTTTCAAAGACCAGGTTTTGCCTCGGTTTGGAACACCTCGAGCCATAATTAGTGACAATGGTTCACATTTTTGCAACAAAGTCTTTGAAAACCTGTTGTCCAAATATGGAATCAATCACAAAGTGGCCCTATCATATCACCCTCAAACCAATGGTCAAGCTGAGGTATCTAATAGGGAGATTAAACAAATCTTTGAGAAAACAGTTAACCCCACAAGGAAGGACTGGAGTCTTTGTCTCCAGGATGCTTTATGGGCATACCGTACTAC
The DNA here is from genome assembly GCA_963922005.1 of Cornus suecica. Classification (NCBI taxonomy): domain Eukaryota; kingdom Viridiplantae; phylum Streptophyta; class Magnoliopsida; order Cornales; family Cornaceae; genus Cornus; species Cornus suecica. The sequence continues at coordinate 63,750,608 of OY998238.1, read as the reverse complement.
TTATAAGACCCCTATAGGAATGTCCCCATATCGATTGGTCTATGGCAAAGCTTGTCACTTGCCTGTTGAACTCGAACACCGTGCTTATTGGGCCATCAAGGCCATGAACTTTGACTATGATAAATCGGTCAACGTAGGACCCTTCAACTTGATGAGTTAGAAGAAATCAGAAATGATGCCTATGAGAGTTCAAGAATTTATAAAGCCAAGACTAAGTTGGAACATGACAAACACATTCTCAAAAAGGAGTTTTTCTTAGGACAAAAGGTTCTTTTGTATAACTCCCGTCTTCAATTGTTTCCTGGGAAGTTAAGGTCACGTTGGTCAGGCCCGTTCTATGTTCATCACATTTCTAGTCATGGTGCCATTGAGTTACAAGACCCTAAGAATGGACAGTTGTTTAAAGTTAATGCTCATCGTCTAAAGCCTTTCCTAGAACTTGAAACTTCTGAAAATGAGGAAATTTTCCTCATTGATCCGATTTATTCGGACTGATCTATTTAGGGGTAGCACATCTGTTGAGTCTGGCTGAAGAAGTTAAACTTAGCGCTACTGGGAGGCAGCCCAGTCAGTTGTGTAAATTTTTCTATCAATTTTATTATTTTATTTTTTTTCACTCTATTTGAATATGTTTAGATTTTGTTTGGGGGTAAAGTCTGTCATAATATTTTCAATCACTTGACTTTTCTTTTGCCAAGAATCTTTGCAGGGACTATACTCCAAAAACACCACCTCAAGTGCGGTAATTTGTTCCAATTTGTCTCTTAGATGTATTTTTAAACACTAGGGACAGTGTTATATTTGTTTGGGGGTGGATATCTATTTAATCAAAATAGAATTTCATTATTAAAAAAAAAAAAAAAAAAAATTTGAAAAATTGATTTCGTTTGGAAAAGTTTTTTGTTTTTATGCATGAGTGTTTTGCATTATAAGTTGATTAAGTTTATGTTTATGATATATCCGTAGTATGTGATGCGATAGTCCCGCTCATGAGAGTAATGATTAGATTGAGTTAGTGAAATGATGTGATTTTACATTGGTAAATAAATTAGTGAAATTGAAACCGAAAAGGACAGCTTTGACCTATAAGCACATGCACACATTCACTATGGGAAAAACAGTTGATCTTTGACTATGGAGTTGAAAAATTAGCTTTGCCGCTATAAAAGGGGAGAAGGGGAGATAGAATGGAGAAAAATTTTAAAAAAATTATTTTCAAAGAAATGCAAAAAGTAGTTCTTCGATCTGAGTAACCGGACCTTGGTATCATCAATATCATTGTTCGCGTAAAAAGGGGAGAAAACTAATGAGCATAAATCCCATGGAAGAAGTTCGGGCCCAGTTGGTCGGGACTAAAAGTCCTCGCTGGAAAGTCCGGAGCTTATAAATACAAAAAGGGATGGAAGTGAAATGATGGAAATAATGAGTTTTTACGAAAAATATGGCAAAGTTTGATCAATGAAGTAGAAGAAGAGAGATTGACATACCATAGTAGAATGTTCACAAAAACACGGAAGGTTGTATAGATTGGGAGTAGAAAGTAACGAAATTATTTACTTCAGTGAGGATCATTCATATCATTAGCTTGAGATAGTTATTGTTCGGTAGTGAGTGGTAGTATTTGTATTCATATTATCTTATATATTGTATCATGGCTTGATTAATGAATATGTGAATGCATGAATGCATGAAAATGAAGAATGAAGAAGTTGTGGGTAATATATCCAACCCTCACGAGGCTATTGCTCGTCCACTAGGGTAATCTAGGGGTTTAAGGCCTTATTGCATATGGTAAATGCAATCGAAAACAGTCTGCGAAAATGGCACATCTTTAGTTAAAATTAATAAAAGTCTAATTTTGCGAACTAATCTATTTTGTCCTTATTTGCTAGAGGACTAGCAAGAGCTTGTTTGGGGGTAATTTGATAAGTTCACAAAATCACTATTTTAAATGTCAAAAATAAATCTTTAATTTACCATTTTATTGCATTAATGTTCTTATATATATCTTTTTATTTCTTATAGGTTTGAATTGGAAAAGATGAAGAAAATATATTAAAGTGAAGAAAGGAATGCACATGGATGAAAGATGAAGAATATAATGCACATGAAGAAAGAAGAAAATGACTTGGAAAGCATCAATATTCAAAGAAAAAGAAAATAAAAGTAGATCTAACTTCACTTTACAAGATGTCATTATATTCCAATTTTCTCTATAAATAGGAGAGTAGTTGGAAATTGTAAAGGGGAGATGGTAGAGAGTGAGAAATTGTAGAGAGAATTTAGTCTTGTATCAAGTTTTTATTTTGTTGTAATCTTTTTCTTAGTTAATGAAAATTTATTCTATCATCATGTTTTATTCCTATATCATTATGCTAGCTTAAACATCTTCTCAAGGGAGTAATGAAGCCACCTTGGGTAAGATATACATAATTTTATTTTATTTCTTATTGTTTAATTCTCTTCCCGAATTAATTCTTTCAAATGACAAAACCTACAATAGAGGTTGAAAATAGAGGAAGGATTCTCCGTGATTACCAATCAATGGAAATACGGGGAATGCCTACCACTATTTATATTTATTTATTTTTAAACCAAAACATTAGAGGGAGGATTTTCCGTGATTACCAATTAATGGAAATACGGGGAATGCCTACCAATATCTATGTTTATGTTTAATAGGTTGGAGGATAATTTGCAATAGAAATATATAATATTATTTATATAGACCCGGGTGGTGGATTCTCTTCCCTTGAGATTTCTTCCATCATTTGATAATTATCTAGTTATATTAGTTTACTATTCAAAAATTCAAGAATTGTTTTAAGTAATTTATTTTTATCTCGAAAAATATAGTTTTGGATCCTAGTCTCAAACCGATTTCTAAGTTGAGAGTGGTTCGACCCTACTTATTGCTATACTATTTTAAGTAAAGTATTTGTAGGTATTATAAATTTTGTTGACCGGAGTTTGGTGAAACAACGACAAAAGAAACATCAATTAAACGACCGTCAGAGGGATCATCACCTGGAAAAAAAAAATGTCATCGGGTGACTCACTAGCCAGGTAGAAGAAGCGTCATCACCTCAATCTCGGTAGTCCGAGTGGTTCAACCCAACCAAGGTTCATGATACCAATCCTAGGTCAGTCTCTTGTTCCACATAACTCTCACGCCAATCCGGAACCCCATCGAACCCAAAAAAAATAATTTCCCCAACATGCTCAAATCATAATTATTCACAAATATAACATGTTTCAATATCAAAACCACAGTCACATATATATAGCAGTTTAGATGTAATGCGACTCAGCACACTTCATGATACACACTTTTCCCAACACAGGTTAACGAATGTATACTCTAGCCATCTTACTGTTGAGGATACAAGCTCATCAAGTAAATGTAGAGTGTCGCATCGATTCTTCCCTAGCGAATTTCTCTCTTTCACTTGCAATAAGAAGGCGGTTGCACGAGAGCCCTATTTGTAACTCCATGCGCCAAGACTCCAAAGGTAAAGAATATGAGAGGAGCCCACTTGCGACTCCTAACTCGGTATCACGTTTTTGGACAAACTAATTTTCATAGGTGTCAAACACCCAATGGTTAGTTGTTGCGATGATCCGAAACAAGACTACCCACACATGATTACACGACCCGCTTATACCAACACCATGATTTTGACACTACACAATGTACTCAATATGCATCAAGGTTTCCAATAACAATCATGTTCCATCACAATATTTGTTTTTCTCATTTTCAATATACTGTACTCAATATAACCATCATTCTTACAATTTCACACTTAACAAGCAATGGTTCACAACATTCTCAATCACTATACATGCTTTTCTCATTAGGCAATATATTGTACTCTATTTATCACAATGGTTACAATTTCACATTTATAAGCAATATATCATAACAAGCATTTATATCACACAATCATGCTTTAAAGGGCCTAATTCATTGTCTAAGTTGTCAAGACTTAACTCGCATATATATATATATAGCATATATTCACATAGATACATAGAATCTCGTACAAAGATGAAAACAATTCATTTTTCCCCTATCTCAATTCCAAGCAAGCTACTCAAGAATGCCCAAAATAAGTCCAACCCAAGCTACCACTCCAAGTGTTCAATAGGATAGCTTCCAACTAGCAATACACCATTCATAAACCACAAGATTACTATGTTTTCAACAATAAACCGAAAATTATACAAAAGTAGCTCCAACCACAAGAATTAACTCAAACCCTAATGATTTCTACTTTAGGGTTTCATGGATGGAATACTCAAAAGTAAAGAGATAGCTATAAAACTTACCAAAATATCCAACCCAAAACTGAGCTTAAAGCACAAGACGAACTCCAAGCTTCCAATAACCGAAAATCAGTGACAAGGTTCAACGTATGGTCCTTAACAAGATTTAAAAGAAAAGGAAAAGAAAAATAAATAGTTGAACATAATACTTCAAGAATGGAAAATCAAGGGTTTGAAGTTCAAAACCTCAAGAGAGCTAGAAACTTACCCAAATACTTAGAGAAAATGGAAGAGGAGAGAAACCCTAGCAATTCCCATGTTGAACACTTCTTTAAACTCCAAGTGAAGGAGATGAAATCAAATGAGGAAGTGATGAAGAGCAAGAGGGAAGGAGAAGTGTAGAGAGAAAATAGGTTTGTACAGAAATAGAAAAGTCTTGCAATGAAAGACTTATGAGTTTGTAGAGATTTCCCACTATCTCTCACACTCATCCAATGGCCTATAATAAATGTGAAAGAAAATGGAGGAGATCCAAGGGCCACAAAGTGGTATTACAAGAGGACTAAACTCAAAACCCATAAAGCTAACTTAATGCCAAACAAGGCCTTAGTATCTAAGGGTTGAGATTAAAATAAAGAAAATGAATAAAGGAATCAAGGGTTGAACTAAAGTTTTGCAAAGTGAAAGACTAAGAATAATGCCTTCTTGCATTTAAGTGCCAACCAAATAAGGCCTATGATCCAAGGGTTTACAACAAAGATGGGAGAAGAAGATCAATGGCTAGAATTTGGACACCACCTAAAAGTGTAAAATGACAACTTTCTTCCCAACTTAGGGTTAATTACAAGAGTGTCATCATGCCTCTTAATTACCCTTCCACCCCTTGTCATTCTCTTCAATTACCAACATGCCACTCATACCCCAACACTTAGCAAAATCTCTATACTTTCCACTAAGTGCTCTAAATATGAAAATACCGGATGCTATACTAGAGTTGGGCAGGATAGAAGATCTGAGAAAGCTTATGTCATAGATCATGATGATGTGAGAGATACAATGGCATTGATAGGAGATAAATTAGAGAGAATTGATAAGTTCCTTCAGCGAAGTCATTCCCTTCCGAGAGAGATGTTAGAAGTAGAAGCTCAGTATTCTCAGAATGAGTGTGAGGACATAATGGTTGTCAATGCCAATGCATCATGAAACTATTCAAATAATGTTTCTTTCATTAATTCATACACCTTAAATACCATAAATCACCCTCTTCTGTCCTATAAATCTACAAATATGGAGAACCCACAACTAGGGTACCAAAAAGGACAATCATCCAACCAATAACCAAGGTTCACAGAGAGACAACAATCATATAATCCATAATTGAGGTTCTAACAGAGTCAACAATCATTTGAATCCCAACCGACAATCATGGCTCGAAATTCTCAGCCAAATTACCAACCCAGACAACCACCCAATAATTCCAAAGCTCTCCAGCCATTCAATAATAATCAAGCACTCTAGCCATTCAATAATAATTAGGCTATGCAATAATATTACTACGAAACCCAACCTCCAAGATGCTAAACTCCTCCACATAATTTCCAGACTAGTCGGCTAGAGTATAACATAATGGATATTCATAACATGTTAGGCATTCATACTTAAGCATTGGAAAAAGTGCACATCCAGGTGGGCCAAGTGGTTAATTAGAGGAATGTAAGAGAACTAGGAAAATTGCCGAGTCAGTTGATAGTTAACCCAAAGCCACAACAAGCATTGGAGCTTGGATCATTCGCTAATGAACTTCATGAGTCGGTTCAAGAAATCATGACTCTGAGAAGTGGAAGGTAACTGGAGAGTAAAGTTTAGGAGGAACATGAAGAGAGGTTGCAGAAAAGAAAGGAGGTGGAACGAGCATAAAGAAAGGAAGCGCAAAGAAAGGAGGATGAAAGAAAGGAGGCTGAGAGAGTTTAAAAGGATCATTCACTAGTGGATGACAATATCGATAAGACATTACTCAAAGAGCTAGAAAGGACAATTTATGAGGAGGCAGCGTTATTCCCTTAGCGTTTTGAGAGCCAACCAAGTACGGAAAGATGAAAGAATTTGATATGGTGAAAACATTCTGGAAATCAAGATTAATCTGCCGCTCTTAGATGTTATTGCCCAAATACCACCTTATGCTAAGTTTTTCAATGACCTTTGCACACAAAAGCGAAAAAAGCAGAGTGAAGAGCCCAAAGAAAATACTATTGACTGAGCAGGTAAGTTCATTGCTTTTAAGCGATACACCACCTATGAGGAAAGATCTCGGTGCTCCCACTATTCCATGTGTCATCGGTGACCAGGAGATTGGTAGAGTTCTTCTTGATCTAGGTGGAAGTATTAACATATTTCCTTATTCAGTCTATCAACTGCTAGGGTTGGGTTAGCTTAGTCCCACTGCGATTATACTTCAATTTGTTGATAGATCAATTAAGTAGGCGAGAGGAATGTTGGAGGATGTCATTGTTCAGGTGGGCAAGTTCTACTTTCTAGTAGATTTTGTAGTTCAAGATACAGAACATGTCCCTGACTGAAAAAAACACATCCCGGTGATATTAGGAAGACAATTCTTGGGCACGGCAAATGCATGCATCAACTGTAGGACCGAAGTTATGGATCTGACGTTTGGAAATATAAAAGTATGGATAAATGTTTTCTAAGGGAGTCACAATTTGCCTGAATCAGCAGAGTGCTTCCAGATTAATGAGTGTGATGAACTTGATGATATCATAGATAATTTTGCAACTCAAATTTTGGAGAAAGATGAGCTAGAGTCATTTATGACTATAGAGTGGGCAGTTGAAGAAGTTGATGATTTGGAAGCGCAGTTAAAGCTACATAATAAATAAATTGATTAGATAGAAATTACTTTATATACTCAACCATGGCGGGAGCCAATTGAGCCGTTTCCTATAGTTTTGAGTACTCCACCAATTCTATCCTTAATAACTCCTCCTACCTTGGAACACAAACAATTGCTCGAGAAGTTGAAGTATGTTTTCCTAGGACCGGACGATACTCTTCCTATGATTATATTGTCGAAACTGATAAAAGAACATGAATCGAGTATAGTTGAGGTCTTGAGTGAGAACAAAGAGGCAATAGGATGGAGTGTTGCTAATTTGAAAGGCATAGATCCTTCGATTTGCATGCATCACATACATGTTGAGGAGGATGTGAAACCATCAAGAGAAATGCAACGAAGACTAAATCCAAATATGAAGGAGGTGCTAATAAAAGAGGTGGTGAAGTTGCTAGATGCGGGTATCATTTACCCCATCTCTGATAGCACATGGGTGAGCCGAACACAAATGGTGCCAAAGAAGTCAGGCATCACTATTGTACCACATTCGAAGGGTGAGTTAATTCCACAACGCATGACCACAGGGTGGCATGTGTGCATTGAGTATAGGAAGCTCAACCTTAACACCAGGAATAATCATTTCCCTTTGTCATTTATTGATCAGATCCTGGAAAGGTTAGCTGAACAGAGCTATTACTACGTTTTGGATGGATACTCCGGTTATAACCAAGTGGCAATTGATCCTACTGATCAGGAGAAAACCACTTTCACTTGTCCGTATGGCACGTTTGCTTATAGACGGATGCCTTTTGGTTTGTGTAATGCGCCAGCAACATTCCAAAGGTGTATGATGTCTATCTTCTCTTACATGGTAGAAAAATTTCTTAAAGTATTCATGGATGACTTCTCAGTTTTTAGGGAAACCTTTGAAGACTGTTTGAAACATCTAGCAATGGTGCTTAAAAGATGCAAAGAGACGAATTTAATTCTAAGTTGGAAAAAGAGTCATTTCATGGTTCAAGAGGGGATAGTACTGAGCCATATTATATCGAAGCGAGGGATAAAGGTTGACAAAGCAAAAGTTAAATTAATTTCAAAATTGCCTCCTCCCATATCTATTAAATAGATTCGCTCTTTTTTGGGTTATGTCGGGTTTTACAGAAGGTTTATTAAAGATTTTAACAAAATCACCCGGCCGATATGCAACTTACTGGCTAAGGATGTGACCTTCGTCTTTGATGAAGAATGTCTTCATGCCTTTGAAGAGTTGCGTACTCAACTTTCAATAGCCCCGATTATTCCTCAGCCAAACTAGTCTCTGCCATTTGAGCTCATGTGTGACGCTTCAGATTATTCCATCAGAGTTGTATTGGGTTAGAGGAACGACAAGATGCCATATACGATATACTATGCTAGTAAAACTCTGAATGATGATCAGATAAACTACACAAAAACCGATAAGAAATTACTCGCAGTTGTTTTCGCTTTGGATAAATTCAGATCATATCTTTTGGACACCAAGGTTGTTGTTTATTCGGATCATGCTGCATTGAGGCATTTCCTGACTAATAAGGACTCTAAACCCAAACTTCTCCAGTGGATTCTGTTGTTGCAAGAATTCGATTTGGAAATTAAAGACAAGAAGGGTTCAAAGAATGTAATTGTCGATTATTTTAGCTAGGGTCGTTGTTGAATCGATAAAAGAAACTGTTCCTCTTAAGGATTCATTCCTAGATGAAAATATGTTCAATGTGGTTGTTGTTGAATAGATTCTATGTTATGCTGACATTGTCAATTACAAAGCCACAGGTAGAATTCCAAAAGGATGGTTTAAGAATGAGAAAGACCGATTCTTCAGCCATGTCAAATTTTATATATGGGATAATCCACGATTATTCAAGTATTGCTTGGATCAAATTATTCAAAAATGTGTCCCAGAGAGTGAAATGCTAAGTATATTGAAATTCTATCACACACTTGAATGTGGAGGGCATTTTGGAGCTCAGAAAATAGCTCACAAGATGCTACAGAGCGAATTTTACTAGCCTACCTTATTCAAAGATGTCTTCGAGTATTGCAAAGCATGTCTAAGATGTCAAAAGTTTGGATCTATATCTCGACGAGAGATGATGCCTCTAAACCTTATTTTGGTAGTTGAATTGTTCGATGTATGGGGAATAGACTTCATGGGACCATTTCTGAAGGCTGGTGACAAAGTGTACATACTTGTGGGAGTTGATTATGTATCCAAGTGGGTTGACGTTGTTGCCACCTCACATGCAAATCATACCATGGTGGAAGACTTTGTGAAATCCAATATCTTATCAAGATTTGGTATACCGCGAGTTTTGATCTGTGATAGTGGAAGCCACTTTGATAACTAGTTTCTTCCTACTTTGTATAAGAAGTATGGTGTCACTCACAAGATAGAAACACCATATCACCCATAGATGAGTGGTCAAGTGGAAGTTTCGAACAGGGAAATAAAAAATATTATTGAGAAAATAGTGGATCCTGATTTGAAGAATTGGCCAAAAAGGCTAAATGATGCACGGTGGGCTTCTAAGACAGCTTACAAGACCCCGATTAGTATGACACCATATAGACTGGTCTATGGTAAAACAGGTTATCTCCCAATAGAGCTGGAGCACTAAGTGTATTGGGCGATTCAGAAGTTGAACTTCGATATCAAAAGATCGGGTGCTCAGGAAAAACTCCAACTCGCGAAGCTTGAGGAGTTAAGAAATAATGTATATGAAAATTCTCGGATTAAAAGGCTCGGACCAAAGCATTTCATGATAAACACATTCAAAAAAAGGTCTTTGAGGTCAGCTAGAAAGTTTGGTTATTTAATTCGAGACTCAAGTTGTTTCTCGGTAAGCTCTAGTCAAGATGGGACAAACCGTATAGAATTACGAAAGTTTACCCCTATGGAGTAGTGGAGCTTGACGATCCTGATACCGGAAAGAGATTCATAGCGAATAGTCAGAGATTGAAACACTACATTGATGTCCAGCAAGTCAAGTGTGTCATGGAAATGATAGAGTTAACTGAACTTACACCTGAGCTGGATGAGCTTGATCCGAAATACTGAAAGGCAGCAAAGTCGCGCCAATGACGTTAAACATTGGTATTATGTGATTAAGAGTAGAATTTGATCCTAGTTTATACTTGTAGATATTAGTTTAGATACTTGTGAATAACTCGGAAAGTATCTGAATCTTAATTTTAGGAAAATCATTATTTTGATCGATTCGGTATGGCACGGACAAAGTAGACAGCGAGACGAGTGGCTCAGGCCGCCATTTCGGCTGATCCACCAGAGAGATAGAGGTCAAGGTCACCTTCTCCCGCCCCTTCACCAGGTTTGCGCGGAGCACTCGTGCCACAAGGTGCCGCTATATTGAGCCATATTCCTCTTCGGAGGATGACATGCCAGAGTCGTATACACAGGGCCGTCAGATTGATTTAAGATATGGATGACTCTTTATTGATCCAGTTGCTCCATGAGCACCATCGCCGCCCCATGTGGAAAGCCGCAGGTTGAGAAAATGGACGAGGATAGTGACAGTGATAATGGTGCTCTGGAGGAGAAATATATTGATGACGCTAACTAGGGCAATGATGTCGGTTAGCAGGACGAGAGGGTACCTGAGCCATCAGTGGAGGGTGAGCCAGGTATTTTTCTACCTGTACCTCCGACAGTTTCAGTTGTTTATTTGCTAGCGTGGGCGATTCGAAAGAAGTATCAGTAGGAGTACACCAATCTCATAGCGGTGTTTAAGGGGATATAGCTAGTACCCGAGTGGACTATAGGCCGACTGAGGGCACGCTGCTTATTACCCATTCTTTTCCCGACCATCCCACATATCTCTAAGGACATGATCCGTGGGTTCCGGCTCAATATGCGAGACTATAGCAGGGGGATGAGACCACAGACTTCGGTTAGAGGTACTGAGTTTGAGATCACGCCCCAGTCCATTGCTGCTGCTTGGGGTATTCTGGATGAGTATCCGTCTGAGTTGACTGCTGAGTTCCAGCCTATGCCAGAGGTACTCCCGTCACTTGTGGACCTTGTCATACTACAAACTGAGGGGGAATGGGCTAATACACGGAGGAAATGCACGAAGAAGTTGAACTATCACCCGATGCTTTAGGTTTTGGGATGTGATAGTTCGCTCACAGATTCTTCCTCATAGCCATACTACTATGTAATATTCGTCATTTTTAGCTCTCCACTTTGCTTTTGAGTTCGAGAGGTGGATCTCTGTTCCACAAATCTTGTGGTAGGGCTTGTTTATGCACTACATTCATTTGCGCAAGCAGACCAAGGTGGGGTAGCATAGATTCTATATCCGATTTCCCTGCCTAATGATAAAGTTGATGTTTGATGTCCGGATCGAGATGGAGGAAGGTGAGCCGAATAGGTTCAAGAATGTTTCCCCGTATTCAGTAGGGATCTGGTCAGGTGGTTGAAGCCGATTGCGTGGTGATGATGTTTTAGCACAGACACTGAGGTTTGGTCCACTACCTGCTTAGGATGCTTAGGTCGAGGAACTTGGTAAGGCTGAAGCGGGTGAGGTTCCCCCACAGGACGGGGATGGACAGGTTGAGGAGGATGATGTTGATATGCCACATATGTCGACCTCTAAGCAGGATGTTGTTATGCCATAGGCCCCTGCGGGTGGTACTGTTACACTATCTCAAGTGCAGTTCAATGTTAGTATTGAACGAATGCTGGGTCTAGAGCATCTGTTCCTCAAGAAAGACAGGCCCATCAACAAGATCATAGGTGGTTATACCATAGGATTGATGGCATGAGGCAGCACAATGGCATACACCTTCCACCCACACCACCACCCTCGAATGATGAGGCATAGTTTTAGTTGTAGTTTAGCCTTTTACTTTGTTTTAATTATTTCACATTAGAGATAAATCGTAAAGCGGATAGATTGTGATAGTTTTTCATGTGACCATTTTAACAATCATTCTCTAAATGTTTTTGATATTTTGATCATTTATAAAATGACACTATTTATGATCAATTTTATCGAGTTATATGTGTCCCGACATGTTTACGCTTACATTGAGTGTGTTGATATTTTGAGTTATTTCGAGCTGTTAAATCACACTATGAGGACATGGGTGCATTTAAGTTTGGGAGTGCGCTTGTTCATCACAGGTATATGAATTGATTGTGATAATGTGTCGTTGAAAAAAATAATTATTTTCAAGCCAAGCCTACATTTGAAGCATAAGGGAAGTTTTTGAAATTTGAAAATTTGACATGTTTGCGGAGTGTTTTGGCCTGGTTTGTATATGTACTTGTACTAGGACTTAGTCTAGGTAGTTTTAGGAATTTTTAAGATTTAGATAGGAATTTTTAGATAAATCCTAGTCCGACAAGAAAGTGGAATGGAAATACAAGTTGGAGTTGGATCATTAGTTATTTGCACTTTCCCATTCAAACAAGGTTTTCAAATCCTTTTCCGCTTTGATTCTGAGATATTCATCTATAAATACACCCATTGAGAAGATAAAATTCATAATTCACAAGAGCTTACACAAGATGGCAAGTTTCTCCTATTCTATTACTTCTTATTCTTCTTACCATCCCGAGGTTGCAAGTATAGATAGAAATTATGAGATAGAATCTGACCTGGAGGAGTTCATCGAGCTTGAAGAACAATATGTAAATGCGAAGAGTTCGAATGAAAGAGCTATGATCTAGAAGCGAAAACGAACTACATAAACCTCATTTATGATGTGCAGGATGCAATTTGAAGTGGAGTTTTGTCTGGAAAAACTGAGTCGCATATTGACTACACCCGGGAGGAGAATCTTTAAGCAATGAGGATTGCTAAATTTAGAGTGTCCGGTAGGAAAAAAGGTGTATCTGGGTTTGGTTTAAAGATTCTATTCAAATATGAAGATTACATGACCGCCAGGGTTTGAGATTATAAAGGCTTAAGTGAGTAAGTGGAGTGCTCCTATAGTGATAGATCAAAAAAGTATTGCCGATCCATGGAATATACCAATTAGTTATTCGACACATTTGAAGGGCAAATTGAAGGAGTACTCTACTGTATGGCCACATACAAATGAAAAGATGGTTAAAGAGTTGTGTGCCATGTCGGATCCAGGAGATAAGAGTTATGAAAATTGGTGGTTGAAATCGGATATGTTATAGTTGGAGTGTGTCCTTGCAGTTCAAGTTCGACAAAATAATAGGACCAGTGAGAGGGAACAAATGATTCTCAAAACGCTATATGCCCTGACTCATGGATATTGGTTGTGTATCCCGATGATGATAATGGTTGAGATGTCGATTGTCTAAGAAATTGTGTGTAGAGGGATGTCGGGGGAGATTTTTTGAGTATTATCTTCCATACCCGATTCTGATATCGAAGATCATTGCATATGTCATGCCCCAAATTTCCAAAGATTCCCGAATCGGGACATCCGAGGAATCCAGGGTCGTGATCCATAAAATGAGAAACTAAGAATATCAATACCAATAAAATGAATGGAATATGCTTAACAACAATAATTCCATACACAATAAAGCGGAAGCTAAATGAAATGATACACAAGGCACATCTAGGTGCTGAAAGAATACATCTCTACAACAATGCAACGATTCCAAATACAAGGAAGGGATCCACTATCAGACTGGCTCCCAAGAAATACACCAACGGTCCCAATACATGGGACACGCAAAGGAAAGTAAAATGGAACAACACTACGTACAAACATCCCAAAACCTGCAACAGCAACCGTGCCACGATCCGTCCTACAAAAAAACCTGGATACCTAGCTGAAACATGACCTGCAAACTATTATAAACAACTAGGGCAAACCAACGTCGTGGTAAGCTCATTGAGCCCTGTAGGAAAAAGGAAATCGTAATCGTCACATCCTTCGACAGTCCAAGCCTAGTGTGAACCAACCCGTGTACATACGTCTAGCCTAGGCTGGTAAATCATCCTACATGGAAATCATGCCAATACGAAACCCTTGAAACAAATCCCTCTAGTCCCCTACCATGCATCATCAAGTAAACTAGCACATAACGAATCCATAATATCGCATCGTATGACAAACGCACACCTATATATATATATCTATACATATATATACAGAGATACAAAAATAAGTACAAGGAATGCGGTTGAACGAGACGACCCCTCCAAATAAGGCCTATGAAATCCTAGCTTTCACCCGAAACCGAAACCGAATAAACCAATCGGTGAAAAGCTCAGCCATAGCCTCCTAAGAATGAATCAAGACTCGAACCACAAGGAAACCATGAATCAATACATAGTTTGACAAAAAAACCCAAACTTAGGGTTTAGGAAAATAACTCACGAATGGAGAAAACCACTTACCAATCCACGACTCGAATCGAAGGCAAGACTACCGTGACCAACTTTTGTGTTGAAACTATAGCCAAAATGAAAGCCCAAATAGATGAAATAAGGCAAAGATTGCAAGAAACCAAGTGGCAGAGAAAGAGGCTGAGTTTGGAGAAGAACTGAGAGAAATGAAGAGTTTAAGTTCGACACTCACTTATATAGGAAATTTGGGAAAACTGCAGAGTTGTACCTCGAGTACTCAATGGTCTAGTACTCAGTATGAATAGTTACCGAGTACTCGGTAACCCGGATAAGGCTCCGAGGCCCCAAGATGACATCAAAAAACTCTGAAACAATCCGGGACACATCCAACCATTCCAAAACACATAGGAACACTCTCATACTTCCTCAACAACTTCCACACAAGTGAAATACTAAGAATACCCCTCACTCCCAAAAGTTCTAAAAATAAACACATAATAACATAAGTGCTACACCGAAATGTCTACAATAAATGAAGTAACACGTTCGAGCATGGAACACGATCGTCGAAGCATCAACAAGAAACAAGACATATCAGGAAGCCGAAAACAAAATACCATGAAATCATCCTGCTAAGTCTAGAACTCAAGCGCGAAAAATTTACACGTACCAAGATTACAAAAGACATCATGAATAAGTGATGTCACAAAATGTTATCACTTGGAAAAGAATTCCAAAAAAGAGAAAGGAAAACGCAGGGTGTTACAACACAGTAATTGGGTGATAGGCTAGACAAAATGGATGCGGTATGTTGGACATTCCAGAAACAATATCCAGAGGAGAAATTTGTTAAGCTGAAAAAATTTGCAAATCTCTGGATATATTTGAAGAAAGCTAAAGAGTGATGAGAGAAGGAGACGATGAATCTAGAGTAGAACTAGGGTTTAGGTTTAGGATTAGGATTGTTTTTGATTTTATTTTTAGAGACGGTAGACCCTTAAGGCCACGTATTTGGATTTTTAATTCATAGGATTTTATGTCCATAATGCCAAATCATAAAAAATAAAATTAAAAATTAGAAAATAAAAAGATAATTTGTAATTCCTTAAAAAATTTGTGCGAATTTCTTGATATTTTTTAAATTTATTTTCCCTTGTTATGATATTGGGTATATATGTTTTCTTGAGTATAGCTGAAGGTAATCCAAATCAAGTTTTGGGGAGAAGGTCGTGGACTTTCCTATGAAAATCCACAATTGAGCTTCTAGGGTAACTATATCCGTTCTCATGCGTTATTTTTTACCATGAGGATATGGTATCATTTATGTTTGCGGATGAGGGTATATAGTTTCAAGGAATGAAAGTTTTTGAATTTTTTTTTAAAACAAATTAACAAATTTTGAGAAGTTCTTTGTTTTCAAACTCAATAATGTTTTGTATTACAAGTTGATTGAGTTTATGTTTATGATGCATGAGTAGTATGTAATGTGGTATTCCGGCTCATGAGAGTAATGATTAGATCGAGTTAGTAGAGTGATGTGGTCTATATGGGTGAGTGAATTAGTGAAATTCAAATTGAAAAGGACGACCTTGACCTATAATCACATGCACACATTAACTATGGGAAAAATAGTTGATCTTTGATTGTGTAGATGAAAATAATTTTGCCACAATAAAAGGGGAGATGGGGTGTTGTTATGAAGGGTGAATTTTTTTAAAAAAAATTATGTTTAGAAAATAAGATGCAACAAGTGATTCTTCAATCAGAGTAACCGGCCTTGGTATCACCAATATCATTGTTCGCGTAGAAAAGGGAGAAAAGTAATGAGTATAAATCTAATGGAAGAAGATCGGTCCAGAGCTTAGAAAATAAAAAGGGATAAAAGCGGAAAGAAGGAGTGTTGTTTTCAGTTTTGAAAGGTAAAGTTTGATCAATGAAGTAGGACAAGAGATATTGAAATACCATCGGGAAATGTTCACAAAAACACGAAGGGTTGTTTGGATTAAGAGTAGAGAGTATAAAAGTCATTTACTTTAGTGGGGACCATGCATAACATGAAGCTCGAGATAGTTATTGTTCGGTAGTGAGTGGGAATATTTCCATCCATATTATTTTCTGCATTTTATCATAACTTAATTGACTTGTGTGTGAACTCATGAATTCGTGATTACAGATAATTGAAATAATTTGTAGGTACCATCACTTGAAATATTCATGAGACTTCACTCGTACACTCGGTGTTGACTGAGGGGTTTAAAAGGCTTGTTACACGTGGTAAGTGTAATCGTCGACCCTCACGAAAGCAAGGGAGTAGTGTAGGTTAGTATAGGATAGTTAGGATAAAAATCATAATGGGGTAGATTTTATACAGTTTTCTTGAGTTCATTCCTAAGGGACCAGCAATGGGTAAGTTTGGGGAGTGATAGGTGCTCAATATTGTCCATTTTAAGCCCTTATCATTCATTTGTTACGTCTTTTCATTTCGTTATTTGGTATTTTTATGCCGTTTGTGTGTTTAAACATGTTTCAGGACCTTAATGAAGAAATAGAGCTAACTTCGGTGAATTAATCAAGTTCATGTTCGTTTCTATCCAAGAGGAAAGTCAAAGAGGTGTTTTTGAGACAAATATGGCTCCCGGAGGGCAAAAACAGTATTTCCCGAAGCCATCACTTCAAGCAAAAAGTATCGTGGGTTCAAGGCGATCATTTTTGTGCATTTACGGAGAAAAGTGGTTTTCAAGAAAATACTTAAGCCTAAGCCTACGCTATCAGAATCAAAAAGTGGCTAGAAAGTGGATTTTTACGCTTGAAGCTACAATCCAAGCTATGCCTAACCCTACATTTAAAGTGTAGGGCAACTACACTTAAAGCGTAGCGATGGCTAAATTTTGCAATTTTTTATGGTTTTGCCTGTTTTACCCCCATTTTAATTCCATGATGTGACTGCGACTCCAGACCTTTATATACATGTATATACACACATATATATGAGAACTTAGGGTTTTATTAGGTTTAGTGTGAGATTACTAAAAAGGGAAACCATTAGGGTTTCCCTCGTCTTGTCTATAAATACAAAGCTATATATTAGAAGAGGAGGTGTTCAGAGCTTTACACACATTTAATTTTACAGCAGCCTCTGAAGTTATATATCTTTGAATAAGAGAGTCATATTCATACCTAGAGATTCGGATAGGAAGACCATGGTGATTGATTTTACACCAAAGATATAGTCTTCATCTTCCATGGATAACAAACTCAATATATAGGATTTTTTACCAAAACCCTAGCCAAGTAATGCAGACTTTGTCTTATTTCCAATTGTAACGAGAGGAAACTCAGACCATACTATGATGATTTTAGTAGATAAGAGATCATTTTTATTCTTGATAAAAAAATTCTATATTCGTTCTAAATTCTTGTCTTAGATACAATGAATATATTATTTTACACAATTATGATTATTCACTATGAGCTTGAACTCGGATGCTTAATTCATAATTTTCTACAGAATGGTGGTAATAAAACTTGAAACCCTAGGTTGACACAGGTGATAGGTGCTCAAAAGTATCCATTTTAAGCCCCTATCTTACTGTTGTTATGTCTTTTCATTCCATCATTTGGTATTTTTATTACGTTTGTGTGTTAAGGAATGTTTCAAGAGCTTAATGAAAAAATGGAGCTTACTTCGGTAAATTAACTAATGAGTATGTTCTTTCAATCCAAGAGAAGAGTCAAAGAGGCAATCCGAGACAAAAATGGCTCCCAAATGGCAAAAACGGCATTTCCAAAAGCCGTCATATTTAGCAAAAACTATCGTGGGTTCAAGATAGTCGTTTGAGTGCATTCATAAAAAAAGTGATTTTACACAAAATACCTACGCTTTTAGTTTCAAAAAATGGTTGGAAATCACATTTATACGTTTGGATGTACGCTAGAAGCATATGCCAGCTAAACTTGAAAAGTAGGTGCGGAATGCTACAGTGTTTTTACAACAAACTTTCAGTCAAATGGGGTGACTCTTGAACCTATCATCAAAAGCTTGAAGTCAGATTTCCAAAGATATATTACATACCTCCATCCAATGTGTGTAGCTCCAGATATGATCAAAAGAGTGAGAGGTGTCCTGCTGGAAAAGCTGTAAATTTCGTATTTGAGCAGAAATTCATTTTTGACCCGGATGACTTTAAGTTTGACCCTAACACCTCTATAGATATAATATACACATATTATACATCAGATATTAGGGTTTTGCGTGGTTGGCTGTGAAATTACCAAAAAGGGTAATCATATTCTCCAAGTTAGGGTTTCCCCCAACTTTGCCTATAAATACTAAGTTTTGCTACAGATCAAAGAGACTTATCTACACATAAGTTTTCAAAATATTTTATGGAGATTCATCTATCATTCCAAGTATGAGTCATTCAAGACCTAGAGATCCGGAGAAGACGACTATGGAGAACAATTTTACATTAACGATGCAGTTTCTTTCTACCTTGAGCAACTAATTCGGTATATAGGGTTTTCTAGCAAAACCCTAGCCAATTAATGTAGTTCTTTTATTGTTTTCAATTTTAATGAGGGGAAACTATTGACCATACTGTGATGATTATAGTACTTAAGAGACCATTCTGATTTGCAATATAAAATTATATGTTTATTCTAAATTATTGTATTAGAGGGAATGAATGTATTATTTTGCACAACTATGATTATTCAATATGAGCAGGAACTCGGATGCTTAATTATGGTTTTCTACACAATGGTGGTAATGAAACTTGAAACCCTCGATTGACACAGGTTGTGCCTTAGCGATTTAATATAGACATGCTTTAGTTTATTTTCATGCATTAGGAGTAGATTGGAGTAATATAATTGACATGTACTAATTAGGTCAGTCATGAGATAGGTTCTCGCAATCCAGTTGATGGTACTCCTTTTTGGGGTCGTATTTAGCTATTTGCGGTACGACCTGATTCACAGTTATGGATCCCCATATTGCAGTTGTTACATTGATAGAACTATATTATGCGGTTAGTGATGGAGTGATGAAAATCCTATTTTTCTCTCTCATCTAAATAACAACCAATTTAATTTGCTCTTTAGTTAATTTAGTTAAGATTAGATAATTTGGTCTTTCGACCACAAAAAAAAATAATTTTCAGAAATATAATTCAGTGTTTTTGAATTGTTAAAGTTAACAATCTCAGTCTTTGTGGGATTGATATCCCTTACTCAAGTCATTACTATACTATAATCGATACGTGCGCTTGCGTAGGGTAAAACCTAGAGTCGTTAAGGTGTTGTTTTTATCCACATATTTTTATGCACCTGACATCGTATCATGTTTTTGGCGCTGTTGCCGGGGACTAAGCATTGGTCATTAGCTTTAGTAATTTATTTACATTGTGTTATTGTATTGTATCCAAAGTTGGAATTTCTGTGTTTTTGCGAGGTACTCTGAGAATCAAAAAGGATTTGGCGAAGTAGTGAAAGTTGCGTCGTTGGACCTCTTGTGAGTTTTAGTTTATCTTAATTTTACACATAATTTTAGCTTTATTTCTATTAATAGTTAGAAGTAGTTAGTTTTAGTTTTTGAAAAAAAAAATCTACAGTTTTTTAATAAACTGTTAGAATCTTTGATTTTCGTAAACGAGGTGAGATTTTTGAGTTAAAAAGGGCCACTGAACAAAACCCAATTGATTTTAGGCCGAAATACGTCATTTAGGACCTCAAAACTGCGACTTTCTGATTATTAAAAAAAAAGGGATTTCGAGAAGATGGGTGACTAAAGAGTCAATCTACCAACATATTAATGATTTCTTAGAGGTTGCCTCGACTGTTAGGTATGATAATTTGTCTAAGAATGATTTGCGAGTGCGTTTATTTCCTTGGTCGTTGAGAGAAAAACCTAAAAGATGGTTTGTCAAATTAGATAAGGCAATTAAAATTGATTGGGAAACCCTTCAAAGAGAATTCATAGAAAATAATTATGCCATAGGAAAGACCTCGAAAGCCCAAGATGCGATCAAAAGTTTTAAAGAGTTACCTAGTGAGAAGTTTCATAATGCTTGGGAGAGATATAGTGAAATCTTGTATAAGTGTCCCCACCATAGGTTTTCTAAAAAAGATGTAGCTAAGAATTTTTACATGAGACTTGGAGATGCATATAAAACTTTAATAGATGCATTAAACACAAGGTCAATTTATCCTGAAGCCGGTAAAATAACTCTTAGATTTGTTTGATAATATTAGTGAGAATACAATTCAATAAGAATCTGAGTTGCGAGCTAGAGAGGGACATAAGAGAGGATCCAACAAAGAATTTATCATAGAAGGAAGGTCGGATGAGGATATTAGAAAGTCAGTGGCATTCATATGAGAGAAATTAGAACGAATTGACAACTTTCTTCAGCAAAATCATTCTCCTACGAGAGAGAGGTTAGAACTAGAAGATGAGTATTCTCAAACTGAGTGTCAGGAGATAATGGTTGTCGATGCCAAGGCATTGTGAAACTATTCAAATAATGCTCATTTCACTAGTTTACACACCTGCACTGCCAGAAATCACCCACTTCTATCCTATGGATCTACAAATGTGGAGAATATACATCAAGGTTCCAACAGAGTCAACAATCATTCAACTCCCCACAAATAATTATGGCTCAAAATCCTCAGTCAAATTACCAATCTAGACATCTATCCAATAATTCTCAAGCTCTCCAGCCATTCAATAATAATCAGACTATCCAACCTTATAATTACTAAACTCAGCCTCAAGGAAACCAAATCCAAGGATTCAACCCAAATCCAGCTTACCCTTAATATCCTCAATATCCTCAAAATCATCTCCAACGTCAAAATCCACCACCAAGACCTCATGGCTTTGAAGAAGAGGTGAAGATCGCCTTGAAGGAGTTAAAAAATCAAGTTTTTGAGGAGTTAAAAAATCAATCTAATCATTTTCAGACAGCTATCCAATCAATGAACTCTAAATCCCAATCCATTGCTCAGATAGAAACCGAAATAGGGCAACTAGCTAATGTTGTGAATAGGCTTGAAGAGGAAAGATTGCTTAGGCAACCAGTAGTTAATCCAAATAGTCAACAAGTAGTGGATCATGGTTAATTTGCTGAGCATAATTATGAAACAATCCAAGCCATTACGACTCTGAGAAGTGTAAGGGAAGTGGAAAGTAGAGTAGAGTTAAGGAGTAATATGAAGAGAGGTTGCAGAGAAGAAAGGAGGCGGAACGAGCACAAAGAAGAGCGAAGAAAAAAGACTGACAGTCCAGAAAGATAAATCTAAAGTGAAGGAAGATGAAGAGCCATAAAGGGCACCATGTAAGGAGGAAACACCGTTTCCTCAACGTCTTAGAGAGCTAGCCAAAAATGGTAAGGATATAAAGTTAAACACGTTGAAGACATTCTGACAAGTCAAGATTAATTTGCCTCTCTTAGACATTATAGACCAAATACCACCCTATGCTATGTTTTTTAAGGATCTCTGTACCCAAAAGCTTAAAAGCAGAAGTAAGGTCCGGAAGAAGATTTTGTTGACTAAATAAGTAAGTTCGATCTTACTGTGTGATACTCCACCTAAGAGGAAAGATCCTGGTGCTCCCATTATTTCTTGTGTCATTGGTGATAAAAAGATTAGTAGAGTTCTTCTTGACCTCGATGGAGGGAACCTTACTTAAGGTGTTGAAGGAGGATCTGTTGGACACATTACTTGTATATGGGGTAAAGATAGAACATGACAAATGAGGTACTTTATATGGTGATTATTGTTCTATATTTGATGTCATTGATAGTACTAATTGTTCCCAAGCGAGAGCACTGAGGGTGTTACTTCCTATATTTTGTCCTATGAGTAGGCGAAAAGTTGCAAAGAGGAAGGGTGTTGGATAACCCTTTGAGTGGTCATGTCGTGCCGACGACGTTAAACATTGGTCCTAGGCTGTGAAAGTTAGTTTTTAGCCTCAATTTGTAGAATATGATATCATTTAATTTCTGTAATTTAAATTCTTAGAGACGGTATAACCTTAAGGCCACGTCTTTATCTTTGTTTTTATTTTTATTATTTTCTATTAATTTTTATTTTATTCATAGGATTGTAGGCCCTTAAGGCCAAATCATTTGGAAAAAAAAAGAAGAGAATTTTTAATTCCTTGAAAAATTTGTGTCGATTTCTGGATGTTTATGATGAAATTTCTTTTCCCTTGCTATGATTGGGTATTTGTGGTTTGTTGATGATATCTACAGGTGATTCAAATCAAGTTTGGGGGAGGGGATTCATGTTTTGCTTTGGAATCCAGAATTGAGCTTCAAGGGTAACTATATCTGTTCTCCTATATTATTTTTAACCATGAAGACATGGTGTGATTTAATTTTGTGGGTGAGGGTATAGTATTACAAGGAATGAAAATTTTCAGAAAAAAAAAATTATAAAATTTTGGAGCAGTTCTTTGTTTTTACTCATTAATGTTTTGCATTACAATTTGATTGAGTTTTTGTATGTTTTGCATTTAAAGCGGAGAAGAGTGATGAGCATAAATCCCATTGAAGAAGCTCGGGCCTAGTTGGTCGGGACTAAAAATCCCCACTGGAAAGTCTGGAGATTTAAAAAGACAAAAAATGATAAAATTGGAAATATGGAAAGATGAATTTTTACGAAAAATGGCAAAATTTAATTAATGAAGTAGGAAAAGAGAAATTGAAGTATCATAGTAGAATGTTCACAAAAACATGGAAGGTTGTCTGAATTTAATGTAGAAAGTATCGAAATCATTCACTTTAGTGGGAACCATTCATGACATAAGACTCAATATAATTGTTGTTCGATAATGAGTGGGAGTATTTGCATCCATGTTGTCTTTTGCATTATATCATGACTTAATTGAACTTGTGTGTGAACTCATGACTGCGTGATTAATAGAGAACTAAGATGTTTGTAGGTACCATCACGGAAACCTTCACGAGACTACACTTGTCCACTAGGGGTAACCTAGGGGTTTAAAAGGCTTGTTACACGTGCTAAGTGTAATCGTCGACCCTCACGAAAGCGAGGGAGCAGTGTAGATTAGTATAGGTTAGTTAGGATAAAAATCATCACAAGGTAGTTTTCTTGAGTTAATTGCTAAGATACTAGCAATATGTAAGTTTGAGGGTGTGATAAGTGCTCAAAAGTATCCATTTTAAGCACCTATCTTATTGTTGTTATGTCTTTTTATTCCATTATTTCATATTTTTATTGAATTTATGTGTTAAGGCATGTTAAAGGAGCATAATGAAGAAATGAAGCTAACTTCGTTAAATTAACTGAAGAGTATGGTCTTTCATCCAAGAAGAGAGTAAAAGAGGTAGTCCTAGACAAATATTGCTCTCGGAGGGCTAAAATGGAATTTCCAGAAGCTATCATCTTCAGCTAAAAGTATCGTGGGTTAAAGACAGTCGTTTTGGTGCATTCACGGAGAAAAGTGATTTCCACAATATACCTACGTTTTCAGTTTGAAAAAGTGGTTGGAAAGCACATTTCTAAGCTTGGACCAATGCTTGGAGGTACGCTTGGGACCTACGCTTCAAGCATAGGCCAGCTACGCTTGAAGCGTAGGTGCAGAATGCTATAGTGTTTTGAGTACAAAATTTCAGTTAATTTAGGAAGCTCATATCTCAGTCAAATAGCTTGAAATGGGGTTATTCTTGAGCAATCAAGAGCTTGAAGTCAGCTTTCCAAATATATATTATACAACTCTATCCAATGTGTGTAGCTCTAGATATCATAAAAATAGTGAGTGGTGTCCTGCAGGAAAAACTATAAATTTCATATTCGGGCTGAAATCCTATTTTGACCCGGATGACTTTAAGTTCAACCCCAACACCTCTATACAAGTAATATACACATATTATACATCAGATGTTAGGGTTTTGCTTGGTTGGGTGTGAAATTACCAAAAAGGGGTTCCCTCACCTTTGCCAATAAATACCAAGCTTTGCTACAGATCTAAGGGATTCTCTACACATAAGTGTTCAGAATATTTTCTGGAGGTCCATCTATCATTCCAAGGAGGAGCCATTCCTGACCTAGAGATCCAGAAAAGACGACCATGGAGGGCGATTCTACAACAACGATGCAGTCTCCTTCTACTATAAACAACTAATTCGGTATCAATGGTTTTCTTGCAAAACCCTAGCCAAGTAATGTAGTATTTTCATTGTTTTCAATTGTAACGAGGGGAAACTATTGACCATACTGTGATGATTGTAGTAGTTAAAAGGTCGTTCTGATTTGGAATATAAAATTATATGTTTGTTCTAAATTCTTGTCTTAAATGGAATGAATGTATTATTTTGCACAACTATGATTATTCCATATGAGCACGAACTCGGATGCTTAATTATGGTTTTCTACACAATGGTGGTAATGAAACTTGAAACCTTAGGTTGACACAGGTCGTGCCTTGGCGATTTAATATAGACATGCTTTAGTTTATTTTCATGTATTAGGAGTAAATTAGAGTAATATAATTGGCATATACTAGTTAGGTCAGTCATGAGATGGGTTGTCGCAATCTGGTTGATGGTACTCCTTTTTGGGGTCATATTTAGCTATTTGCGATACGACCTGATTTACAGTTATGGATCGCTCTCTTGCAATTATTACATTGATAAAACTATATTATGCAGTTAGTGGTGGAGTGATGAAACCTTAGTTTTCTCTCTCATCTAAATCACAACCAATTTACTTTACTTTTTAGTTAATTTAGTTAAGATTAGATAATTTAGTCTTTCGACCACCAAAACAAACAATTTTCAGAAATATAATTCAGTGTTTTTGAATTGCTAAAGTGAACAATCTCAGTCTCTGTGGGATCGATATCCCTTACTGAAGCCATTGTTATACTATGATCGATATGTGCGCTTGCGTAGGGTAAAACCTAGAGTTGTTAAGGTGTTCTTTTTAACCACATATTTTTATACACTTGACGTCGCATAAACAGGCCATGCCTTGGCAAATTGGGATAGACATGTTGTAGTTTATTTTTATGAATTAGGAGTAGATTTAAGTAATTTAATTGGCATGTACTAATCAGTTCAGTCATGAGATGGGTTGTCGCAATCCGGTTGATGGTAATCCTTTTTGGGTTCGTATTTAGCTATTTGCGGTACGACCTAATTCACATTTTACAGATCGCCCTCTTGCAATTGTTACATTGATAGAACTATATTATGAGGTTAGTGGCGGAGCAATGAAAACCCTACTTTTTTCTCACTCTTTAATCACAAACAAATTCACTTTATTTTTTAGAATAATTTAGTTAATTTAGATAATTTCGTCTTCGACCACCAAAAACAAATAACTTTTCAGAAATATAACTCATTGTTTTTGAACTGTTAAAGTGAACAATCTTAGTCTCTGTGTGAACGATATCCCTTACTCAAGTTGTTGCTATTCTACAATTGATATGTGGGGTAAAACCTAAGCTGTCGTAAGAGGCTGTTTTTAACCATTATTTTTAGCCCCTCTAGACAGACATCAATCTCAAATATTTTGACATAGGACAGGCTATAGAAATAAACGGGGTCTAATTCAAAGCAACAAGACAAGACATATGAAATTTGGAAAATGGTGTCGGACAACGACAACCAACACAAAAATATGAAGCGCCTCACTTCCACCAAGGGTAAAAAATTTATTTCAAGGGAAAATAAATGACTAAAAAAATTTGTCTCAAATATTTGGACATAGGGTAAGCCATAGAAACAAACGGGACCTAATTCGAAGGTGTGAGGTGAGAGAAATGAATTTTTGAAGTTCAACCAAAGCAAGGTTAGCGGACCAACTTTGAGGTGGCGACATCTCGCTTAAAGGTAGATGTGGGCGAGATGTCGCCCAGTAACTTAGTGCTGAAATCTGCAATTTTCAAACTTTTCCAAAAACAATGATGTTTTTCAAACGGAGCCTGATTTTGATGCTTTTGGTCCCTAAAAGTCACAATTATTTGAAAAGTGAGTTTTTCATTCGCGGATTCCAAAAATAGTCACCGAGACCTCGGAACATGCAAAAAATGCAAACTTTGAATAAAAGTGATTTTTTAAAATTTCGTAAAATTATCCGTCTTGCCCCCGATCTCTGTTTTGTACACCGCTTAGTTCCAAAGGTTAAAATCTTTTATAAAATGAATTTAAAACCATTTCAAAACTCAAATTTTTAGTCGATGTTACGGGGGTGAGCGAAAACGTGTTTTTCACTTGAAAATCGAATGGATTCAAATACGAGTCTTGTGAAAAATTCCATTTCCGGGTAAGTCAACCGAACAACCAACGGGAACACCAACGTGAATTCATGGACGCTCAAATCAATCAAGGAAATGAATAACCGAAAGTAGATAGCACCTTTAAAGGAAAGGTAAGTGACCTTACACAAGGACACTAACTCTAACCCTACCATACTTGGCTCAACATCCTATTCCATAAACTCAATAATCACTTAATCAAGAGTGACCACAACTCCAAGGACACTCAAATCCTTAAGATTGCTAAAGAAAACCTAGTGGTCGTTGTCACAGAACCAACTAGTTTCAATCAAGACCTCGTTAGATTCCTTCAAACCTTAATGTACATTTGATACCACATCACTTAGGTTTCTAACGAGATCAAATGGCCATCAACACACAATCACCTAGGTTCACTCATAACCCCATCTATCATAACCAAGACCTCAATATCAGGATTGATGCCACATTCCCACACAAACGCTAACTAGCACAACGAAAAACACTACGTAAGCTCACATATCCATATTAAGGATAAAGGCATAAGTGCAAGAATCTATTAACATTGCCCAATATGACCAAAACAAGTGTGTACACAATCACAAGTATAAGAGTTCAAATTCCATTATACTTTAAAGGCAATCCTATAAATCATATTCTCACATTGTTCAATTTCATTTGCGCATTTTAATAACATGGGAATTAAAACATTAAGATTCACATTAAACATGCTCCACTACCACATTAAATAACATCATGATTCACATGTAGAGATAAATCACATAACGGCAACATGAATGCAATGTGACTCAACACGACTCATGGTACCCATCCTGTCCACTCAGGTCAATGGATACACACTTTAACCATTCACTTTTGAGGATACCGGCTCATGAAGTAATGTAGAGTGTCGCACCGATCATTCACTTAAGAGAAATGTAGACTCAAAAAAGAATACTATGGTACACACATGACCACACACCCTAAGTCTAAGGGTTAACGGATAACTGCCTTAACCATTCAATTTTGAGGATACAAGATCATGAAGGAAGGTAGAGTGTTATACCGATTATTCACTTGAGAGAAATGTAGACTCAACAAGGAATATCGAAAACACAAAATACAGTCTGTCAAAATAGGGCTTCGAACAAGTCCTCCCCCTACCATCTTTGTTTCTCGGAAGACTAGTTCTGGTTGAGCGAAAAGCACCACCTGACCAGTTGTTATGACGATCCAACACAAGTCTACTCACACATGATTACACGACCGGCATAGACCAACATGAATTGAATTACAACGCAAAAGGTGTACTCAATATGCAATTGTGTCTCAAATGAACCATGCATCAACACAAATATGTATTTGATCATATTTATTTAAAACATTCATAGAAGCCAACATGAATGCCATCGATCCTTTAACATTCTTTTAAATCACAATAAAGCCATAATTAACGAGGATACTTTCTCATGCACAATTAATGTTCCAAATCACAAGGATAACATTTTCCATTATTTTGAACATGCTTTTATTTCAATTAAAGCAATGATTCACATTAACACTTTTTCATTCACAAGTATATCTTTCAAGATAACAACTTCAAAATCAACAAGAGTGAGGGAACTAGAATAACTCTCTAAGTTCATGATCCCACATCACACAAATCATCTACTTCCACATCCTAACTTACTAAGTAAGGTAGCTAGCCTAATTACACTATGAAGGCTACATCACTAATACCCATAATCACATATGTATACTTACACTTATACATATACACAACCATACCTATATATATATAGGCGTAAAGGTAGACTTTGTATATCAAAGTCTCAAGAACTATGATCTAACTAGTATACATCATAGTCATATCCACATAATCATCAAGTATGCTATAAACATGAGTTATATCACATAATTTTCTACAAACCCTAACTTCACATTTTCATGTATACACTTTAACATACACATCTAGTGTTAGGAAACCCTAGAATGAAATTTGTACTCTCACGACCAAATGATGAGAAAGAATAGAAGTTTTCCCTACCTCGAGTGAAGAACAAGGCAAGCCACAAAGTGAGCTCCATGAAACCCTAACATCCACCCAACACCAAAATCAAAGAAACCAATTGGGGGAAAGCTTCACCACAGTCTCCTAACAATGAGTTAAGACTCAAAACAAGAGGAAACAAAAATCAAAGGTGGTTCATCATGAAAAAACAAAATGAAACTAGTGTTTGAAGTAGAAACTCGCAATGTGAGAAGAACACTTACTAATCTTTGGCTTATATCGAAGAGGAGAACACCATGAACAACTTTCATGTTGAAGGCAACATCAAACTCCAAGCTTAAAGTGATGAAATCAAACCAAAAAGTGGAGAAGAATTAGAGAGCAAAGGGGAAGACATGAGATGAAAATCGAGAAGTCTTGCAAATGAAAGACTTTAAAGTGTAGAAATTATCCACTGACCAACACTCTACATCTAAGGGTTGAGGTTAAAGCTAGTAAAGGTGGAAAGACATCCAAGGGTTCACATTAAGTCTTGCAAATGAAAGACTAGATACACCACACACAAAACCCATTAATTTTTCAATCAAGGCCTTAACATCTAAGGGTTGAGATTAAAGATGGGATAAATGAGAATGACATCCTAGAGATGAGGTTGAGTCTTGCTGTCATGTCCTAAATTCCTAAGACTCCCGAACTGGGACATCCAAGGACTCCGGGGTGTGATCCATAAAATGAGTGATTGACTAAGGATATCAATAACCATTAAAACGTATGGAATACTGATAAAAGTGGTATATTTCATACCTAAATGAACTATAGAAATACCCAACGGAATCCAATGAAAATCTGGCAAAGTTCCGTCTATAAATGGAACATCCCGAAAATACAACTCAATAGAAAACCTACCAATAACAAGTGCAGTAATGTCAATGGCTCATAGCCCAACATTCAACAAACCTACTAGGGCGGAGGTAGTCGAAAGAAACACCACTACCCCTACACAACCCTCTATAATCGACAGAACCACAAATGGTTGAATAAGAATACGGAAATGCACATGACGGTGCCGAAAAGATTCAATGACATCCTGAAATAATAAATATAAGAAATAAAATATACACTAATAGGGAGTATGCAAACAGACTGGCTCCCAAAAGAAATACATAACAATCCCATACAACATGGGTAAAGGAACTACATAATAAAGAAGACAGTAGATAACTATCATCCCCAAATCAAGTCGCACTACAACCGTAACCGCATCACCCTGCGCAACTCCAAAACTTGTAACAAGGAAAATAAAAAAAGGCACAGTTGCATAGCATACTATCCGTAGCCGAAACATTTCCTGCAAACTGGTGTAAACTACTAAGGCAAACCAGTGCCGGGGTGAGCTCATCGAGCCCCATAGAAGAAAGGAAATAATAACCGTTACATCCTCTGACCATTCAAGTAGTACTAACCAATACGTGTACATGCATCTACCCTAGGTCAATCCATCATCCCACATAGCACTCACGACAATGCAATACCCCAAATAACCCAACATAACTCAGGGAAGCGTAATATGTCACAAAGCATAGAATAAAATACTAACAACAAATCTCTATCACGTGGCAAACGCATACCTATATATATATGTACACATATGTATATATATAATAAATAAGTACAAGACACGTAGTACGGATACACAAGACAACACTATGCCTCGTACCTATCAATCCAATGCCGATAGTTTACACTACTCACATAAACGTACACTAAGTACATGACACCCAAGTCCAAACTAACAATCACCAAGCGCTCACAACGCTAACCAGAGAATCCAACCAGGTAGAATCACACTCACCTCTAATATCCATAGGAATATAAATCCAGAAATAGTATCAAGGAATGCTCATAACCCACTCCCCAAGAACACATGAGGGAAATCACTCACGTCATTGCATACTAACACAATCATCAGCAACATATATATATATTTGCGAACCATAAATTCCATTTATAGAGAAACTATACACGTCAAGGACTGAATCACCTCAATCATATCACCATATGAATCTCATAATACTATCTCAAATACGATCAATAAATCACCAATGCTCTCACTATAGGCGAGAAAAGCTAACCAAATCACAACACGGAGAGTACATGAACACTACCCTCATGAACAACCAGATAAGGGTCAAGAAATAAAGCAAGGTAAAAGAGGTCCCAATGCTAACCAACGGATAACCGAGACAACAATGTCAAGGTTTCAAATACCATAAATGTTTAGGGAAAACACCTAGACAAAAGAAATCATAAGAAGAGGAAAGGCAACACTACGTGTGTGCACTAAACAACATGCCTCATACCCAAGACATAGAAATGATCTTAAGTAAAGGTGAAACAAGAAAACACCTTCCGAAACACTACAACTCGAGATCTTAAGAAAGAAGCCTCGAAATCTCAGAATCTCGAGAATTATAAAAAGTAGGTTTTCTTTTAAGAATCTACACAATGAAAATGACCGTAATGCCCCCGGTCTCCGTCATTCGCCATCACCGACCTTTAGAAGTTAAAAATCTTTTAAAATAAGATCCTAAGATCACTTTTTAAAGTACGAAAGAGTTTGTTTTCCAAACTTGAAAAATGCCATTTTTGAAATACTACCAGATAAGAGTGAATACCACTCCAAGGATTCCTAAAATGTCCAAGAGGACAACGAAGGAAGAACAATTCATTGGACTCACAGAACACAACCATCCGTTTCCAACTCCACAAAATCAAATGAAAGCCCGAGGAAAAGGTTCGGCCCCACACCATAACCGACGACTGGAGGAATGACAAATAAGTCAAATCATACACTAGTATACCAAGGATAGTGAAAGGAATGCCTAGGAGAAGAACTAAGCATGAAAAACCACGTTGCAACACTACAGTACTTCGAGTACTTAATAAAATCACTTCGACCCCTCAAGATCATGAAAAGGGAAAACGAGTGGCTTATACCACGAAACTAACTAGTTTTAATCAATACCTCTTCCGATTCATTCAAACCTCAAATTCACATTTGATACAACGCTCTAGATTACCAACGGAATCAAGAGACTATTACCACACCACCAAATAGGTTCAATCATAACCTCATCTAACCAACTCAAAAGCTTTAAAAGTATGATAGATGATACATTCCTCTAAGTGTGAAAGAAACATCTATTTGGTCAGTACTACACAACCAACCAAGACCACAAGACTATCCCCTGCCTTCTCTAAGGCCTTAACTCACAGTTGATACAAAAATTCACCACTAACCTCAACTCTCCAAAGAGGTCACTAATCCCACATACTTACACCTCAAAGAGCATAAAAGTATATAATCATAAGTATAAGAATTTACATTTCATTATATTTTGATAATTACTACATGTAATCATATTTTCACGTTATCCATTTTTAGTTGAGCATTTTATAAAAATATGAATTTATTTCGCAATATTCATAATCAACATGCTCCAGAATCCACAGGTAATAATATCACATAATAAACCTGTTCCAAAATCCACCTCTCATACTATCATCATCTACGTGTCAAATAGAATCACATAAATGTAATATGAATGCAATGTGACTCAACACCACCCATGGTACACACATGACCACACACCTTACTATAAGGGTCAACGGGATCATTTTCTAACACTTCACTTTCTCTCATGAATGAAGGTAGATTTATCGTACCGATTCTTTCCAAGTGATTTTTCTTTTTTTTCACTTTTAACAAGGAAGATCGTCAAACACGACGCGGTCGTGAAATAAGATTTGGAACAAGTCCTCTACCTACCATCTCTATTTCTTGGAAGATTAGTCACGTGGAGTGAGAAGCCCCCCTGACTAGTTGTTACGACGATTCGAACTGAGTCTACTCATGCATAATTACACAAACGAACATAGACCAACACAAATTGAATTCTCAATACAAAATGTGGACTCCATATGCACTATGTCTTAATGACCCATGCACTAACACAAATATGTATCACATCATATTTATGAAAAAATTCGACTATCCGACACTAGTCAAACCCACACATGATTACACAACTCATATAAACCAACACCCATGTACTCGACAAGAAATAGTGTACTCAATATGCATACAAGGCCTCAATAAAAATCATTCCTCAACTTAAAAATGTAGTACATCATATTTATGAAAATATTCTCCAACATGCTTTTAAATCAATAAAGCAATAATCCATGAGATTATCAATTTTATTTCTTTTAACATCCTTTTAATTAAATTAAAGCAATAATTCACAATTACATCCATTTCATCCCCATTAACATACTTTTAATTTCATTAAAACAATTATCAACAAAGATAGGGGAACTGTAATAATGTTATAAGTTCATGGATTTTCACATCACATAAATCACCAAAATAACATATACGGTCCCACAATTCATATAACGTGAAACAATACACAACCCTATATATATAGATATATATATATTTTACTCATATATATATATATAAACATATAAGCATGTTATTTAATCCTAAACATGATTTCTAATTCATTTTATACAATTATCATGCTCCATTAAAATATCACATACAAATCTAAAGTCATCTATACCGATAATGAATTTTCCCCTACCTCTCGACGCATGTTTACGAACTAATCATCGGGCCCACAACCGAGTTGGATATACCGACACGTCGCCCAAGACGTATGCTCAAATTTGTCCCAACATGTTCATGCCCTAAGTGGAACCCACCCTGAACAGTACGGCGCCCTAATATGTGACCTGCCGACCAAAGTCGTCGGAATAAAATTTTGAATATACCGAAACGTCCATCTCAAAGACCTATATGATATATACGAAGCCCATTAGTAATTGGTTAATAAATATGGGTAAATCTAAAATAACCCAAACAAATATTCGAACCTATAAACGCGATTTTCCAACAAACCGCCAAACGAAAAAATATAAATTTTAATATGTCGTACCTAGCATCGAGACAAAACTATCCTCCTAAAATTGTGGTCATCGAAGCTCGGGAAGTTTACCAAATCAAGGCGTTAAGATCTATCCTAAAACACCACTATTGCGCCCCGCGTGAACCTGCGTACCACCATGCACCACCTATCGCTCCGTCAACCACCAGCTATCATCGGTTCCTGCTCGACACTGCGCTACTAGCCTGAAGCTCCGGTAACCCCCTCCTCAGTCGTGTGCCACCACTAGTCATGACCTTTTCTCTCTCACACACACACTCTCCAATTGACTGACTAAGAAGAAGTTGAGCTGGATCGATGGAGAAGAGGCAAAAACTAATCGCTGATCAGGGATGGAGAAGGAAGAAGGAATGGAAGCGCATGTCATCATTTTCTCTCTCTACAATATACATGTGTATATACATATATCTAATTGCATAAGTGACCCTCCAATTATCCAAAATAACCCCAAAAACTTCATGGGATGCCAAATAACTAAAATACTTCGAAATAAATACACCGGGGTATGAATATAAACATCGGAACCCTTAAACGTCGGCCAAACAAAACGTGTCGCCACCCAGTCGAAGCACTAATGTTAAAAGTTGAAACGACACCGCATAGTCGGTAATAAGAAAGTCCATAAAGTCATCAAGGAGAAATCGTAAAGCCATCCAATCGACTTTAACGTAAAAGCAAAAAATTTATACGCGAAATACCAAGAATTAACAGTACATCATGAACAAGTGACGTCACAACCGAAAATAAATCGGAAATAATTTCAAGAAGAAGGAAAATAACACGGGCTGTTACACTTGCATTTGGAAGACAAGAGCGGTGTAGAATTTTCCCACTCACAAGAAACACTCATCCAAAGGTTGTGACTTAACATGGGAGGAAAGTGAGATCTAATGGCCATGAATGTGACAACACCTTAAATTGGGAAAAGACCAAAACCATTACAACTTATGATCAATTATAAGAGTGTCATTAAATTATCTTTTCCATTTAACCAAAAGCATCCACTCTATTTACCTCTATGCCACTCAAGTGTTATTTCAACATTTATCTAAATTTCTAGGTTTTACACTATCTCTATACTAGTGAAAATTCCATTATGCTGCTAGGTCATTTTGTTTTCAAAATTGTTTCTAACTATTTTCATTATTTTCAAAATGAAAACACAACAAGAAATTCATGCGTTTACACCTATCAAGAAGTAGCCGTTAAACATGTTAAGCATAACAAATAAATAATCACATAAGTGCTACGCCGGACGTCGACAATAAAACAAGGTAACACGTTCGAGAACGGAACACGATCGCCGATGCTCTAACAAGAAAAAGCTGCAATGAATCCATGTAGTCCCCAACGAGAAATAAACTCACGAAACTGGAAATGAAGGTCTATAAAGTTGTCCCGCTAAGTCCGAAACCTAAATGCGAAAAATTAACACATACCAATATTGCACAAGACGTCATGAATAAGCGACATCACAAACCATTGACAATTGGAAAAGATTTTCAGAAAGGAGAAAGGAAACGTGGGGCATTACATCGACGTTGTGGCATGAATTTAAAAAGTGAGAATGAAAAGAGATTAAGAATATGATTAATATACAAAACTAACTCTAAACTCACTTAGCATATAAAGG
The DNA here is from genome assembly GCA_963922005.1 of Cornus suecica. Taxonomy (NCBI): domain Eukaryota; kingdom Viridiplantae; phylum Streptophyta; class Magnoliopsida; order Cornales; family Cornaceae; genus Cornus; species Cornus suecica. The sequence goes on along the minus strand of OY998238.1, from coordinate 63,715,230 downwards.
CAACACACACGAGAAAACACATAACCCATAACGCGAGGTTATGATAGAATGCATGAAATGCAACATGAAAAATGAATGTCAAAATAAAACACCAACCCTAACCCGTGGATCCTAGGTTAAGAAACGTAATATTCTAATATCGAGCTCTCACGCCTTTAAATCAAAGGAGCCTATTGTGGATGTGGGTCAACTGTAAGCCGAGAGAAAAATCGAAAGTCGAGAAATTGACTTCGAGACCGAAACTGAAAAACAATCGTTAATGTCACATGCTACTGAGGACACAACATAAACAATAATTATAAACATGCACATGGATATGCATAATCATAACCCAAGACATGAAAAAAAGACACTAAAAGCCCCGATTAGTGCCACTAAACAAGTCTCGTTCCAGATAGGGAAAGAGAGAAAAGTATCACAAACGGACTTGTAGAACCCTATAAGAAAACTAAAATCACACAAAGAAGGTTCCCAAAGAACCATAAAAGATTTAGCAAAGAACTGCGGGCAAGTCCAAACAACTTGTATTACAATTCAAACAATAGCAATAACAATGATAAGAAAGAGATAGGAGGGGGAGTATATTTATGAAACTTAATAAGTTGTATTTTATTATTATTTTTTTATTTTGAAAAGTGAAGAAAATTAGAGGCATTTTCAATTACACATATACTTACCCCTTTGTTCCATAATAATAGTCCTAGGACTTTTTCACTTTTTAATATAGTATATTTTATCATATTGAAATTAAGTAACTTTCCATCTTTACCGTTATGCAATTAAGAAAAACAAAACTTGTTGGGGTCCAGTGCTTGTTTAAAATTAGTACAAGAAGGGAACATAATTGAATAAAGTGAAAAAAATTATTATCTTAGGATTCGAAATTGGACAAGTATTTTGGTAGCGCTAAAATTGAGAATAGGAATTATTAATACGGGACAAAGAGAATATATATATATATTAAGAGCTAGGGCTACACAAAGATCTAAAAGAATCAAAGAATCGGACCGAACCGAACTAGAACATATGGTTTGGTTCAGTTCCAAGATGGTTCGATTTGGTTCCGGTTATAAAAATTAAAAAACCAATTGTTTATGTTCAGATTCTGGTTCTTAATCATGTAAAACCGAACTGGATCAGAATCAAACCAATTTATTATTATTATTATTTATATTTTTATTACTATTATATTTTACTTAAATATAATTTAAAAGTTATAAGTTAATAGTTACAAGGTTATAATTTTAAGGACTGTAATTTTGATATAGTTACTTCTATTCTACTAATTATGCATTTGATTTTGGGTTTGTAAGAGTTCAAATACTCTATTTAATTTAGTTTATACTTACATTATGTTGTAAAAAGCGGCTTGGTTCGGTTCGGTTCCAGTTCTCATTTTAAAGGAACCAAAAATAACGATTCAGTACCGATTTCGGTCAGAACTGAACCGAACCGTACCCTGTGAACCATTATTAAGGGCCTGTTTGGATTGGATTTTCAAATGCTACTTTTGACTTCCTGGAGGATAAAACTAGAACATATGGTTTGGTTCAGTTCCAAGGTGTTTGACAAAAATTTTAAAAGAGCTTCTGAGCCCTTGGAAGAGAGTTTTAAATAAGTTAGGGGATACCAGCTTCTCAAAACAGTTTCTACTTCTCTTTTTCTTTTGCGAAAAGCCAAAAACAAAAGTTATGCAAAACAAGACCTAAACCATCGGTTAATTTTGTGACAACTCGTGTCTATACTACACAAGTATGCATATAATTGTGAAAATACAAACATAAGTCACGAAGTAATTCACATAAACTAACTATAAATTAGATCAATTTTTCTGATCAACAAATTAAAAGTAAAAAAATTTGCTCAATTTCTAGTTGAAAGTGTATTGGGATAAATTTACAAATTTCGAAAAGCATAAGGACATTTCGGAAGAGCTCCCTGTTATATATTGGCATATATATATAATATGACTACTTTGTTATATTAACTTGTCCCACATCGGAAGATTGGGAAACCCACCTCTATATCCTCACCTATAAATATATGGCTTCTTCTATTGAATTGTGTACACAGAAATAGAGAGAGAGTAAGGAATAATATACATTTATATTATTCCGATGATACAGGCGTGAGTATACACAGTGTGTATTCGTGTATGATCTGCGAATCACCCCCTTGTAATCATCTCAGTGATTTTTAGTGAAACGGTGCTCTCCGTGGACGTAGGCTTATTTGGCTGAACCACGTATATATTCTTGTGTCGATTGTTTGGTGTGTTTATGTGCGTTTTCTGTTTGCAGGTTTGCACGGCTTCGTACATAGGGTGTGCGTACCCTAACAAGTGGTATCAGAGCCCCAGGTTGGAGCAAATCATGAAGCCCGACGATCTGGTCCAGATCTGATTTTTTCAAGTGCCCTAAATCAGAAACTGACCACACAAGAAGCTTTGGCTTAACGAGACGAAGCCAGCAGTGTCAAGCACGTCGCCAGAAAGTTCCTCACACGTCGCCTAAAATTCCGGCCAGGTTTTTGGCTCTGTCGAGCAGCAGTTTCGGTTCGGGGTGATTTGCCGGAGCATCGTTATTCGGAACGAGGATTATAATATATCTACGGAAAGAGAATTCAAAACCCGACGTTCGGGCGCAAGAATTCGCCTGATCAGAGCAGGGACGCGCCCGCACGCCCCACGAGAATGTACTGACTTCGTGATTAAATTTCTGTCTTTTGTGCGAATTTTGTTTTCGCCCGTTTGGAGTCATTTTTGACCCATTTTGGACGCAGTCAGAGGCGTTCTTAAGATTTTGAACTGCCCCCGACGCAACCGTATACTCGTTTTTGCGTAATTAGACTCCGAATATCTTTAGTAGGCTAAGTGGGAGCTATGGGCGAAGAAAATGCAGTAATGATTGACAAGTTTAATGGTACAAACTTTACCTATTGGAAGATGCAAATTGAGGATGTGTTATTCCAGAAAAATTTGTATTTACCGCTAGAAGGGACGAAGCCAGATTCAATGAAAGAAGAGGAGTGGAATATCCTAGATTGAAAGGCTCTTGGCACGATCAGATTGATGTTGGCAAAATCTGTTGCCTTCAATATTAGGAAAGAGAAAACTGCAAAGTCTCTCATGGAAGCTCTTTCGAAGATGTACGAACAGCCGTCTGGAGCAAATACATTACATCTCATCAGCAGATTGATGAATCTGAAGATGTCCGAGAATGGGAATGTTGGTGAACATCTCAGTAAGTTTAATGACATTTATGGGCAGTTAGAATCAATTGAAGTTGTGTTTCAAGACAAGGTGAAATCAGCTTTTCTCCTTAATCAATTACAAGAGAGCTGGAACGCCACAGTGGCTGCAATCAGTAATTCTTTAGGGATAGATCCGCTCAAGTATGATACCGTTGTGAGTATGGTACTCATAGAAGAGATCAGAAGACAGTCATCAGACTCTTCAAGCAGTGGCACAACATTGAATGTCGACACCAGAGGCAGAGGTTCGAACAGACAGAAAGGCGAAAACCAAAGGTGTGGCCGTTCCAAGTCGAGATAGGGAAGATCACAGTCTCGAGGTCCCAGAAATTCCAAAGCAATCGAATGTTGGAATTGCGGCAAGACTTGTCATTTAAGGAACCAGTGTAGATCCCCGCAGAAAGTAGCGGATGACAAGACAGAGGCAAATATTATCTTAGAAGAAGCAGATGATGCACTGATATGCTCTTTGGAGAGCAAAGCAGAGTCTTGGGTTTTAGACTCTGGAGCATCATTCCATGTCACCTCAAGTCGAGAACTCTTTGAGAGCTATGCACCTGGAAACCTCGGCAAGGTTTATCTAGGTGACGATCAACCCTGCAGTGTTGTTGGTAAGGGTGAAGTACATATCAGACTCAACGGATCAATATGGAAGCTGAGGGATGTCAGACACATTCCAGACTTGAGGAAGAACCTGATTTCAGTAGGCCAGTTGGTGAGTGAAGGTTATGTGACCACTTTCAATGAAGATAAGTGGAAAGTTTCTAAGGGGGCTATGACTATAGCACGAGGAAAGAAAACAGGTACGCTGTACACTACCACCAAGGCTAACACATTTATAGCAATTGCAGAAAGCAAGAAGGATCATAATTTGTGGCACTAGAGGCTAGGTCACATGAGTGAGAAGGGACTAGAGGTTATGCTCGCAAAGGGAAAGCTACCAGGTCTGAATTCGATTGATATCAACTTCTGTGAGGATTGCGTATTCGATAAGCAGAAGAGAGTTAGTTTTCAGAAAAGCGGCAGAGAACTCAGAAAGGAGAAGCTTGAGCTAGTTCACACTGATGTCTGGGGGGCAGCAAATGTCTCATCTATTGGCAGAAAGTCCTATTTCATCACCTTCATCGATGACCATTCCAGAAAGGTATGGGTTTATTTCTTCAAACATAAATCTGAAGTGTACGGTGTGTTCAAGAGTTGGAAGGCTATGATAGAGAATGAGACGGGTTTGAAGATCAAGAGATTACGATCCGATAATGGTGGAGAGTATAAGGACATTGGGTTTAAGATATTCTGCTATGAGAAGGGTTGCCGAAACAGTTCTGGGCAGAAGCAGTCAGTACAACAACGTACTTAATCAATCGTGGTCCATCAGTACCATTGGAGCACAGAATACCATAAGAGGTCTGGAGCGGTAGAGAGGTAACACTTTTACATTTAAAAGATTTTGGTTGTGTTGCATATGTACATGTTAGTGACACTATAAGGGGTAAGCTTGATCCCAAGTCACAAAGTGTATTTTCATTGGCTATGGCGGTGACGAGTATGGTTACCGCATGTGGGATGATCAGAAGTGAAAACTGATCCGAAACAGAGATGTAGTGTTCAATGAAAAGGTTATGTTTAAGGACAGACACACAACTACCTCAGAGCCTACAACACAGAGTGATCCTGTGTGTGTTGAGTTAGATGATGTTCAAGACAGTGAGAGTACTCAGTCAAACGAATATATTGCAGATGGAAATACTCAACAAGTTGATACACCGCAGTCTCCGACTCCTATTCATGTACCTAGGAGGTCTTCACGGCAGCATGTGCCGAATCGGAGATACATGAATTATTTGTTGCTCATAGATGGAGGTGAACCAGAGTATTTTGATGAAGCATGCAGTGCAGCAGATGCGAGCCAGTGGGAGCTTGCGATGGAAGATGAGATTAAGTCCCTTATTTCCAACAAGACATGGAAGCTAACCAAGATGCTGGTAGGAAAGAAAGCTCTCCATAATAAATGGGTCTATAGAGTCAAAGAAGAACATGATGGTTCTAAGAGGTACAAGCTGAGACTTGTAGTAAAGGGCTTTCAGCAGAAAGCTGGAATCGACTACACCAACGTATTTTCTCCGGTTGTGAAACTGACTACCATTCGTTCCGTTCTTAGCATTGTTGCATTAGAGGGTTTGCACCTAGAGCAGTTAGATGTCAAAACTGCTTTCCTCCTTGGTGACCTAACGGAGGAGATTTATATGTAGCAACCGGAAGGTTTCTTAGAGAAAGGGAAAGAGAAACTTGTGTGTAAGTTGGAAAAGAGCTTATATGGTTTGAAACAAGCTCCAAGACAGTGGTACAAGAAATTTGATGGATTTATGCAGAGACATGGTTATATCAAGTGCAACGCTGACCATTGTTGCTACTTCAAGAGGTTTGACACGAGTTACATTATCCTCCTACTTTATGTTGATGACATGTTAGTAGCTGGATCTGATTTTGTGGAAATTAGTAAGTTGAAGAAACAATTGGCAAAAGAGTTCGAGATAAAGGTACCACAAACAGATGCCTTTATTTTTGAAAAGGTGAAGTGAATTTACATGGCTATGTAGATTCAGATTTTATTGGTGAGATAGATCACAGAAGAAGCACTACTGGTTATGTCTTTACAATATGTACTACAACAGTCAGTTGGATTTCGCAGATACAGAGGATTGTAGCGTTATCTACTACAGAGGCTGGGTATGTAGTCGTGCCAGAGGCTAGCAAAGAGATGATTTGGTTACAGGGTTTGTTGGAAGAGTTGGGATTCGAGCAAGGGAAGAGTGTTTTGCATAGTGATAGTCAGAGTGCTATACATCTGGCGAAAAATTCAGCATTTCATTCGAGAACCAAGCATATAGATCTTCGTTATCACTTTATCAGATCTCTATTAGAGGATGAAGTATTAACACTTAAGAAGATTCAAGGAAGCGAGAATCCGGCTGACATGTTGACCAAAGTGGTGACAATAGAGAAACTGAAGTTGTGCGCAACTTCAGTTGGTCTTCAAACTTGAAGACAAAAATGAGGGCACAGAGCACTGATCATTGATGGAGTTGATTGATGAAGGCAAATTCGTCAAGTGGGAGATTGTTATATATTGGCATATATATATAATATGACTATTTTGTTATATTAACTTGTCCCACATCGGAAGATTGGGAAACCCACCTCTATATCCTCACCTATAAATATAGGGCTTCTCTTATTGAATTGTGTACACAGAAATAGAGAGGGAGTTAGGAATAATATACATTTATATTATTCCGGTGATACAGACGTGAGTATACACAGTGTGTATGCGTGTGTGATCTGCGAATCACCCCCTTGTAATCATCTCAGTGATTTTTAGTGAAATGGTGCTCTCCGTGGACGTAGGCTTATTTGGATGAACCACGTATATATTCTTGTGTCGATTGTTCGGTGTGTTTGTGTGCGTTTTCTGAGTTACAGGTGTGCACGGCTTCGTACATAAGGTGTGCGAACCCTAACACTCCCATGGTGTCAACTACTTTGACTCGAGAGGTTTGTGAATATTATGTTTGTGCATGTCTCTCAACGTGTGTAAAATAGAAAACTATTATTCTCTGAATTTAAGCTTTTCATTGCTGAGATATCTAGAAATAGTTTACAAAAAACTAAACCAATCACACTTTAAGAGCAGTGCATTTTTTAAATAAAAGAAAATGAAAGTGCATTTAATGACATTAAAATGGGATATAACATTTTCCAAAGGAGTAAATTAATAACAGATAATATTAAATATATCAAATAACCAAAGTATTATCACTCAAGAATAATGTATGTTTACTTTAAAAATTATTATTTAGAAAAAAAATATCGTTTAGGGCCCTTACTGCTTGCTAGCTAATAAACGAGGGTTGAGTGTCAAGTGAAAGGGACATACATTTTAGTTTTTACAGCTCAACTAGAAAGGTGAATTCTAGAGAGCATTTATGAACAAAGATTAATCTTAATTACTTACCAAAAATATAAATTATAAATTGAAAGGTTTATAATATGTTCCATGATCCTTGCCAAATACACCCATCAATGAATGTAGACACAATTGATCAACAACCACTGAGTTAATTGCATGGATGTTTTGACATCCTCTCTCTATATGTACATATATTCAAACACACCTATATGTACACTACCACATTAAACATACATTGAGTTAGGAACCAAGACAGAGAGACATCAGAATATATTGTAGAGAATATATAGCCCAATATGGCAGAGAGTGGTATCTTCAAAGAAATTAGAATACCCGAGCAAAAGACCTTCGAGAAGAATACAGTTGTCTTCCCCGCAGTTGTATCTCCGAACTCCAACAAAGTCCCATTCGATCTCTCATTTCTTGTAGAAGAAATAAAAGCTGAAAAGCCATGGTTGGACTCTCTTCTTCACAAGTCCGGGGCTATTCTCTTCAGAGGATTTCCTCTTACTACTGCCTCTCACTTTGACCAATTCGTCGAAGCTTTTGGTTACGATGAACTGCCGTATATAGGTGGCGCCGCCCCTCGGAACAAAGTTGTTGGTCGGATTTATACTACAAATGACTCTCCTCCGGATCAAAAGATTGTTTTTCATCATGAATTGGCTCAGGTAGTTTCATTATTGGCATTTTACCAACTATTACGGTCTGTTTTATTTTTAAAATGTTATTATGTAAACTCATGGTCTGCCCTATACGGTTTTGTCCCATGTGTATAGTACTCCCTACGCCCTAATTTATGTTTTCCCAATGTATAAAAGATAAATTGGTAGAGCAATAAGATTAAGTAGTTTGACTTTTGAGATGAAACACTTCTAATTATTGGACAACTTAAAATGAAAAAGTGAAAACTTAAATTGAGACTTCTAATTATTGGACAACTTAAAACGAAAAAGTGAAAACTTAAATTGAGACGGAAAGAATACTAATGCAAAGCAAATTCAACAAATATTTTGATTTCTAAGGATATTGGATCAACTGCATTATGTTGTAATTAATTGTGTTTGTATATCTATATCTCCAATATTTGAGACTGATTGAATAAAGCAACATAAATGTTGCAACAATGGTCTGTTCCAAATGGTGAAGTTGACAAGATATGATATTTGAAAGAGGGTTTTCTTTAATTTTCATTACGTGCATGGAATGAAAAATGGGACTGAATCCTCAAGTTCTTCTCTTCATTAGTATGTGTGGCATTGAAAATTTGGTAGGTCAAACTTAATTTTACTAAGCAAGGGTTTCCTGACTTTGACTAGAGCATGATCACTGGGTATATGTAACAGGTTCCTGATGTCCCATCGAAATTATTTTTCTTCTGTGAAGTGGAACCAGCTAGTGGGGGTGAAACTCCTATAGTCCTTAGCCATGTCGTATATGAAAGAATGAAGGAGAAGTCCCCAGAATTTGTTGAACAATTGGAAGAACATGGACTGATCTATATTCGAGTCTTGGGGGAAGATGATGATACTTCGTCCGCAATTGGTCGTGGATGGAAATCCACATTCTTGACTGATGACAAGAGCGTCGTCGTAGAGGAAAGGTTTGTTCTTTCATCCATTAATCTACACTGAAGTCGGCATAAATGATGTATATATTAAGGATTTTACACCCGCCCAAGAACAAAACTAGGATTTCAAACCCTTTTCTGAAAACCGTAAGTCCTACAAATCAGAATACACACACACAAGCACACAACCAAAAAAATCGACAAAAAGATATATACGTGGTTTAGCCAAATCGGCCTACGTCCATTATAATATATACGTGGTTTCACTATAATCAAAGAACTGATTACAAGGGGATGATTCACAGATTATACAGATGCACACGCGTAGTGTATACTCACGCCTCTATCACTGGAATAATATAAGCATATATTATTCCTAACTCTCACCAAAAAGAAGAATCTCAATCTGTATTTCTTCTTGTTCTCTCTCACAATCTGTATCAGATCTTGTGTTTTTATGTTTCTTATGTGTCACACAATACAATAGAAATAACACATATATTTATAGGAGGTGCTAGGGTGGATGACAAGTCAATTGGTATCATATCCCAATTAGAATAGGAGTCATAAATTACTTCTATTTAAAAAACTCGAAACTGGGTTACCGAGTACTCAGTGGCTGCGCAATAGTGTGAACTTGCGCACATCTATCTAGCCAATTTTCTTCAAGTACGAACTTGCGCACGCTTACGTACTTATCGAGTACTCGGTGAGGACTCCACCGAGTACTCGGTGGTTCTTCACCGCAATTTTTCCTTTTGACTTCTTTTGCTCTAATTCTCTTCTCGATACTCGAGAAAATGAGTCAATACTATTTACAATCTCCCACTTGACAACTTTCCACTCAATCAATCAAATCTATCAATGGTTAGTGCTTCTAACGGTGCCTCATTCCTGTCTTCAAGCTTGAAGACCCACTAAAGTTGCACACAACTTCAATTTCTTTGTTGTCACCCCTTTGGTCAACATGTCGGCTGGATTCTTGTTGCCTTGAATCTTCTCAATTGTTAATACTTCATCCTTTAATAGAGATATGATGAAGTGATAACCAAGTCCTATATGTTTCGTCCTCGAATGAAATGTTGAATTCTTTGCCAGATGTATCGCACTCTAACTATCATTACTCAGAACATTCTTCTCTTGCTCGAATCCCAATTTTGCCAACAAACCCTGTAACCAAATCATCTATTTGCTAGCCTCTATCACGGCTACATACTTAGCCTCTGTAGTAGATAACGTTACAATTTTTTGTAACTACGAAACCCAACTGACTGCTGTAGAACCTACTGTAAAGACATAATCAGTAGTGCTTCTTCTGCGGTCTATCTCACAAGCAAAATCTGAATCTACATAGCCATGTAAATTCACTTCACCTTTTCAGAAACAAAGACATCTGTCTGTGGTACCTTGTAGATATCGTAATATCCACTTTACTGCTTCCCAGTGAGTCTTCCTTAGATTTGACATGAATCTGCTGACTGCTCCCACTGCATATGCAATATCTAGTCTAGTACAAACCATTGAATACATCAAGCTATCAATAGCTAAAGCGTATGGAACACTGGCCATGTTGTTCCTCCCTGCTTCTGATTTGAGAGACTGCTCTTTAGATAATCGGAAGTGACTAGCCAAAGGTGTGCTTACCGGCTTAACATCACTCATGTTGAACCGCTTCCGAACCAGTTCAATGTAGTAAACCCGAGACAATTGGAAAATACCCTTATGCTTGTCTCTGTTGATTCTCATACTAATAATATGTTTCACTGCACCTAAGTCCTTCATCTTGAACTCATTTGCCATATGCTTCTTCAACTTACTAATTTCTGCAAAATCAGACCCAACTACTATTATGTCATAAACATAAAGTAGGAGGATGATGTAACTCATGTCAAACCTCTTAAAGTAGCAACAATGGTCAACGTTGCACTTGGTGTAACCATGTCTCTGCATAAATCCATCAAATTTTTGGTACCATTGTCTCGGAGCTTATTTCATACCATACAAGCTCTTTTCCAACTTACACACAAATTTCTCTTTCCCTCTGACTGAGAAACCTTTCGGTTGCTGCATATAAATCTCCTCCTTTAGGTCACCATGGAGGAAAGCGGTTTTGACATCTAACTGTTCTAGTTGCAAATCCTCTACTGCAACAATGCTAAGAACTGAACGAATTATATTCAGTTTCACAACCGGAGAAAAAATGTCAGTGTAGTCAATTCCCGCTTTCTGCTGAAAGCCTTTAACTACAAGTCTCTCCTTGTATCTCTTAGAATCTTCATGTTCTTCTTTGACCCTGTACACCCATTTGTTATGGAGAGCTTTCTTTCCTACCGGTAGCTCAGTTAGCTTCCATGTCTTGTTAGAGATAAGTGACTTCATCTCATCTTCCATTGCAAGCTCCCACTAGCTCGCATCTGCTATATTGCATGTTTCATCATAATATTATGGTTCATCTCCATCTATGAGAAACAAGTAATTCATGTATCTCCTATTCGGCACATGCGACCATGAAATTCTCCTAGGTACAGGAATAGGATTTGGAGACTGCGATGTATCATCCAAATTTTTGTCTGCAATCTGTTCTTCTAACTGAGTACTCTCACTGTCTTGAACATCATCTAACTCAACACATACATGATCACACCGTGCTGTAGGATCCGAGGTTGTTGCGTGCCTATCCTTGTGCATCACCTTTTCATTAAACACTACATCTCTCCTTCAGATCACCTTTCGGTTCTGATCATCCCATATACGGTAATCGTACTCATCACCGCCATATCCAATAAAAGTACATTTTTGTGATTTGGTATCAAGCTTTCCCCTGACATTATAATAACATGTACATATGCAATGCAACGAAAATATTTTAAATGGGAAAGTGTTATCTCTTTACCGCTTAGTAACACTTCTAGTATTCTATGGTCCAATGGTATTAATGGACCGCGATTGATTAAGTACACTGTTGTACTGACTACTTCTATCCATAACTGTTTCGACAACCCTGGCTAAATACGCATGCTTCTGGCTCTCTCAATCAATGTCCGGTTCATATGTTCTGCTATGCCATTCTGTTGTGGTGTACGTGGAACAGTCTTCTCTAATCTGATATCGTTCTCATAGCAAAAAATTTTAAACCCGATGTCCTGATATTCTCTACCATTGTCGAATCTTAATGTCCTTATCCTCAAACCCGTCTCATTAACTACTATAGATTTCCATTTCTTGAACATATTGTACACCTCAGATTTATGTTTCAAGAATTAAACCCATACCTTCCAGGAATGGTCGTCGATGAAGGTGACGAAATAGGAATTTCCACCAATAAATGAGACATTTATTGGCCCCCAGACATTAGTGTGAACTAGCTCAAGCTTCTTCTTTCTAAGATTTCACTCCCCGAAATCCCTAGGACTTCCAAAACCGAATCCCAGGAACCTCCAGGTATGACTTCGCAAAAAAAACTAGAAATTTCGACAAAGTCCCGTTTGTACAGGGATCAATTTAGTGGGAAATAACCTGATAAAATAGTTGAATAATCCAAAAGAGAAGTAGAAAAGCCACCTAGAAAATTTAATGAAAATCCGGCAGAGTTCTGTTTGTAAATCGAATGCCCGATGGATAAGGTCCACTCCCAAATCACCTGATGAGCATACACAATAACAATACACTACCTAAGCAACACAAAATAAGTAACTAGGGACCGGGGTCGACTGTTATACCCCTCCAAGCCCCACAATATAACTACAGTCCCAAGATAATAATATAGTGTCAACCCGGTAATAGATACATGACATGCACGCTAGGTGCCAAAAGAATATAGTAATCCTAGAATAATACAAGAACGATACATACTAAACTAAAACACTATAAGAAGCTACTACAAATGGCTCAAAGGAGGAACAGGTGGAATCCGTAAGCGAAGCTCAATCCTTATCCATCGCCAGTGTTTTTCCTAAACATGTTTATAAATAATGGGGTTAGCAACTACCGCTCAGTAGGGAAGCGCTATCAACCTCAACCCCCGACCGTACAAGACATGTTAACCCATCCCATGGTCCATACTACCATATTAGGTCAAATCAGTTGTCCCACACAGCACTAGAGCCGATTCGGGACCCCGAGACAACACACAAGCAACCCTGTAATAAGAACAACATGTACATCACAGGCAGGGACGGAGCCAAGAATGTTTTTGAATTGGGGCAAAGAGGGGCAATAGCCCTAATTTTTTCAAAATTGAATGTGGTCAAATGTCAATTTTTGTCTATATTTTCTTCAAAATACAGAAATTATCACAATAAAATACCAAAAAAAATAAAAATTGAATGGGGGCAACTGCCCCCATTAGAGCCTTAGTGGCTTCGTGCCTGATCACAGGTATATACAGTAGGTAGTACGTGGATAGGGAATAAACATCATGAAATAAGTCTCTAAGGCAACTGCTCGATAATACATGAAAAAAAATGAAGTATAGCTAGTACATGAGACATCGGAAATCATAATATCAATATACATCAGTAAGCACCGTATAGTAAGTCAAAAAAGCATCACTAATCAAGATATGACGTACACAATAAGGTACCTATGAAAGGAACTCCAAGATGCAATGCATGAAAAATGCCTCTCAATTAAATAAGATTCACCTAAGTCATCAACATCCTAAACCACAAGAGGAACAAATCTCACACGGACTCTATCTCACAACGAGAGTCAAGATAATGGAAGTGAGTGCAGATAACTCAAAAGGAAACACAAGTGAGTCCAAATAACACAAGTGAGCAGAGACCACAACAAGTGAGCCGAGATAATAACAAATGAGCCGAATGGGGGACCGTTCCCTCATGCACACGCTAATGGCAAATGCCATGAGTGCCTATCCCATCCTCTTAGAATCAATGGAGGTCCGCTCCCTCATGCCCATGCCACAAAGGCAAATCACATGAGTGCCTACTCCAAACATGTGACCAAGTAGAGGAGCGCTCCCTCATGCACACTCCACACAAGCAAATCACATGAGTGCCTACACCACTTGACACGGAAAACTAACCATAGGAATAATGTATCACAGGACTACTCAAGAAGGAGAGAGAAACCAAACTTGCCTTAAAGTGCCAATACACTCCATATCTAGGACCGACACCACACCTATCATGAAATGCAATCTAAATGAATAGCATGAAAAAACAAGTTGCTAAGCATGATTCTAAAATATCCAATCACATCTTTAAAGCTTCATTTAAACCACCCTTTCATTCGAGTTTAAGTTTATTTCTATACTCGTCCATATCATGCACTTCACATTATTATTAATGTTTATTTACAATTTCATCCATACCACACTTTTAAAGATCAAGAAATTAACTAGTGTGGTTATAACACCTTAACATGCTTTCTAAGTCAACCAGTCACATATTAATCATAGAATCATTCAAACATCCTTAATATCACGCTTTAAATTGCAAGTACAATAAAGTCTAGTCACGGAAAAAATAATATTATTTAATAATATTAAGTAATAGCATGCTTTCAATACCAAGCAAAACACATCATATCCATGGGATCATAAATCGTAGATTCTAGCATACTTTTAATACCATTTAAGCAAGTTTAATTCATATTTCACATAAACAGACTTACTATCATGCTTCAAGTCTCAAGCGAAATAGATCTTAATCATCGAATCATGCGATATCAATAAATGTTAATTTTCTAGAGTTTTTTACTTAGACAATTTATTATACAATTTCAAGGCGTATATCATACTCAGATTTCGCAAAATCAACAAAATATATATACCGAATCCAAGATTCTCCATAATTATATATAATTATTCTTTAATTTAATTCATCCCCTATCATATGATTCTAAATATCTGAATATCTACAATTCTAACCATTGGGTTGGAATTATTAATGTCCCACGCTCAAGAAATTGGAAAGTGAAAAGGATGGCAAACTACTACCTCTTAAAGCGTGCCACAAGCTAATTCGTAATGCCCACGGCCACACCGAACACACCAATGCAACTCCCAATACACCCGCTCAATTCTGTCCCAAAATGCGTCTACGCCTGAAAGTGGGGCTCGCCGACAAAATTGCCCTAATCAAACTCCGCTCGGACCAAAATGACTGCATTAACGACCTATTTAATACTGTTAAAAATCGTTAGAATTCGATTAACGAAAGGAAACAAATATGAAAAATACCAACGAAAAATCCTTACCTAAAATCTAAAATTCCTGACAATCCGCTTAATTGAATTGCATCAAATTTCAATATGTCGATGAACACAATAAGGAGAACAAAAACCTCACTTGGATTGGAACAATTCTTAGCCAAAGTGGTCGAAACCCCCTCCCAAGGTCTGGCCAAACTTCACTATTATCCTCCTCTATTCACGGCGACAGCCTAGTTGTGCCACCACCGTTACCAGCCGCTCAACCCGCGCGTCCACCACCAGCCCCGATGAGCTCCTTCAGCAACTGGTTGAAATCCTTACAGTAGGCGACCCTCATCCAGTCGTGTCACCACCTGTAGCCGCGCCAAGCATCATGCTGTTACCACCTGCGTAGCACACCACAACCGCACCGTCAACCGTCAACGGTTCTCTCCCCAACCGACAACCCACCTCACTAGGTCACACCCTAACTCTCAAGCCAGTGACCCACACACTCTCTCTCTCTCCCACTCTCTCTAGGAGGTCTGTAATGAAGACAAGAGAGGAAAATGTTAGTCGAGGAAGAAGGAGATGGGGTTTATCGCGTAAAAGAAAAGAAGAAGGAAACGGAGTTGTGCGTAATTGTGGTGTCGTCTCTCCAGCCACACATCCATTATCTATAATTATATACATATATATATAATTACATAATTAATGTAATTATCTACATATATTATAAATACCCACATACATATATAATTACATAATATAAATACCCACATTCATATATAATTATAATTAATATTATATATAGGCATAATTAAATCCAAAATTCAGCCTGATAACACGTTACGCCAATAATCGGATAATATTTGCAAAGAAACAGCCCAAAACCCTCTGCGTCGAGTGCGGAACAAAAATAAAACCTTTAGCCTTGATTTAGGAACAAATGATAATAATAAATAAAAATCATCAGAAAATCCCTAAACGAAGACACTTGAAGCCAGAAAAACCAACGGGACACCAAATAAATAATATAACCTTAAATAAATATTCATGGGTATAAAACTCCAACCATCAGACCCACCAGGTATGTCCCGAGTGTATCGAACGACAAAAACAAAGAATGATAAATATGGAAACTAATCCCAACACACTTACTCTAGCACAAACTTCAATACACGACCATACTCAAAACCACCTGAGGAAAACTAGAACGACAAAGCTCGTATAGAATCCTCACAAGAAAACTCGGAAGTGACAAATCACTTGACGTCACAAACCGAAATAGAACAAAAACAAAAAAATATATTAAAAACAAAAAAGTATAAATAAAATTCACTCGTAGAAATGAGAAAAATAACGGGACGTTACAATCTCCCCACCTTAGGAGATTTCATCCTCAAAATCATGACGTACCTCACTCTGCAAACATTGTTCGGTTGATCAGACCGAACTACATGTGCATTTTCCTTAGTAACTGATGTCGTGTAATAAACACCACCTAACCCTGGCCACAGTTACAAAGGTAAGCAAGAAAACTCAATAACACAATCCTAATCAAAGAATAGCTTCACACCGCGATATTTGTCCTTAGCCAAAGCCTCCATGGGCGCACGTCGCAAGACATATCCTTGGCCAAATCAAGGCCGAGTAGGCCAAAAACTAAACACAATAACAACCATCAAATGCCATGCCATAATGGCTCTAAAGAAAACACCTAACCCACACTCGTGGAAAACAGACCTAGGACATTTCAAGGATACCTATAGAGTCATAACAACCAACTAAGAATCAAACTCCCAGAGAAACTAACCAATAAAAACCACAACATAAGTGAAAAATGTTGCTTCAGAAGACAACAGAAACAAAAACCACTATCACTATCCGCGACCTAGAATCATTGCTAAAATGCTAAACGAGACTGAGACACAAGCATCGTAAGCGCATAACAACCGAACGACTTAAGCGTACCATGCCTGAACCAAGGCTAACCGCATAACACTACTCTCGCTTGTAGGAAAAGATCCCTCAGATGAATACAGATCTAATGTCACCTCAAAATCTACTGCAATAAAAACATCGCAGCCTTGCTGCCAATGACAACAGAAAGGACATAACCTAGACCTCTGCAACCGATCTAAGACAAACTAGGTACCCAATATACACATCGCGCCCCCTATGGGAAGGGCATACACTAAACCTCAACGATTAACACAAAACATACAAAAGCCTTCACAATTCAACGCATCATTAACGCACCATGCCCTACGAAGAGGGAAAGAAAATAGATCCTAATAAACGGTAACGTCAGCCTGACGATATGTGATAATGAGTATAAAATTAGTACAGAAATACAACATACGGGATAAGACATAAGTAGACCACAAAGATAGTACAATGTGGTAAGACGTACAAAGAAAAAGAATGCGTTAAGGAAACAATCAACACCGAAATTAATAACTATAAAATGAGAAAAAATACCTAGTCAAGAAGGACCTGCTGACCCCGCAGCTGGTGTAGTCGAATAAACTCTACCTCGCACAGAACGTGTTGACAAAGACGACTGAGGAATCCCAAAACCAGGCTAAACTGCAGGAAACTGAACAGTCAGCTGCTCAGAACTCTCCTCACCAGACATGCCGCTCGTCAAAGGACAATCCATCCGAAGATACCTTAACTGACCACACTGGAAAAAAACTCTCGGTCAGCCACTAACAATAAATAGAAGATGTGGACACTCTCGTCTGATGTGCCCTAGCTACCGACACAAACGACATACAACTATCCTACGTGTAGAACTCGAAAGCAATGAAGAAGAAGGTGCATAACCTATCTGATGCTGAACCATAACACCTGAGGTACCCTCCCTCTGACATTTCAGACTACCGCCACCTAAGGAAGACCCATCTAAACCGATATCCACAAGATCAACATCACCCACGGAGTCCCTAGCCTCCATCTTGGCCAATTAAGCTTTAGTGACCGTGTCCCGGTATGTCTGCACATCAAAAAGTGCCACCTATGACCTAAGATCCGCTCTCAAACCCTACAAACTTTCTAGCCTTCAGATACTCATCAGCTACAAGCTCATGGGTAAACCAATAAAGCATCATAAACTTATTTTCGTACTCGACTACACTCAAATCTCCTTGCTGCAAGAGTGAGAAACAATCACACATTCCCATCTGTGTGGTAAAAGGAAAGAACTGCTCCATGAAGAGTTTCTCAAACGTCGTCCAAGAAATCTCATCCATATTACGAGTGTTTAAGATAGACTGCCTCCAACCCTCAGCGTGCTCAACAAAATGATATGACGCAATGGAAACTCCCAAGTCATCGTCCACAATGTGAAGCACTTTGAAACCCTTAACAATCCTTTCAAGCCAACCATTCGCTACCAAAGGATCTGGTCCACCAGAGAACATTGGAATATTGCGTCCTCAACCTGTGCTCCTTGCGTAACTTGAGCCAAATCGGTTGTCAAATCACGCGCCAATTGAGCACTATCATTGACCGGAACTGCGGCTGCACTCTCCCTATCACTTTGGCGACATAAACTGGTCCACCGCCCCTCGGACGCTCACGTCATGGTGGCATAGTCATACAAGTGACAATAAAGATGATTAAGGAACATAGATTTTAAAACTTAACTTCATGTCATTTGGGACCTCACTGTTAACCCACGCAAACACTTAACATGCAATGAATACCTATAACATGATAAATCACACTCAAACATGCAAGGTACAACATTCAAGGTCAATTAGATGACAAACGTCACATCCTAAGGATGGAAAAAGTGTAATAACGCAATGACATAAGGAAAATGTCACAAGAAAGGGACATAGAAAGAATAAGGTCATTGTCACACTCGAGAACATGCCTCTACAAACCAGAGGCTCAACACAATTCAACAACGAGGGAAAAAAACACTCGCTCTAAGCGGAAAACCCAAGCACTCAACATAGTCAAGTAGAGAACTAGTTGCACAAAAGCGACACAAGGAAAAACTAATCGTAAAACATCTCACAGGAGTACACAAAAATCACAAGGTAAACCCATTAAATCCCGTCGTCCCTAGGACAATGAAACCTAGGGCTCTGATACCAATTTGTCACGCCCTGAAATCCCTAGGACTTCCAAAACTAAATCCCAGGAACCTCCGAGTGCAACTTCACAAAAAAAACTAAAAATTACGACAGAGTCCCGTTTGTTCGATGATCAATTTGGTGGAAAATAACCTGATAAAATAATTGAATAATTCATAAGAGAAGTAAAAAATCACCTGGAAAAAACTAACAAAAATCCGGCAGAGTTCCATTTGTAAGTGGAACCCCCGGTGGATAAGGTCCACTCCCAAACCATCTGATAAGCATACACAATAACAATACACTACCTAAGCAAATAAAAATAAGTAACTAGGGATCGGGGTCGACTGCTATACCCCTCCAAGCCCCACAATATAATTACAGTCCCAAGATAATAATACAGTGCCAACCCGGTAATAGAAACATGACATGCACGCTAGGTGCCAAAAGAATAATATAGTACTCCCAGAATAATACAAGAATGATACACACTAAACCATAATACTGAAAGAAGCTACTACAAATGACTAAAAGGAGTAATAGGTGGAATCCGTAAGCGATGCTGAATCCTCATCCATCACCAGTGTTTTTCCTGAAAATGTTTATAAATAATGGGGTGAGTAACCACCGCTCAGGACGGAAGCGCTATCAACCTCAACCCCCGACCATACAAGACATACTAACCTATCCTATGGTGCATGCTACTATCCCAGGTCAAATCAGTTGTCCCACACAGCACTAGAGCCGTTCGGGACCCCAAGACTACCCACAAGCAACCCCGCAATAAGAACAACATGTACATCACAGGTATATACAGCAAGTGGTACGTGGATAGATAATAAACATCGTGAAATATGTCTTTCAGGCAACTACATGGTAATACATGAAAAAAATGAAGTATATCTAGTACAGGAGCCATCAGGAATCATAATATCCATATACATCAGTAAGCACCGCATAGCAAGTCAGAAAATGATCATAAATCAAGATATGACGTACACAATAAGGTGCCTACGGAAGCAACTCCAGGATATACTGCATGAATAATGCCTCTCAATTAAACAAGATCTGGCTAGGTCATCAACATCCTAAACCACAAGAAGAACAAACCTCACACGAAATCTATCTCACAACGAGAGTCAAGATAACGAAAGTGAGTCCAGATAACTCAAAAGATAATACAAGTGAGTCCAGATAACACAAGTCAGCAGAGATCACAATAAGTGAGCCGAGATAATAACAAATGAGCCGGATGGGGGACCGCTCCTTTATGCACACGCTAGTGGAAAATCACATTAGTGCCTATCCCATCTGCTTAGAATCAATAGAGGTCCGCTTCCTAATGTCCACGCCACAAACGTAAATCACATGAGTGCCTAATCCAAACACATGACCAATTAGAGGACCGATCCCTCATACACACGCCATACAGGCAAATCACATTAGTGCCTACACCACTTGACATTGAAAAATAACCATAGGAGTAACATATCACAAGAGTACTTAAGAATAAGAGAGAAACCAAACTCGCCGTAAAGTGCCAATACACTCCATATCTACGACTGACAACACGCCTATCATGAATAGCATGAAATACAAGTGGCTAAGCATGATTCCAAAATATCCAATCACATCTTGAAAGCTTCATTTAAACCACCCTTTCATTTGAGTTTAAGTTCATTTCTATACTCGTCCATGTCATGCTCTTCACATTATTATTAATGTTTGTTTACAGTTTCATCCATACCACGCTTTTAAAGATCAAGAAATTCAGTAGTGTGGTTTTAACACCTTAACATGCTTTCCAAGTCAACCAGTCACATATTAGTCATAGAATCATTCAAACATCCTTAATATCACGCTTTAAATTTAAAGTACAATAAAGTCTAGTCACGGAAACAATAATATTATTTAATAATATTAAGTAATAGCATGCTTTCAATACCAAGCAAAGCACATCATATCCACGGGATCATAAATTGTAGATTCTAGCATGCTTTTAATACCATTTAAGTAAGTTTAATTCATATTTCACATAAACAGACTTACTATCATGCTTCAAGTCTCAAGCAAAAATAGATCTTAATCATGGAATCATGCGATATCAATAAATATTAATTTTCTAGAGCTTTTTACTTAGACAATTTATTATACAATTTCAAGGCATATATCATACTCACATTTTGCAAAATTACCAAAATATATATATATACACATATACATATATATATATACCAAATCAAACATGATCCATAATTATTATTTCAATTTAATTCCTCCCCTATCATGCGATTCTAAATATCTAAATATCTACAATTCCAACCATTGGGTTGGAATTATTAATGTTGTACCCTCACGAAAATGAAAAGTAAAAGGGACCGCACAACCCTACCTCTTGAAGCATGGCACAAGATACTTGGCAATGCCAATGGCTGCACCAAACACACCGACACGACTCCCAATACACCCGCTCAATTTTGTCCTAAAATATGTCTACGCCTGAAAGTGGAGCTCGCCAACAAAATTGCCCAAATCAAACTCCACTCGGAGTAAAACGATCGCCTTAACAACCTATTTAATATAGTTGAAACTCGTTAGCATTCGATTAAAGAAAGGGAACAAATCTGAAAAATACTAACGAAAAATCCTTACCTAAAATATGAAATTCCCGACAATCCGCTCAATGGAATTGCCTCAAATTTTAGTATGTCGATGAACACAATAAGGAAAATAAAAACCTCCATTGGATTAAAACAATTCCTGGCCGAAGTGGTAGAAATCCCCCTCCCAAATTCTGGACGAACTTCACTATTTTTGTCCTTTATTAACGGCGGCAGCCTAGCTGTGCCACCACCGTCACCAGCCGCTCAACCTACGTGTCCACCACCAGCTTCAACGAGCTCCCTCAGCCACTGGCCAAAATATTTGTAGTAGGCGGCCTTCACCAAGTCGCGTCACCACCTGCAGCCGCTCGCAACATCATGCCGGCACCACCTACGCAGCGTGCCACCGCTGCGCCGTCAACCGTCAACCATCGCCAATTCTCGTCAGTTCTCTCCCCAACCGGTGACCCACCTCACCAGGTGGCACCCTAACTCTCAGGCCCGCAACCCACTCTCTCTCTCTCCCCCTCTCTTTAGCAGGTCTGTGATTATGACAAGAGAGGAAAAGGTCATCCGACGAAGAAGGAGATGGGGTTTGTCGCGTAGAAGAAGAGAAGAAGGAAAAAGAGCTGCACATAATTGTGGTGTCGTCTCTCCAACCACACATCCATTATCTATAATTATATACATATATATATATGATTACATAATAATATATATATTATAAATACCCACATGCATTTATAATTGCAATTAATAATATATATAGGTATAATTTAATCAAAACTGGACCTGATAACCCATTACGCCAACAATCAGATAATTTTCGCAAAGAAACGGCCCCAAACCCTCCGCATCAAGTGTGGAATGAAAATAAAACCTTTAGCCTTGATTTAGGAATAAATGATAATAATAAAGGGAAATAGTCAAAAAATCCCTAAACGAAGACACATTAACCCAGAAAAACCAATGAGACACCAAATAAATAATACAACCTTAAATAAATACTCATAGGTATAAAACCCGAACCATCGAACCCACCAGGTATGTCCCGGGTCCATCAAATGACCAAAACGAAGAATGCTAAACACGAAAACTAATCCCAACATACCAACTCCATCACAAACTTCAATACACTAACATACTCAAAACCACCTGAGGAAAACTAGAAGGACAAAGCTGGCATAGAATCCTCACAAGAAAACTCTGAAGTGACAAATCACTTGACGTCACAAACCGAAATAGAACAAAAACAAAAAAAATAAAATAAAAACAAAAAAATAAAAATAAAAATAAAAATCACTCGCAAAAATGAGAAAAATAACTGGACGTTACATAAGATCTTTGCCGCTTTTCCTGAAAACTAACTCTTTTTTGCTTTCCGAATACGCAATCCTCTCAGAAGTCGATATTAATCGATTTTAGGCCTAATAGCTTTCCCTTTGCGACCATAATCTTGAGCTCCTTTTCACTCATGTGACCTAGCCTCTTGTAAAACAAATTTTGATCCTCTGTACTTTCTGCAACTGCTATCAATGTGCTAGCCTTGGTGGTAGTGTACAGAGTACTATTTTTTTTTTCTTGTGCTATAGTCATAACACCTTTGGAAACTTTCCACTTATCTTCACTAAAAGTGGTCACATAACCTTACCTCGCCAACTGGCCTACTGAGATCAGGTTCTTCCTCAAGTCTGGAATGTGTTTGACATCCCTCAGCTTTGATATCGATCCGTTAAGTTTGATATGTACTTCTTCCTTGCCAACAACACTGCAAAGTTGTTCGTCACCTAGATAAACCTTACCGAGGTTTCCAGTTACATAGCTCTCAAAGGGCTTTTGACTTAAGGTGGCATGGAATGATGCTCTAGAGTCAAAGATCCAAAACTTTGCTTTGCTCTCCAAAGAGCATATAAGTGCATCATCTGCTTCTTCGAAGATAATATTTGCCTCAATCTTGTTCTCCGCTATCTTCTGCGGTGATTTGAACTGGCTCTTGAAGTGATTTGTTTTTCCACAATTCGAACAGTCAATCTCTTTGAAATTTCTGGGACCTCGAGACTATTATCTTCAATCTCTCGATTTAGAATGGTCATGCCTTTGACTTCTGTCTTTCTTTCTGTTCAAACCTCAGCCTCTGCTGTCGACATTCAATGCCGAGCCACTGTTAGAAGAGTCTGACGTCTATTTTCTGATCTCTTATGTGAGTACCATACTCACTACAGAATCATATTATAGCGGTTTTGTTCCTGTAGAGCTATTGATTGCAACCATTGTGGTGCTCTAACTCTCTAGTAATTGGCTTTAAACTAAAGTCGTTTTCATTTTGCCAGTGATTGGCATATCAACTGATTCCAACTTCTCAACAATTGCATTAAGAGTACTGAGGTGTTCACTGACCTTTCCATTCTCGTACATCTTCAGATTGACCAATCTAGTGATAAAATTTGCCATATTTGCTCTAGACGGATATTCTTACATGCTCGAAAGAGTATCCATGAGAGACTTTCTAGTCTTCTCATTCTTTATGTTGAAAGTAATGGACTTTGACAATGCTAGTTTGATCGTACTGAGAGCCTTTCAATCTAGGATTGTCCAATCCTCTTTTTTCATCCATTCTGGATTCTTCCCTTCTAATGGTAAATACAAAGTTTTCTAGAATAACACATCCTCAATTTGCATCTTCCAATAAGCAAAGTTTGTACCGTCAAACTTGTCGATCATCGCAACATTTTCTTCTCCCATAGTTCGGTTGATGTGTTTGGTGTCGAATCGGCTTCAGGAATTGCTCCACTTGGAGCTCTGATACCACTTGTTAGGGTTTTTACACCCTCCCAAGAACAAAACTAGGGTTTCAAACCCTCTTTTGAAAACCGTAAATCTTGCAAACTAGAATACACACACGCAAACACACAACAAAACAATTAACACAAATATATATACGTGGTTCAGCTAAATCGGCCTACATCCACGGACATCACCGTTTCACTATAATCAAATAGATGATTTTAAGGGGATGATCCGCAGATTATACACATCCACACATATAGTGTATACTCACGCCTGTATCACTGGAATAATATAAGCCTATATTATTCCTAACTGTCACCAAGAAGAAGAATCTCAATTTGTATTTTTTCTTGTTCTATCTCACAATCTGTATCCGATCTAGTGTTTATGTTTTTCTTCTATGTTACACATTACAATAGGAATAACCTATGATTTATAGGAGAGGCTAGGGTGGGGGACAAATCAATTGGTATCATATCGCAATTAGAATAGGAGTAATAAAGTCCTTCTATTTAAAAAACCCGAAACTGGGTTATCGAGTACTCGGTAACACTCCCACTAAATACTCGGTGGCTGCGCAATATCACGAACTTGCGCACATCTCACTTGGAAAATTTCTTCAAGTGCGAATTTGCGCACACTTGCGAACATACCGAGTACTCGATGAGGACTCCACTGAGTACTCGGTGGTTCTTCACATCAATTTTTCCTTTTGACTTCTTTTGCTCCAATTCTCTTCTCGATTATCGAGGAAAGGAGTCATTACTACTAACAGTATATGTTCTTAATTAGCCATAAGTTTGAGAAGATATATGGGAAGCAAAACATATACAGTAGTCATTTGTATATCCTCTCAGTCAAAATTTATCATTTATTGTGATCGCACAGCTACATATTTTGTTGTGTATAAATTAAATAGTTTTTTTTTTCCCTTCATTTCAGGGAACATATTGAATACTTGTTCATTACTCTATTCAGGAATAGTATAGTTTTGGGTAAATGTATATAAGATCCGTAATATTCAGGACATGAATATATACAAGTTACAGTTCTTTTATTTATTTGTTTGTTTTATAGTGAGGAGAGAAGGGGAAATATTGAGAAGTATGCAAAAAATTTCCTCCTTCAAAAAGTTCACAGCCCAAATTTAGAGCAAAATATTATCTTTCAAAAATAACAAGGCTATAGATACTGAATATAACAATAAAACTTATTTTAAGCACAAAAAAAAGATTGTATTTTCAGTCTCTTCTCTGTTGGGAACAAAAATAAAGCAAAGATATTCTCATGTTCATCATTTATTTTCTACTTTTCGTCAATTTTTTCCCTCCTACCTAAGAAAACATAAATATGAGAGACCTCTCAGAAGATTAAAAAAATACCATTGTTCTTTATTATTAGTAGTCTTAACTCATGTTGAATTGGATGACAGGGCAGCGAAGCAAAATACAAAATTGGAATGGCTGGAAGATGGATCAGTGAAGACAATAATGGGACCGATATCAGCTATTAAAGTGGATAAGAGCAGAAAACGGAAGACGTGGTTCAACAGCATGGTGTCTGCATATACCGCATGGAACGATGCACGAAATAACTCCGTAAAGGCCGTCACCTTTGGGAATGGCCAACCTTTGCCCGGTAACTTACTCCATGATTGCCTTAAAATCCTTGAGGAAGAATCTGCTGCCATTCCTTGGCGAAAAGGCGACGTCTTACTGGTGGATAATCTAGCTGTGCTTCATGCCCGCGGTTCATATGTCCCGCCTCGCCGCATACTTGCTTCACTTTGCAAGTAGCAGGCTTTACCTTCCTTCCTGCTCGAGTTTGAGGACCTTCCACCAACATTCAAATATTATTAGAAGTACAAAAAATATAAATAAATAATGGGTTTAAGACTTGATGAGTTCGACTGTTGGGGAAGTGAAAAAATGTAAATAAATAAGGGGTTTAAGACTTTGAGTCGATGTGGTTCTGACCTATGATATAAAACTGCATTGTTATTTTGAATTAAATAAAATAATATTGAAGAGCCATTCAATTATTATATATATATATATACATATCAGTTTGATAGTTGGATAATGAAAGACTAAAGAGGATCCAGACACTCCCACAATGGCAACAAACAACCAAGAAGGGCAAACTGTCCGGTTTTCAAAAATCAATTACTCAAAAGGTTTCCAACATAATTACAACTTGACTCCTAGGAGCCCAAGTTCAAGAGAAGTTGCATAATCTGATAAGTATCAAATAAAAGCTTAGGTCCCTTTGGTTTTAAGGAACTCGAATTGCATTGGAATTAAAATGTCCTGATATTTCAATTTCACAAATGCAACTTCAAATTCATTGTTCGGATAAGTTTTGTAATTCAAGTGTAATTGGATTTCAATCCCAAATTCAATTTGAATTGTATGTTTATGTTGTAAAAAGTTAGTTGTTAGAAAGAGTTTATTTAATTGGTTGAAAATCTGGAATTTGAAATCATAACTCTTCATGTGGTATTCATGTTGTGGAATTGGAGTGCAATTCCAATCTCAAAGTATTTTGTTAATAACGCTTATGCCTCCACTGATATTTTTTTAAAAACTCTTCAAGCCCGATTATGCCGCCACTGGATTTATTTATTAATTATTTTTTATCCTTGAATTTGGAATAATAATGATTATGCCCCCACTACATGATTTCAAAAAACCCCAAGGACCCCACTAAATTTAGAATAAATAATGATTCCAACCCCATTTACCGTGACTGGTCATTTTTTTTTTAAAGTTAAGGATTACTCACACTACTTGCCTCCACCGAGGCTTGAATTCTATACATCTCATTTGATAGGTAGAGTCCGATGCCACTTGGTCATTAGGTCAGTGCCTAATCTTACCTATCAAAAGTGGATAATTTTATGCATATGCACTCATTCGCTCAATCTTCGCTTCATATACATTGTACATAGACAAGTACGCAATATATATTGAATCCATCAGAAATGAACATGTGAAGGTCATTTTTATTATATATATATATATATATATATATATATAATGTATATAATCTCCGACATTCTCTCACATATAATATAACTCTTTTTTATATATTGAAATTACCGAGGAAACGGTAAATTAAGCCTAAATGGGGGGTGAATATGCTTCTTATGAATTTAATGATAAATTAAAATATTAATTGTGGAATAGTCAATTCTAATCCAATTCTTTAATAATATAATTCACGCAATAATAAATATAGGCACAAAACATAAAGTAAGAGACAACACCATTATTTTTACATGGAAAAATCTTGGAAAAGCTCAAACTAAAAAACCACGGATATGCTCAGGTATCAATGCACTATGAATCAAGAAGTACACAGACTATATGAAGTTAGGACTAACAATCACTATAATTTTTTGTTTATCACTCGACGTCTGAAAGTCTTGAATCACTCGCGCTACCACGAATCTCTCACTCCGATCTTCGTACTCTGACGGTTTTGTTTCACAACAGATCAAAGAACCACAGAGCCTCTTGCTCCGATCTCCATATTCTGACGGCTCCGCTTATCATGGATCAATGCACATGCAGTGCAATAAATTGTGTGTAGATTTTTTAGTATCTAGGTCATCCAATTGTGCATAAAGATTACATGTGTTGTAGCACAATTGGATAATCTAAAAAATAAGAGAGAACTAGAAGATGAATAATCACTCAATATTTTTCTCTCTTTATCTTTGGAAGAATATCCGAGTTGTTGAAGAATTGTAGAGCTCTCTAAACATGTCTTCTCTTCTCAATATCTCCTCATAATTATAGAGAGAGAAGTCTTCAATTATGGAATAAGAATTCTTAATCTCCAAATCTTTTTCTTGCCCTCCAAGACTTTGAATTTCAACCATAAAGTCTCCAAAGATATATCAATATACCAATAATAACTCCTAAACATGTCCCAAAGTGGTTATGCTTCTTTAACATATCAAAATAAGCCGCCTTTAAAAACTGAAGTCGACAATCTTGAGCTCTCGAAAATTCATAATCCGGAGTACTCGGTAATTTTCCAATAGTGAAACATGGTATTTGGATGGTGTACAAAACCTCATGACTTCAACGCTAGTGTCAGTGCCTTGGCGCCTCTTTCTCGAGTTCTCGATACCTAACACCTCGAGTTCTTGCTATCCAACATCTCAAGTTCTCGGCATAAACAAAATACTATGAAAATACTTGATTTGACATGTTGTTAATCTTCATTTGACTTGTAAACTTGATTAACCGAAACCATGACTCACAACCCTTAACATGGTTTTTGATCAGAAACATGCCATTATGAATAAATATTCCTACAATCTCCCCCTTGGCATTTTTGAGACAAAACCATATTTTACAAATAAATCCTCCCGAAAATGAAAATAAAATCTATACTGATGAACACTCATCGAAAAACGTAGACATATACTATTACTTTGATCTCATTATGGTTTACCAATCCTGCAACCACAACACTAAACAACATACCAATGAAATGCAAGTGTGGAAAACAACTTGCAGACATACTCAATATTAAATGATCATAATAAAATGAACAATATCATCATGAAGCAGAAAGATCATTAATAAACATAGATAATGCTCCCTTCCTTAAGAATTCTCTCGCCCTTAACTATATATCTTTCCCCCTTACTAATATCTCTCCCCCTTTTTGTCATTAAAATGACAAGGAAAGATATAACAATGTAAACAGTCTAGAGAGATGTAGTAGAAGACGCAAAATGTAAACAATGAGAAAAATAAATGGGAATACCACAAAATCTAAGCAAAACTTATATTAAGACATAAGACTCTAAATAATATATCCAGATTCTCAAGTAACAAAAATCTCTACAATGCATGAACTTAATACTAATGCATGAAAGCAAAATGCTCAACTAATCATAAAAAGGAATATTTTTGCTCTTAGAAACATGTGAGCAGGGAATAGAGACAATGAGCTAATCATTAACACATCATATTCTCAAATCTGACTTAGCCATTATGCACACAGTAGTGATGGAAATCAGCACAAATACCGTATAACCACAAGAATTCACAAGTCATGCTTTACATAACATTTGTTTATATAAAAAATATTCAGGTGTAAGCAAATAAATAAGATGAAAGCAATACGTATCAATTCTAATATTCTCCTCACCAACCGTTTTGATACTTCAGTCCAAAATCTAAGCTAGAAGTCAAATATTTAGCTCAGAACTTATTGCTAATTAAGGGGAACATAAATAACAAAAAACAAATTATTTCTCTTTTTGTCTCTAAAATTTTTATTTTGCACCCCTTCATATATTCTTTTGTTTCTCCCCTTTTTACGCGGACACTCACTGCTTTGTGGCAAGATGAGACACAGTTACTCAATAGAAGGACCATTGCTCTAATGTCATGTTTGGGACACAAGAATGGAATCGAATGGAATAGAATGCCCATTCATTCAATTCCTTTGTTTGATACGATATTTTGAATGAGAAAGACCATTCCCAAGGAATGAAATTTCATTCCAAGGAATGGATTTTCATTCCATTAGTAAACCTATGAAATGGCCATTCCATTCCTTATGGAATGGTTTTACAATATAAAAGTACTAAAATAACCCTCTGACATTTTAAGTACACAAAATAACCATTGTCATCGCCTTTCACCTCCTCCTCCTCCACCACCACCACCACCACCATTGCCATTGCGCGACACTACTATTTTTCATTACCTTTTATCATTTTTTTTGTAAAAAATTACAACATAATATTGTTGTATTAAAGTTATCTATTCATCTCTACGAGGATATTTTTTGAAATGTTTGTTCCAAGTTCATTCTATTCTCAATGTGAATCATATTTACACCCAAGCAAAAGAATGAGAATGGTCCATTCTCATTCCATTCCATTCATCCATACCAAACATAGCCTAAAGGGGTTTAAAGAGACATTTATATACATTTTTATTTCATTCTCTTTCTTCTTTTCTTCCTTTCTTTTCAATATTACCCTAATATTCATGATCATGCAATAGGTATTCAAAAACATCGATCAATCTAGCATAGCTCATGAACCTACATATCACTTCAGGTCAGATGAGAAAGATTAAAAGTTTTAGCAAGTATTAGGATCATCTCCGAAGTAAAACAAGTACCCAAAGATCATGAGTTTTAAAAATAATATTTAAACATGTCAAGTGAAAAAAAACTCATATCCTCAGGTCATACTAACACATCCAATTCCCATAAGCATAATAAAATAAGTAATTATAAGATTAGACTGATAAATGACAACCCTTTATATCCTTAGCCAAACTCACAATTCTAAGGATTTTTATTTTATATTTGTTTTTTGTCATAATGATGCATGCATGAAGAAACCTAATAATTGTATCAAAAATGAAATTACCTAGACGATCAATGAAAATAGCCTAGAGGGGGGGGGGGGGTGTGAATAAGTTTTTTTGAATTTATTGATAAATTAAAATTAATTGTAGAAAAGTCAATTATAATCCAATTCTCTATCAAGATATATCCTACAAAGATTAATCTAAGTGCAGAAAATAAAACAATAAAGACGCACAATATTTTTACGTGAAAAACCTTGGAAATAATCCAAGTAAAAACTACGGATACGCTCAGGTATCGATGCACTATGAATCAAGAGATATACAAACATTATGAAGTTTTAGACATACAAATCCCTCAAGACTTGCCTTTCTCCACTCGACATCTGACAAACTTCAATCACTCGCGCTCCATGAAACTTTTGTTCCACTCCGCTCCGTACTCTAACGGCTCCGCTTCTCAACAAATCAAACAACCACGAAGCTTCTCGCTCTGATCTCCGCACTCAGACGGCTCTGTTCTTTCACAGATCAATGCAACCACGTTGCAACAGATGGTGTGATGATTTTTCAGCAATCACTCATCCAATATCATGCATAAAGATCTTCGATGTAGAAACACGATTGGATAATCTCAATCTCAAGATAGAACACAAATATCTGTTATCATTCAATCTTTTCTCTCTGTATGTATATTTATGTAGAAGAATATGAATATAGAATACTGCAGAGATCTCCCTCAAAAATCCTAGCCTCCTATCTTGTAGACCTTGGTATTTATACAGAATGATGAAGCAAACATTAAGTTTGCCCTTTTTAGTAATTTCACAGCCACATCAGCAAAACCCTAATCTTTGATGTATATTATTTATATTGCACGTATGCCAAAGTATAAGAGTCGACCATGTATCATCATATCAAAACAGGGGCATAACAGGCAAAATATCATAAAATCTCAAAATCTTTGCTACAACTACGATTTAAGCGTAGCTTACCCACGCTTAAGCGTAGAACTTCAATTTCTAGCCACTTTTTGGTTCTGAAAGCATAGGAATTTTTCTGAAAATTAGTTTTCTCCGTAACTGTGCCAAAATGACCCTCTTGACTATCCGAGACTTTTTGTTTGAATTGACGGCTTTGAAAAATGCCGTTTTCGCCCTTCGGGAGACATTTTTTCACAATACACTAACTTTTGCATTTCACTTGTATTCTTCACTAGTTCAGTGCTTGATTTTGCCTTTGTTGAAGCTTATAGATGTCGTTGAAACCAAACCGGCCTATCTACCACTCAACATGGTTATTGTCTAGAACATGCCATACATAAACAATTACTATAAATGTTCTTACAATCTCCCCCTTGGCAATCCTGAGACAAAATCATGTTTTACAATATAGCCTCACAAATAACAACATAACATCTATACCCATGAACACACACCGACAAACATAGATATAAAAACTGTGACCTTGCTTTAATGACGGTCTACCAATCCTGTAACCACAATACTGAACAAACTCACTTTTGCATTTCACTTGTATTCTTCACTACTTCAATGCTTGATTTTGCCTTTGTCAAAGCTTGTAGATGTCGTTGAAACCAAACCGACCTATCTAACACTCAACATGGGTATTGTCCAGGACATGCCCTACATAAACAATTATAATAAATATTCTTACAATATCCCCCTTGGCATTTCTGAGAGAAAACTAGGTTTTACAATATAGCCTCACAAATAATAACATAACATCTATATCTATGAACACACAGCAAAAAACATAGATATAAACTGTTACCTTGCTTTAATAACGGTCTACCAATCCTGTAACCACATCACTGAACAAACCATTAGAAGCAAGTGTGGAAAATAGATATAAAATGATCATAAGAAAAACACAATATCCATGTAAGCATAATGAACATCAAACACACACTCCTTCTCCCCCTGAAACCGTTATTCCCCATTACTAAATATTTATCCCCTTTTTTGTTACTGAAATGACAAGGAATAATAAAAACAATCAAAGCACATGAGAGAAATAAGGGATAGCCTCAAAGATGAAACATAGGGAAAGGATCATAGAGGAGGGTCTAGAGAATCTAAGCCAAGCACTAAATACTAAGATAAAGTACTCTATAAGATTATATCCAGATTATCGAGTAACAAAAATCTCTACAATGCATAAATGCAAAATGCAAAAACAAAAATATTTTTTATCTTAAACACATGTGAGCAAGACAGTAGAGACAAAGAGCTAATCATTAACACATCATATTCGCATATTTTAACTTAACTATTATAAACAAAATAGTAAAGAAAATTAGCACACGTACCTTTTAGTTATAAGAAGTCACAAGACAAGTTTTACATAACATTTGCATATATGAAAAATATTTAGGTGCAAGCAAACAACTAAGAGGAAAGCAATACGTGTTAAGTCTAACAATCTCCTCACTAACCGTGATGATACTTCAGTTCAAAACCCAAACTAGAAGTCAAATCTTTAGCTCATACCTTATTGCTAAATAAAGTAAACACAATTTAATCTTTTCAACTTTTTCACCAAATCCCATTTTATCTTTTTAAGCTCCGGACTTTCCAACGAGGATTTTTAGTCCCGACCAACTGGGCCCGAGTTTCTTCCATGGGATTTATGCTCATTAGTCTTCTCCTATTTTTAAGTGAACATTCAGTGCTTACAGAGGCAAGAGGTCTAGTTACTCAGATGAAAGAACTACGTTTGCATTTCTATATCTTAAACATCTCATTTTTTCCTCTTTTCAAAATCACTACAACATTCATAAACATGCAAAAGGTATTTAAAAAGCATAGATCAATCTAGCATAGGTCATGAA
The DNA here is from genome assembly GCA_963922005.1 of Cornus suecica. Classification (NCBI taxonomy): domain Eukaryota; kingdom Viridiplantae; phylum Streptophyta; class Magnoliopsida; order Cornales; family Cornaceae; genus Cornus; species Cornus suecica. The sequence goes on along the minus strand of OY998238.1, from coordinate 63,681,600 downwards.
CGTACATATCACTTCAGATTAGATGAAAATATTAAAAGTTTTAACAAGTATTGCAGTCATCTCTGAAGTGAAACAAGCACCCATAGTTGATGAGTTTCAAAAATAATACTTAAACATGTCAAGTGAATAACTCATAACCTCAGGTCATACTAACAACTCCAATTCCCAAAAGTTTAATATGAAAAGTAAATATAAGAATAGAGTGAAATATGACAACATTTATACCCTTAGCCAAGCTCAACATTCTAACATTTTAAAAAAAAAACAAATTGTATGGCATTTTTGTCATAATGATGCATGCATGAACAATCATCATAGTAGCAAAACATGATGCATGTATAAAAAAATAAAAATAAATAAACATGCAAATAATACAAAATGCATGATAATGTATCAATTCTAGAATAAAAGATAATGCAAGATATTCCTAGAATGATACATATGAAAACATCTATGCTAATGATAACATGTTACTAGATTTTCTAAGATGCACATGCTTTTGAAAATCTAATAATTTTGTAGAGATGTCTGTTGACTGAGACTCTGTGGATATATAATCAATACCTTTCTCGGAATTTGAGTCACGTGCTAGATATGCAGATCAGTAACCAAACAATGTAATTCATCTTTTCTAAGACATACTTGTTTAATTCTTGGAGCTCTATTTGCTAGCCTAGTCAACCTCTTGACCTCTTCACTCAAGATCCGAATTTGATTTTCAACATTGAGTCTTTTTTGAGTTCTACGCTTCCCCTCTGATTTCAATGTTTCTCCTCTTAACTTTGAACACACGAGTCGAATATGACATTGACATGTGCTCAATATTTGTCATTTTTCGCCCCTATCTTGCGTTTGTTATGTCTTTACATTCCGTTACTTGGTATTTTTATCCCGTTTGTCTGTGTAAGCATGTTTTAGGAACTTAATGAAGAAACAGAGCTAATTTTGGTGAATTAACCGAGTTCATGTTCATTTCTATCTCGTGAAAGGAATTAAGAGGTGTGTCAAAGCAAAGAAGAGCTACTGAAGGGCAAACTTGTCATCTCCCGACATCGTTATCTTAGTGAAGGGCAAAAATGTCATTTTCAAAAATTATTACTTCAACCAAAAAGATCGGGAGTCAAAGGCGACCAATCTAGCTCAAATATGAAAAAAAATAGATTTTACAGCAAAAATGCATGATACCCTACGTCACCAAAGGCAAAAACAGGCAAAATTGGACCATACCTACGCTTTGGTTTGTGATCCAAAATTGGACCCTACGCCCCTAACCTACGCTTGGGCGTAGGTCCAGTATTTCCAGCACCAAAATTTTATCCAATTTCGGGCACTCATATCTTCGTCAAAAAATGTCCAAATAAGATGATTCTTAAGCCGAAAATCAAGAATTGAAGTTCTCTTTCCAATGATATATCACAAGCCTGGATCCAATATGTAGAACTCAAGTTATGATCAAATGAGTGAGAGGTTTTCTACAAAAAAAGATTGAAATTTCAGTTTCGAGCCAAAATCCTATTTTTACCCATACTGATTTGTTTTCACCTGGATAACTTTATTTCAACCCCAACACCTCTGTACATGATATATACACATATTATACATCATATATTAGGATTTTGCTTGGTTTAGAGTGAAATTACTAAAAAGGGTAATTATATTCTCCAAGTTAGGGTTTCCCTCAACTTTGCCTATAAATACCAAGTTTTGCTACAGATTTTAGAGAGCTTCTTGGCACGTATAATTTTCAGAGCCGTCTCTAGAGATACATCTTATTCAAAAGGGAGGATCGAATCAAGACCTAAAAATCGAGAGAAGAAGGCCATGTAGGGCGATTCTACATCAACGAAGCAAATTCTTCAGCCATATCAACTAATTCGGTATCTAGGGTTTTCTCGTAAAAACCTAGACAAGTAATGTAGTTCTAATTTTATATTCAATTCTAGAGAGGGGAAACTGTGACTATATACTGTGATGATTGTGTTAGATGAGAGACCATTTTTATTCGTGATACAAGTTTATATATTTGAATTGATTCTTGTCTTAAAATTTTCAAATATATTTATCTTACACAATCATAATTGTCCACTATGGGATGGAACTTCGATGCTTAATCTATGATTTTCTATGCAATGGTGGTCATAAAACTTGAAACCCTAGGTTGACACAGGCCATGCCCTGACAAACTGATATAGACATGCTTTAGTTTATTTATTGCTTTAATTTACTTTTCTGTATTTACTTTCTGTTAGTAGCTGGCATGCACTAATCAGTTTAGTCTTGAGATGGGTTGTCGCGATCTGATTGAGAGTAATCCTTTTTGGGGTGAAACTGTTGGCGCGGTGCGACCAGATTCACAATCAATTGATCGCCGTCATGCAATTGAAATAGAATTTGGACTATGTTATGCGGTTAGTGGTGGAGTGAGGAAACCCTAGTTTTCTCTCTCTGAATCACAACCATTATTTATTATTGCTTTCTATTTTATTTTCATTAATATTAGATAAATCACAAAACAAAACTATTTTTGGAAAAATATAATTCAGTGTTTTTAGACCATTGAAGTGAACAATCCTCGTCTCTGTGGGATCGATATTCCCTTACTCATGCAAAACTATCTACAATTGATATGTGCGCTTGCATAAGGGTAAAACCTAAAGTGTTGTTAAGGTGTCATTTTTAACCGCATATTTTGCACACACCTGACACTCATCAAGTTTTTGGTATTGTTGCCTGGTACTTGGCCTTGTTCAATAGCTTTAGTAGTTTATTTGATTTGCGTTATTGTGTTGTATCTAAAGTTCAAATTTGTGCGGTTTTGTGAGGTACTCTGAGAAGCATAAGGGGATTTGACGGAGCAGTGAAAGTTGCGTCGTTGGAGCTCTTATGAGTTTTAGTTCATCTTAATTTTTCACATAATTTTTAGCTTTATTTTTGTTAATAGTTAGAAGTAGTTAGTTTTATTATCTTAAAAAAAATCTGCGATTTGAGTGGAAAAAGGTCATCAAACGGAACTCACTGTCATACAGTGAGCCCTGTGGATTTAACTTGAAAAATGTCATTTAATACCTTAAAACTGCGATTTTGTGATTATCAGAATAAAAAAAGAAAAGAAAAATTGGGATTTCGAGAAGATGGATGACCAAAGAGTGAATCAACAGAAGGCACTAGCCACATTGTTGAAATGATATTATCCAATGGATGTGTATGATTCCTATACAGATTTCCTAGAAGAAAAAGGCGCAGAACATTTAGAGATCAAGTCAAGCATCATCAATATACTTCCAAAACTTTATTGCCTTAGGATAGAGGAGCTATACCAACACATAAATGATTTCTTAGAAGTCGTGTCAACTATTAGGTATAATAATCTGTCTTAGAATGATTTGCGAGTGTGTATATTTCCTTGGTCGTTGAGAGACAAAACTAAAAGATGGTATATCAAATTGATCGAAGTGACTAAAAGTGATTGGGAAATCCTTAAATCTGAATTCATAGAGAAACATTATCCCATAGAAAAGAACTTAGAGGCACAAGATACAATCAAACGTTTTAGAGAATTGTCTGGTGAGCACTTTCATGATACTTGGGAGAGATATAGTGAAATCTTGTAAAAGTGTCCCTACCATAGGCTCACTGAACATGATGTAGTTAAGAATTTTTACATGGGACTTGGAGAGACACATAAGACTTTGATAGATGCGTCAACACAAGGACAATTTACCTTGAAGCTAGGAAAAGAACTTTTAGACTTATGTTGACAATATCAGTGAGAATGAAATCCAATATGAATCTGTTTTGAGGTTTAGAGATGGTCAGGATAGGCGATCTGAATTTTTTTTTGAGGTTAATCATGATGATGTGAGAGATTCAATTGCATTGATGGGAGATAAATTAGAAAGATTTGAAAAGCTTCTTACCCAAAACAATCATTCCCCTAGACGAGAAGCGACAGAGGTAGAAGTTAATTATTCCCATAATGATGTCAAAATGGTGAATTCGTTGCTACCAAGGCTAGTGTAGCATGGAACTACTCAAATAATGGTCCTTTGACCAATTCATATACATCTAATGTCCGAAATCGTCCCCCACTTTCATCTCAATCTTTGAATGTGGAACTAAGGTTCCCTCAAGAACAACAATCATATCCACAACCAAGGTTTCAACAGAGTCAGCAATCATTCGAATCTCAGCCAAGAATAATGACTCAAAATTCTCAATCAAATTACCAACCCAGAGGGTCATCCAATAATTCTCAGGCTCTCTAGCCACATAACTACTAGACCCAGCCTCAAGGAAACCAATACCAAGGATTCAATCTAAATCAAGTTTACCCTCCATATTCTCAAAACCATTTCCAATATCAACATCCAACTCAAAATTCACTATCAATACCATCTGACTTTAAAGAGATGATGAGTACCCTAGGGGAGCTTAAAAATCAATCTAATAATTCTCAGGCAACCATCCAAACACTGAACTCTCATTCCCAATCCCTTGTTCAAATGGAAGCCTGAATGGTACAATTAGCAAATGGCATGGATAGGATAGTGAGAATATTGCCCAGTCAACCGGTGGTGGACCCAAAACCGCAAAATGTACTGGAGCCTAGATCTTTTTTCTGAGACTCGTCATGAGACAGTCCAAGCAGTCACAATTTTGAGAAATGAAAGAGAACTGGATAGTAAGGCTGAGGAGCAGTATGAGGAGAGGCTGAAGAAGCAAAAGGTCGAAGAAGTTCAAAAGGCACCATATGAGGAAAGAGGCTGAGAAAGCTCAGAAAGATCAACCTCAAGTGAAGGAAGATGCAAAACTAGAAAGGGCACCATATGAGGAAGTAGCACCTTACCCTCAACATCTCTAGAAGATTGGTAGAGCTCTTCTTGATTTGGGTGTGAGTGTTAATTTATTACCTTACTTGGTCTATCAACAGCTAGGGTTGGGAGATCATAATACAACCTTAGTGGTGCTTCAATTGGCAGACATATCAACTAAACAATCGAGATAAATTTTGGAGGATGTCATAGTGCAAATGGGCAAGTTCTACTATCCTGTAGACTTTGTAGTATTAGACATGGAACCTAACCATAGATCGAGGAGACATATCCATGTTATCTTAGGAAGACCATTTTTGGCTACGTTAATTGCATAACAAGGGTTATAGAAATATATTTTAGGAATTTAAATATGAGGATGAATGTCTTTGATACCAACCATCAACTACCTGAACCAGCTGAGTGTTTTAACATAGAGGGGATGGTTGAAGAAGTTGTACCTCAGAGTAGTATAAGAGATGATTTGGAGATTGTGATGAAAAAGACAGAGGTGAATTTTGTAAATGGAGAGGACCAACAATGATCTAGTTGGAAAGATATTGATGCGTTGGAAGCTGCGTTGTATTCACCATCAGAGAGAGCATGAAGAGAGTCGCTTGGACCTCAACTTATTCCGCCACAGAAATTGGTGCCTGAAAGTAAGCTTCCTGAGATGGTGTTGCGTGTGGAGGATGATGAATTAAAAGATAAAAATAGGTGTGAAGAATGCTAGAGATGATCAATGGTCATGAACTTTTAAAGAACCTATTAAGGATGACCCCCCCTCTTAAGGACACCTTTCTAGATGAACCAGAGTTAGGTATACACATGGTAGAAGAGCTATATGCCTTGGAAGATCCGCGATAGAGACACAAGTGTGAGAGGACTTGGAGTTGTGAGTATAAGGATGCTCGTAGTTACATTGCTCGAGCAAGAATACATCATTCTAAGCATGTTCGTCTTAAGTTCCTTAAGCTTGGCCCGAAACGGCAATGTAATCCAAAGTTGAAAGTGTTTCTAGGTAAACTCCGACAAAGATGGGAAGGACCAGACAGGGTTAGATCGGTTCACCCCCGCGAAGAAGTAGTATTGAATAAAAGGTTTGGGATACATGGGTTGTGACTGAGATATTATGAGGAGATTGATCCGGGACCAGAATTTATGGCGTCTATCAGTTTACTTGAGAGTGATGAGATGGTGGAAGGACTGTTGTCTAAGGTGTTGAAGGAGGATTTGATGGACACACTAACCATACAGGGGCTGAAGTTAGAACAAGAAAATGGGGTCTTTTACATGGTGATTATTTTTATGTACTTGATGTCATGAGTAGTACTAATTGTCTATGGGTGAGAGCGCTTAGAGAGTCACCTCCTACATTTTGTCCTTTAATTAAGGGAAGTATGGCAAAGAGGAAAGGTGTTGGATAACCCTTTGAGAAACGTCGTGCCAAAGACGTTAACCATTGGTCCTAGGCTGTCTAACTTCGGTTTGTATAATAATATGTAAGTTATTTCTGCAATTTTAATTCTTAGAGATTATAGGCCCTTAAGGCCATATCATTCTTTTATTTCATTTAAAAAAAGTTTCAATAAAATCCAAAAAGAGAATTTCCAAAAATTCCTTGAAAAATTGTGTCAATTTTTGGAAATTTTTACAATTGCTTTTCCCTTGCTATGATATTTGGTTATATGTTTGTTGTATATTTACAGGTGATCTGAATCAAGTTTGGGGGAGGAAGTTGAGTATTTCGAAGAATCCATGACTGCGCTTCAAGGGTAACTGTATACGTTCTCATTATTTATTTTTGACCATGAGGACATTGTCACATTTAAGTTTGGGGGTGAGAGTATATAGTTACAGGAAAGGAAATTTTTTGAAAATTTTGAAAAAAATTTGAAAGTTTTGAGGAGTTCTTTGTTTTCATACATGAGTGTTTCGCATTATGAGTTGATTGAGTTTATGTTTATAATGTATAAGTAGTATGTGATGTGATGTTTCTGCACATGAGAGTAATGATTAGATCGAGATAGTGAAGTGATATGGTTTACATGGGTGAGTGATTAGTGAAATTGAAATTAAGAAGGACGACTTTGACCAATAAACACAAACACATAATCACTATGAGAAATAGGTTGATTTTTGACTATATAGTTGAAAAATAATTTTGCCGCAATAAAAGGGGAAAAGGGAATTGTTATGGTTGAAATGGAGAAAATTGAAAAAAAAAATTGAGAAAATAAAATGCAAAAAGTAGTTATTTGATCTGAGTAACCGGGCCTTGGTATCACCAATATCACTGTTCAGGTTTAAAGGGGAAAAGACTGATGAGCATAAATCTCATGGAAGAAGCTCTGACCCAGTTGGTCGGGATTAAAAATCCTCGTAGGAAAGTCAGGAGCTTAGAAAGACAAAAAGGGATGAAAAGTGGAAAGTTGAAAAGTTACGTTTTAATGAAAAATGGCAAAATTTGATCAATGAAGTAGGAGAAAAAAAACTAAAATATTGCAGTTGAATGTTCACAAAATCACAAAAGGTTGTCTTGATTTTAAGTACAAAGTAGGAAAATCATTCACTTAAGTGGGGACCATTCATAACACGAAGCTTGATATAATTGTTGTTTGGTCGTTAGTAGGAATATTTGCATTCATATTATCTTCTGTGTTCTATCATAGCTTATTTGAATTGTGTATCTGAACTCATGAATGCGTAATTACAAAAAAATTGAGATGTTTGTAAGTACCATCACAGGAAACCTTCACCAGACTTTACTCGTCCACTAGGGGTTTAAAAGGCTTGTTACACGTGCTAAGTGTAATCGTTGACCCTCACGAAAGAAAGTGATTAAGTTAGATTAATATAGGTTAGATAGAATAAAAATCATCACATATAATTTTCTTTGAGTTTATTGATAAGGGACTAGTAATATGTAAGTTTAGGGGTGTGATAGGTGCTTAATATTGGTCGTTTTTTGCCCCTATATTCCGTTTGTTATGTCTTTACATTTTGTAACTTGGTATTTTTATCCCGTTTGTGTGTATAAACATGTTTTAGGAGCTTAATGAAGAAATAGAGTTAATTTCGGTGGCTTAACCAAGTTCATGTTTGTTTCTATCTCGAGAAAGGAATTAAGAGGTGTACTAGAGCAAAAAAGAGCTACTAAAGGTCAAAATGGTCATTTCCCGACATCAGTATCTCAGTGAAGGGAAAAAATGTCATTTTTAGACATTATTACTTCAACCAAAAGCATCGGGAGTCAAAGGCCACCAGTCTGGCTCAAATATGAAAAAAACAGATTTTACAGCAAAAATGCATCATACCCTACGTCACCAAAGGCAAAAATAGGCAAAATTGGACCATACATATGCTTTGGTTTGCGATCCAGAATTTGACCCTACGCTTGGGCGTAGGTCTAGTCTTTCCAACACCAAAATTTCAGCCAACTTCGGGCACTCATATCTCGGTTAAATAAGGTCTAAATGAGGTGATTCTTGAGCCTAACATCAAGAGCTTGAAGTTCTCTTTCGAACGATATATCACAAGACTTCATGAAATGTGTAGAACTCAAGAAATGATCAAAAGAGTGAGAAGTGTTTTTTCAGAAAAAGCTGGAAATTTCAATTTCGGGCCAAAATCCTATTTCGACCCGGATTGATTTATTTTCACCCGAATGACTTTATTTCAACCCCAGTACCTGTATACATGATATATACACATATTATGCATCATATATTATGGGTTTTCTCTATTGGGTGTGAAATTACTAAAAATGGTAATCTTATTCAACAAGTTAGGGTTTCCTTAAACTTTGCCTATAAATACCAAGCTTTGCTATAGATTTTAAAGAGCTTCTTGGCACATATAATTTTCAGAGCCGCCTATGGAGATCCATCTTATTCAAAAGGGATGAGCCATCCAAGACCTAGAGATCTAGAGAAGAAGGTCATGGAGGGTGATTCTACATCAACGATGCAGATTCTTTCAGACATGATCAACTAATTCGGTATTTAGGGTTTTCTCGCAAAACCCTAGCCAAGTAATGTAGTTCTAATTTTCTATTCAATTGTTGATAGGAGAAACTGTGACTATACTGTGATGATTGTGTTAGATGAGATACCGTTTTTTTCGTGATACAAGTTTATATATTTGAATTGATTCTTGTCTTAGACTTTTCGAATATATTTATCTTACACAATCACAATAATTCACTATGAACTGGAACTCGGATGCTTAATATGTGATTTTTTACACGATGGCGGTCATAAAACTCAAAACCCTAGGTTTACATAGGCCATGCCCTAACAAACTGAAATAGACATGCTTTAGTTTATTTTCATGCTTTAATTTAATTTTCTGCATTTACTTTTTATTAGTAGTTGGCATGCACTAATCAGTTTAGTCTTGAGATGGGTTGTCGTGATCCGGTAGAGAGTAATTCTTTTTGGGGTCAAACTACTGGCACGGTGCAACCTGATTCACAGTCAATGGATCGCCCTCATGTAATTGAAATAGAATTTGGACTATGTTTTGCGGTTAGTGGTGGAGTGAGGAAACCCTAGTTTTCTCTCTCTCTGAATCACAACAATTATTTATTATTGTTTTCTGTTTTATTTTCATTAGTATTAATTAAGTCATAAAACTAAACTATTTTCAGAAAAAATATAATTCAGTGATTTTAGACTATTGAAGTGAACAATCCTCATCTCTGTGAGATCAATATTCCCCTACTCAAGTAAACTATCTACAATTGATTTATGCGCTTGTAGAAGGGTAAAACCTAAAGTGTCGTTGAGGTATCGTTTTTAATCACATAGTTTGCACACAACCGATGCCCATTAGACATTTCACTCCACAGTGATGACATATTGGGATAAACCTTTGATAACCATGATTCGATCCCATATTGACTCTAGAGGTAAAGAGAGGCTTAATCTCAACATATGTTTTGACATAAGATTGAGCATTCAGATTCCTATCCGACTTACCTTGAAAAGAACTAGATGCGTCTTGGGAACCCCTTACAAAGGTTGTTTTGGAAACGATGTTTGAATCACTCAATGTTCATTTGAATCCCAACCCCTTTGTATTTGTTACAGATTTTCCCACACTCAATATATGATTCAGCCTAAGTGTTCCACTATACCATTTATGAATAGTTGAGTTAGCGTCCTTTAATACCTTTTCCAATATCTCAATCCTTGTAAATTTCTCACTCAATTCCAATCTTAGAATCCTTAATTCTTCATTGAGACCATCTACCATTTTCAAAGCCTGATTCCTTTCTTGTTCATACTTGGTCAACTCTTCTCTTTAGGATTGTCTGTCCTTATCAACATTGTTGAATTGAACCAAAACTTTCAAGTACACTTTGCTAACATCTACGGACTTTTCATACAATTTATTGTACACATCTTCATTCGAGTCCCCACGATCTTCATTATCCTCATAATCTTCATATCCAGATATCGCCCAACTCGTAGCAATTTACTCAACTTCTTTACTCTATGCTACAAATGAAGTGAAATCCTTAGACTCATCAGCCATGTCAGATTCAGTAGAATCACCATCATCATCTGATCCATATCTCCAAGTAAAAGCTAGACCTTTTATCTTTTTCTTCTTAATGGCACACTCAGTAGCTTTCTGACCGAACCCTTAACACTGAAAATATTGATGTTTCTTCTTTTAGGGTCAATTTTGTCTTTCCGATTTTAGACCTTTTTATTTTTAAAATCATAAGATTTACCTCCAAATTTTTGTCCTTTAATCACTCTTGACCACAAGAAGATTTTAAAATTTATAAAACTACTTCATTATCATATCAAACTGACTTGGTCGACTCTCACCCTCCTCATCTGACTCACTATGATCCTCCTTAGTGGTTCTAAAAGTAATGCTCTTCTCTTTTATTCCACTCGACTTCTTAGAGGATTGAACACACTGTTGGCTTTGAAATTTACTCTCGGCAAACAATTCCAAAATTGATGATAAAAAACCATTGAAGAGTGTTTGATACTAATGAATTATCGAGTTTACATTTTCAGCAAAGACAGGTGAACGACTCAGAAATCAAAGTCGGAAAGGAAACGACTCGAAAAGCAAGCTCAGAAAGAAAGCTTGATTTAAAGTGAAAAGTTGTGAAAGAAATTGAAGCGCAAATGGAAAATCAATTAACAAGGTAATTTTATGGAAAATCAATTAACGGAAAAGGCGAGAGTCGAAGACTCAAGACTCGGGGTAGATAGGTCGGGGAGCGATCATTGTAACAAGGTAATTTTATGTGTCGATTTTATCATATAAGCTCAAGTTTAAAATGAACCGAACTCAAATGGAATGAAAAACACTTTACCTAACTTAAACGGAAAGAAAAATATTTTTATTAAATGTTTTTCAAGTTATAGTCGACTAGAATCACCCTGTATATTTTCTAGTAGTCGACTAAATAAATCAGTAGCTCTTGGTTTTTCATCCACATCAAAAGGAGTCGACTGAAAGAACCTTGAGTCGACTAGAACTCATTCTAGTCGACTAGATGAATCATTGTAGTCGACTAGAACTCAATCTAGTCGACTAGATGAAGCAATGTAGTCGACTAGAATAAAAATTAGTCGACTAGTTGATCCTCAAAACCTGCAGATTCTTCATAAAACATTTCCCATGTTTTGTGGATTGTGTTTAATGGTGTTCAAACGGCTCTTTTCTTTCAAATACTATAATCATTCTTTAAAATCCTAATGCAATGCTATATATAGAATGAGATGTGTATATTGAACATTCAAGAGATTGAAACACAAAAAAAAAGAAAGCTATCAAAAATTCTGCATAAATTTTCTCTACAAAAGCCATTGAAACCAAGCTTTGAAAATCTGATTTTCTCCAAGTTTTTTTGAAAATCAAAACCTCTAGTATCTCTTCTTATTTTCCAAATATAATTCATTGATCATATCCTTTGAGAATACATTTCTATAGCTATTGTAAAATCACTAAAATCACTTGACCTTATATTGATATATCTTCCATAAAAACCTTTGGGTTTTCAGTGTTTTTGTTCTTGAGTAATTTTATTGATTACATACGAATTTGTAATCTCGGACAAGTGAAGTCCTCCGATTGTTCAAGAGAGGGTTGTTCTCTTGATTGAGAGACAAGCTCGAGAGGCTTGTGTTGTAAAGGTTTGCCATTCCACCTGTGAAGGAAGGGTCATAGTGAAAGGATCGGGAAAAGTCTCAAGAAGGGATTCTTGAGCCGAGGAGTAGGGGTTACCGAACCTCAAAAAAAATCACGGTGTCAATCTCTCTATTTCTTTCTCTTTAGTTGATTTATTTACATGCTATAATTGCTTAAATATCTTGTATGCTATCTTGTCTTGAAATTAATAGTTAGAGCAGTTTAAATTGAATCATCCACTTGATTTTTGAGAAATTGATTTTTGTTTAGAGTGTGTTCCAATTTCGAAAATAATTAGAATTATTTTTGAACAACCTATTCACCCCCTCCCCCCTCTAGGGTTAATTTGTGACTAACAATTGGTATTAGAGCCTAATCTCTATTTATTTTAGACTTAACCATCTTAGAGAACGATCATGTCATCAAATTTAGTCACTCACGTTGAAGGAAAATCGAATAATAGGCCCCCATGGTTTGATGGATCAAATTATAGCTATTGGAAAACTAGAATGATAGATTTTCTTCAAGCTATCGATTACCAAATTTGGCAAGTAGTTCTTGAAGGACCGTTTGTATTGACCAAAATTGTTGATGGAAAAACCGTCCCCAAATTACCTAATGAATGAGATAATGATGACCGTAAACTCATGTCGTACAATGCTAAAGCCAAAGTAAATTTAAATTGCGCTTTAAGTCCAAATGAATTTAATCGTGTATCTACTTGTTCAACGACAAAAGAAACGTGGGATAAACTTGAGGTAACCTATGATGGTACATCTCATGTACGAGAATCTAAAATTGACATACTCATGCATGAATATGAATTATTTGCTATGAAAGATGATGAAAATGTGAATTCTATGATGTCTCGCTTTATAAATATTTTGAATAGACTAAAGCATCTTGGTAGAATCGTTCCTAGATCCGATACATCACGAAAAGTGCTTAGAAGTCTCCCGGAAAAATGGGAAGCAAAAGTAACGGCTATCAAAGAAGCTCATGACCTCAACATCATGAGTCTCGATGAAATTTTCGGCTCTCTACTCACTTGGGAAATAACATTAAAAGCTCGTGAAGACGACATCAAGCCAAGAAAGGGGATAGCTTTGCAAACCTTCACCAAAAATTAAAGAGACATCTTCAAAGAAAGAAAGCAAATGGTGGAAGATTCGTGAAGAGAATCGAACCAAGAGGCGAGCCTAGTAAAAGAGAACCCCCAACGTGTTTTAATTGTGGAAAGCCGAGACACTACAAAAGCGATTGCTTCAAGCTCAAAAAGGAAAACGAGAAAAGACCGAGCAAGATGGCAATGAATGTCACATGGAAGGACTATGACTCATGCGACTCAGATGAGGAGAAAAGTAGTGAGGAAACGGCAAACATTTGTCTCATGGAAAATTAAAAAGAGGTACATTTAAATTTAAATGATCTAGATAAACTATCATATGATGAACTTCTTCTTGATTACAATGAATTGCAAGATGTGTTTGAAGAATTACATGATGAATTCAAAAAATTAGCTAGAAAATATATCATTCTTAAGAAAGCTAAATCTTCATGTAGTCTCACTAGTTCAAGCTTAGAAGTTTCTTGCAATGACAAAAGCATTGAGCTAGAAAAGGAAATTATTCGGTTGAAAAATACTATTGATGATCAAATAAATGTTTTAGCAAAATTTACAAAAGGAAAAGAGAACCTTAGTATCATGTTAGGAAGACAAAAAAGATCATTTGATAAATGCGGTCTAGGGTATGATGCTTTTGACAAAAATGCTCTCATTTTGAAAAAGAGAAAATCACTTAGCTCTACATTTACTAGAAAATCATCTCATGCATCTTCAAATGATTATAAACATGTTACTTGCTACTATTGCAATAGAAAAGGACACAAAACAAATGTATGCTTTCATAGAAAGAAGAAAATTATGTCAAAAATGGTTTGGGTTCCGAAAGGGACTAGTGCATGCTCTCATAGAAAAGAGAATGTTGTAACGAAACAAATTTGGGTTCCAAAAGAAACTATTGCGTATCTATCTAACCAAAATGGACCCAAAACAGATTGGGTACTAATAAAAGTTACTTGAACTTGTTTTGTAGGTATGCTTGAAGTCCACATCAAAATAAAAATGGTTTCTTGATAGCGGATGCTCAAGGCATATGACGGGAGATAAATCAAAGTTTATTTCACTAAAACCATATGAAGGAAGAAACGTTACTTTTGGAGACAACTCTAAAGGAAAAATTATGGGAATTGGTGCAATCGGTATTTCCTCTTCTCTCTCTATAGATGATGTGATTTTAGTTGATGGTTTGAAGCATAACTTGTTTAGTATTAGTCAACTTTGTGACAAGGGCTATGATGTTATATTTAGGACAAATGCATGCATAATCAAGAAAGATGGGAAACAAATGTTCAATGCCAAAAGAAATGGAAACTTGTATACTTTGTTGCTATGTAAATTGCATGATCAAGATGTTAAATGTTTTGTCACATCTAGCGAAAATAGTTGGTTATGGCATAGATGTCTAGGACATGCTAGTATGGACCTCATTCATCGTTTATCCAAAAATTATTTAGTCAAAGGCCTCCCAAAGACAAAATTTTCAAAAGATAAAATATGTAGCGCATGTCAAGTAGGCAAGCAAGTTAAATCTTCTTTCAAGAGAAAGAAAGATATTACCACTTCTCGACCTCTAAAGTTACTTCACATGGATCTCTTTGGTCCGGAGAGAACGGCTAGCGTAGCCGGGAAACTCTATGTACTTGTTATAGTTGATGACTACTCTAGATATACTTGGGTTCACTTTCTTGCTCATAAAAATGAAACTCACTGTATTCTTGAAATTTTTTATAGAGTCATTCAAAATGAAAAAGATTTGAAAATCAAGAAAATTAGAAGTGATAGAGGTAGGGAGTTTGAAAATCAAGACTTAGAGAAATTATGTGATGACCTCGGTGTTTCACATAATCTCTCGGCCCCTAGAACCCCTCAACAAAACGGTGTAGTTGAAAGAAAGAATCGATCTCTACAAGAGATGGCTAAAACCATATTAAATGAGCACAACCTTCCCCGAAGCCTTTGGGCGGAAGCGGTAAACACCGCTTGCCATATAATTAATCGTGTTATTATTCGGATGAAGTTGGGGAAAACACCCTATGAGTTGTGGAATGGTCGAAAGCCCAATATTGGGTATTTCAAAGTTTTCGGGTGTAAATGTTTTGTGTTAAATGATAAAGACAACCTTGGAAAATTCGACTCCAAATCGGATGAAGCAATTTTCCTAGGATATTCTACAAGTAGTAAAGCATTTCGGGTTTATAACAAAAGGACTCTAACCATGGTTGAGTCTATTCATGTTGTCTTTGATGAATCACCACAATCACCTAGAATTGACCTAGAAGAAGATAAGGTTGTTGGGATTGAGGATAATCTAAATACTCTCAATATATCCAACTCATCATGTAGCAAAAAGGAAATGAGGGAAGTTGAGCATCAATCCTGTAAGTCACTAAAATACCCTAGAGGGGGGTGAATAGGGTTTTAAAAATAATTTATAACTTCTTTTTATTCTTACTAGAACATGCAACAAGATTCAATACTAATTTACAAGGTAAAATATTCAATGAATAATTTCACTTAAATTCAACAAGCTATTTACCACAATATAAATTAAGCATGCGTGAACATAAAGTAAGGAGATAGAGATAGAGATATTGACACCGTGATTTTTACGAGGTTCGGTAACTCCTACTCCTCGGCTCAAAGAATTCCCTTCCTTGAGACTTTCCCGATCCTCACACTATGGCTCTTCCTTCAATAGGTGGAATAGGAAAACCTTTACAAAAGAGCTAACTAGTTCTTCACACAATCAAGAGAACAATCCTCCCTTGATACAATGGGCTTCATTCACCCAAGATCACAAATTTGTGTATGCAATCAATATATCACTGAAGAAACAAAAACACTCAAAACCCTAAGGTTTTTATGGAAGATAGATCAATATAAGCTCAAGTGTTTTTAGGTGATATTTCAAGAACTAAAGATATATATATTCTCACAATATATTTTCAATAAGATAATAGGCTCAAGGCTTGAGTTTAAATCTTCAAAATGATAAGAGTGAAAAACGAGATTTTGATCTTTCTTGCTATCAAAAGATTTTTCAGAAGATGCTTGAGAGAAAATTAGAGATGAACAATATTTGGAAAATTTCTCACACAAGAACCTTAAAGTTTTAATCCATATCTCTTTCCTTATATAGTTTAACAGTAGGGTTTGGAGAGTGTATCTCACCCTAGACAATGTGGAGAGTAGGACCTGAAAATCAGCAAGCAAAATCATTTCTTTTTGGGCAAAAATATTGTTTAGAAATACTTTTCCTTAAAATCCTGAAGCACCCAGTCGACTGCCTGACGGCACCCAGTCGACTGCCTCCATGCTTAGATTTAAAATATTTTTCCCAACTGCCAGGGTCAGTCGACTGCCTCAAGAAGGCCAGTCGACTAACTCATGAGGCAGTCGACTGCCTCAAGAAGGCCAGTCGACTGACTCATGAGTCAGTTGACTGCCTTGGATAGGCCAGTCGACTGCCTCAGGCGATCAAAAATGTTCGATACCCTCTGGTTCAGTCAGTCGGCTGGGTCCTTAACTGCCAGTCGACTGGGCACAGTCAGTGGACTGCCTTGGACAGGCCATTCGACTGCCTGAGGCAGCTAAAATGTTTTATAGCTCACTGGTTCATCCAGTCGGTTGGGTCCTTTACAGCCAGTCGACTGGGTCACAGTCAGTCGGCTGCCATTTCATGGCCAGTCGACTGGGTGACTCCAAGAATTGTTTTCAAGGTCCATTTTTGATCCGTTTGAGTTCGTTTGATTTATTTCTTGAGCTTATAAGACCAATCAACACATAAGATACCTTGTTACAATATTGTCACCCAGACCTATCTACCCCGGGTCTTGAGTCCAGCTTTTGTTCTTTCTTTGATCTTTTTGTCCTTCTTCGAGTTTGCGCTTGAGTTTCCTTATCGCTTGATGCTTTAGCAATCTTCCCGAATCATTTACCTGTACTTGCTGAAACACTTAGCTCAAAGTCATATTAGTACCAAACACGGTTTTGAATGTTTTGTAAATATCAAAATATGATTTATTGGTTGAAATAGAATTTTAAAGCCAACAAATCCAATGATGACTTGACCAACTCAATGCCTAAAGCATGGAGGATTGTTCACAATCATCCTCTTGATCAAGTCATAGGTAATCCTTCAAAAGGGGTCAGTACTAGATCTCAACTTAAAGATTTATGCAACCACGTGGCCTTTGATGATTCTTGGATCGTAGCAATGCAAGAGGAACTAAATCAATTTGAACGCAATCAAGTTTGGCGTTTAGTTCCTAGACCCGAAAATCAAACTATAATTGGCACAAAATGGGTTTTTCGAAACAAAAAGGATGAGAATGGAGTAATTATTCGAAATAAAACAAGATTGGTAGCTCAAGGATATAATCAAGAGGAGGGCATCGACTACGATGAGACCTTTGCACCGGTTGCTAGATTAGAAGCAATTAGAATGCTTCTTGCATTTACATCATATAAAAATTTCACTCTTTATCAAATGGATGTCAAAAGTGTTTTCTTAAATGGTGTCATAGAAGAAGAAGTCTTTGTGAAGCAACCACCCGGTTTTGAAAATAATCTTTTTCCAAATCATGTTTTCAAATTAGCTAAAGCTCTATATTGTTTAAAGCAAGCTCCTCGAGCTTGGTATGAGAGACTTAGCGGATTTTTTACTAAAAATGGTTTTACAAGAGGAAAAGTTGACAACACACTTTTTACAAACACCATCAAGAATATATTGTTGATTGTCCAAATATATGTTGACGACATCATATTCTGCCCAACAAATAATTTCTTATGTAGAGAATTTGCTACAAGCATGCAAAATGAATTTGAAATGAGCATGATGGGTGAGTTGAATTTCTTCTTAGGGTTGCAAATCAAGCAAAGCTCGGATGGCTTATTCATTAGCCAATCGAAGTACACTAAAGATTTGCTAAAGCGATTTGGTATGGAGGCTACCAAACATGCCATAACTCCTATGAGTTCCTCTATTAAGATTGATAAAGATGAAAATGGTAAATGTGTTGATATTACTAACTATAGAGGCATGATCGGTAGTTTGCTTTATTTAACCACTAGTAGACCGGATATAATGTTTAGTGTATGCTTATGTGCCCGGTTTCAATCATGTCCTAAGGAATCTCATTTGCTTGCGGTCAAACCCATTTTTCGCTACCTAAGTGGTACAATAAACTTAGGGCTTTGGTATCCACGAGGAACTTCAATTTATCTTATTAGTTATTCGGATGCCGATTTTGCGGGATGTAGAATTGATCGAAAAAGCACAAGCGACACTTGTCATTTTCTAGGACACTCACTTGTATCTTAGTCAAGTAAAAACCAAAATTCCGTTGCATTTTTTACGGCCGAAGCCGAATATGTGGCAGTCGGTAGTAGTTGCGCTCAAACTCTTTATATTAAGCAACAACTACTTGATTTCGGTCTTACTTTCTCTCACGTGCCTATTAAATGCGATAATACGAGTGCGATTTGTATTTCAAAGAATCCTATTCATCACTCACGCACCAAGAATATAGAGATTA
This sequence comes from Cornus suecica, assembly GCA_963922005.1. Lineage (NCBI taxonomy): Eukaryota > Viridiplantae > Streptophyta > Magnoliopsida > Cornales > Cornaceae > Cornus > Cornus suecica. The sequence continues at coordinate 63,662,965 of OY998238.1, read as the reverse complement.
GGCATCATTTTTTACGAGATTATGTTGCTAAGGGTGACGTTGAATTGATTTTTATCGACACTAAAAATCAATTGGCGGATATATTTACAAAACCACTTGCGCACGAATCTTTTTCTAAAATTAATCGAGAAATCGGTATGGCCATGTTTTATCTTAAACTCTGTCATAATCTTTATTTTCCATATTTTCTTGCTATTTTTTGTGTATTTATTTCATGATTGTTTTTAATTTTACATTCTAGTCGACTCATTCTATGTAGTTCAAACCTTTCTAGTAGACTACTTCCATCAGTAGCTTCACTATTGCATGCTCTTCAACATTCTAGTCCACTACTTTACTCCTTTAGTCGACTCAAATGTCCTTCAAGTCGACTCAATCCCCAATCTAACCGACTCAACCCTTGCCTAGTCGACTCAAACCCTCTATCTAACCAACTCAACCCTAGCCCTAGTCGACTCAAGCCCTATAAAACCTAACCCTCATCTCATCTTCTCCATCTGCCTCCTTCATCCTTCACCCACCTTCAAACCCTCTCCTCTCAATCCCTCTCCTACTACCATTTATACCTTCAAATCCTCACCTATCTCTCATTAATTTTACATTTCTATCATCCTTCACCCATTTCCTTTATCTAATCTCTTCATGTTCATTATCTTTCTCACATTCATATATACACCCACATATATATATACACCATCATATATCTATATATATCTATACATTTGTGCATCATCTTCTACAATACCACCAAAGACTCGAGGTCTATTTCGGAAACGTTCCCGCACTGATGGAGGCCAAAGCTCCACCCATTCACACTTTCCTACTGTTGTACAGGAAGAAGTTTCAACTGAACCTCTGCTTCTTGAAGTGCTTCTTCTTGAAGATGATGATCGAAATCAATTCATCACGGTTTTTGACCATCGTGCTCCTTCACCTTGCCGAATTGTCACACAAGATTTATGCACTGAAATTAGGGCTCGCACTTTCGAGTTGTTCCGAGCAATTGGTTGGGATTTTTTCGTTTCTCTTGAAATTCCGGTACTTCCACGAATTGTCAAAGCCTTCTACGCTTCTCTTGAAAATCATAAAGAGAAATTACTCTCTCATCTTCATTTTAATTTATGGGGTGAAGACGAGACCGCTGATGACAGCGAAATCAAGCGCATTTTCTCGCTTCCGAATGATGGTATCCGCCACTTCTCCAAAGATTGGTATAAGGCTGATGGTTTCGATTGTATTGAGGCTGTTCGGGCCATATGCGTCGACAAGGAAATTTCGTAGAACGCCGGTATTACCTCTTCTATGCTACTACCCAAGGCTAGATTAATTCATAATGTTATTACTTACTCTATTCTGCCTAAAACTGGTAGTCATAGCAGTGTTTTTCGTATGCAGGCTTTTTTGGTTTATTGCGTTTTGACAGGAACCCGCGTTGATTTAGCTTATATTTTCCGTTCCGTCATCCTCACATGTCAGCGCAAACCATCCGGCCCGCTTTTCTTTCCTGCACATATTACATATCTACTGCAGCGGAAAGGTTTTAAATTTCCGAATGGAGTGTTCGAGCATCACCCTATTTTTCCTGACGCCACTCATGTCAAGCATATGCATATTTCTTCTGATGCGGAAGGAAATTTCATTTCTGAAAGTGCACCTGCTCCTCGTTCGCGTACAACTCCTAGCGGTTCTGCATCGCGCCAGGAAGCCTCTTCCTCGGTTCCTCTATTGGACGGTGCTTTGGCTTCTCAGACTGCTCTTCTTAACCAACTTCTTGGGGTTGTTCAAAGCAATACGGAGCTCCTTAGGCAGCAGGAACAAGTGCTTCAGCACCTTGATACGACCGTGAACCAGAATACGGAAGCCATTCGATTGATCAATGAGCTCCTTGTTATTCATGATACTGAAATGTCTACCCGTATTACAAATCTGGCCGGGTCACTTGATAACCTTACTCTTGGACTCACGAACCCTCACTCACGCACTCCTCAACGCTGACAAAAAGGGGGAGAAATTATGCTATTGTACTGTCATGTATTTCATTATCCGACATTAGCAATTTATGTTTTTGTGTGGCTTGTTATGGTTATTTGCAAACTTGTTTGTTTTCTTTTCCATGTTTTTCATTAGTATAAATAGCTTGTACTAAACTGAAACATCTATGATAGGCTGTTTCTTTTTGCTATCTCAAATGTGCGCCTATTTTTATATATTGTATCAAAATGCCTATTAAATTGCAAATTTCATTTACTAAGGGGGAGCATTTGATCAAAATATTATGCACATGTTGAGGGGGAGCATCACTTGATGTTTTTCCAAATGTCAAGCAAACACAAAATGTTTTGTCATCATCAATGGGGAGATTGTTGGCTTTGAAATTTACTCTCGGCAAATAATTCCAAAATTGATGATAACAAACCATTGAAAAGTGTTTGATACTAATGAATTATCGAGTTTATATTTTTAGCAAAAGACAGGTGAACGACTCAGAAATCAAACTCGGAAACAAAACGACTCGAAAAGCAAGCTCGGAAAGAAAGCTTGATTTAAAGCGAAAAGTTGTTAAAGAAATTGAAGCGCAAATGAAAAATCAATTAATTCAACTGCAAAGGCGAAATTCGAAGACCCAAGACTCGGGGTAGATAGGTCGGGGAGCGATCATTGTAACAAGGTAATTTTATGTGTCAATTTTATCATATAAGCTCAAGTATAAAATGAACCGAACTCAAATGGAATGAAAAACACTTTACCGAACTTAAATGGAAAGAAAAATATTTTTATTAAATGTTTTCCAAGTTATAGTCGACTAGAATCACCCTGTGTATTTTCTATTAGTCGACTAAATCAATCAGTAGCTCTTGGTTTTTCATCCACATCAAAAGGAGTCGACTGAAAGAACCTTTAGTCGACTAGACTACAAGAAGTAGTCGACTAGAACTCATTCTAGTCGACTAGATGAATCATTGTAGTCGACTAGAACTCATTCTAGTCGACTAGATGAAGCAATGTAGTCGACTAAAATAAAAAGTAGTCGACTAGTTGATCCTCAAAACCTGCAGATTCTTCAGAAAACATTTCCCATGTTTTGTGGATTGTGTTTAATGGTGTTCAAATGGCTCTTGTCTTTCAAATACTATAATCATTCTTCAAAACCCTAATGCAATGCTATATATAGAATGAGATGTGTATACTGAACATTCAAGAGACTGAAATAAAAAGAGAAAGAAGCTATCAAAAATTCTGCAGAAATTTTCTCTACAAAAGCCATTGAAACCAAGCTTTGAAAATCTAATTTTCTCCAAGTTTCTTTGAAAATCAAAACCTCTAGTATCTCTTCTTATTCTCCAAATATCATTCATTGATCATATCCTTTGAGAATACATTTCTATAGCTATTGTAAAATCACCAAAAACACTTGAGCTTATATTGATTTATCTTCCATAAAAACCTTTGGGTTTTCAGCGTTTTTGTTCTTGAGTGATTTTATTGATTACATACGAATTTGTAATCTCGGGCAAGTGAAGTCCACTGATTGTTCTAGAGAGGGTTGTTCTCTTGATTGAGAGACAAGCTCGAGAGGCTTGTGTTGTAAAGGTTTGTCATTCCACCTGTGAACGAAGGGCCATAGTGAAAGGATCGGGAAAAGTCTCAAGAAGGGGTTCTTGAGCCGTGGAGTAGGAGTTACTGAACCTCGAAAAAAATCACGATGTCAATCTCTCTATCTCTTTCTCTTTACTTGATTTATTTGCATGCTATAATTTTTTAAATATATTGTATGCTATCTTGTCTTGAAATTAATAGTTAGAGAAGTTTAAATTGAATCATCCACTTGATTTTTGAGAAATTGATTTTTGTTTAGAGTGTGTTCCAATTTTGAAAAGAATTAGAATTATTTTTGACCACCCTATTCACCCCCCCTCTAGGGTTAATTAGTGACTAACACACACATCTCCATCTTATAAGACTTTAGGTTCCCTACCAATTCTTCAAATTTAATTTCTTTAAAACTCATGATTTCAGATATGACAGTAACCTTAGACCGAAAACATTCCGATAAAGACCTAAGAATTTTCTTCACTATGGTAGTCTCCAGAATGGGTTCTCCTAGATTGTGACAGCTTGTTACTATATCAGTCAAATTAGCCTCAAAGTCACTAAAAACTTCATCATCCTCCATCCTAAGCTGTTCAAATTTTGAATTTTGAATTTGGAGTTTAGATTGCTTAACTTTTGAAGTTCCCTGTTGAGTTACTTGGAGAATGTCCCAAGCTTTTTTTGTAATTTCACATGTGACTATTCTTTTAAACTCTCTTGCCGACATAGCATTATACAATGCATTCAAGGCTTTTGAATTCCAACTAGCACTATTAGTTACAGCAGTAGTCCACTCACTTGATGATTTTACCTTAGATTCATTATTAATAACATTTTTCACAATGGGTGGTGTGTACCCTACGTCAATAGCAAGCCCAACTCTCTCATCAAAGTATTTTAAAAAAGCTCTCATTCTCGCCTTCCAATACATGTAATTAGAGCCATCAAACCATGGGGACCTAGATACGGAACCTCCTTCACAAGGTACATCCATCGTCTAAGTTCAAGATCTAAACCTAGGTAGTTAACCTAAATTGGGGCAACTATGCTTTGATACCAATTGAAATTACCTAGACGATCAATGAAAATAGCATAGAGGCGGGGGGGGGGGGGGGGGGGGGGGGGGGGGGAGGGGTGAATAGGTTTTTTTATGAATTTATTAACAAATTAAAATTAATTGCGAAAAAGTCAATTTTAATCCAAATCTCAATCAAGATAAATCATGCAAAGATTAATCTAAGTGCAGAAAATAAAACAATAGAGACACGATATTTTTACGTTGAAAACCTTGGAAAGACTCCAAATAAAAATCACGGATATGCTTAGGTATCGATGCACTATGAATTAAGAGATATACAGACTCTATAAAGTTTTAGACTTACAAATCCCTCCAGATATGCCTTTCTCTACTCGACGTCTGACAAACTTGAATCACTCACACTCCATAAAGCTGTCGCTTTATTTCGTACTTTGATGGCTCCGCTTCTCAACGGATCAAATAACCACAAAGCTTCTCGCTTTGATGTCCGCACTCAGATGACTCTGTTCCTTAACGGATTAATGCAACCATGTTGCAACAGACGGTGTGATGATTTTTCATCAATCACTCATCCAATATCGTGCATAAAGATCTTTGGTGTAGAAACACGATTGGATAATCTTAATCTTAAGAGAGAACACGAATATCTCTTATCACTCAATATTTTCTCTCTGTGTGGATATCTCTATAGAACAATATGAATGACAGAATACTACAGAGATCTCCCTCAAAAACCCTAGCCTCCTCTCTTGTAGACCTTGGTGTTTGTGGAGAATCATGAAGCAAACCCTAAGTTCTCCCTTTTTAGTAATTTCACATCCACCTCAGCAAAACACTAATCTCTAATGTATATTATGTAAATTGCACTTATACCAATGTATAAGAGTCGTCCATGTATAATCAGATCAAAACGGGGGTATAACAGGCAAAGTATCAGATCAAGTGTAGCTTACCTACACTTCAAGCGTAAAACTTCACTTCCTAGCCACTTTTTGTTTCTGAAAGCGTAGGCATTTTTGCTAAAACCACTTTTCTTCGTAACAATGCCAAAATGACCTTCTTGACTTCCTGAGACTTTTTGGTTGAATTGACGGCTTTGGAAAATGCCGTTTTCGCCTTCCGGGATAATTGCATGGCTAGTATTGCATGTTTGGCTAATGCTAAGCAAATTAGCCTTGAGTCCTTTAACTTAATAAACATTTTCTAATATAGGTAGACCAGAAGCAAAAATGGTGCCTTTTGCTAAAACTTTAGACTTTTTCCCATTACCAAAAATAACCAAACAATGACTTATTTCCAGTAATATGCGTAGAGCATCCACTATCTAAACACCAAGAACCCATGTCTGTCTAATTTTCGGTGTTCTACATGCCATATTAGACAAATTCATTACCTCTTCAATCAATAGCCGAATTTGATGATAAACATTAGGCCCTTTTTGAGTTTTATGTTTCCTCTTTGATTTCAAAGTATTTCCTCTTAACTTTGGACAGAAGGGTCGAATGTGACCTTTCACTGCACATTGATGACATATAGGAACAAACCTTTGAAAACCATTATTAGAACTCTTACAATACTTAGAGGAAAAGGGAGGCTTACTCTCAAAAGGTTTTCTTACATAAGGTTAAACATTAGGAATCCTATCAGAGTTACCTTGAGAAGAAATACATGCTACTTGGGATGCCTTAACAAAAGTAGCTTTGGGAATGACGTTGAATTACTCATTGTTCCTACGAATCCCAATCCTTTAGTATTCCCCACAGATTTACCTACACTCAACATGTGATCAAGCTTAAGAGTTCCACTAGACCATTTATGGATAGTTAAGTTAGAATCTTTCAAATCTTTTTCCAAATCCCCAATCCTCGTAGATTTCTCATTCACTTACGATCTTAGAACAATTAGTTCCTTATTGAGATCATCTACACTCTTTAAGGCCTATTTGCTTTATTTTTCATACATAATCAATTCTTCAGACCATTGAGATCTTTGGGTCTGAAGTTGATTTAGGGATAGGGTAGTATCGGTTAATTCATCTCTAAAGGACTACCTTTCCTTTTAAACATGATTAAATTTAACCATAAATTTTGAGAAAACTTTGCTAAGATGTGTGGACTTGTCATATAAGTTATTGTAAGCAGCTTATAGTGAGTCCCCACAATCTTCATCACAGTTAGATTCTTCATCCCCTAACATTACCCATCTTGTAGCAACATCTTCTACCTCCTTACTTTGTGCTACGAACATAGTGTAATTCTTAGTCCCATCTTCCAATTCAGACTCAACAGAATCACTAGCTTTTTCATCATTTGATCCATAATCCCAAGTGACAGTTAAACCTTTAGTGTTTTGTATCTTATTAGCGCACTCCAGAGCTATGTGACCAAACTCTCTACACTCAAAACATTGAGGTTTCTTATTTTAGGGTCAAACTTGTCATTTTGAGTTTCGGCTTTATTTTTAATTTTAAAATCATATGATTTATCTCCAAATTTTTTTCCTTTAATCAATTCTTGACTATAAGAAGATTTTAAAAATTTGTGAAACTGTTTCATGAGTGCATTAACCTGTCTTGGACTAATCTCACCCTCCTTATCAAACTCAATAGGATCCTACTTAGTGGTTTTAAAAGCTACGCACATCAACCCTTACTATTGTTCCCTATGGGGGCATTAAAGAGGTTTAACGTCGGTTCGCCGGACCCCAGGTGGAAAAGCGTGGGTGCGATAGTTCCATAAATGTTTTTTGAGGTTTTGACTTGCTAGAAACGCATTGGTGAAATTTGATTGGGGATCATACGGTCGGATCAAAATGGTGTCCTATAGGCCATATACCCTATATGTAGAATCAGGATCTCTCGGACTAGATAATAGATGATCAATTCCATGGGATATGTGACATAGGAAAATACTATGTCATAGGCAAAAACGGTGTGGGAATCCGATATCCTTAGAGGAAATGATCAACGTTTAAAAATAGCTACTAAACGGGGTCACCGTTGATCAGGAAGTGTATGAATGCATCAGGATCATTCACGAGGGTTAAAAAGTAAAAGAAATGATTTGGAAAAGATGAATGGTTGATCTAACGGTTAGATTGTGAAATATTGTAAACTCAAATTAAGTGATTTTCTGGTCAATTGTGGTCAAAGAGGCACTGAGAACCTCTCCGAGTGTGATTCTGGTGATCAGAATGGGGAGGCCCAAATGGGGTGTTTACACAAGCATAAGGGGAAAATAGATTTGCAGAGGCAAGCTTCAAACTTATATTAATTATTCTCTGAATAGTACATAGAACTCTCATAACTTTTACTTAACCACAACTTAATGCTTAATGCAACTCCCTCAGTTAGTACTTATAACCAACACTTGACCAAAACATGTGTACAATTAGGCTTATTATAATCTCTTCTTCGTATTGAATATACTAAAATTTGTTTGGTGGCTCTTAAGGACCGGTCCATCTTGATTTCCTTCTAGTAACTCAATTCCTTATAAGATGTTAAACAACTCAATTCAAACAAGACTTTGACATATGTGTAGAGGGGTTAAAAATAATTGTTAAAAATAGCCTCTTATGACAGCATTAGGTTTTACCCTATGCAAGCGCACATATCAATTATAGAATAACAATGGCTTGAGTAAGGGATATCGATCCCACAGAGACTAAGATTGTTCACTTTAATAATTCAAAAACAATGAGTCATATCTTTGAAAAGCTATTTATTTTGGTGGTCAAAGACCAGATTATCTAAATTACTAAATTATTCTAAAAAACAAAGTAAATTTGTCTGTGATTTAAGAGATAGAGAAAACTAGGGTTTTTATTGCTCCACCACTAACCGCATAATATAGTTTTATCAATGTAACAATTGCAAGAGGGCGATCCATAAATTGTGAATCAGGTCATACCGCAGATAGCTAAATACAATCCCAAAAAGGATTACCATCAACCGGATTACGACAACCCATCTCATGACTGAACTGATTAGTGCATGCTAATTAAATTACTCTAATCTACTCCTAATGCATAAAAATAAACTAAAACATGTCTATCCCAATTTGCCAAGGCATAGCCTGTTTCAACCTAGGGTTTCAAGTTTTATTACCACTATTGTGTAGAAAATTATAAATTAAACATCTGAGTTCAAGCCCATTGTGAATAATCATAATTGTGTAAAATAATATATTCATTTCATCTAAGATAAGAATTTAGAACAAATATCTAATTTTGTATCAAGAATAAAAACGATCTCTTAGCTACTACAATCATCATAGTATGGTCACATTTTCCCCTCATTAGAATTGAAAACAAGATAAAATCTACATTACTTGGCAAGGGTTTTGCTAGAAAACCCTAGATACCGAGTTAGTTGTCCGTGGAAGAGGAAAACTGCATCTTTGGTGTAGAATCGATCTCCATGTCCTTCTTCTTCGGATCTCGAGGTCTGAATATGGCTATCTTTCTCAACAACAACAATTCTTAATATAAACGTGAGAGAACATAATGATCGAACACCCTCCTCTAATATTTAACTCTATATTTATAAATAAGCCGAGGGAAACCCTAATGGTGCCCTTTTTGGTAATTTCACACTAAAGCTAATAAAAACCCTAACTTCTCATATATATATGTGTATATATGTATATAGAGGTATGAAGTCACAACCACCAATGAGGGTAACACAGGAAAAATTCCCAGAAAATTACAGATTTCCAATCATTGCACGTTTTAAGCGTAGCTTGGAGCGTAACTTCAAGCGTAAATATGTAGTTTCCAGACACTTTTGGATTATGAAAGCGTAGGCTTAGGCGTAGGGATTTTCATGAAAATCACTTTTCTCTGTAAATGCACCAAAATGACCGCTTGAACCCACAATACTTTTTACTTAATGTAACAGCTTCCGGAAATGCCATTTTTGTCCTCTGAGAGCCATTTTTGTCTCGGAAACACCTCTTTGAATCTCCTTTTGGATAGAAACGAACATGAACTTGGTTAATTCACCAAAGTTAGCTATATTTCTTCATTAAGCTCCAAAAACATGCTTAAATACATAAACGGCATAAAAATGCCAAATAATGGAATGAAAAGACATAACAAATGCAAGATAGGGGCTTAAAATAGACAAAATTGAGCACCTATCACATCCCTAAACTTACATATTGCTAGTCCCTTAGCAATGAACTTAGGAAAACTTCTTTGTGATGATATTTATCCTATATAACCTACACTAATCTACACTATTCCTTTGCTTTCGTGAGGGTCGACGATTACACTTAGCACATGAAACAAGCCTTTTAAACCCCTAGTGGACGAGTGAAGTCTCGTGAGGGTTAGCTATATTACCCACATTTTCTCCATTCTTCATAATCACGCAGTCATGCATTCATACACACATCAACTAAATCATAATGCAATGCATAAGACAATATAGATGTAAATATTGTCACTCACTACCGAACAACAACTATCTCGAGCTATGTGTCATGAATTGTTCCCACTTAAGTGAATGGCTTCGTTACTCTTTAGTCCCAATCTAGAACCCCCCCCCCCCCCCCCCCCCCCCCGTGTTATGTGAACATTGTACCATAGTACTTCAATTCCTCTTCTCTTACTTTATTGATCAAATTTTGCCATTTTTCATAAGAACTCATCTTTCCATCTCTCCACTTACCATCCCTTTTTGTCTTTCTAAATTCTAAACTTTCCAGCGAGGATTTTTAATCCCGACCAACTAGGCCCGAGGTTTTTTTATGAGATTTATGCTCATTATTATACTCCCCTTTTTACATGAAAAATAATATTGGTGATACCAAGGCCCAGTTACTCAGATCAAAGAACTACTTTTTCCATTTTATTTTTCACAATATATTTTCAATTTTCTCCATTTCAACCATAACATCTCCCCTTCTCCCCTTTTATTGTGGCAAAATTAGTATTTCAGCTACATAGTTAAAGATTCACTGTTTTTCCCATAATGAATGTGTGTTTGTGTTTTTAGGTCAGGGTCGTCCTTCTTAGTTTCAATTTCACTAATTCACTCATCCATGTAAAACCACATCACTTTCGCTCAGCACGATATAATCATTACTTCTCATGAACGGGAATATCACAATATATACTTCTCATGCATCGTAAATACAAACTCATTTAACTCGTCATGCAAAACAATCATGCCTGAAAACAAAGAATTTCATTCCAAAAATTTTCAATGTTTTTCAAAAAATTTCATTCCTACACAATACCCTCACCCCCAAACTTAAAACAAACCATGTCCCCATGCTTCATCATATAAATGAGAGAATAAAGTTACCCTTGAAGCGAGATTCCGGACTTTCACAGTAAATCACTTAAGCTTCTCCCCCAAACTTTATTTGGATCACCTGTAAATATGCAAAATACACATACCCAATATCATAGCAAGAGAAAATAAATTGCATAACAAATATCCAAAAATCATCAACATATTGCCCAAGGAAGGGAAAAAATAATAATAATAAATAAAAAATTATTAAAATAAATGAAAAAGATTTGGCCTTAATGACCTACAATCCCAATGAATTTAAATTGGAAAGACATGGGCTTAAGGGTCTACCATCTGTAAAAAGAAAATAAAACAAAATCATAATCCTGAACCTAAACCCTAGTACTACTCTAGATTCATCCTCTCCCTCACTTATATCTCTTCAGCTTTCTTCAAATATATTGGGAGATCAGTAGATTTTTTCATCTTAACAAAGTTCTCCTCCGGATATTGCTTCTGGAATATCCAACATGCCGCATCCATCTCGTCTAGCCTATCACCTAATTGCTGTGCAATGAACTTCGATATCAGAAACGGGTATGGAAGATAATACTCAAAAACATCTCCACCCGATATCCTTCTACGCATAATAGCTCGAACAATCGACATTTCAACCATTATCACCGTTAAGATACACAACTAATACTCATGAGTCAGGGCATACAGCGTTTTGAGAATCGCCTGTTCCCTCTCACTGGTCCTATTATTTCATCGAATTTATGCTCGTGTATATATAGCCAATGGTGTAGAGAAGTCCTTTTCAATCTTTTCACACAAAACCTTACGTAAACTGTAAAACTTGATATATATATGTGTGTGTGTGTGTATACATGTATACAGAGTTCTGGAGTCGCAGGCATGTCTTGGTGTCGAATCGGGGGTAAAAAAGGCAAAAACCATCGAAAATCACAAAATCTTGCCGCAAATACGCTTCAAGAATAGCTGGCCTACGCTTCAAGTGTAGGTCTAAGCATACCTCTAATCATAGGTCCAAGCATACCTCCAACCATAAAAATGTGTTTTCCAACCACTTCTTGAAACTGAAAGCGTAGGCACAAGCATAGGTATTTTATGAAAACCCACTTTTCTCCGGGCATGCACCAAAATGACCGCCTTGAACCCACGATACTTTTTGCTGAAGATGACTACTTCTAGAAATGTCATTTTTGCCCTTCGGGAGCCATTTTTGTCTCCGGCTACCTCTTTGACTCACCTCTTTGAATATAAAGAACATACTCTTCAATTAATTCACCAAAGTTAGCTTCATTTCTTCCTTAAGCTCCTGAAACACGCTTAAACACACAAACAACATAAAATTACCATATAATGGAATGAAAAGACATAATACAATAAGATATGGGCTTAAAATGGATACTTTTGAGCACCTATCACACCCTCAAACTTATATATTTCTAGTCCCTTAGAAATGAACTCAGGGAAACTTTCTTGTGATGATTTTTAATCTATCTACTCTAACTAATATAACCTAATCCCTTGATTTCGTGAGGGTCAACCATTACACTTAGCATGTGTAACTAGCATTTTAAACCCCTAGGTTACCCCTAGTGGACGAGTGAAGTCGCATGAAGGTTTCCAGTGATGGTACCTATAAACATCTCAGATCTCTATAATCATGCAGTCATGAGTTCATACACAAGTTCAATTAAATCATGATATAATACAAAAGACAACACGGATGCAAATACTCGAACTCATTACTGAATAATAATTATATCGATCTTCATGTCATGAATGGTTCTCACTTAAGTGAATGATTTGGCTACTTTCTACTCTCAATCCAGACAACCTTTTGTGTGTTTTATGAATATTCTACCATGGTATTTAAATCTCTCTTTTCCTACTTCATTGATCAATTTTTGCCATTTTTCATAAAAACTCATCTTTCCATCTTTCCACTTTTATCCCTTTTTGTCTTTCTTAGTCTACGGACTTTTCAGCGAGGATTTTTAGTCCCGGCCAACTAGGCTCTAGCTTCTTCCATGGGATTTATGCACATTAATTTTCTCCCCTTTTTATGCGAACAATGATATTAGTGATACCAATGCCCGGTTACTCAGATCGAATAACTACTTTATGCATTTTATTTTCTCAAAAACAAATTTCAACTCTTTTCATTTCAACCATAAAAACTCCCCTTCTATTGTGGCAAAATTATTTTTTCAATTACGTAGTTTCCTATAGTGAATGTGTGTTTGTGCTTATAGGTCAAGTTCATCTTTTTTAATTTCAATTTCACTCATTCATTCACCCATGTAAAACCACATCACTTCACTAACTTGATCTAACCATTACTCTCATGAATGGGAATATCACAACACATACTACTCATACATCATAAACATGAACTCAATAAAATTTAATGCAAAACATTCATGCGTGAAAACATATAACCGGTCTAAAATTTTAAAATTTCATATTTTTCAAAAAAATTCATTCCTTGTAATCTTATACCCTTACGCCCAAACATAAATGATACCATGTCCCCATGGTAAAAAATAAAGTGTGACAACATATACAGTTGCCCTTGAAGCTCAATTCGGGATTCAACATTGAAGTACTTGATCTCCTCCCCCAAACTTAATTTAGATCACTTGTAGATACACACACCAAACCACAAATACCCACAATCATAGCAAGGGAAAAAGAAATTTAAAAAATATTCAGAAATTCAAACAAAATTTTCAAAAAATTAAAAATTCTTTTTTTTTTTATTATCGATTTTTTATGATTTTGCCTTAAGGGCTAACAATCCTATAAAGAGAAAAGAAAAAAAAAACACAAAGACATAGCCTTAAGGTTCTATCGTCTCTAAGAATTGAAATTACATAAATTAAATGATATCCTATTCTACAAACCTAAGCTAGAAAATAACCTAGGACCAATATTTAACGTCGTTGGCATGATAGGAGCACTCAAAAGGGATCCAACACCCTTCATATGTGCAAAGTTCCCCTAATCATAGAAAGCAAATATAGGAGGTGACTCTCTCAGTGCTTTCACATGTGGACAATTAGTATTATCCATCACATCAAATATAGAACAATAATCATCATGTAAAGTACCTCCTCTGTCAGGTTCTAACTTCACCCCATATACAGGCAATGTGTCCAACAGATCCTCCTTCAACATCTTATATAAGGTTCCCTCCACCAATTCATCAATCTCCATTAAATTGACAGATGCCATAAATTCTTGTCCTGGATCAATCTCCTCATAAATCTTTAGCCACTAACCATGCCTCTTTAACCTCTCATTTCCAAAACCTACCTCTCCGCGAGGGTAAACCAATTTAACTCTAAATAGTTTGTCCATTCTTAAGCAGATCTTACTTGGAAACAATTTCAGTTTCGAATTACACCGTCGTCGCTTTCGGCTGAACTCAAGGAACTTAAGATGAACATGCTTAGGATGATGTATTCTTGTCCGAGCTATGTAAATTCGAACATCCTCATACGCACAAATCCATATCCCTTCACACTCATCTCTCAATCGTGGATCTTCCCAGGTATAAAGCTTGTGTACCATGTTTATACTCAATACTCATTCATCAGGAAAGGGATCCTTAAGAGGGGTGTTATCCTTGATAGGCTCAATGGAAATTCGTGGCAAATGATCAGCTTTTCCATTCTTCACACCCTTATTCTCTTTCAATACGTCATCCTCCCTATGCAACACCATCTTAGGAAGCGTACTTTCAGACACCAACTTCCGTGGAGAAATAAGTTGAACTCCAAGCGACTCTCTTGATGCTCTCTCTAACAGCGAGTACAACACAGCTCCCACCGCAACAATAAATTTAAAACTAGATTTCTTTTGGTCCTCCAAAATTTCAAAATTCACCTTCGATTTTTTCATCACTAAGATCTTCTCTCGACCTTCAGTGCTGTCATATAACCCAATCTTATAAAGTGAGTTGTCGAGCACCAATGCCGCTGGTGACATAAATGGAGATTCAGGCAAATCTTTTGGCTCCTCCCATGTGTTAAGCTTTGCATTTGAACTTTCAATCATAACATCCAATTCATTCCTTGCTCGATTCTTCTAACGTACCACTTCCTCAACAATCTTATAAATATTAAAACACTCGGCTGGTTCCAGTAATTGATGGTTGATATCACATAAATTTATCCTCATATCTAGATTCCTAAAAGATATATTCATAACCCCTATTCTACAATCAACACATGCATTTGCCGTAGCCAAAAAGGCCTTCCTAAAATAACTGGGATATGGCTCCTTGATCTGTGGTCAGGTTCCATGTTTAACACCACAAAATCCATAGGATAATAAAACTTACCCACTTCAATAATGACTTCCTCCAGAATTCCTCTCGGTTGTTTAGTTGATCTGTCTGTCAATTGAAGCACCATCGATGTAAGATTGAGCTCTCCCAACCCTAACTGTTGATAGACTGAGTAAGGTAATAAATTAACACTTGCACCGAGGTCAAAAAGAGCTCTACCAATCTTTTGGTCACCAATGACACAAGAAATAATGGGAGCACCGGGATCTTTCCTCTTAGGTAGAGTATTATTTAGTAAGGTCGAACTTACTTGTTAAGTAAACAAAATCTTCTTCGATACCTTAGTTCTGCTTTTACGCTTTTAGGTACAGAGGTCCTTCAAAAACTTAGCATCGGGTGGTATTTAGTCTATAATATCTAAGAGAGGCAGATTAATCTTGACTTGTCGGAATGTCTCCAATATGTCTGACTTTTTATTCTTACCATTTTCTGTCGGCTCTCTAAGACACTGAGGGAATGGTGTTGCCTCCTCATAGTATGCCCTATTTGACTCTCCTAGTATTATCTCATCCTGTTCTTCCTCCTCTTGAGGTTGATCTTTCTGAACATTCTGAGTCTCTTTCTTCTGAGCTTCCTCTTCTGCCTTTCTTTGAACTTTTTGGGCCTTTTGCTTCTTCAGCCTCTCCTCATGCTGCTCCTAAGCCCTATTTTCTATCTCTTTTCCACATCTTAAAATTGTGACCGCTTGGATTGTCTCATGACGAGTCTCAACAAAGGATTCATGCTCCAGTGTTTGTTGCAGCTTTGGGTTAGCCACTTTTGGACTAGGCAATATTCTCTCTATCCTATCCACAACATTCTTTAGTTGTACCATTTAACCTCCCATTTGAGCAAGGACTTGGGAATGATAGTTCACTATTTGGATAGTCATCTAAGATTTATTAGATTGATTTTTTAACTCCCTCAGGGCACTCATCACCTCTTCTTCAAAGCCATGTGGTCTCGATGGTGGATTTTGAATTGAATTTTCACATTGGAGATGGTTTTGAGGATATGGAGGGTAAGCTTGATTTGGATTGAATCCTTGGGTTCGGTTTTCTTGAAGCTGAGTTTGATAATTATATGGTTGGATAGCCTGATTATCATTGAATGGTTGGAGAGCCTGAGAATTAGTGGGTGACTGTCTGGGTTGGTAATTTGACTGAGAGTTTCGAGCCGTGATTGTTGGTGGGGATTGATACGATTGTTGACTCTGTTGAATTATATGATTGTTGTTCCTGAGGGAACATTGATTCCACATTCGAAGATTGAGATGAAAGAGAGGGATAATTTTGGACAATTGATGTGTATGAATTTGTGAAAGGAGTATTGTTCGGGTAGTTCCATGCTACATTAGCATTGGTAGCAACAAATTCACCACCTTGATACTCATTGTGGGAATAATCGACTTCTGCCTCTAACACTTCTCTTCTAGGGAAATGATTTCTCTGGAAAAACTTTTCAAATCTTTCTAATTTATCTCCTATCAACGCCACTGAATCTCTCACATCACCATGATTCACAACATAAGCTTTCTCAAAACTTCTATCTAGTACACCTCTTGATCTCAACTCATATTCATATTTAATTGTATTCTCATTAATACTGTCAAACAAGTCTAAGAGTTCTTTTGCTGGCTTCAAGATAAATTACCCTTGTGTTGCCGCATTTAAAAAATTCTTATGTTTATCTCCAAGTCCCATGTAAAAATTCTTAGCTATATCATGCTCAGCGAACCTATGGTGGGGACACTTATACAAAATTTCACTATATCTCTCCCAAGCATCATGGAACTTCTCACTAGGCAATTCCCTAAAACTTTTGATCGTATCTTGTGCCTCTAAGGTCTTTCCTATAAGATAATGCTTCTCTATGAATTCAGATTTAAGGGTTTTCCAATCAATTTTAATTATCTTCTTTAATTTAACGTACATCTTTTAGCTTTTTCTCTCAATGACCAAGGAAATAGACGCACTCGCAAATCATTCTTAGACAGATTATCATACCTAACATTCGAGGCAACCTCTAAGAAATCATTAATATACTGGTATGGGTCCTCTATCCTAAGCCCAAAATATTTTGAAAGCATATTTATAACGCTTGACTTGATCTCGAAGTGCTTCGCGCCTTCTTTCTCTGGAAAATCAGCATAGGAATCATACACACCAGGCGCATAGCATCCTTTTAGGGATTTCTTCTGACTGACGATAATGCTCTTAAATAGCTCGATGTTTTCGATAAAAAGTTCGTTCGATCTCAGGATCAAAAGGTTTTAATTCAACGTTGAGATCTAAATAGGATTTTCGATCAGTCATATATTAAACAAATCTTTTTTTGATTACTTGACAACTATTCTAAATATTAACATAAAGTAAAGCGAAAATTATGCACAAAATTAAGACAAACTAAAACTAACCAGAGGTCCAATGACTCAACTTCTGCTCCGCCAAATTCCTTTATGCTTTTTAGAGTACTTATCAAACACACAAAAATTCTAACTTTCAGTACACCACAATAACACAATGTAAATAAACTACTAAAGTTAATGAACAATCCTTAGTCCCTGGCAACGACACCAAAAACTTGGTGTGCCGTTAGGAGTGTAAACATATATGGTTAAAAATGACACCTTAACGACGCTAGGTTTTACCCTACGCAAGGGCACGTATCAATTATAATATAGCAATGACTTGAGTAAGGGATATTGATCCCACAGAGACTAAGATTGTTCACTTTAGCAATTCGAAAACACTGAATATATTTTTCGAAAAATAGTTTGTTTGGGCGATCAAAGACCAAATTATATATTGTAACTAAAATTATCTAGAAAGCAAATTAAATTGTTGTGATTCAGATGAAAGAGAAAACTTGGGTTTTCATCGCTCAACCATTAATCGCATAATATAGTTCCTCACTGTATAAATTTTAAGAGGGCGATCCACAACTGTGAATCAGGTCGTACCGCAAATAGCTAAATACAATCCCAAAAAGGAGTACCATCAACCGGATTGCGATAACCCATCTTATGACTGACCTAACTAGTACATGCCATTTATATTACTCTAATCTACTCCAACTGTATGAAAATAAACTAAAGCATGCCTATATTAAATCGCCAAGGCACAACCTATGTCAACCTAGGGTTTCAACTTTCATTACCACCATTGTGTGGAAAATCATAATTAAGCATCCGAGTTCCTGCTCATATTGAATAATCATAGTTGTGTAAAATAATATATTTATTCTATTTAAGACAAGAATTTAGAGCAAACATATAGTTTAATATTACAAATCAGTACGGTCTCTTACTAGTACAATAATCACAGTATGCTCAATAGTTTCCCCTTATTACAATTAAAAACAATGAAAGAACTACATTACTTGGCTTGGGTTTTGCTAGAAAATCCTAGATACCGAGTTAGGTTGGCCATGGTGGAAGGTGACTGCATTGGTGATATAGAGACGATCTCCATAGTCTTCCTCTCCGGATCTCTTGGTTTGAATATGGCTCTCAACAGCAGCAAGTCTGAACATGAGAGAACTCTCTGCATGAACCAGCCAACCCCCAATGAACGAACCCCCAACACTAATTTATGATCGTGTATATACAGCCAATGGTGTAGAGAAGTCCTTTTCAGTTTTTTCACACTAATCCTCATGACTCTTCTCTTTGAATAGAAAGAACACACTCTTCAATTAATTCCCTGATGTTAGCTCCATTTCTTCCTTAAGCTCCTGTAACATGCTTTAACACACAAACAACATAAAAATAGTGAATCAAAAGACAAAACAACAGTAACATAGGGGCTTAAAATGGATACTTTTGAGCACCTATCAGTTGACACATCTATCAAAGTCTTATGTGAATCTCCAACTCCCATGTAAAAATTATTGGCTATATCCTGTTCAGAAAACCTATGGTGGGGACACTTATACAAGATTTCATTATATCTTTCACATGGATCATGAAAATGCGTACCGGGAAATTCCCTAAATCTTTTGATCGCATCTTGTGCTTTTGATGTGTTTCCTATGGGATAATGTTTTTCTATGAATTCATTTTTAAGTGTTTCCCAATTAATTTTAATTGCTTTAGCCAATTGATATACCATCTCTTGGCTCTCTCCTTCAACGACCATTGAAATAGTCACACTCGCAAATCATTTTTGATAAATTATCATACCTAACAGTAGAGGCTACCTCTAAGAAATCATCTATGTGCTGGTATGGGTCCTCAATTCTAAGTCCAGAAAATTTAGGAAACATATTAATAACGCTTGTCTTCCTTTCAAAGTGCTTTGCACCTTTTTATTCTGGAAAATTAGCATAAGAATCATACGCATTGGACGCGTAGTATCCTTTCAGGGACATCTCCGGTTCCCTTTGTTGGTTGGCTATTTAGTCACCCATCGCTTATTCTTCACTAATTTGGCTGGTGCCTTCCTCTAACTGACAATGACATTCTTCAATAGCTCGACGTAAACAATGGAGAGTCTTTTCGATCTCAGGATCGTACTTGACTAACTCGGTAATAGGATTAGAACAGGTTGATCTATCGATCATACGCTACACTAACAACTATATTTTTTTCTTTTTGAGATTTTGTGAAATAAAATTTAACTAAATTAACTACTTTTAAATTAATTTAACTATAAATAGAAAATAAAGTTAGAATTAAATGCAAAAATAAAGGTAACACTAAAACTCACAAAGGTTCCAGATAGAACTTTTGAAGCTTCGCTTTCTCCTTTAATGCTTTTCAGAGTACCTGTCAATCACACAAAAAGTAAATCTTTAGCTACAACTACAATAACGCAATGTAAATAAACTACTAAAGCTATTGAACAATGCTAAGTCCCCGGCAGCGCCCCCAAAACATAACGTCTGTCTAGAGGGTTTAAAATAGCTGTTAAAAATAGCCTCTTAAGACAGCATTAGGTTTTAACTTACGCAAGCGCACATATCAATTGTAAAATAGCAATGGCTTGAGTAAGAGATATCGATCCCATAGAGACTAAGATTGTTCACTTTAATAATTAAAAAATAATGAGTTATATCTTTGAAAAGTTGTTTGTTTTGGTGGTAAAAGACCAGATTATCTAAATTACTAAATTATTCAAAAAAGCAAAGTAAATTGGTTTGTGATTCAAGATAGAGAGAAAACTAGGGTTTTCATCGCAATACCACTAACCGGATAATATAGTTATATCAATGTAATAATTGGGATGTCCGTCGGGGTGTGCTAAAAATATGTCTTAAAAACGGTCCCTTATGAAGGCTTAGGTTCTATCTATCGCAAGTGCATAAATCGTACTGTAGTATAGTTTAGCTTGTGAAAGGATATCGATCCCACAAAGACTAAGTCGTATTCTGAATTCTTGCAAAACAATACACTTAAACTACAATAAAAATATGATTTGTTGATTTTGATTTCTGAACTAATTAACTAATAAAACAAATAAAGATAGATTAAGACAAGAGAGAGAGAAAACTAGGATTTTCATCGCTCCACCACTAACCGCATAATATAGTTCTATCAATTTAACAATTGCAAGACGGCGATCCAAAATTACTTTATGGATAACCCATCTAAATACGACGCCAAAAAGGATTACCATCAACCGGATTGCGAAAACCCATCTCATGACTGACCTAACTAGTACATGCCAATTAAATTACTTTAATCTACTCCAAATGCATGAAAATAAACTAAAGCATATATATATTAAATCGCCAAGGCATGGCCTGTGTCAACCTAAGGTTTCAAGTTTTATTACCACCATTGTGTAGAAAATCATAAGTTAAGCATCCGAGTTCCAGCCGATAGTGAATAACCATGATTATGTAAGATAAATATATTCATTCAATTTAAGACAATAATGATAATAAATATATAAACTTGTATCAAGAATAAAAATGTTCTCTCATCTACTACAATCATCACAGTATGGTCACAGTATCCCCTCGATAAATTTTAAAACAAATAAGAACTACATTACTTGGCTAGGATTTAGCTAGTAAACCCTAGATACCGAATTAGTTGCTCATGGTAGAAGGTGACTACATCATTCATATAGAAACGCCCTCCATTGTCTTCTTATTTGGTTCTATAGGTCTTTAATGACTCCTCCATTTGAATGATATAAATCTAAAATTTGGGTAGAAAGAAGTCCCTAAATTATGTGGAGAGAAGTCCCCAAAATTATGTAGAGAGAAGTCCCCCAAAATCTATTAAGAAAAGTCCTAACAGTCTCCAAAATTATGTAGAGAGAAGTCCCCCAAAATATATGGAGAGAAGTCCCAAAATTATGGGGTGAGAAGTCCCCAAAATTATTTAGAGAGAAATCCCCCAAAATCTGTAAAGAAAAGTCCTAAAATTACGGGGAGAGAAGTCTCCAAAATTATGTAGAGAGACGTCCCCAAAAGTATGTGGAGAGAAGACCCAAAATTATTAGGAGAGAAGTCTCTTATATTTGTAGTAAACCTTGGTATATATAGGCAACGGTGAGGGAAACCCGAACTTGGAGAATAAGATTACCCTTTTTCGTAATTTCACACCCAACCAAGTCAAAACCTAATATCTGATGTATAATATGTGTATATTACATGTATAGTGGTGTTGGGGTTAAACTTAAAGTCATCTGGGTCAAAACAGATCAATTCGAGTATAAATAAGATTTTGGCCCAAATATGAAATTTCCAATTTTTTCTAGAGGACACCTCTCAGTCTTTTGATAATATCTGAACCTACACATTAAATGGTGACATATAATATATCTTTAGAAAGCTGACTTCAAGCTCTTGATGATAGGCTCAAGAATCACCCCAATTGGACATTTTCTGACCGAGATATGACCTCCCGAAGTTGGCTAAAATTTTATGCTGAAAACACTATTCACTACGCTTGGAGCTACGCTTTAAGCGTAATAATGTGTTTTCTGACCACTTTTTGCTTCTGAAAGCATAGGCTTAAGCATAGATTCTTCATGGAAACCTCTTTTCTCCGCAATTGTGCCAAAATGACCATCTTGATTCCATGAGATTTTTTGCTTTAGGTGACGGCTTCGGGAAAATGCCGTTTTTGACCTCCGGGAGCCATTTTTGTCTTGAGAACACCTCTTCGACTCTCTTCTTGGATAGAAACGAACATTAACTTGGTTAATTCACCAAAGTTCGCTCTATTTCTTCATTAGGCTCTTGAAACATGCTTGAACACATAAATGACATGAAAACACCAAATAATGGAGTAAAAGAACATAACTAATGCAATATATTGCTAGTCTCTTAGCATAGGCTTAAAATGGAGACTTTTGAGTGCCCATCACACCACCAAACTTACATATTGCTAGTCCCTTAGCAATGAACTAAGGGAAACTATCTTTGATGATCTTTAATCTAACTTAATCTCTTGTTTTCGTGAGGGTCGACGATTACACTTAGCATGTGTAACAAGCCATTTAAACCCCTAGGTTACCCCTAGTGGACAAGTGAAGTCACGTGAAGGTTTCCAGTGATGGTACCTACAAACATCTCAGTCCTCTGTAATCACGCATTCATGAATTCACACACAAGTCAATTGAATTATGATATAATGCATAAGACAATATGGATGCAAATACTCCCACTCACTACCGAACAAATACTATCTCGTGTTTCGTGTCATGAATGGTCCCCACTAAAGTAAATGACTTCGTTACTCTCTACTCTAAATCAAGACAACCCTTTGTGTTTTTGTGAACATTCTCCTATGGTATTTCAGTATCTCTTCTTCTACTTCACTGATTAAACTTTGCCTTTTTAGAATTAAATTTAACACTCATTCTTTTCACTTTTATCCCTTTTTGTCTTTATAAGCTCTAGACTTTCCAGCGATGATTTTTAGTCCCGACCAAGTGGGCCCAAACTTCTTCCATGGGACTTATGCTCATTAGTTTTCTCCCATTTTTACACGAACAATGATATTGGTGATACCAATGCCCGGTTACTTAGATCGAAGAACTACTTTTTCCATCTTATTTTCTCAAAATAAATTTTCAATTTTATCCATCCATCATAACAATACCCCATCTCCCCTTTTATTGTGGCAAAATTATTTTCAACTACATAGTCATAGATCAACTGTTTTTCCTATACTGAATGTGTGCATGTGATGATAGGTCAAGATCGTCATTTTCGGTTTCAATTTAACTAATTCACTCACCCATTTAAAACCACATCACTTCATTAACTCAATCTAATCATTATTCTTATGAGCGGAAATATCACATCATATACTACTCATGCATAAGAAACACAAACTCAATCATCTTGTAATGCAAAACACTCATGCATGAAAACAAAGAACTTTAAAAAAAAATCTTTTTTTTTTCAAAATCATTCCGTACAACTAACTATACAACCAACAAATCCTTCCCCCCAAACTTAATTTAAACCATCTCCTCACGGTTCACCATCATACTCATGAGAAAGAATATAGTTACCCTTGAAGCGCAGTTCCGGAATTTCCTCTCTTCATGTTCGTTCTCCCCCTCTAAACTTGAATTAAGCTACCTGTAGAAATATTTAACAAAAAACAAATACCCAGTATCATAGCAAGGGAAGAGAAAAATATATATATAATCATCGCTTTCCGGAAATTAATACTCAATTTAGCAAAAGGAATATTTTTTTTTGATGAAATAAACAATGATTTATCCTTAAGGGCCTACAATCCTATGGAATTGAAAAATAATGATTTAGCCTTAAGGGCTTACAATCTATAAGAATTGAAATTTTAGAAATTAAATAACTTACTATTATTCAAACCACGGCTCAAAACTAACTTTCACAACCTAGGACCAATGTTTAACGTTTTTGGCGTAACGGCTCCGCAAAGGGTTATCCCACACCCTTCCTCTCTTTGACACTTCCACCACATGGTGGAGCAAGTCTGGAAAGTAAATCAGTCCATGGTGTCCATTGTGAACACTCAGCAATGAGCAAGACATCAAGCACATAATAATCATCATAAAATATTCCTCTTTTGTCATGATCTACCTTCATCCCATGTTTAACACCTATGTCCAACGATTCTTTTGTCACGAAATCAGGTAATCCGTCCTTCACCACCTCATCAATTCCATCAATTACATAGTACTCATCCCCTCCTTGTTTATCTTCAAAACACAGCTCATCGACATATTGAGTAAATATTGCTCGAGGTTCATACGGTGTCTCTTTTGGCTCTTATGGTAAATGAATGGTTTGTGTACTCTCATCATATGCAATGTCACTCTTAATTTCAAAACTTTCCTCTATTTCACTGTCCCCATCTTCCTTATCTTCAAAATTATCTACCACTTGATTTGTCAAATCCTTTATTCTCATAGAATCAACTAGTTGCCATAACCTAATCAAAGCTTGAGAATTAGAGTTTAATTGATTTTCAATCTCTCTCAACGTGCTTATTAGGTTATCTTTATCACCAATTCATATAGGCATCAGATTTTGATTTTGGAACTGGAGTGGATTTTGGTTGAAGGGTTGGAATGATTAGAATGATGGGGCATTATTGGACTGAAAATCCTGAATATTGAATGGTTGTTGACTTATATTGAAACTTGATTGAGGATTTTCAGTGTTAGGAAATTATGAATTGTCTCCATTGTATGTGATCTCCTCACAATTTTGAGGGGTCCCGATTTTGCCCATATATACTAAGAATTGGTCATTAGAAGACAATGACTCCGGACAAGGGTTTGCTCTGATTTCTCTCAAATGGGCTAAGAATTTATCCTCAATAGACAATGGTTCTAGACACAAATATGCATTTGACTCTTCAAATTGGAATTGTTTCGATGGCTGAGGATAATAATCTTGACTATACGATCGATACCCTAATTCATTATCAAAATATTGTGGATCCTCATTAAAACTCTGATAAGAATTTACTATACCTGATTGTTTGTATTGGAAATTGTGATGATTTCTCCAATCCGGGTTACATCAATTATAATATGAAACACTCGCCCAATTGGTATAACCATTATACATTTTTTTTTCTAACAATCACAAAATTAGGGTTTTGAGGTCCTAAACGACGTGTTTTGGCCGAAAAGCAATGGGGCTCACTTTTAACATTGATTTTTGTTTATTGGCATGTCTCCACTAAACAATCTCTCTTCTTTTGCAAAAATCGGTGTTTTTGAAAGTTTACACGAAATCTGTCGAATTTTTTATTTTTTTAAAATAAAAACTAACTATGGACAGAAAATAAAGCTAAGATTATGCGTAAAATTAAGATGCACTAGAACTCACAAGTGGTCCAACCATAGAATCGTCATTGCTTCGTCAATTCCCTTTGTGATTTTTAGTGTACCTCGTAAAAACATAAAAATTCCAACTTAAGACAAAATACAAAAAATTCAAGTATAATAAATTACTAAAATTCAGAATAACCGTTAGTCCCCGACAACGGTGCTAAAAACTTGATGTCCGTCGGGGTGTGCTAAAAATATGTGTTAAAAATGGCCCCTTATGATGGCTTATGTATTACATATCCCAAGTGCACGAATCGTACTGTAGTATACTTCAGCTTGTGAAAGGTTATCGATCTCACAGAGACTAAGTCGTATTCTGAATCCTTGTAAAATAATACACTTAAATTGCTATAAAAATATGATTTGTTGATTTTGATTTATGAACTAATTAAGTAATAAAGAAAATAAAGATAGATTAAGACAAAAGAGAGAAAAAACTAGGGTTTTCATCGCTCCACCACTAACCGCATAATATAGTCTATCAATCTAACAATTGTAAGAGGGCAATCCATAAACTGTGAATCAGGTCGTACAACAAATAGCTAAATATGATCCCAAAAAGGATTACCATCAACCGGATTGCAATAACCCATCTAATGGCTGACCTAACTAGTACATGCCAATTAAATTACTTTAATATATTCCTAATGCATGAAAATAAACTAAAGGATGTCTGTATTAAATCGCCAAGGCATGGCCTATGTCAACCTAGGGTTTCAAGTTTTATTACCACCATTGTGTAAAAAATCATAAGTTAAGCAGCCGAGTTCCAGCCCATAGTGAATAACCATGATTGTGTAAGATAAATATATTCATTCAGTCTTAGACAATAATCATAATAAATATATAAATTTGTATCAAGAATAAAAATAGTATCTCATCTACTACAATCATCATAGTATGGTCACACTTTCCCCTCGGTATAATTGAAAACAAATAAGAACTACATTCATTGGCTTGGATTTTGCTATAAAATCCTATATACCGAATTAGTTGCTCATGGTAGAAGGTGACTGCATCATTGATGTAGAAACACCCTCCATAGACTTCTTCTCTGGATCTCTAGGTCTTGAATGACTCCTCCCTTTGAATGATATGAATCTGAAAAATGGGTAGAAAGAAGTCCCAAAATTATGTGGAGAGAAGTCTCCAAAATTATGTAGAGAGACGTCCCCCAAAATCTGTGGAGAGAAGTCCCAAAATTATGGGAAGAGAAGTCTCCAAAATTATGTATAGAGAAGTCCCCCAAAATCTATGGAGGGAAGTCCCAAAATTATGGGGAGAAAAGTCCCCAAAATTATGTAGAGGGAAGTCCCTCAAAATCTGTGGAGAGAAGTCCCAAAATTATTTGGAGAGAAGTCTCTAAAATTATGTATAGAGAAGTTCCCGAAAATCTGTGGAGAGAAGTCCCAAAATTATGGGTAGAGAAGTTCCTTTGATCTGTAGTGGACCTTGGTACATATAGGAAAAGGTGAGGGAAACCCTAAGTTGGAGAATAAGATTACCCTTTTTCATAATTTCACATCTAATTGATAAAAACCCTAATATCTAATGTATAATATGTGTGTATTACATGTATGGAGGTGTTGGGGTCTAACTTAAAGTCATCCGGGTTAAAATAGGATTTTGGCCCGAATCTAAAATTTCCATCTTTTTCTGCTGGACAACTCTCACTCTTTCGATAATAACTGGAGCTCCACACATTGGATGGAGGCATATAATATATCATTAGAAATATGACTTCAAGCTCTTGATGATACAGTCAAGAATCACCCCATTTGGACCTTGTTTGACTGATATATGAGCTCCCGAAGTTGGATGAAATGTTAGGCTGGAAACACTATTCACTACGCTCCAAATGTGTTTTCTTGCCACTTTTTACTTCTGAAAGCGTAGGCTTAAGTGTATATTCTTCATAAAAACCTCTTTTTCTTTGCAATTGTGCCAAAATGACCGTCTTGATTCCACGAGACTTTTTGCTTTAGTTGACGACTTCGGAAAATGCCGTTTTTGCCCTCTGGGAGCCATTTTTGTCTTGAAAACACCTCTTTGACTATCCTCTTGGATAGAAACGAACATGAACTTGGTTAATTTACCAAAGCTAGCTCTATTTCTTTATTAAGCTCATGAAACACGCTTGAACACATAAATGACATAAAAATACCAAATAATAGAATGAAATGACATAACTAATGCAAGATAAGGACTTAAAATTGACAATTTTGAGTGCCTATCAAATTGCAAGAAGGTGATCCGTAAACTGTGAATCAGGTAGTACGATAAATAGCTAAATAAGACACCAAAAAGGATTACCATTTACCGGATTGTGACAACCTATCTCATAGTTGAACTGATTAGTGCATGCCAATTAAATTACTCTAATCTACTCTTAATGCATAAAAATAAACTAAAGCCTATCCTGTGTCAACCTAGGGTTTTAAGTTTTATTACCACCATTTTGAATAAAATTATGAATTAAACGTCCGAGTTCAAGCCTATAGTGAATAATCATAATTGTATAAAATAATATATTCGTTCCATCTAAGATAAGAATTTAGAACAAATATAGAATTGTGTATCAAGAATAAAAACGATCTCGTATCTACTAGAATCATGAAAGTACGATCACAGTTTTCCCTCATTAGAATTGAAAAGGAGATAAAATCTACATTACTTGGCAAGGGTTTTGCTAGAAAATCCTAGATACCGAGTTAATTAGCCAAGGAAGATGAATACTGCATCTTTGGTGCATAATCAATCTCCATGTCCTTCTCAACAACAGCAGTTCTGAATATAAACGTGAGAAAACTTAATGAACGAACCCCTTCCAATATTATGTAACTCTGTATTTATAGCCAAGCTGAGGGAAACCCTAATAGTTGCCCTTTTCGGTAATTTCACACTAAACCAAATAAAAATCCTAAGTTCTCATATATATATATATATGTATATACATATATATAGAGGTTTGGAGTCACAGCCACCAACGGGGATAACATAGAAAAAATTCCCAGAAAATTACAGTATTCCAGTCGTTGCTATGCTTCAAGCGTAGCTTGGAGCATAGCTTTAAGCATAGATATGCAGTTTCTAGCCACTTTTTGATTTTGAAAGCGTAGGCTTAGGCGTAGGGATTTTCATGAATCACTTTTTTCTATAAATGCAATAAAATGACCGCCTTGAACCCACGATACTTTTTGCATTAAGTGGCGGCTTCGGGAAATGTCATTTTTGCCCTTTGGGAGCCATTTTTGTCTCAGAAACATCTCTTTGACTCCCCTTTTGGATAGAAACGAACATGAATTTGGTTAATTCACCAATGTAACGTCCGGTATTTTTACAAGTTAATTTAAAATTTTTATTTAAACAATTAAATGTTTATGGGCTTATGTGTTTAATTGTTTTAGCATGTCTTACATGTTTTACGTGTTATAAAAATTGTACGTAGCATGTTCAATTTTCATTTCAAAATTAATGAAAATTATTGAAAATGATTTCGGGAAATAAATGACCGAGGGGTAAATGAGTAATTTCACATTTTGAACAATTAGTGGAAAATGTAGAAATTAGGGCATGAATGGCGTTTTAGTAATTAGGGAGGATGACAAGGGGTAAAAGGGTAATAAAAAGTCTTGATGGCACTCTTGTAAGTAACCCTAACTTTGGAAGAATTTAGTCATTTCCACCTTTCATGTGGTGTCTCATTCCTAGCCCTTGATCTCATTCTCCCATCTTTGTTTTAGACCCTTGGATCATAAGGCCTTGTTTGGTTGGCACTTAAATGGAATAATCCATTATTGTTGGTCATCCACTTGGCAAGACTTTTTCTCAACCATTGGATGGTTTATTGATTTCCATCTTTTTGCAAAGCCCTTGGATGACAAGGCCTTGTTTGGCAAAATAATGGGTTTTGTGAGTTGTGCAATAAGTCTTCCACTTGCAAAGACTTATTTCTAGCCATTGGATTCATTCCTTTTTCCCCATCTTTATTATCAACCCTAGGATGGTGAGAAGGGTGAGTGGGAAATCTCTACACTTATGAGTTTCTCTCATTTGCAAGATTTCTCTCATTCACCACAAAAATCTCTAGCTTCTCTCATACGGTTCTTTCTCTTGCTCTCCCTCATTTCACTCATTCTTCTTCAAGTTGTAGAATTCTCTCTTCCTTATGATGAGAATTTGAAGGAGGTTTGTGCATGAAAGTTGATGTTGGTGCTCCAAGCTTCCTTTTGAGCTAAAGCTTGGTAAGTGATTTCTTCTCCTTTAGAATTTCTAGTTTCAAACCCTAGCTTCAATTATTGGATTCTTGTATTCAAAATTTGATTATGGAGTTGTCTATCTATAGCTCTTGCTTAGGACTCTATTGAAGCTTAGCTACCGGTTGAATAGAACTTATTGTTGGCCTTGGAGGAGGTTGGGTTGATTCGGCTAACTCTTGGAAGCCTTACTTGTTCTTGGTGTTGTTGCTTGGATTTGAGGTAGGGGAAAAACGACTTGTCTTTGTTTTTGTACGAGGGTGTGTGCTTCTATGTGTATATATGCCGTATATATATATGCGAGTTGGTTTTGATAGCTTAGACTATGATTTAGGCCTTTGAGAACATGATATTGTGATATATATGCATGTTGTGTTTTATGGCTTATAAATATGAATTGTAAGCATGTATTGTGATGGCATAGGGTTGAGATCGAAAACCTTTAAGCAATTTGGTTACACTATTTAGTGTCAAAACGTGGGTGTTGGGTTGTACGAGATGTGTAAACCTATGTACGTAGTCTTGTGTCGAATCGTCGCAACAACTGGCCAGGTATAGGTATCTCCCACCTCCGGACTAGTAATCTGGGAATTTGGGATATAGGGTTCGTTGCTGCCCCATCGTGGTGGTAGGAGCCACTCTCGGATCTTCGTAGTATGGGAGTTGCTAGTGGGGCTCTCATGCGACCGTCTTCCTTGTTGAAGTGAGAAGTTTCAAAATCACTTGGGGAGAATCGGTGCGGTACTGGTTACTCATAGTATGAGTGTGTGCGTATTCGTTAACCCCGAATTGGGGCAAGCGCATATTATGGGGTATGTTGAGTTATATTTATACTTGAACTATCCCATAAGTATGATTATGTTATTGATGTTGAAGCATGCTATAATTGTGGTAAATTATGTTGTGAGCATGTTGGGGAAACTCATTTGTTGGGTTTGATGGGGTTCTGGATTGGCGTGAGAGCCATGTGGGACAAGAGACCGACCTAGGGTTAGTGGCATGAACCTTGGTTGGGTTGAACCACTCGGACTACCGAGATGGAGGCAATGACGCTTCCTCTACTGGGCTAGTGAGCTCACCCCACGCCTTATATATTTTTCAGGTGATGATCCCGTTGGGTTGAACCATACTTATTTTGTGGGACATTTAGTTGATAAACATGTATTTAAATGTTATTTTTGTTCATGTAAGTTGAATTTGAAAAACTATTTTATTTTAACCCGGCTAGCATGTTAGCTGAGGTGTTATTCTCAATGTATATCCCTTGGAGCGCTATGCGCGGGGATTATATTCTTTTGGGGCATTTCAGTGCCTAGACGTGGAAATATGTAATTTTGAACAAACTCTATCATGTTTCGCCTTAGGGCGCTATAATGAAAATATGGAACTCTTTTACTTGGAATTTTGAGTGTGAAATGAATGAATTGTCTTGAAATGTGATTATAAGGTATTCGGCCGAAAACGGCGTTTTTCTAAGTTTTCAAACCAATCCTTTCGTTTTGGATGGAAAAATCCGTTTTCGCCTACCCCCGTAAACCCGACAAAAACTTAATGTTTTAAACTGATTTGAAGTTGTTTGAAAGAAATTTTAGAATTTAGAGTCGGTGGTTTATTCAAAACGGAGACCGGGGGCAAGACAGATGATTTTTACGAAAATTCAAGTAAAAGATTCCGAGGAAAATAATTGTTTCTTTCTAGTTCTTGAGTTTCGGAAATTGTTTTTGTAGCATCCTATTAGTGTTGAGGCTAATTCCTTTATCCTATAAGTGTTCATGATGGTGTAGAGATAAAATTTTCCCTCTGCAGACTTGAGTTGAGTTTTACGGTAGCAGCCTAAGTCTTCACCTCCATTTACGCAAGCCTCTGACTGTTTTAGTCGACTTCTTGCTTGGTTTAGTCGACTAGAACCCTCCTTATAGTCAACTAGAGTTTTGGGTAGTCGACTAAATCCTCAAACCTTCATTTCCGCAAGCTCCTGACTGTTTTAGTCGACTATATTCTTGTTTCAGTCGACTAGATACTCCTTTGAGTCGACTAAATGCACCTTGTAGTCGACTAAGGGCTGTTTCAGTCGACTAAATACTCCTTCTAGTCGACTAAAGGTTCCTTCAGTGGACTACAGCTCGCACACACTTCGATCACCGTTCAGTAATTCGGTCATATCTCGAGCTACGGTTGTCGGATGAAGGAGTTCTTTAGCTTTTTAGAAAGCTGACTTCAAGATATTGCGTTTAGGATTTTGAATCGCCTCATTTGAGTCATTTGTAAGTGAGAAATGGTCGACTGAAGTTGACCGTAGATTTTCGGAATTTGAAGTGCAGACCTGCTGCAGCGGTTTACGACGTCTGATGTTTGAAAATCCGTATTTTCCTCCTCGAACGTCGGAATGGACCCCCGTTTGTTTCCATGGGTTTTCCTATGTCCAAATCATCGGTATAAAAATTTGAATGACCAGTTTAACCCTGAATTGACTGTTTTACCCTTAGTGAAAAAGTGGAACTTCAACTTTAGTTTTTGGGTCGGTGTTGTCTGACACCATTTTTGAAAATTCATACCTCCTTCCTCGTGGCTTCAAGTTAGGTCCCGTTTGTTCCTATGGCTTGTGCTAGGTCCAAAATTTATGTTCGTAATTGGAACTTACCATTTCACCCTCCAAATGACCATTTTACCCTTGGTTGAACATAGGGTGTTCCGATGTTTCGGTTAAGGTACCGATTGTTTCGGTTTACCTTCCTTCCGATCCCGTATGATCTATTCAACATCTTTGAGGTGTTTCGAGTCTCTTTTACCTTTGTACGGGTATTTTATGACTTAAATGGATTTTATTTAATTTATATTTCTTCCGCATTCACTCCCTTAGCTCTTAGGCTCGGGTTTTGGAGTCCTAGGAAATTCGGGGCGTGACAACTTGGTATCAGAGCGTGTTCTTTCCCTATGGGATGACGGGCGAGGGTCGTTATCGCTATACGCTTCTTGTTTACTTTCATGTTACATGTTTACGTAATAGTTCCCGTCTCTTGTACGTCGTTGGCTTATACGTGTGTCGGCATGGCTTTGTGGTTTTGTTTGGCGTACTATGATTGTACTTGTGCCTTACATGTTTAGTTGTTGTTTTGTAGAGAGCATGCCACCACGTAGAGGTCGACCGCGTATCATGAGAGAGGGTGATGCTCCGGATCATCTACCTCCGGTTGTGGACGAGAATGTGCCAGTACATCCGGATGTAGGGGAACGTGTACCGGCTGCACCTTTCATGGATGGTGAGCAGTTTGCGCGTACTTTAGCAGCAGCTATGGCACAGGTTCCTCAGAGGCAACATGTTGAGGATGAGGGCTCGCGTGCTCAAAGGGCTCTCCGGGATTTCTTACGTTTAGACATACCTACCTTTGTGGGTGGTCCATATCCACTTGTAGCCGATGATTGGTTGGAGCAGATAACCAATGGGTTTGATATTCTCAGGGTGGTCGATAATGAGGTACGGGTCATGATTGCGTCGTTTCGACTTACGGGGGATGCAAAGGGTTGGTGGAACTCTGTCACAAACATAAGGAACATTCGAACCATCACATGGGCGGATTTTTGCGTGCTTTTCTTGGATCATTTTTTTCCACATCTTGCTAGGATGGGCATGAGGGACCGGTTTTGTGAGTTGGTTCAGGGTGAATTGTCAGTGACCGAGTATGAGCTTCGGTATACTAGCTTGTCTCGATTCGCACCAGAGATGGTGGTGGATGATGAGGTTAAAGGCCGACGTTTTGTGAGGGGCTTGGAGAGCCGTCTCAAGTCAAAGATTTTGGTTCTTACTATGCCGACGTATCGAGAGGCCGTTACGAAGGCATTATTGGCTGAGGAGGATGCAAGAGAGTGTCGGCTAGCTCATGAGGCTGGGAATAAGGGCTTCAGAGGTCCTTCTTCTTCGGGTTTTGGGAACAAGAACAGGCAGCGTGAAGATACTTTAGCTCCAGTTGTACAACAACAGCAGTGGCAGGGACAGTCTGCACCCTCTTCTAGAGCATCTCCGAGTCCTACTCGCCCTGATATTGTTTGTTATCATTGCCGTCAGTCAGGACACAAGAGGCCTGAGTGTCTGCATCTCCAGCAGGGGAAGAGTAGTGGTTCGGCACGTATGAAGATCTGTTTTCAGTGTGGGCAGCAGGGCCACATCGCCAGGGAATGTCGTCAGGGATTGAGTAGTGGCACTCCTATGAGTGGGTTTGGGCTGCAGTCTGGGACTACACAGCCAGCAGGTCAGTCTGGGTATAGAGCACCACAGCAGCCAGCACCATCAGCTCAGGGTTCTCAGGCTAGGACATCTGCATCGACTGTCCAACAGCTTCCACGTACTCAGGGCCATGCTTATACAGTCACAGCAACAGACGTTATAGTAGGACCTTCTATTGTACGAGGTACATTTCATGTATAAGGGTGTTAGGCTCACGTTTCTTTTGACTCTAGAGCTTACCATTATTTTATTACTCCTGTTTGTGCATCTTCTTTGGGTATACCTGTTTCCTATCCTGGTACACCTCATTACGTAAGTAGAGCTTGACGCAAAGGACTTGTCGATGTACGTTTAGAGAACCTTAGTTACTCGAGAGCAAGTTTTGCGGGGCAAAACTATTCCTTTAGTTAAGGTCTTGTGGCACCATCGCGGAGTCGAGGAGGTAAATTGTGAACGTGAGTGTGAAGTACGGGAAAAATACCCGGACTTGTTTTCTCCTATAGGTACGTCTTGATTTCGGGGACGAAATCTCCTAAGGTGTGGAGGTTGTAACGTCCGGTATTTTTACAAGTTAATTTAAATTTTTTATTTAAACAATTAAATGTTTATGGGCTTATGTGTTTAATTGTTTTAGCATGTCTTACATGTTTTACGTGTTATAAAAATTGTACGTAGCATGTTGAATTTTCATTTCAAAATTAATGAAAATTATTGAAAACGATTTCGGGAAATAAATGACCGAGGGGTAAATGGGTAATTTCACATTTTGAGCAATTAGTGGAAAATGTAGAAATTAGGGCATGAATGGCGTTTTAGTAATTAGGGAGGATGACAAGGGGTAAAAGGGTAATAAAGAGTCTTGATGACACTCTTGTAATTAACCCTAACTTTGGAAGAATTTAGTCATTTCCACCTTTCATGTGGTGTCTCATTCCTAGCCCTTGATCTCATTCTCCCATCTTTGTTTTAGACCCTTGGATCATAAGGACTTGTTTGGTTGGCACTTAAATGGAATAATCCATTATTGTTGGTCATCCACTTAGCAAGACTTTTTCTCAACCATTGGATGGTTTGTTGATTTCCATCTTTTTTCAAAGCCCTTGGATGACAAGGCCTTGTTTGGCAAAATAATGGGTTTTGTGAGTTGTGCAATAAGTCTTCCACTTGGAAAGACTTATTTCTAGCCATTGGATTCATTCCTTTTTCCCCATCTTTATTATCAACCCTAGGATGGTGAGAAGGGTGAGTGGGAAATCTCTACACTTATGAGTTTCTCTCATTTGCAAGATTTCTCTCATTCACCACAAAAATCTCTAGCTTCTCTCATACGGTTCTTTCTCTTGCTCTCCCTCATTTCACTCATTCTTCTTCAAGTTGTAGAATTCTCTCTTCCTTATGATGAGAATTTGAAGGAGGTTTGTGCATGAAAGTTGATGTTGGTGCTCCAAGCTTCCTTTTGAGCTAAAGCTTGGTAAGTGATTTCTTCTCCTTTAGAATTTCTAGTTTCAAACCCTAGCTTCTATTATTGGATTCTTGTATTCAAAATTTGATTATGGAGTTGTCTATCTATAGCTCTTCCTTAGGACTCTATTGAAGCTTAGCTACCGGTTGAATAGAACTTATTGTTGGCCTTGGAGGAGGTTGGGTTGATTCGACTAACTCTTGGAAGACTTACTTGTTCTTGGTGTTGTTGTTTGGATTTGAGGTAGGGGAAAAACGACTTGTCTTTGTTTTTGTACGAGGGTGTGTGCTTCTATGTGTATATATGCCGTATATATGTATGCGAGTTGGTCTTGATAGCTTAGCCTATGATTTAGGCCTTTGAGAACATGATATTGTGATATATATGCATGTTGTGTTTTATGGCTTATAAATATGAATTGTAAGCATGTATTGTGATGGCATAGGGTTGAGATCGAAAACCTTTATGCAATTTGGTTACACTATTTAGTGTCAAAACGTGGGTGTTGGGTTGTACGAGATGTGTAAACCTATGTACGTAGTCTTGTGTCGAATCGTCGCAACAACTGGCCAGGTATAGGTGTCTCCCACCTCCGGACTAGTAATCTGGGAATTTGGGATATAGGGTTGGTTGTTGCCCCATCGTGGTGGTAGGCGCCACTCTCGGATCTTCGTAGTATAGGAGTTGCTAGTGGGGCTCTCATGCGACCGTCTTCCTTGTTGAAGTGAGAAGTTTCAAAATCACTTGGGGAGAATCGGTGCGTTACTCGTTACTCATAGTATGAGTGAGTGCGTATTCTATAACCCCGAATTGGGGCAAGCGCATATTATGGGGTATGTTGAGTTATATTTATACTTGAACTATCCCATAAGTATGATTATGTTATTGATGTTGAAGCATGCTATAATTGTGGTAAATTATGTTGTGAGCATGTTGGGGAAACTCATTTGTTGGGTTTGATGGGGTTCCGGATTGGCGTGAGAGCCATGTGGGACAAGAGACCGACCTAGGGTTAGTGGCATGAACCTTGGTTGGGTTGAACCACTCGGACTACCGAGATGGAGGCAATGACGCTTCCTCTACTGGGCTAGTGTGCTCACCCCACGCCTTATATATTTTTCAGGTGATGATCCCGTTGGGAGAGTTCCGTAGTCTCTCCGTGGACGTGTGGCTGTATGTCCGCCCTTTTGTGCATGAGAAGGACCATACTTATTTTGTGGGACATTTAGTTGATAAACATGTATTTAAATGTTCTTTTTGTTCATGTAAGTTGAATTTGAAAAACTATTTTATTTTAACCCGGCTAGCATGTTAGCTGAGGTGTTATTCTCAATGTATATCCCTTGGAGCGCTATGCGCGGGGATTATATTCTTTTGGGGCATTTCAGTGCCGAGACGTGGAAATATGTAATTTTGAACAAACTCTATCATGTTTCGCCTTAGGGCGCTATAATGAAAATATGGAACTCTTTTATTTGGAATTTTGAGTGTGAAATGAATGAATTGTCTTGAAATGTGATTATAAGGTATTCGGCCGAAAACGGCGTTTTTCTTAGTTTTCAAACCAATCCTTTCGTTTTGGATGGAAAAATCCGTTTTCGCCTACCCCCGTAAACCCGACAAAAACTTTATGTTTTAAACTGATTTGAAGTTGTTTGAAAGAAATTTTAGAATTTAGAGTCGGTGGTTTATTCAAAACGGAGACCGGGGGCAAGACAGATGATTTTTACAAAAATTCAAGTAAAAGATTCCGAGGAAAATAATTATTTCTTTCTAGTTCTTGAGTTTCGGAAATTGTTTTTGTAGCATCCTATTAGTGTTGAGGCTAATTCCTTTATCCTATAAGTGTTCATGATGGTGTAGAGATAAAATTTTCCCTCTGCAGACTTGAGTTGAGTTTTAAGGTAGCAGCCTAAGTCTTCACCTCCATTTACGAAAGCCTCTGACTGTTTTAGTCGACTTCTTGCTTGGTTTAGTCGACTAGAACCCTCCTTATAGTCGACTAGAGTTTTGGGTAGTCGACTAAATCCTCAAACCTTCATTTCCGCAAGCTCCTGACTGTTTTAGTCGACTATATTCTTGTTTCAGTTGACTAGATACTCCTTTGAGTCGACTAAGGGATGTTTCAGTCGACTAAATGCACCTTGTAGTCAACTAAGGGTTGTTTCAGTCGACTAAATGCTCCTTCTAGTCGACTAAAGGTTCCTTCAGTGGACTACAGCTCGCGCACACTTCGATCACCGTTCAGTAATTCGGTCATATCTCGAGCTACGGTTGTCGGATGAAGATGTTCTTTAGCTTTTTAGAAAGCTGACTTCAAGATATTGCGTTTAGGATTTTGGATCGCCTCATTTGAGTCATTTTTAAGTGAGAAATGGTCGACTGAAGTTGACCGTGGATTTTCGGAATTTGAAGTGCAGACCTGCTGCAGCGGCTTACGACGTCTGATGTTTGAAAATCCGTATTTTCCTCCTCGAACGTCGGAATGGACCACCGTTTGTTTCCATGGGTTTTCCTACGTCCAAATTATCGGGATAATAATTTGAATGACCAGTTTAACCCTGAATTGACTGTTTTACCCTTAGTGAAAGAGTGGTACTTCAACTTTAGTTTTTGGGTCGGTGTTGTCTGACACCATTTTTGAAAATTCATACCTCCTTCCTCGTGGCTTCAAGTTAGGTCCCGTTTGTTCCTATGGCTTGTGCTAGGTCCAAAATGTATGTTTGTAATTGGAACTTACCATTTCACCCTCCAAATGACCATTTTACCCTTGGTTGAACATAGGGTGTTCCGATGTTTCGGTTAAGGTACCGATTGTTTCGGTTTACCTTCCTTCCGATCCCGTATGATCTATTTAACATCTTTGAGGTGTTTCGAGTCTCTTTTACCTTTGTACGGGTATTTTATGACTTAATGGGATTTTATTTAATTTCTATTTCTTCCGCATTCACTCCCTTAGCTCTTAGGCTCGGGTTTTGGAGTCCTAGGAATTTCGGGGCGTGACAACCAAAGTTAGCTATATTTCTTCATTATGCTCCTAAAACATGCTTAAACACACAAACGACATAAAAACACCAAATAATGGAATGAAAAGACATAACAAATGCAAGATAAGGGCTTAAAATTGACAATATTAAGCACCAATGTAATTGATAATTATACTCTATAGCTTCCAATATAAATAAAGGTGTACAAAAAATTTTCCATTCCAAAAAACCAAATTATCCAACCAAAATTGCACAATTTGGTTCAAATCTCTAACGGTTCAGTCCGGATATAGTTCTAAAATAGTGAAACCATGAGATTACAGGTCAAATGCATAAATTTTAGTCATGCAGAAAAATGATCCATAAAATTATACATATAAATATATATATATTGTTATCTTTTGGTGGATCTCGATGATTTGCATACTTTCTCCACGTTCTACAAATTGGTATCATAAAAAAAGATGAAGCATGTAATGTCCGGTATTTTTTTCGGCTTAATTAAAATGTAATTGCTAATTAAGTGATTATGAGAAATTATGTGCTTAACATTCATTACGTGTTATACTTGTTATTTAATTTCGTAAATTACATGTTGGATTTCATTTTGTAAATAATGAAATGTATTAAAAATAAATTCAAAAAATTTGTGACTAGAGGGCGTTATAGTAGTTGAAATTACCTTGGAGATAGTAAAGTAAGGCTAGAAGGGAGGGGTCAATAGTCTTTTTAAAGATTTATTGACAAATTAAAATATAATTGTAGAATAGTCAATTTTAATCCCATTTTCTACCAAGCTATATCATGTAGATAATCATATAAGTGCAAAAAATAAAGTAATAGAGACACGCGATATTTTTAAGTGAAAACCTTGGAAAACGCTCTAATTAAAAACACGGATACACTCTGGTATCGATGCACTATGAATCAAAGAATATACAGACTCTATGAAGACTGAAGTTACAATAGCACTAACTGACCTTTCTTCATTTGGCGTCTCGTAGTCTTGATGCACTCGTGCTCCACAAAGCTACCCACTCCGATCTTTGTACTCTGATGGTTTCGCCTTTCAACGGATCAATGCAATCAAATTGCAATTGGTGGTGTTATGATTGTTTTATAACTAGATCATCCAATTGTGCATGAAGATATCATATGTTGAATCACAATTGCATAATCTTCAAAAACTAGATAAGAACTTGATAGAGGATGATCAAGTAATCTCATTCTCTCACTATTTGCAAATGAATTTTATATACGAAAAATAACATAGTACCGAAAAATCACAATCTCAGAACCACACCTCTTCTCTTGAGTTTAATACCTATTTATAGAGAAAAAGTCTCAAATTAGGGTTAGGATTTCTTTTCCTTCAAGTCTTTGACTTTTGACAATAAAGTCCTCAAAAGATGGTCCAATATACCAATAATAACCCTTAAACACGTCCACAAGTGATTAGGAGTCCAAAATAACATTAGAATAGACTTTTCAAAAATTTTGTTGTTTTATACTACAAGATCTCGAGAATTTGTTTGAGATCTCGGGAATTTGTTCGAGATTTCGTAGTACAAAAATCTCGAAAACGTTTTGGATGTTTTCCCCACTTTTTCGATAGTAGGCCACTGGTGGCCACTTTCCCGAGGTCTTGGGAATTTGGTCGAGATATCGAGATACAAATTTCATACTTTATTTTTCTCGATCTTTCTTTGCACTGCCTCTTCCACCCTACTCCATTTCACTTCTCTTGTATATTTAAGCTTTTTTACACTTTATTCTTGATTGAAGAAGCTTTTGATCTCGCTTTAATTTCTTTGTTTAATTTATCAACTTGATTAACCCGACAAACACTTATCAACACTCATTATTACTCAATATCACTCAATATGCTTTTTGATCATAAATTGCCATTACACACAAATGTTCTTACAATCTCCCCATTGACATTTCTGAGTCAAAACCATATTTTACAAATATATCCTTACGAAAAATAAAATAACAACTATACATAAGAACACACACCGACAAACATAGACATAGACTATTACTTTAATCTCATGAAGATCTTGAAAAACTGTAATCACAACACTAAATAACATACATGTGAAAAGAAACTGTGGAAAATAACAAGCAGGTATAATCAATACTAAATGATCATATAAAATGAACAATATCAACATGAAACATAATGATCATATACTCCCCCTCATTTAAAGAATGTCTCCCTTAGGAAAATAACTCAACAAAATATCTCTCGCCAATATCAATATCTCCCCCCCCCCCCTTACTAAATACTTATCCCCCTTTTTGACACGGAAATGCCAACCCTAAAGAGAGAACATAATAAATACTATTTAATACATAGGGAAAGATTAACGGAAAATATAAGTCAAGCTTAAAAATATCTAAATATAGGGCTAAAAAAATATATATCCAAATTCTCAGGTAACAAAAATCTTTACAGTGCATGACCCTAATACTAATGCATGAATGTAAAAACCTCAAACTGGCATGAAATAAAAATAAATGTTTTTGTTCTTAACAATATGTGAGTTGCGTCGGAGAGACAATAAGATAATCATTAACACATCATATTCTCAGATTTGACTTATCCATTATACACACTACCGTAAAGAAAATTAACACACATACCTTGTAGACACAAGAAGCCATAGGCCAAGCTTTACATAACATTTATATATTCAAATAGTATTCAGGTGCAAGCAAACAAATAAGATGAAAGCAATACATACCAATTCTAATAATATCCTCACCAACCATGATGATAATTCAATCCAAAACCCATGCTAGAGTCAAATATTTAACTCGGGCCTTATTTCTAATTAAGGGGAACATAATTTTTATTCATTATGTCTTTAAAGTTTTCTTTTGCACCCCTTAAGAGATATTTTTTATTTCTCCTTTTTTTTATGCGAAAACTCACTGATTTGTGGCAAGAGGCCCAGTTACTCGGGATGAAAATTTGAGATAATCACATTTGTCTTTTGACGCGAATACCCAATGCTTCTTGAAGCACTAAGAACCGATTACTCAGCGGAAGGGCCATTGCTCTAAGGGACTTACGGAGACAATTATATAATTTTTTATATCATTCTCTTTCTTCTTATCAATATTACCCCAACATTCATAAGCATGCAATAGGTATTCAAAACCATA
Source organism: Cornus suecica (assembly GCA_963922005.1). Lineage (NCBI taxonomy): Eukaryota > Viridiplantae > Streptophyta > Magnoliopsida > Cornales > Cornaceae > Cornus > Cornus suecica. The sequence continues at coordinate 63,621,329 of OY998238.1, read as the reverse complement.
TATCAATCTATCCTAGCTCATGAACCTACATATCACTTAGCGTCAGATGAGAAAGATTAAAAGTTTCAGCAAGTATTACAATCATCTCCGAAGTAAAACAAGCAACCAAAGGTAATCAATTTTAAAAATAATAGTTAAACATGTCAAGTGAACAACTCATATCCTCAGGTCAGACTAACAACTCTAATTCCGATAAGAATAATAAGACAAGTAAATATGATACTAGAGTGAAATATGACAACCCTTTGGACCCTTAGCCAAGCTCAACATGCTAATAATTTTTATTTTATAATTTTTATGTTGTTTTTGTCATAATGTATGCATGAAAAATCCTAATAATAGTAACAAAATATAATTCATGAAAAATAATAACCAAAATAAAAAGGTATGATATTGTATCAATTCTAGGAAAAAATAATGAAATTTGTTCCTAGAATGATACATATGAAGATATCTATTCTAACGAAAACATGCCAATAGATTTCATAAAACTTATATGCTTTTAAAAATCTAATGGTTTTGTGAAGATATCTACCAACTGAGAATCTGTGGATATAAACTCTAGAGACACTAAACCATCTTCAATAAGATCTCGAATGAAATGATGTCGAATATCTATAAGATTTGTCCCAGAGTGTTGAACAGGATTTTTAGAAATATTTATAGGACTTGTATTATCACAGAAAATAGTTGTTGTGCCTTTTAAAAACCATAATCTTGTAACATCTGACACATACACAAAATTTGAGTACAACAACTTCCAACAGCTATATACTCAACCTCAGTAGTGGAAAGAGAGACACAATTTTATTTTTTGCTATGCCATGCAACTAAGCAATTACCAATGTAAAAACACCCTCCACTAGTACTTTTTCTATCATCTACATTACCAACCCAATCAACATTAGAAAAAGAAGCAATATCAGTATTAGATCCTGATGGGTACCACAATCTATAATAAATAGTCCCTTTTACATATTTAATAATACGTTTAACAACAAGCCAAGCACTCTCATCTATAGCTTTCAAAAACGCTCTCATTTTAGCTTTCCAATTAGTGTAATTTGAGCCATCAAATAAAGAGGACCTAGTCATGGAACTTCCTTCATGAGGTACGTCCATCTCCTAAGTTCAAGATCTAGCCGTAAGTTGTTAACCTAAACCATGACAGCCATGCTCTGATACAAATTAAAATTACCTAGCAGACGGTAAACTAATCCTAGAAGGGGAGTGAATAGGTTTTTTAAGGATTTATTGACAAATTAAAATTTAATGGCGTAATAGTCAATTTTAATCTAATTCCCTACCAAGCTATATCATGCAGATAATCATATAAGTGCATAAAATAAAGCAATAAAGACACAATTTTTTTCCATGAAAAACCTTAGAAAGTAATCAAAATAAAAACCATGGATACACTCTGGTATCGATGCACTATGAATCAAAGAATATACAGACTCTATGAAGACTAGACATATAATAGCACTGAATTGCCTTTTTTCACTCGATGTCCCATAGTCTCGATTCACTCGTGCTCCATGAAGCTTCCCGCTCTGATCTCCGTATTCTGACATATCCACTTCTCAACGGATCAAAGAACCATGAAGATATCATGTGATGAATCACAATTGTATAATATTCAAAAACTATAGAAGAACTTGATATAGGATGATCAAATAATCTTTTTCTCTCACTCTCTTAAGATGAATCTGATACATGGAAGAATAACATAGTACCCAAAAATCACAATCTCGAAACCACACATCTTCTCTTGAGTTTAATCCCTATTTATAGAGAGATGTGTCTCCAATTAGGGTTAGGATTTATTTTCCTTCAAGTCTTTGAATTTTGACCTTAAAATCCTCAAACTAGGGTCAAATATACCTATAATAACCCTTAGACATGTCCACACGTGATTAGGAATCCAAAACATTATCATAATAGACATTCCAATAATTATGCCATTTTGTACTATAAGATCTCGGGAATTTTCATGAGATCTCGATAACTTATTCAAGATCTCGTAGTAAAAAAATCTCTAAAACATTTTGGATGTTTTCCCCATGTTCCTGCTAGTAGGCCACTGACGGCCACTTTCCCGAGGTCTCGGGAATTTAATTTCCCGAGGTCTCAGGAATTTACTTTCTCGAGGTCTCGGGAATTTGCTCGAGATCTCGAGGTACAAAATTTCATACTTTTTTTCTTAATCTTTCTTCGCGCTACTGCTTCCACCCAACTTCAATTCAGTTCCCTTGCATATTTTAACTTCTTTACAGTTGATTCTTAATTGAAGAAGCTTTATTATGTCGCTTTAATGTCTTCGTTTAATTTGCCAACTTGATTAAACCGACATACACTTAACAACACTCATCATTACTCAATATCACTCAACATGGTTTTTGATCAGAGCATGTCATTACACACAAATATTCTTACAATATTTTTCACTAATGTAGAGATGATGTAAAATTCTAAAAATTGGCTTAGTGTTGGAATAACACTTGAATGGCATTATGGTAATTAAAAAGGAAGACTTGGGTTAAATGGGAAATGTCTTTATAATGGCACACATGTAAATTATTGTAAGTGGGTTAAGTCTTTTTTCACTTTTATGTTGCCACCCTTTACCCTCACAACCATTGTATCTCACCCACTTTCTCCCATCTTTTCGCACCATAGGATCTTAAGGCCTTGCTTGGTTTGTGTTTAAGGTTTGTGTGTGTTTATTTCAAGTGTTCCATTATAAGACCAATTGGTGAGCCTTGGATTATTCTCTAATTTTTTCTTGCTTAATCTCAACCCTTGGATACACTCTTAGTCTTTCATTGCTAGACTTCTTTACTTTGAAAGATTCCACTTTCTCCTCTATTATCATAAGAGAAAGACTAAAAGTTTCAACAATTATTACAATTATCTATGAAGTAAAACAAGCACCCAAAGGTAATGAGTTTTAAAAATAATACTTAAACATGTCAAGTGAACAACTCATATCCTTAGGTCATATTAATATTTCCAATTCCCATAAGCATGATAAGACAAGTAAATATGAGAATAAAGTGAAATATGACAACAATTTTTACCCTTAGACAAGCTCAACATGATAAAAAATTTTATTTTATAACTTTTTTGGTGTTTTTGTCATAATGTATGTATGGAAAATCCTAATAATAGTAACAAAACATGATGCATGCATAATAATAATCAAAATAAAAATGCATGATAATGTATCAATTCTAGGGAAAAATAATGCAATGTGTTCCTAGAATGATACATATGAAGCTATCTATTCTAAACAAAGCATGGCAATAGATTTCCTAAAACTTGTATCCTTTTGAAAATCTAATGGTTTTGTAAAGTTATCTACCAACTGAGAATCTGTGGATATAAACTCTAGAGACACTACACCATCTTCAACAAGATCTCGAATGAAATGATGTCGAATATCTATATGCTTTGTCCTAGATTATTGAACAGGATTTTTAGAAATACTTATAGGACTTGTATTATCACTAAAAATAGTCGTTGCGCCTTGTGAAAAATCATAATCCTGTAACATCTGGCGCCTCCACAAAATCTGCGTACAACAACTTCCAATAGCTATATACTCAGCCTAAGCAGTGGAAAGGGAGACAGAATTTTACTTCTTGCTATGCCAAGCAACTAAGCAATTACCAAACTAAAAACACCTTGCACTAGTACTTTTTTTATCATCTACATTACTAGCCCAATCAACATTAGAAAAAGAAGCAATATCAATATTAGATCCTGATGGGTACCACAGTCCATAATAAATAGTCACTTTTACATATTTAATAATACGTTTAACAATAAACCAAGCTCTCTCATTTATAGCTTTCAAAAACACTCTCATTCTAGCTTTCCAATAAGTGTAATTTGAGCCATCAAATAAAGGGGTCCTAGTCACGGAACCTCCTTCACGAGGTACGTCCATCTTCTAAGTTCAAGATCTAGTCCTAAGTCGTTAACCTAAACCATGGCAACCATATTCTGATACAAATTTAAATTACCTAAGAGACGGTAAACTAAGCCTAGAGGGGGAGTGAATAGGGTTTTTAAGGATTTATTGACAAATTAAAATTTAATTGCGCAATAGTCAATTTTAATCCAATTCTCTACCAAGCTATATCATGTAGATAATCATATAAGTGCAGAAAATAAAGAAATAGAGACAGACAATATTTTTATGTGGAAATCCTTAGAAAATTCTCAAAATAAAATCACGGAAACACTCTATTATCGATGCACTATGAATCAAAGAATATACAGAGTCTATGAAGACTGGACACACAATAGCATTGACTTGCCTTTTTTCACTCAATGTCCCATAGTCTTGATTCACTCATGCTCCACGAAGTTTCCAGCTCTAATATCCGTACTCGAATGACTCCATTTCTCAACATATCAAAGAACCACGAAGATATAATGTGTTGAATCACAATTGTATAATATTCAAAAAGTAGAGTAGTACTTGATATAGGATGATCAAGAAATATTTTTCTCTCACTCTCTCAAGATGAATCTGATACATGGAAGAATAATAGAGTACCCAAAAATCATAATCTCAGAACCACACCTCTTCTCTTGTGTTTAATCCTTATTTATAGAGAAAAGTGTCTCCAATTAGGGTTAGGATTTATTTTCCTTCAAGTCTTTGAATTTTGACCATAAAGTCCTCAAAATATGGTCCAATATACCAATACTAACCTTTTGACTTGTCCAGAAGTGATTAGAAGTCCAAAACAACATCAGAATAGACTTTCCAAAAGTTCTGCCGTTTTGTACTACGAGATCTTAGGTATTTGCTTGAGATCTCGGGAATTTGTTCGACATCTCATAGTACAAAAATCTCTAAAACATTTTGGATGTTTTCCCCAGTTTCTCGCTAGTAGGCCACTAGTGGCTACTTTCTCGAGGTCTCGGGAATTTGCTCGAGATCTCAAGGTATAAAATTTCATACTTTTTTTTTCTCGATCTTTCTTCGCACTGCCGCTTCCACCGAATTCCACTTCACTTCCCTTGCATATTTTAGCTTCTTTACACTTGATTGTTGATTGAAGAAGCTTTTTGATGTTGCATTAATGTCTTCATTTAATTTGTCAACTTGATTAACCCGACATACACTTAACAACAATTATCATTACTCAATATCACTCAACATGGTTTTTGATTAGAACATACCATTACACACAAATGTTCTTACAGTATTTTTCATTAATGTAGAGATAGTGTAAAATTATAAAAATTGTCTTAGCATTGGAATAACACTTGAATGACATTCTAGTAATTAAAAAGGAAGAGTTGGGTTAAATGGGAAAAATCTTTATAATGGCACACTTGTAAATTATTGTAAGTGGGTTAAGTCTTCTTCCACTTTTGTGTTGCCCCCCTCCACCCTCACAACCATTGTATCTCACCCATTTTCTCCCATCTTTTCGCACAACCATAAGATCTTAAGGCCTTGCTTGGTTGGTGTTTAAGCTTTGTGTGTATTTATTTCAAGTCTTCCATTGTAAGATTAATTGGTGAGCCTTGGATTATTCTCTCACTTTTTCTTGCTTAGTCTCAACCCTTGGATAAAATGGAGTGTGTGAGTGGAAAATCTTTACACTCTTAGTCTTTCATTGTAAGACTTCTTCACTTTGAAAGAATCCACTTTCTCCTCTCTTCTCCTTAACTTAGATGGTCGTGGTTGTTGATCTCAAGCTTGTTTGGTGCCCACTTCCATTTGGTTTGAGGACTCTGGTAAGGTCTCTTGAACCTCTCTTGATTTCCCTAGCTTCCATTTTTGGGAAGCTCTCTTTTGAATTCTCATGGGTTGATTAGTCTTCATGATTATAGTGTTGTTGAACCATTCTTGTATTCATCTCTCACTACTTGTATTGTTGATGCTAGTTTTTTTATTTTTTATTTTGAAAAGATCAGCTTTAACATATATAAATCATAAAAAGGCTACAAAAGCCATACAATTATTTTAGCGCATCCCCCAAGAACACATTCACAAATATGTGGAAACCAAAGATCCACCATAACAAGAAAAACCAATCACAAGCAATACATTGAACAATCAAAATGCTAGCTAATTGATTCCATCCTAACCATACAACACCCAGCATCACCAGCACCACCTCAAACAATATCAAGCCAAACATTAAAGAATAGAGGAAGGCAACATCCACTCTTACACTAGTAGCCTGTTCTGGAAAGAGTTACCAAACCCAGATAAAGGGAAAAAAGTTAGTCTCACACTAGCAAATACCTTGTTCTACACCTCCTGTAATGTCTAGTATTTTTACGTGCTAATTAAAAATAATTTTGTTAACAATTCAGTGCTTATGTGCTTAGTATGACTTACATGTTTTATTTGAGATTAAATTTGTAATTAAAAATTGTTGAAAACGATTTTGGGAAATAAATGACTAAAGGGTAAATTAGTATTTTCATATTAAAAAGGACTTAGTGGAAATTATAGAGATTTAGCTAAGTGTTGGTGTATGAGTGGCATGGTGGTAAATAGAGAGGGCGACCAAGGTTAAAAGGGCAATTAAGAGTCATGATGGCACTCTTGTAATAATCCTAAGTTGAGAAGGATTTAGTTTTTTCACACTTTTAAGTGTTGAATCATTCTCAACCATTGATCTTGAGTCTTCTTCCATCTCTATTGTCAACCCTTGTTTTAGTTTTTGTACGAGGGTGTGTGCGTCTATGAGTATATATATCGTGTATATATATATGCGAGTTGAGTCTTGATAACCTAGATGATGAACTAGGTCCTTGAAAGCATGATTGTGTGATATAAATGCTTGTGGTGGTTTATTGGTTATAAATGTGAAATTGTAAGCATTGTGATAAATTGAGTATAATACATTGCATAATGAAATGGGCATGTATTGTGATGGAACATGTTGTGAACTATTGCTTATACGTGTGAAATTTTAAGCATAATGATAAATTGAGTACAATACATTGCATAATGAGATAAAAAAGTATTGTGATGGAAAATGGTTGCTATTGAAAACCCGGATGCATTTTGAGTAAACAGAGTAGCGTCAAGTACATTGGTATTGGTCTATGCGGGTTATGTAACCATGGGTAAGTAGTATTGTATCGAATCATCACAACAACTAGCCAGGAAGTGTTTCCCACCTACGGAACTAGTAAGTTTTAAAATGTGATATAGGTTTGGTTGTTTCCCCATCGTGGTAGCCCAAAACCTCAGTTTATCCGTGCATGTGATCTTCAGATGTTGGGGCACGGGAGTCGCAAGTGGGGCTCTCGTGCAACCACTCTTCCTCATTGAAAGTGAGAAGTGTCAAAATCACTTGGGGAGAATCGGTGCGGCACTCTACATTACTTGATGAGCTTGTATCCTCAAAAGTGAATGGCCAGCGTGTGTATCCGTTAACCGTATCGGGCATAATGTGTACCCTCTCACCTATGGAACTAGTAAGTCTAAAAATGTGATATAGGTTTGGTTGCTTCCTCATCGTGGTAGCCCAAAACCTCAGTTTATCCGAGCATGTGATCTTCGGATCTTGGGGCACAGGAGTCGCAAGTGGGGCTCTCCTGCAACCGCTCTTCCTCGTTGAAAGTGAGAAGTGTCAAAATCACTTGGGGAGAATCGGTGCGGCACTTTACATTACTTAATGAGCTTGCATCCTCAAAAGTGAATGGCCAGATTGTGTATCCGTTAACCGTATCGGGCGTAGTGTGTACCTTGAAAGGGTTAAGTCTCGTTGCATTTAAATTGTCATATATGTAATTGTGATATTTATGTTAATAATACGTGATAATTGTGAATACCTATGACATGAGCATGTTGGGGAAATTGTTTGGTAGGTTTTATGGGGTCCCGGATTGGCGTGAGAGCTATGTGGGACAAGAGACCAACCTAGGATTAGTTGCATGTACCATGGGTGGGTGGTACCACTCGAATTATTGAGATTGAGGCGATGATGCTTCCACTATTGGGCTAGTGAACTCACCCCATGACATCTTATATTTTTCTGGTAATGATCCCGCTATGGGAGGTTCGTAGCCCCTCAATGGATTATGGCATTTTGTCCGTCCTTTTGTACTTATAAAGATGGACTTATCATGTTGTGATGTATAGGTGATACATGTATAAATATCTTTTCTTTTGTAAACTTGTAATACAAATGATGAATTTCTCTTGTTTTGTCGGTTAGAGTGTTAGCCGGGTAGCTTACATTGATGTATGTCCCTTGGAGTGCCATGCGCGGGAATTTTATTCTTTTGGTGCATGTCGATGCTGATAACATAAAGACTAATTCATTTGTGAAAACTATGTCATGTCTTGCCTTAGGACGTTTTGAATATTAAATCTATGAATCCTTTCATTTAGTATTGTCAAGTGGATTATAGTTATTGAATGTGGTCATTAGGTGTTCGGCTAAATATGGCATTTTTTTAAATTTTCAAACAAACCCTTACGTTTTGAATGAAAAACCCATTAACACCCACCCCCATGATCCCGACTAAAACTTTTAGCGTTTGAAAATGATTTTGACTTGTTGAAAACGATTTGATACTTTAAAGATCGGTGGTATACAAAAACGGAGACTGAGGGTAAGACATATATCTTTTACGGAAATTCAAAGAAGCGTTTTTGACAAAAATACCCATTTGTCTCTCTTTTTCGAGTTCTAGTGATGCTTTTCTCATTTAAAAAGTTCCCTAATCGTTTTGAGGCTATTCTCCATGTTTCATAAGAGTTCAAAGTGGTTTAGGGTCATTTTTCCAACTTTTCAGACCTTGGCAGTCGGGTGGGCACATTAGGCAATAGACTGGGCCTTCAAAATTTCATTTCCACAAATTTTGCTTTAGCTTCGACCTTGGGCAATTGACTACCACTTCAAGGCAGCCGACTGGGCTTCCTAGGTAGCCGACTGAGTGGTTCGCGCATGTTTCGAAACCTGTTCAATATTTCGGTCATATCTCAAGTTTTGTTTGTTTGATTAAGACGTTCTTTGGCTTTATGGAAAGTTGACTTCAAGCTCTTGAGTTTAGGCTTTTGAATCATTTCATTTGAGTTATTTTTTATTACGTAATGGTCTTTTGAATATGACGGTATATTTTGGACTTTTACACTTCGCGACGCCCGATTTTTCAAAATGTAAAGGTTTCCACCTCGCACTTTTGAATTTGGTTCCATTTGTTCCTATGGCTTGTTCTAGGTTCAAACATTGTAGTTACCCTTTGAAATTACTATTTTACCCTTGTATGGGTATTTGACGACTAAATGATCTATTTTTCATTTATTTTCACTTCCGCATTCACTCCTTTAACTCTTAGGCTCGGGTTTTAGGGTCACAAGTGTCCCTTAAAGAAGACAGACCCAATGAAACACTACATCCAAATGTCCTTCAGACCATAATGTCATTCCTTTAACTTTCAAACCATTCCAAATCTACTTCGAAAAGCTACACCCAAAGAACAGATGATCTTTATCCTTTGTCATTAAATTGCAGAAACAACAAGTAGCCTGTGAAACTAATCCAATGGACATCAGAAAAATTGAGAGTCCTCAATCTATCCAAAATAAAAATTCACAATATAAAAGCATGTTTAGGGACATCATGCTTGAACCAAGCTACCCCATACCAAGGCACTATCCCTTTCTTTCTCCTGATCACTTCCCAAGTAAATTTGATGGAGAATTCTGCATTTGAAGGTAGCCAAATCACTCTATCATTAGTAGTCTGAGGGACCACATGAAATGGAATTATCTGATTCATTTAACCCATAGTAGCAGGCACATTCCACTGAATACCCTTAATAATATCACTCATTTTAGCACCAACACCCGGACTTGAATCAGAGATAATCTCATCATCAATCCCAGTAGCCAAAGCACCATCAGGAAGCCAATGATCAAACCACAATGAATTAGCTCTCCCATTGCCTATAACATTCTTAACACAGCCCCTAAATTTGTCTCTTAACTTAAAAATCTTCTAGTAAGTCCAAGAACTTTTGGTTGGGACCTTCACATTCCAAAAAGTTTGATCTCTAATAATATGAATTCTAATTCAATCCAGCCAGAAAGAGTGCTTATGAATTTAACAAATCTTCCAAAACTAGTTCACCATAGCTACTTCATTCCATAACACCACATCTTTAATCCCCAGTCCCCCTTCATTCAATGGACAACAAACATCCTTCCAAGTTACTTTAGTACCTCCGCTGCACATTTTTGAGCATCTCCATAAGAACTTCCTCATCAAAGTATTAATATCATGAAGCACACTCTGACGAAGCACAAAAATGGAAGCCCAATAGACCTGAGTAACAAACAGAACAGGCATTATGAACTGTAATCTCTCTGCAACAGATAAAAACTTTGAAGATTAACTCTAGATCCTAGCAATAATTCTTTCCATTAATCCAAGACAATGTTGCCTCTTCAACCCTGATGCGATCATAGGCACTCCTTAATACTTGATAGGCAAGCTCCCCACTTGAAATTGAAGAAGGTTAAGAATAGAAAAAACATGTGACTCTTTGACCCCAGCTATAAACACCATACTCTTAGCATTGTTAGGACACAACACTGACACTTCACTAAACTAATCCAAAGCTTGCTTTAAACATTGAGCTGCTCTCACCTTTCTAGCTAAAAAAAGAATCAAATCATCTACAAACATCAAACTACTAATCTGTTGCTCCTTACATCTCTAGTGATAAGCAAATCCACCTTTCTCAAATTTGTCCTTCAACACCTAAGTCAAAATTTCCATTCCGATGACAAATAAGTTAGGGGACATAGGATCACCTTGTCTCAATCCCCTACCACTGCCAAAAAAGCCATGCAAAACACTATTTAAGTTTATAGAAAATCTAGGGGTAGTAACACACCATAGTCCACTCAATCATAGTTGAACACAAATGAAAAGCTTTTAAAGTAGCCCTCAAGAATTCCCATCACACTATATCATAAGCCTTTTTCAAATCCACCTTCAAAGCTACCCTAGCAGGGTATTTATTACCATGATATCCTCTAAATAGCTCCTGGGCTAATAGAATATTATCCACAATATCTCTACCTGTAACAAAAGCCCCTTGGTTCATGCTAATACAACAAGGAAGGCACCCTTTCAGCCTATAAACTATAATTCTTGCCACACAACAACTTAGGAATAATGGTTATGATAGTAGAATTCAACTCCTTCAAAAGCTTACCCTTGTTGAAAAAATCCACAACAACTCATTCAATGTCCTTACCCAACACATAACACATTTGTTTAAAGAATAAAGCATTGAAACCATTGCTACTAGGGGCTTTATCATCTTTAAGAGAAAAGATAGTGAGCTTAAGCTCATTAGCAGTAACATGCCTTACCATGTAGTTAGCATCCTCCATAGACACTGGCTTTAGCACAAAATCACCAAGCTCTGGAATCACCTCATCCAATCTAGCTTGAAATAACTCAGAATAGTAATCCATAACCTCCTTTGCAACTAGATCACAAGTATCCACTCACACCCTTCTCTAGTAACCAAAGAATTAATATTATTTCTTCTTCTTCTAGCCACAACCACCTTATGAAAGAAAGAAGTATTTTTATCCCCCAATTGAAGCCATCTAACTCTAGATTGTTGTTTAAACATAGATTCTTTATCAGTAGCTAGCCTCAGATACTACTCTAAACACCCCCTTTCAAGTTGCTTAACATACTCATTGGAAGGGTCAGTATCAATAATTCTTTAATAGTTATGCAAACAATCTCTACACTTTTTCACTTGCCTTAATAACTCAGAGTAGTTTCTTGTATTAAGAACCATCAAATCAGCCTTCACAATCTTCAATTTATGAACTACTTGATACATAGGAGTCTCCGCCACATTCACTGCCCAATTTCTCATCACTATATCACAGAAAGAATAGTGCTTCACAAGATGGTTGTTAAAGCTCAAAGGCTTACCTCCCCTTCTACAATTTTGAGACATTTTGATTAGGGATAAAGCATGATCGGAAACCCCATAAGGCCCAAAGAAAGCCTTTGAAACTCCAAAGTTTTCATTCCATTTCCCATTCACAAGAACTCTATCTAGCTTCTTAAAAATAGTTCCATTTATCCAAGTAAACTGGACACCAGAATGTCTAAGATCAACTAAGCTAGCTTCATCCAAACACTCTCATAGAGGAATCCCAAACCATACACCCCCCAAACATTTCATGGTTGTACCTTATAGCACTAAAATCTCCAATCACCACAGAAGGATCATTATAAAACACACTAGACCACTGTTTCATCTCCTCCCACAAAGATTTTCTAGGAACCACATCATTAAATCCATACACACAACAAATTCTAAATGTAGAACAATCAACCAAATCAGTCACAATACACACAAGAGCCTAAGCAGAACCATCTTCTATACAAACTCCCAGCCTACTAGTATCCCAACAACACCAAATTCTGCCACTATCAACCCACTCATTATTAGTAATTATAGACCATCCATTAGGGAAATTTTTAAAAATCCTATCCACATTATCCGGCTTAAACTTATTCTTCACCAAGCAAATCATAGCTAATTTATGCTCTTGGATCACCTTTATCACCTCATTTTTTTTTTGGGGTTTATACAAACCCCTTATATTCCAAACTGCAATATTCATAAGGAAACCTTCGAAAGAGAATCCACCCCTTTAGCTGAAGATGTCCCTGCATCCTTCCTTGATCTCAATACAGGCCCTTAACCTTTACCCCCTTTAGCTTTAGTAGTTTTATCATTCCTTAATGTAGTAGAGCCCTCCACACATTGAGCATTAGGAATGTTACTCTCCTCCACCAAAGTCGCTTCAGTGTTCAATCTAACTTTTAAGCCCTTTTTTCCTCTTTGAACAAAATCTGTACTATGTAATCCTACACTCATCAGCTCATCGCCCCTATGAGATGACGTTGGTAATTCCTTTTGAGAGACAACAACATTATCAATCACTGAAGGATACTAAATTGATTATCATTCACTTCTGCAATTCGAGAATTTATAACTACTTGATCATTTGGCAAAACATCCACATCATGACCTCACCATCAGTGGGAATAACAGCTTCTGGAGAAACATTCACAGCCCTTTTACCACTTTTATCTACAACTCTCCATTCTTGATGAATAGATTTTACAGGAATAGAATGAACTTTTTTAAGAGCCTTAGGACATTTTGTAGTAGCATGGCCAAACACATTGCATTGAGAACACTTCAAAGGAAGCCACTGGTATTCAACCTTAACATGGAATAATGTACTATCAGGTTTCTCAACTTGTACTACCTTGGAAAACTCAGACTTAGCATCCATCTCTATACAAACCCTGGCAAAACCCAATCTTTTCTTATCTTCAGTTAAAGCATCAACATACATTGGGGTACACAATTGACTAGAAATAGTGCTAATGGTATCTTAATTCCAGGACTCCAAAGGGATTCCAAACAATTTAACCCAAATTGGAACTGAAGTAATAATGTCTTTCTGTAATACCAAACCTGGTTTCCATTTTTGCAAAAACTAATAAATGGTTTGTAAAGTGCGAAGTATTTCCTTCTATAATAGCATCTCTGTGCATAGTAGAATCAAATTTGAACAGAAAAAATTATTATCTAAGCTTTGAACACCATATAGACCTTCTTTACACCATAGTTTCTTCGCAATAGATTCCATAGTTAAGAAAGGAAAACGCTTAACAATAAAATAACCTGCCAAGCATGTTTCCCAATCATCACATTGCGCCATCTGAAGAGTAAGCACAACTCTATTAGGGTTATCTTTGGTAGGAACAATGTACCACAACTTCATCTTACCAGCTTGAATACAAGTAGTAAACCTATGAGCCCAAGAAACTGGTAATGTTTCAAGCATAGCTTTAGATCATGATCCAGCAAGTGGAGGGAACTCAGATATTAAATCAGTGTTACCATTAAAAGAAAAAGGATTACTACTTAATGTAGTACCCAAGACTTGTGATGAAGTAGGGTAACATATTGACCATCATAAACCCTAGATGAAATAGGGTTAAGAACTTAACCAAAAACCCTAGTCGCAGTAAGGTTTAATAGAGCAACATCAGAAACCCTAGTTGAAAGGGTAAGATTTACATCTACAGATATAGCAAAGCGAGGACCCTAGAGTAGGATAAACCTTAGGTAGAGAAAGAAAAAAGTGAAAGAGAAAGAGAACAACTACAGAACCCTAGTGAATACTAGGGTTAAGACAACGAATAATAAATGAGAGCCAGTAATCAATGCTTCATTAATGGAGAAATAGAGAGATATAAGTGAACATGAGAAACCCTAGCATTTTACCCTAACACACGCAAGCCTTCACAACCTGCTAACCTATCGTCCACCTCCTCCTAGAATCGCCCTTATCACCTCTTCCCAGTGGATGGCAGGAGTTGCTAATTACTTGGAGGTGAAGCTACTTGTAGTGGTGATGGAGTTAGTACTAGTGCTATGGTTATGGTTAGGGTTGAGGTTTAGAAATGGAATTAAAATCCCTTACTTGGAAAGAATCAAGAATTCTTGTTTGTTGATGCTAGTTGGAGAGACTTGAAGTTCTTTAATATGGGATATTATTGGCTCAAGCTTGCTTGGTCTTCTCTCGGATTACTCTTGAATTCGTATTGTGACCTAATTGGTGGTATGTCTCTTTATTTAGTTTATTCGCTTTCCAAAAATCCTAGTTCACTTTAATTTTAGGGTTTTTGTTAATCTTTCAATAAATACATCTATTAGGGTTCAGTGTTATTGAAAAAACTCTAAATTGATGATATTGTTAGATTCTTGAACATATGAAGGCTTGGAGAACCCTTTCGCAAATTATCGGATACTCCCTCTTTAAGGTTGTTGTTGAAATCCTTGCTTGGTTTGGTATTTGGTATAGCTTGGACCCCTTCCTTGCACTTTCAAAATCTCGACTTGGACTTGAGATAGGGGAAAAATGAGCCTTTTAATTCTGCATAACGTGGGTGCGTGCGTCTATGTATATATGCAATTTATATGCTTGTCGAGTCTTCGCAACTTAGACGCGAATTTGGGTCCCTTGAAAGTATGAAATTGTAATGGTATATGCTTGTTGTTGAATTTCCTTATATATTGAATTAATATCAGTATGTTGGCATTCTTGATAATGATATTTGAAAATATTATAAATAACATATTTATA
Source organism: Cornus suecica (assembly GCA_963922005.1). NCBI lineage: Eukaryota > Viridiplantae > Streptophyta > Magnoliopsida > Cornales > Cornaceae > Cornus > Cornus suecica. The sequence continues at coordinate 63,606,121 of OY998238.1, read as the reverse complement.
TTGATGCATGGTTTAATTGAGGCTTAGTTTCATAATGAGTACACCGATTGTGTGGTATCCATTTGGTTTTGGTTTATGCCCGGTCGTGTAACCATGTGTGGGTATACTTGTGTCGGATCGTCGTAACAATTAGTTAGGAGGAAGTCCTTAGGACCCACGGAATTAGTAATTCCGGATTCAGAGGTGGGGAAGGATTTGGGTCAAACCCGAGTTTTCATGAGTCGTCTTGTGTTTTTTATCTTCCTTGACTAGTGTGTACATCATCTCAAGTGAATGAATTAGGTGACACTATATATTCACTAACCTTATTAGATAGTGTGAGCACCATGGGATGGTGTTGAGCATATTGCATTCGACTTTCTATTATGTGATTAAATTGCTTATATTGATGCTCCCTTTATTGTTAAATTATATTAATATTGAGCACGTTGGGGAAATTGTATGTTAGTTTCGATGGGGTCCCGAATTGGCATGAGAGCCATGTGCGACAAAATGATTGACCTAGGATTAGTACCATGTACCTTGGGCGGGTTATACCACTCAAGGAACGGAATTGAGGCTGTGATGCTTCCTCTACTGAGCTAGTGAGTTCACCCCATTATTTTAAAACACATTCAGGTGATGATCCCTCAACGAGAGACATGTAGTGCTAGCAGTTCATTTGACACTTTGTCCCGCTATATATATATATATTTGTATCAATAGCGGTTGTACCCTTTTGTAAAACATAAGAATGTTTATATGTTTCATTTGGTTTATTTTACAAACATGTATGAAACGTGTATTAAAAACTATTCTTTTGACGGCTAGCATACTAACCGAGTTATATTTGATGTTCATCCCTCGAAGCGATTTATAAACGAACCCTTTCGGGTTTTAAATAAAACCCATTTTTGCTCACCCCCATAGCCTCAACAAGATTTTGTCTTTTAGAAATGATTTAAAAATTATATTTATAAAGATTTTGACTTTTCAAAGCCACCAGTACTAAAAATGGAGACTAGAAATAAAACGGATAATTTTACGGAAGTTTAAATGTAAGTACTAAAAATGGAGACCGGGAATAAAACGGATAATTTTACGGAAGTTTAAATGTAACACCCCGTGTTATTTTCCTTTTTCTTGAAATTATTTCCGATTTAATTTCGGTTATGACATTATTTGTTCTTGATGCATTGTTTATTCTTGGTATTTCATACCGGTAAAATTTTCGCGTTTTACGTTTCGGACTAAGAGGGACGATGTTTACGTGGGTTCTTATTATTACCGACTACACGGTTCTGTTTAGACGATTGCGTTTAGTGATTCAACTGAGCAGCGACTCGTTATGTTGTCTAACGTTTAAAGATTCGACTCGGTGGCTCAATAGTGGGGTTTTATAACCTAGATTATTTATTTCAGCTTATATTATTTATTGGCGTTCCATGGACTTACTGGTGCACGTGTTATTATTTGGAGATTCCCGGTATTTTTTGGGATTTATTGTGTATATATATATTTAATTGTAATTATATGTATATATATATTATTTTGGGGTTAGTTTGTGATTTTGGATAATAGGAGGGTCACTTTTGTAATTTAGCATATAAACGTATATATATATACATAGATCTGTAGCTTCTTCTTTATCATGCACCACCAGGTAGCTCCTTCACCTTCATTACCTCATCAGCTTCTCCGTGGCCGGAAATAGAGTGAAATAGCAGTTGAAGGGAGAGGGTGGTGGCGCGATTGGGATTTCGCGCAGGAGCAGAGGTCGCTGGCCAGGGTCGACGAGCAGAGGCGACAATAGTGGTGACGTGCAGAGGCTGGGTCGCGACGGAGGCAGCGTGTCTTGGTGGTGGCGTCGGTGCGCAGAGGGCGAGCAGCGGTAGCGCTGTGATGGTTCGTGTGATGATTGTTCGGCTTTCCGATATCGGATGACCACGATTTTTGGAGGGTAGCTTCCTATTGATGCTAGGTATGTCATACTAAAATTTCGTATTTTTCCGTTTAGCGGTTTGTCATAAAATCGCGTTTATAGATTAGAATTTTCATTTGGGTTGTTTTAGATTTACCCAAATTGATTAACCAATTGCTAATGGGCTTCGTATATATTATATAGGTCGTCGAGGTGGACGTTTCAGGATATTCAAAATATTATTCGGGTGACTTTGGTCGGCGAGCACCATATTCGGGCGCCGATACTGTTCAAGGTGGGTCATTTCGGGCTGTTCTGCAAACGTAAATTAAGGTGGGAAATTTTATTCTCACTTTCGTATCGTTGACGTGGTTTGGGTGTTCAACCCGTATTTATTTTAATTTAGATATATTAAATTGTGAATTTGAAATATCTAAAATTGAATTAGAATCGAAGTAGGACTTATGAATTAATTTGATAAATTAATTAAATTATTTCTTGCGAAATTAAGTAAATTCTGATTTGAATTGAAAGAGAATAGGTGGATTAGTAACCCCTTGAGAATTAAAATGGGTTAGTAAAATTTATAAAAGTTAGACGTGAACTTAGAACGTTATATTAGTTCCCTTTTGACTGTGTTAGGGGATATGTGAACGTGATGGACGTGAAAACTTATACGTTTTGCTAGGTTCCTCTTATGATACATGGATTAATTGTTTTAGTTTCATTAAAAGCATGTTAAGATAAATGGAAATATTTTTCCTAGAGAATTAAAGGAAATATATTATTTGAAACATGAATTATACATGAACTTGTTTCTATGGGATTTAAATGCTTTCATTGTGTTTTAAAAGCATGTTAAAGGAATTATGATATTCATGTTGGTGTCATGTGGATATTTTCATAAATATGATGCATTACATATTTATGCTGAGACATGGTTGTTATTGAGGCATGTATGCATATTGAGTATACCGTGTCGTATAAGTACATGGGTGTTGGTGCATGTAGTGCATGGGTTCACCTTTTATAGAGAGAATTCAATTTGTGTGGTCTACGTTCGTTGTGTATGGTGCGTGAGTAGACTTGTTTTGGATCGTCGCAACAATTAGCCAGTGGGTGTTCCCAACCTCCAGATCTAGTATATCCGAGAATTGTGGTATAGGGTGGTTCGTCCCATTCTTAAAGTCGTGGGTCATCTTGTGCATTTGATCGTTGGATCTTAAGTCGCGGGTCATCTCGTGCAACTGATATTCCTTGTTGAAAGTGATAGAGAGAAAAATAACTTTGGGATTATTCGGTGCGGCACTCTACATTCCATCGTGAGCTTGTATCCTCAGAGGAATGGTAGAGAATGATCTTGTTGACCTTTGGTGTGTGTACCATGGGTGCTGTGTGAGTCACATTGCATTTGCGTAGCATTTAGGATTGAATTTAGTATCAATTGTCATTTAAGGCCTTAGAGAAGACGAGTGAGGAGATTGTGAACTTAGTTGTTATTGTTGAATAGGCCTTTAGGTGCCTTTCACCTTTTGAGGAATGGGTTATCAACCGTATTTTGAGGTTTTAAGTGTGGTTATACTAGGTTGTGATTAAACCTGCCTGGTTGAGTGGAAATGGTCTCTTCTCCATTTGACTCGAAAATCCCCGAAACAAGCACGCATACATTCCCATATGTGCATATACCCAAAAATTGATCCATACTCCAAATTAGTTTCATCAAACGTAAGTTTTAAACCAAAAACATTACTTTAATGTCTCATAAAAGATCCGTCTTTCCCCCGGTCTCCATTCTAGTATACCACCAACTTTTAAAATGTCAAATCCTATTGAAAACAACTCAAAATCATTTCAAAACTCAAAGTTTTAGTCGAGGTCACGTGGGGGAGCGAAAATGGGTTTTTCTTTTAAAACAAAAGGGTTTGTTTAAAAGCCTAGAAAAACGTCCTTTTTAGCCAAACTCCTAATAATCACATCGATATCCAAAATCCACTACACAACACTAAACGAAAGCATTCGAAGATTAATATTCATGCTTCAATGTTAAAATCACATTATAGTCATTAAAACATAACATACTTCAATGTTAAAATCATAATCACATATATTGAGATACCCCTTAATTTCCATGCATAAGTTGGTCAGGCTTATACCAAAAATTAAGGCGCATCAACACTCAATAATAAACAAAAACTTAATAAAAATACATAATGAATAAATAATTGAGTGTAAAAAGTTTAATTCTCATGAATAAACAAATTCAGAAACCCAAATCCCCAAAGGGTAAAACTCGGGAACCTATATTTATGGACCCCTAAATCCATAAACGAAAATATAAGTCCTAAAGAAAATACTAATACAGAGTCCCTACACTGAAACAAAGCGAAAAACTGAATAACTCAAGAAGAAACGAGATAAACCCTTAACCCTGTGGCTGGAACAACCGATGACCTAAAATGTTCACAATGGTAGGTCAGACTCACAAGCAAAGTAGAGTCTATATGATCCCAAATAGGGTACCAATAATCCCATCACCTACCCAACCAAAAATAAGGGTAATACTATAATTCCTATAACTTTAAGTAATACTCCTAAATAAATAACCTCTAGAAAAGAGGCAAAATAAATAGGGTGCAATCATAATATAAATAACATGTCGATAAACAAAGCAAATAAAAATGCAACCAAAATCAAATCAAAGTCAATAGTTAACACAAATAAAATGCAACTGTAATTAAATCACATGTCAATAGGCACATAACCATACCTAACCATAATTAAATCACATGTCAATAGGCAATTTAACCATGCCTAACCATAACCACGTACCCGACTCCTTTTTCCATGCCATGGTACAGATAAGACTGCATTAATAGTCAGTCCATCGTGATTCCCTCCATTTAAAAAAAATCACAAAGAAATAATAGGATAAATATATATATATATTACTATTCAGTAATAAATTAAAGAATTTATTAATTCTTTTACAATTACTTTTAGACACGTAAACTTATAATACGTTTAGTCTGTAGTTATAAAAATATTCTAAAAATCCTAACGGCAAAAACCTCTTATTTGAAACATACCTAGAACTAAAATATTCGCTATTGGAATAATATCGGGTGACCAATAAATACATATATCCACATATATATATATTAATTTATACCAATTCAGGAAAAACATCAAATATAATCTACTATTCTATATGTGTAAATAAGCACTAAATAAATGAATGTTATTTACAACAACCATACAGATACATAAGCACATGAAAAGAAAAACCAAAAAAAATACAAACAAATCAAATATATATACAAATCTACATGTTTATACAAGCACAAAATAAAAATAGGAATAAAAGAAAATCAAATTTATATATATGCGCACAGACCAACAACGTATTGCAGCATGCTTCACAAGTCATTAGATGGTTTATCACGCACATTAAAAGGTTTTTCCTAACCAATACTACCATTATATAAATATACAATTACAGTGTAATTCATTGAATTTTATAATGAGAATTTTTTATGGGACCTATGGTTATCATTCATCCAAAAATTCTAATTTCCTCCATCTAACTTGTTAAAGGATGGGGTCATCTGTGGCGGCCCCCACTAACAGACAAATTCCAATGTTTCCTAGGTGATAAAACTACCTAAAACATCAATAGCATCCATGATCCAATTCGTCCATGGATTCATACGTGTAGTGTGGGTTGTGCACAAATTTATATATTCATATTTTAACTCCTTTTATCATCCAACAAACACATATATACATATAAAAAATCATTACTGGTATATATAATTCCAAAATCCGAATATAACTAATGTATATATAAAAATTCACATACACAATATATATATATATATATATATATTTATGGAAATTATTAGAATTATTAGTCCAAAGGGGAAGAGAAGAACATTATACTTGCCTGATCGTAATGCTAAATAGCATATGAACTTCTTACTTCCTCTCATCTTCTACGCCTCTTTCTACTATCCCTCTATTGATGGTCTAATAGAATATGTCTCAGAATTGTATTAGGGTTTTCTTTTTATTATATAAATATATATATGTATGTATTTATTTAATCCTTCCAATATGCCTAAAATTATATAATAGCCCATTAGTAATTATATTGTAGTTCATTGGCTAATAAGTCCAACTAAATGATTTATAATTAATTAATTAAATTAAATTAAATATATTCAATTTAAATAAATAAAATAACAGGGTATTACGTTCTCCCCCCTAGTAAAGGAATTTTGTCCTCGAAATTCACCACATACCTAAATTAAATAGCTCTAGATACTTTGTACGAATTTCATCCTCCCTTTCCTAAGTGGACTCTGCCTCATTGTGATGGCTCTATTGAACATGCACAAGAGGAATGATCTTCTTACGAAGTACACGTTCCTTCTGATAAATAATGCAATAAGGTTGCTCCACATAAGTCACATCCGGCTCCAGCTCGATCTTTCCCACATCAAGATGTTGATACACATCCTCATCTCGTAAGAATTTCCGCAACATTGAAACATGGAATACATTATGAACCTTATGCATAAAATCTAGCAGTGCTAAATGGTACTCCACCTATCCAATATTGTCAGTAATCATAAAAGGACACACCAAATGAGGTGACAATTTCTCCTTCTTTCCGAACCGCATTACTCCCTTTATGGGAGACACCTTGAGTAAAACCTAATCCCTCACTCTAAATACAGGGTCGACCGTACAATACCTCAAATGGTGCCATACCAATAGACTTTTGGTAGCTATTTTTATAGGCAAACGATTTTGAGAACATAATGACTTAGTGGTATAATGGTATTTTCACTAGTGGAAAGATAGTTGAAAATCTTAGAAATTTAGCTAAGTGTTGAAATTACACTTGAGTGGCATAGAGGTAAATAGAGTGAAAGACTTTGGTTAAATGGTAAAGATAATTTAATGGAACTCTTGTAATTGATTATAAGTTGTAAGGTTTTTCGTCTTTGCTCACTTTAATGTGTTGTCACATTCTTGGCCATTAGATATTCCATCCCATCTTTAATCTCAACCCTTGGATGTTAAGGTCTTATTTGGCAAGTGTATAAGGGTTGTGTGTATTGATTTAAGTCTTTCATTTGCAAGACGTAATGTGCACTCTTGAATCTCTTTCTATCTTTACTAGCTTTAATCTCAACCCTTGATGTAGGATGTTTGTGAGTGGAGAATCTTTACATTTTAAAGTCTTTCATTTTAAAGACTTTTTCATTTTCATCTCATATCTTCCCCTTTACTCACTTGTTCTCCTCCACCTTTTGGTTTGATTTCATCACCTTAAGCTTGGAGTTTGATATTGCCTTCAACATGAAAGTTGTTCATGGTACTCTCCTATTTGATTTAAGCCAAAGATTGGTAAGTGTTCTTCCCTCTTTGTGAGTTTCTACTTCAAACCCTAGTTTTGGGTCTTCATGATGAATCATATTTGATTCTTGGTTTCATCTTGTTTTGAGTCTTAATTCATTGTTAGGAGATTATGGTGAAGCTTTCCACCAATTAACTTCTTTGAATTTGGTGTTGGGTGGAAGCTAGAGTTTCATGAAGCTCACTTTGTGGTGTTGCTTGTCCGTCACTTAAGGTAGGGGAAAACTTCTATCATTTCTCATCCTTTGGTTTCATGAGTGTGCTATTTCGATTCAAGGGTTCCTAACCTTAGATATAATTGCTAAGTTGTATAATTGAAAATGTTAAGTTAGGGTTTGTACATAGTAATTGTGTACTTAGTAATTATATTGATGGGGCTATGATGCATGCTAGTTGGGTTTTAGTTCTTGAGATTTTCAATAATAAAGTATGCTTGTATGCCGATATATGTGTGTATGTATATGGGTATGGTTGTTTATATGTTTAAGTATAAGTATCCATATGTGTAAGTCAGTGTTAAGGATGTAACCTTAATAGGGTGATTAAGCTAGCTCCTTTGGTTAGTAAGTTGGAGCATGTGTTATGTGATTTGTATGACAGACATCTCAACTTAGAACAATTATCTAGTTCCCCTTTTCTGAATGATATTACTATGCTGGGATTAGATATTATATTTGAGACTTGAATTGTGGAAACTTGCTTTAATTGAACAAAGAGCATGTTTAAAAGAATGAAATTGTTAATCTTGTGAAATAAAGGAAAACTTGTTGATTTCAAATATGAATTACATATGAGAAAGTATCCTTGTTGGTTATTGCTTTATTGCAATTTAAAAGCATGTTAAGGGATTTATGGCATTCATGTTGACATTCTAGGGAATGTTTTTCATAAATATGATGAGATACAAGTTTATGTTGATGCATGGGTCGTTTGAGACATGGTGCATATGGAGTTCACCTTTTGCATTGAAATTCAATTGGTGTTGGTTTACGTCCGGTTCTGTAATCATGGGTGAGTAGAGTTGTTTCAGAGCGTCGTAATAACTGGCCAGGTGCTACTTCTCGCACCAAAGAAACTAGTCTTCTGAGAAATAGAGACAATAGGGGGAGGACTTGTTCCGAATCCTATTTCATGACCGCGTTCGTGTTGATGATCTTCCTTGTTAAAAGTGAAAGTTTCAAAAATCACTTGGGAGGAATCGGTACGATACTCTACCTTGCTTCATGAGCTTGTATCCTAAAAAGTGAATGGTTAGATAATGATCCCGTTTACCCTTAGATTTAGGGTGTGTGGTCGTATGTGTACCATGAGGTGTGTGAGTCACATTGCATTGAGTTACCGTTATGTGATTTATCTTTACATGTGAGTCATGATATTATTCAATGTGTTTGTGGAGCATGTTGAATGGGGAATTTGATACTTTAAATCACATGTTATCGAAATGCTCAAATGAAATTGGATAATGTGAGAATATGAATTATATGCCTTCTTTTAAAGTATAATGTGATATGAATGCTTATACTTGTTGATATGTGCATATATTCCTTAGGATAGTGATATAAGTTAGTTTTGATGCCTTTCTGGTGATAAGTTAAAGTCGGTGATGGATCATATAGTTGATTAGGAGTTGAAGAATTTGAGAAGGCGAGTGATAGGTTTTTGGTCTTAGTTAGCGTTGGTGTGGGAACGTGACATCAATCGTAATATTGAGGTCTTGGTTATGATAGATGAGGTTATGAGTGTTATTTGATCTTGTTAGAAACCTAACTGATGTGGTTTCAAATGTAAAATTGAGTTTTGAATGAATCGAACGAGGTTTGATTGAAACTAGTTGGTTCCATGGCAATGACCACTACGTTCTCTTTTGCGATCTTAATGATTGGAATGTCATAAGAGTTGCGGTCATTCTTGATTAAGTCGTTATGGAGTTTAGGGATTTGGATATAGAGCTAAGTGTGGTTAGATTATGATTGGTGTCCTTGTCTATAGCCACTTACCTTTTCCTTTGAGGTACCATTTACTTCAGTTCTTCATTTCCCTGCTCCATTGAACGTCTACAAATTTTCTTTGGTATTTCTATTGGTGTTTAGGTTTGTTTCCCCGAAAAGGAATTTTTCATAAGACTTCCATTTAAGTCAATTCATCTTTTAAGTGCAAAACCCATTTCCGCTCACCCCCGTGACCCCAACTAAAAATTTGAGTTTTGAAATGGTTTTAAATTCATTTTTATAAAATATATAGACCTTTGGAAGTCGGCAGTGTATAAAACGAAGATCGTGGCCAAGACAGATAATTTTGTGAAATTTTAGAGAAACACTTTGATTCAAAAATATTACATTTTTCGCCTTTCCCGAAGTCTCGGTGGCTATTTTTGGAATCCGTAAATGAAAAACTCACTTTTATATTATCTGTGATTTTTCGGGACCGGTGGTGTCAATAATGGAGGCTTGTTGTGAAAATGCATTTTTTTGTGGTTTTACTATTGAAATTCGAAGGTACCTTGGCAACATATCGCCAACCTCAGCATTTCTAAAACTCGAAGGTACATTGGCGACATCTCGGGATGTCGCCAGCCTCAGCTTTGGTTGGATTTTTCTTCGGCGACATCCAATTTTAAAAATTCTTCTCTCACCTCTGACCTCCGAGTTAGGTTCCGTTTGTTTCTATGGCTTGCCCTATGTCCAAATATATGATACAAAATTTAAAATAATTTATTTTCACTTGAAATGACTATTTTACCCTTGGTGAAAGAGGGGTACTTCAGCTTTCTGTTTTGGTCGCAATTGTCCGACACCGTTTTCAAAAATTCATATCTATCGCCTCGTTGCTTCAATTTAGGTCCCATTTGTTTCTGTGGCCTTTCCTATGTCCAAATTGTTGAGAGAGAATTTAAAGTTTCATTTTTACCCCTGAAATGACTGTTTTACCCTTGGTGCAAAAGGGGTACTTTAACCATCTGCTTTAGTCGGTCTTGTCCGATACCGTTTTCCAAAGTTCTTATCTCTCGTATCGTGGCTTTGATTTAGGTTCCGTTTGTTTCTATGGTTTGACCTATGCCCAAATATGTGGGATAAATTTTGAAATTACATTTGTTTCCTTAAAATGATCATTTTACCCTTGGGTGAACAAGTGACCTTGAAGTGGTCGGTTTGATGAGTCGTTTGATCCCTTTCACTTCCCTTTCGTTTTCCAAAAACCTTTGTTTTTTAACTTAGGTTGAGATGAATGTTTTACCCCTTTAATGGGTCTACGGATGGTCGGGAGTGACGTGTGAGGTGATTAGTAGTATGACTTGATAGTGATTGGAAGTTTTGGAGCTCGGTATGCTTCTGATTGAGGAAGTATGATTGTTCTACTTTCTGGGTTATTATGAATAGGAGTGTTTATCCCATAATTTGGGGATAAGTTTGGTGTTGATTGTTAGAGTTAAACTGGCGGGTACGAGTCATAGTGATCTCTAAGGTGGTCAGTACTACGTAACTTGTATTGGTTATCTGTCTATATATATACGTATATATATATATAGTTGTGAGTTTTTCACGTGTTATTGTGGTATGGTTTTACTATGTGCTAGTTGCCATGTTTGTTGATGCATGGTAAAGGACTAGACATATATGTTTTAGGGGTCTCGTATTGGCATGAGTACCATGAGGGATGTTTGACCGACCTAGGATAGATGCATGTACACAGGTTAGTTCGCACTAGACTTGGATAGTCGGAGGATGTGAAAATTATGATTCTCTTTCTCCTACGGGGCTTTGTGAACTCACCACGGCGTTTTATGCCATGGTCTTCCACACTAGTTTGCAGGAAATGTTTTGGCTACAGACAGCATGTGGCACAATGGCAGCTTTCTTATGTCCCCTCGTTGCAGGTTCCGGATTTGCACAGACTGATGCGAAAGACATTGCAGGAGTGGGACGGTCATATGTAGTGTTGTTCCAATTTAGTTTTCCTTTGCTTATCACCTGTATTGGGATTGTTATTGTTTATCTTGGGAGCAAGTCTGTTGGTGTGTCCCTTCTTTGTATTTGGTATCGTTGCTTCATTGTAGAGATGTATTTTTTTAACACCTCATGCGCCTTATGTATCAATTGGTTTTAGCTTCCGCTCAGTTGTATGGAATCATATTGTTGGCATGATTCTATTTGTTTTATTGATGTTGATGATCTTAGTTGGTCGCTTTATGTATGGATCACAGCTCGGAGTCCTCGGATGTCCCGGTTCGGGAGTCTTAGGATTTTAGGGGCGTGACAAAACTCCTATAGTCCTTAGCCATGTCGTATATGAGAGGATGGAGGAGATGTACCATTACAAGAAAATTTGGTTTTTGAGACGGTCCAAACTGTCTCTAAAACTCCAAAAACTGTCACTAAAAGTCAAAATGAACCATGCCTAAAAAAAACATCTTAAATAATCTTTTGTCATGGTAAAGTTGGACCGTCACTAATGATGACTTTTTAGTGATGGTATGGAGCATCGCTATTACTTTGACTATTAGTGATGCTTTATATCGTCACTAATAATTGTATTAGTGACGGTCAATAATCGTCCCTAATAAGTCACTTATTAGTGACGGTTTGTAGTGTCACTATTAGTTATATCATTAGTAACGGTCCCTTGTTTATTTGTCACAGTTTTAGACTGTCTCAAATAATTTTGTTAATTATTTCAAATACTAAATAATTCATTTTTTTCCTAGCTACCAAATGTCCAATCTAGATAATGAAATTAAGAATACAAGATCTGTAAATTAAATAACAAATGTAAATTTCAAATTAACAACAAAAAAAATTAAGCTGTCATATATACATCCATTTAGATGTTTACATTAGAGCAACACCAATAGAGTACTAACATGTCCAAAAGAAATAAGGAAGCTCCATCCAACACTTACAAAAGAGCAAAATATACAAAAGGAACTTAAAAACTGCCCTAATGGTGGGCAATTGCTGGTGGTGGTGGTGGTGTTGTCGGTGGTGGGTGCTGGTGGTGAGAGTATTGAAACCATGGTGGGGCTGAAGATTGTTGATACTGCCACGGTGGTGGCTGCTGATAGTTGTTGAACCACGGCGGTGGCTGTTGGTTTTGTGTAACCAACATCTCTAACACTTTGTTTAATTTTTCCAACTGCAGCCGAATATTTGTTACTTCCTCCGCCAATTTTTCATTTCTTTCCTCCGCTCTCTCTGCCCTATTCCGATACGCCTCATTGTAAGATGATGATGCACGTTTTCGATTAGGAACAATGTAACCATATCCAAAACCTCGGGGATAACCTTTCATAACTCCCATGTGTTCAAGCATTATCTCCACATCATCTTTGCTTGAATTGGTACCATCAAAATTGTTTGAAACTTTGGCAACTTTCTCCTTCATTTCATCCTACAATAAAATATATTATATGTCTATGATAAACATAATTACTGCACAATACACATACTCTAATTAAAAGTACAAAACTGAAATTTATATAGCACAAGATTATTGAAGGTTTCATTAATTTAACTAGAAATTAGAAAGGGATTACAGTTCTTTGACCTTAAGTGAGTTAATATTAAGTACACTAGTATGTTTAAACTTAATCTGTATTCTCCATTCCCACAACATTATTATGCATTTTATAACCATGTTTTGGCCTTTGTTCAAATTTTATTAACATCATTATTTTCATTTTTATAATTATTTACTTGTTTCATGAGTTGAACAACCGCGTGATCCTTATTAGTATGAAGTAGGATGTGATCCTTATTTCTACTTCCTCGCATTTGATCATCAACATGAGTAAATTTCTTCCCCACAGCAGTAGTCAAGCTAGAAGCTAACTAAGGAACACAATAATTTAGCTACAAGCAGTACTTGAGATTAACAAGGGGCTTTAGGGTCACACAAATAATTAGGTTATACAATCATCAGTATGTTTACCAGACTCCAAGATAGCACTCTGAACTGCCATTAAAAATACCATTTTGTAAACAAGCATTATTTAAGTCTATTGGTATTCTGTCTATTCTATTACTTCAGTTAAGCTCCATATCTACGCAATGTGTCTTTCTAATCACCGCTATAATATAGTAAAACAGATTTTAGCCATGTCTAAAGTCAGTTTCAGTCATGCAAAAAATAGCCATCACTGTAATTTTTTAAAAAAATTAATGAAAGCCAAACAAATCAGGAATTGCAAAATAAAAAATAAACTTACATAGGTTCGCTTAGCTTTCTCATTTACCCATCCAGAATCTTTTATATAATGTGAATCTTTGTACATATTAATTGCAAGACTATCCTCATCAACCTCAACCCCCTCTTCTTCTCGACTTTGCTTTTTATTGCACTGCAATACAATATGAAAGGAAAGTCTTGGACATGATTTAGATAAATAATAATATTAAAGTTGGATACTTATTGTTTCATATTTTACGTAGATATATAGACAATCGTGGGACATGGGACATGGAGCTAGAAATCTGTGAAACATTATTCTTTGAATGATTTAATTTATTCTGTTCGCTTAGATCCTGCGTGGTGTTGGAAAAATAATAAGAAATTAAGTTTACACATCCAATGGCTACTCAAAAAAGAGATAATACAAATCAGAAGTTTGCACATGAACCTGGAACTTTTATATGCTCCACTTATCACATAAAACTTATCACTCAAAGGATGGCGGCGTGCATTCTCAACCGGAAGATGCTCACCAAAATATTTTTTCAATTTACATCTATATTTCCTCAAAGCTTCGGACAGTCCCTTATTCACCCGTTTAAAGTCCGTTTCATTTGCATATACGTCAACTCCGAAGGTGCCCTTAATAATGAATAATTCATACACGTTAACACAAGCATAGAATTTTTTTAAAATAAATTGCATACTATTTTGACCACTTATATAGGCATTGAAAAAGGAAGTTGTTGAAAGGTATGAATGATTACGTTTATGAAAGTTGTTATATATTTGATTAATACTGAAGTAATCTGCAATTATGAAATTTGATCGCTTATACATGGATAAGAAGTTACACCAACATGCATGCATCTTTTTGTACTTAATTATATCAAACCAATCATGACAAAAAAAAATCCATTAAAAAATGTACCATTAAATGAATAAAATTACCCAAATCATAATAAAACATTTTCTTATGATGGTTACTACAAAGTAATTAGTCAGTAAATATATAAGTAAGGCAGTGAATGCATGGAATATATAGCTGGTGTGTCACCTAATTCTCCCAAGATAAATTTAAACAAGAAACTTTACTATATTTATATATATAAACATGATTAACTAACTATATAGAAAGCTTACTTGCTGGCCATATTAGAAAATATCACCTAGTACTATATCGTTCCAGCTAGACATTTATGATTAGAAGTACAACTATTATATGTATGGTCTCAACTAAATAGGATACATACAACTTATCCTATGTGAAGATAAAATTTAGATAATTACCTAAAAAAAGATAAAGTTTAGATAAATTACATACTATTTTGTTATAAAAAAGAACGAAACTTATTACCTTTATATGGAGATAGAGGACCTCTCGTTCAAACTCTGGAATATCCCTCCATGTGTTATATTGAAGTAATGCATTTATCTCACGAGCTTTAATCCCAACCTCAGTTGTCCATAGTTTTCTATTTCATCTAGTAGGTTTATAGAAATCTTCCTCAAACTTAACCCGAACTGGTTTGTCGCCATAGCTTGACTGGAGTTTCCATAAGGCTTTATTCTTAGCTTTTCCACACCCTTTTGGTTTTAGATTTGAACCTGAAAAAATATTTGAACAAATTTATAAAAATATAAGTGTCTTACAAAGCAAATAGTGCTGATTCAAAATGAAAAATAAATTTTACCTTCCCCACTATGTTATGTGATCGCATTTAAAGCACTACCATCACCTTCACCACTATGCTCTGGGTTTACATTTGAAGCACTTCCATCACCTTCTTCACTCCCCTGTGGGTTCATTTGTGAAGCAATACCCTTGCATTCTTCGCTTGATTTAGACATTGGTGAAGTTGTAGTATGTGGCTCAGATTGCACCATGCGAGGCCTCAATAGTCTACGCATTTGTGGCTCAGCGGTGTCCATGAATAAAGATACAACCAAATAACTGCAAAATTATATAAACTAAATAGTTTTCACTAAGCATGCATATATTAGTATAAAAGAATAAATATACTACTTGTTGAGAACAAAAATCTTTGTTTTAACCATAGGAAAATTTGTTAGAACTCCAATTTTTTATCAAGCTTTTCTATTGTAAGAGTATAAATTACGTAAAAAGCACGACACGAAAAACAAAATCAGTGCCTTCATCCTTTTTTGGGGATAAGTTGATATCAAGGTACATGTTTAACAAAATACAAAGCTTCACATGTCATCTAAATCTGTGTCATCATCTTCACTTAGAGAATCTAGTTCTCATTAGAACTATCTTTGATGTCTTCTTTATCTTCGTTCTCAACAAGCCAAAAGTCATCATCAATTGCCACATCAGTCCTACTTTTTTCAACCATTTCACCATCAAGATTTTCACCCTCCAAGTCATCCCTATATAAAGGATGTGGATCTATGTTGCAGTCTGCCTCAACAACCCTCTCCACAATGCTTGGTTCATTCTCTTGATATGTGTCATTGTTTAAACCCATTTCCTCTTCTACTCCTATTTCAACTTCTGCTTCAGGTAGATTGAATGAGCTTTTATTTGTTATATCTTGAACTACCTCCCATGTCCGTTCCAATTGGTTGTCCTTGACATAGAAACATTGGTTTGTTTGATTTGCTAATATAAATGGCTCATTTTAGTATGCTCTACTAGCTACATTTACACTTGTGAAATGAGTATCTCTAGGTGTACCAGTTCTAACATCAAACCAATCACATTTGAAAAGAAAGATTTTTCTGCGTAAAGGATATTGTAACTTGATGATATCTGTTAAGACACCATAGTAATCTTCACCTTCTCCTTACACCAACACACCGCTAATCTGTGTCCGCTTATTTTTCTCTCTTTCCTTTGTGTGGAACCTAATCCCATTTATGATACAAGCATAATATCAATTTACTCGGGAATCCGGTCCACAAGCTAAAGCATAAAGATCATCACTAGTTGTTTCCTTATGATGATGATGCATTTCCTTTATCTATTAAAATAAATTAAAGTATTAAATAATTGCATAATTATATCACAATTATTTAGATTATATTAAGCCTCATATATAAGTGCTAGACTTACCTTCTTCTCGAACCATCTTGTAAATTCTTTTTAATGTCTTTGAGAAGCATTACGTTGATTTTCTATCTTAAGTACAACCTTGTGTTTACTAGTTAGTAAAGTACATAATGTTTAGACCCAATTGTTGTATGTAAATCATAATAACTTATAAACTAGAAAACGTAATATCAAGATACATGTAATGAATTTCTTATCATTCTCATTCTCTGACTTGTTCGCAATTATTTAACACATAAGAATGAGCCACCTCCATGTCCTTATGGTCCCGTATCTCAAAACTATGTGCACCTATTGGCCAAATAACTTGCATTAGATCTGCAAAAGTAGACCAATTATTGGTGCAGTCTCCCTCACTATTTCGTTCTTCTTGATTGAACCGTGTCTCAATACCTCGAAGAAACTTGGAGCAAAAAGTGAGACATTCATTATCCACATAAGCTTAGGCAATTAACCCTTCTAAACATGCTTTGTTGCGCACATACATTTTGAGCGTGTACAAAAATCTACATAGACATTATTGTAATAAAATAGTATTAATTTAAAATTGTAATAGCTAGGAGAGTAAATATTTAATGTACTAAAAATAAAAATCACCTCTCAATGGGGTACATCCACCGATACAAATAAAAATCACCTCTCAAGGAGACTAAATATACCAAGCTCTGCTATTGTGTTACAAATATCCGGATCTAAGAATCCTCGTATAGATATGGGAAGGAGACGTTGTAATAGGACATGTGAATCATGACTTTTCAATCCAGATATCTTACAAGTTTGAATGTTCACACAACGATTTATGTTTGAAGCATAACCATCTAGAATCTTGACCGATTTAAGCCACTCACACAATTTCCTTTTATCATTCCTTGACAATGTGTAACGCGCATGTGGCATCTTATATTTTTCACCATTACGTATAAGGTGGAATTTTTTTCTGATCCCCATTGCTTCTAAATCCAACCGACACTTAAAGGTGTCCTTCGTGTTCCCTTCGATGCCAAGTAATGTTCCCAACACATTATCACATATGTTTTTCTCTATATGCATAACATCCAAATTGTGTCATAGCAAAAGTGTATGCCAATAAGGAAGTTCAAAGAAAATACTCTTCTTTGTCCAATTATTTTCAAATTCCTCACGAGCTCTCTTCTTGTTTATTTGGCCCCTTTTCGAAATTAAACTCAGGTACGAGGTCAAGTTGTTCTAGAATGTCTTTGCCTGACAACTACTTTGGTGGCACTCTATCTTATTTTTTACCATTAAATTGCTCGTGACGCTTCCTATAAGTGTGATCTGCTGGCAAAAAATATACGACTTCCCAGATAACTTATCTATTTCCCATGACTCAAATAACATGAACATGATTCTTTGTTACAATTTGGGCATGCCAAATAACCCTTTGTCATCCACCCAGAAGTCATCGCATAAGCGGGAAAGTTAGTTATGCTCTAAAGCATTGCCACATGCATTTTAAAGTTACATTTACTGTGTGTGTCATAAGTCATCGCACCATCCATCCACAACTCTTTTAACTAATCAACCAATGGTTGTAGATACACATCAATGTCATTGCCAAGGGATTTTGAACCAGGAATAAGCAAGGACATGAAAATATATGGTTCCTTCATACACATCCAAGGTAGAAAATTATAAGACATAATCATCACAGGCCACGTACTGTAGGCAGTACTCATATTACCAAATCGATTAAATCCAACGGTTGCTAATCCAAGACGAACATTACAAGGATCAGCGGAAAACCAACTATGCTTATTGTCAAAATCCTCCCAAAGTTTTGATTCAGCTGGATGTCTCAATTCATTCATCACCTTCACCCATCTATCCTTATGTCAATGCACGTCTATAGCTGTTTCCTTTGACATAAACAATTGTTGAAGTCTTGGCTTCAAAGGGAAATGCCTAAGAACCTTTTGAGGGACTTTCTTAGCTTTACCTTCGTGAGGTTTATACCTTGACTCACCACTCTTTGGACAATTCTCTTTTCCACCATTTTCCTTCCAAACTAGGGCACAATCATTTTTACATGCATGGATACAGTCATATACGAGACCTAACTTAGGCAACAAGCTTTTAGTTTCGTAATGGGACGTTAGTAACTCGTTGTTGTCAAGAAACATATCCTTAAACGACTCGAGCATCATCTCAAAAGCTTTGTTGCTCATTTTATTCATAACCTTCACATGGAAAAACTTTAATATCGCCGACAACTTAGAGTACTTTTGACAACCTGGCCACAATTCACATTGTGCATCTTTTAACAATCTATCAAAAATGTTTTCACCCACATCAACTTTAGGAACATTAGGAACATTCTCTGGTTGTTCTGCATCCATGAAGTTTCCCATTTGTACATTTTCCAATAACTCATATACATTATCCACCATATGATCTTCATCATTGACATTATCCCCGCTAGCATTAGCATTGACATTAGCATTACTCATTCGTTGATCACGAACCTCCCCATGATAGATCCACTCGGTATAGCTTTTGTCCATCCCATTAATAAATAGATGCTTCTCAACGTCCTTTAGTGGATAGTACATTGTATTGTTACAACGACGACATGGACATCGACACCGATCGACACTATCCGTGTGATGACTAGCCACCTCAATGGATTGTTCAATCCCACTAAAATACTCATTACTACACCTACTGCGATGAAGAATCCAAGACTTATCCATGTAACTGGATATAGAAAAATCAATTATTATACTACCAACAATGGTAGGTGAACCTTTAAACAAAATGACCCTTTGAACCTTTCCAAGCAACGGTAGGTGATCCTATCCCATTCAAGAATACAAAATCCCATTATTGTCAATAGTTATACCGCCATGACTAGTAAATCTGGATAAATTTCAGTAGCATCTCCCCTTAATTCTCCAAATACACGAGATAAATTTAGTAACAAGCACTAACGTAATTCAATAATGCATGGAACTAAATCTAAATGTGTATCCAGAGATTTTTGGGAGAAACTACCAAATTTAACAAGAAATAAAGTACATGGAATATCTAACTAATGATTTTAATCAGATATTGATGCATTCTCAAACTTTCCAAACAGGACAATTCGATTACCATTGTTTCGACATGCTCTTCACATTACAAATTTTGACAATGAATCAACGGCGTTATTTAAACCATTTAGGCAACCAACTGCCGATGCTAATAAACATTTCATCCAATATCACAAACCACGATCCTCAAACAGGTCTATAGGTTAGATGCATGTGTCATTGTGAAAACAAGTGAGGTTAAATAATTATAAAATAAAAAAATCATGCTAAGAAAATAACATATTTATACATATTTGTATATATAAATTATATCTAGTAAAATATTTAAATAACTATATAATCAAGTACATATAGTTATAAAGAAACACATTAGTGCATTAATCACTTTAAGAAGAGGGAAACAAAATTATCCGTAAGTAGTTCTATAACCATTGTGGGAAGTCATGGAATAAACATATACATAGGTCTGACATATTGCCTAACAGGTCTGATCTTTAATTTTGTTGGTGTTGTAGTTATCTTGCACTTTATTGTCTATATCAATATTTTTCTACTTTACTTGGGAGTAAATATAATTATTTATTGTCTATATGAATTTAAGAGAGAAAACAATAAATAATCAGCACTTGATGGTTCCATTTATCTATTGTCAGTATGTTATTCTCTTAATTCTTTATCTTCCACATCACTCGGTTGTATATTGTTCATTAAAGAGGAAACTCTTACTAAGTTTGAACTTTTAACAACCATTGGATAGCAAGAACTGTCACATGGAAGCAAGCTCAATTGGAACACCCTAAGAACTATGTATAAAAAACTATTCTTGAATCCTATTCTTCTATTTAAAGCTACACATTTAGTAAAACTAATTTTTACCATATTTTTGTTACCACCTCTATCTATATTCATACAAGATTAAATCCCAGCTAGATTTCCTATTCCTAATCCACAAAGCAATGAAAAGACCCACTTGAGTATTCTTGAAAGCTAATAATGTCTTGGGTAAACAAATTTCAACAATATACAAAAAGATTATTATGAATCTTTGAGTAGACTTAAAAAACACATGACATTCTTTGAGTGGTTTAAAATTTATGTTCCTCCAAAGAACATCGATTACTGTCTTAAAGACGATATAATATCATAGACAATAATTTTTTGATTTAGAACAACTCTCTAATACTATAACCCCAGAAACATCAAAATCTAAATCTAACCCCACCAAAATAAACAAAGAGTGATCATTCAATTTCAAGTAATAAACCAATAATCATCAGACCCAAGTTTGGAGAAAATCAAAATTTAGAAAGTAACAAACTCAAATGGGAGAATAGAAGAAAGCTTTTATCCAAGACCTTTAGCTTCTGTGATCTTCAAATAACAAAAAGATGAACTTTGCTTAGCCCAATACCATGGAAGAAATATACATGAATGGAACATTGAGGGAATGACAAAGTATCATAATGTCAACTCTTACTACACATAACAGTGGTTAGTTTAGTGTTTTGTGTAGCCTACCAAACAAAAACAAATTTGCAAAGACCATGCAGTAGCTCAGGCTTTGATAACTAGGTTTACTAGTAGCTCAAGGTTTGCTACCCTTCTATTTCATTTTCCCTACAATTTTTATTTTTTCCTTTTTTGGAGAGTGAACAAGATGTTGTTATCACAATAATTTACTCAATAACAAAATACTTTATGACCCTTCAAAACTTCACAGATCTTCTCAAAAGCAAACACCTTATAAATGACCTTCAAAACTCAAAGACTGAAGTTTTGAGTTCTTACCAAATCGTTCATATGCAATAACTTGGTAATTTAGATGGTATAATGTAAATATATTAACAAAAGTCATAAATAGGGATGATTGTAGCCAAGTTTTAGTTAAATCCTTGCTAATTCGAAGTTTCTTTAATTTTATGAACCAAGTACTGCTTGTTAATTTCCCCAATAAGAAATTAAATCCAAACATAAAAAGTTAAATTAATTATTCAAGATTTTGAATTAAACTATATGGATGGAGAAAATTAAAAAGGAAATAAAAAATTACAATGACGAGAATTTAGGGGGAAAAACCTAGGGTTCCACAATCTCGCAACTTTGTTTCCAGCGAAGATCAAGCATTTCTCTCTTTAAATTGTAGGAGAACACTAGATTATTCACATTATAGTGTTTGAAATTTAACCATTAAGATGACCTCGCTGTACTACAAAATTCCAAGTTTAAGGTTAATTTCCAATCTTGTTTTGTCTTTTAAGTATAAATAATTTCACATACTTATACAGAACAATTGCAGAATGCAAATTCACAAAATAGGCCTACATTAACTAAAATTTAATACTCAATCACTTATACAAATTTCATAGTATGGCTCTTTAAATTTAAAAACTTGAATCTTCTCAATTTCTATAACTCACCACTCGTTAGGGATTATTATAAGAAGATTTTTATAATATGTATCTCTAAATATTAATGAGAGCTCCAATGGAATAAGAAGCTTGGTGTATTTCTTAACTTTTACAAGATTCTTAACCATATTATACAAAGGAAAATAAAAAGGAAATAAAAAAATAACATTGAAGAAAGGTTAGGAAAAACCTTGGCAACAATCTCGAAACTCCTTTCAAGCTAAGATCAAACGTTTCTCTCTAGCAACTGCAGGAAAGAAGCATATGATCGATCAATCAGATTATACATAATTGATATACGCATGTATATATATATATATGCGTGTGTGATGAAAAATATACTTACAGTTGCCAAATAGAAGATCTGAAACCCTATATAGGAAAAACTAAGAAAGAGAATGCGATTGGATCGATCCACCTTTGTTCTGGAGTGTCTCCATGGCGGTGGGTTTGTGGGTGTCTCTGAAAGGTGAACGAACTGTGATAAGTGCATAATTCATACACGATTAACCTCCAAAAATATATTTTTTAGTCATTTATTTTAAATTATTTTAATTAATATTTGTATTTTTATAGGTTATTGGTGATTTCTGGTACAAATGGGTTAAATCCATCTAAACAAGCCCAAAATCTATTTAGACCAGGTCTTAGTATTTGGGCCATATATTTCAGCCCGTTGTTCGGATTTGTGTGAGCCTAGTGTTCTTAGAAATCTGATTCAATTTAAAGAATATTGGTATTTTACATAGAAACCCTAATTCTGTAGTTTAGAGGGCGAAAAAGACATTTTAAATCTGGCATACTATTTTGTGCGAAAAACAGCATCAGCTTGGTAATATAATCACATATTTTGAAGGAACGATCAGAATGGAATGAAATCAAGGGCTGTGGGAAGAGGACTTGATTAACAAGAAAAGAGTATCTCACCAATATATTCCAAATTTACTCTCCAAATTGGTCAAAAGTGGGCTGCAAGATATCACCAATTAGGAAAAGAAATATGGGAATATTGTATTCTCTTATTTACTTTCATAGATGAAACCTTGAGGACTCCTATAAATAGGGCATATATGGATGCACAAAGGATAATCAAGAGCCAAGGAAAAGAAGAGAAGACTGGTTCAATCCACGGAGAAAGCAAATGTGTTCTTCCATCTTCAATTTCGGTTTGGTTGTTGTTTTATTATTTTTTTTCTTCATGTGTAACTAATTCTCTCGGTCAGGGCTGAGAGGAAACCCTTTTCATTTACAATTCTATTATTTCAATTGAAATAAGTAGTTGAATCTTTCATTTAAATTCTTCTTATTATTATTTTAATGTTTTCCTATACTTTCAATTTTATGTGCTTTAACCAAGACTTTAATTGAATTTATTGGAACTTTAGCATATAGGTTACTTGTGTCTGACCATGAACATGTAATCTTATTTGGCGATTTAAGAAGAAGAAAGTAAACCATAATTATTTATGCCTGACCATGGATAGTTAGTTGTGATTTATGTTATTCTTTCAATTATTTGTTTATTATTCATGATCAAGATAATAAATATTTAATTGAACCTATGCCCTAACCCGGATAGGCTATCCATATGTTTGATTATAATTATTTTTTATTGGATGTGTGAAGATTATTTGGCTATTTAATAACTTCAATTGAAAATTGGAATTGTATTGATTAGTGGTGGAATCAAAGCCTTGATATTTTCTTTATCATTGTTCTTTCATCTCTTTTACAATTATTCTTTTATCAAAATCATCAATATTTGGTTGAATTAGTTAGATAGTAATTTTTAGATTTAATTTGTCTAATCAATCCTCGTGGGAATGACCTAGCAATACTTGTACTCTTTACTACTATGATTCGTATACTTGCGAGTAAAATTTGGTTTGGGTTAATCTATCTTTTGGGTTACTCTAAATTTCACACCATGTTTTTGGTGCCGCTGCCGGGGATTTTATTTGATACAATTAAATTTGAAGATTATTATTTATCATAATTCTTAGTTTAGGTTTATTTTATTTTATTTTTCATTCCAAATTTTTGTGATTCCTTTAATTCCAAGCAACATCCAAGTCATTGTCATCCTTTTACAGGTTTGATATTGTTGCTTCCTCAACTGCAGGACGCTTGGTACAGAAAAGGGGCGTAAGGAAAAAAAAAAAAAAAAGAGAAAAGAAAAATAAAATCGCACTATTGCATAATTTGGCAAATCAGGTAAGTGACTCTAACCTTATTTTTTTTTATTATTATTTATTATTTTTTGCTTAGGTTAGAATAACATAGGATGTTTTTTTCTAGAAGCACACTTTCTTCATTTATATTTATTTTTAATTTTGTTTTTCTCTTCTTTTCTTTTATTATTGTTAGTACACTTATTTTTGAAAAAAAAAAAAAAAAAATGGAAGAAAGTTCACACACTCACTCCTTTATATTTATTTATTCTTTTGTATTTTTTTTTCTCTCATTTATTTCTTACTTGTTTTTTTTGTGCATTTTAATTTAGCATTTTGCATAAAATTTTACTAAGGGCACTAACCCCTAACAAGATAAGGTTTGGATTTCATCACCAATTCCTTGCCCACCTAGGTTAAAAATCTCCTTACATTTGTCAAACCCAAGCCTAAATTTTTTAATCTAAAATCAAGTGGACGTTGGCCCTAGGATTTTCATATAGCTCATAGGACCCTCTTGGAAAAAGATAATCTTTGGTAACTCCAGTGAGCACCTTCCAACTTAACAATGTCTAGAAAGGTAGTGCCTCTCCACCTACCTGGGAACCCACCTGGTTGTTTAGTTGGCGGGCCTTAACTGGTCATCCTTTGATTTACTTTGGAAGAGAGTAGGAGCTCTAATTAGGAGAGAATTATTGTGGCTATTCCTCATAATTCTCTACAAGATTAGAAAATGAACATTAACATTGCCCTTGAATTAATTCTCACAAAGAAAATTAGAAAACAAAAAAATAAAAAATACTTGTTTGGCTTGTTTGGTTGCTAGGTATATCCTTGTTAACTTTCTTGAGTGTGTGTCTAGTATATGGAAGGTTGTCGATCTAAAAATCCAAAATTAGTATCCTTTGATCCAGAAATTGAAAGAACATTTAAGAAAAGATCTAAAGGTAAAAATAAATTGGATAAACCTTTGGTTGAGATGGGAGAAGAGGTTGCGCCTAAAACACTTAGGGAATACTCTGCCCCTGTCCAATGTAGTACACCTTCATGTATAGTCTTGGGAGAGATGGAAAGATTTACTTCTTAAGTGTCCCCACCATGGATATGAGAAGTGGCGACTAGTTCAATATTTCTACGATGGTTTAACACCCCAAAACCGTCTCATGGTTGATGCCACTAGTGGAGGAACATTTATGGATAAAAGTGACATCGAAGCTTGGGACTTCTTTGAAACTTTGTGTGAAAATTCCCAACAATGGGATTATTCAACTAGGGTGGAAAGGAATACTCATCTTCAACAGAAGGGTGGCATATATGAGATAGGAAGTATTGTAGACCTTAATGCAAAAATTGAGTCCTTGGATCGAAAAGTCGATGCTTTGATATTAGCTAGTGGGCCCCCATTGACACCTAAATCTTAGGTGTGTTCCATTTGTTCAAGCCCAACCCACCTCACAATGTCTTGTCCATCTAATATGACATTTTCTAAACATGCATCTGAGCAAGCCCATGCCTTGAATGCTTTTAGGAGACCAGACAATGATCCTTATTCACAGACTTATAATTCTGGTTGGGCTAAACATCCAAATTTATCATGGTCCAAAGGGTCAAATCAAGGAGTTCCATATGGGAATTCCAACACTCATTCTTATCCTCAAGCTTCCGGTCAGTCATCAACTCAACAGTTGTTACCATATCCTACACAAACTATGATGCCATTCATTGAGGACACTCTCCATCTTTTCATGCAAAGTTCACTTCAATTCCAAAAAGATACCCAACAAAGCTTGCATTCTAATTCTCAATCCATTGCTAAATTGGATGTTCAAATTGGTCAAATTGCTTCTACCTTAACTAAGAGAGAGAAGGGAAGGTTTCCTAGTCAACCCATAACTAATCCAAAGGGTCAACATGAGGTGAGCTCTAGTTCTAAGCATGAACAATACGAGGAAGTGAAGTCCATCACTACCCTTAAAAGTGGCAAACAAATTGATAACAAGGTAGAAATACCTAGGCATGAACCAAAAGTTGTGTCCAAAGAGTGTGATGTAGAAGAAGGGAACAAGAAGCAATTCAAAGAGATTGATGCTTCACCAGAGTGTCAAAAATCATCCACCTCTTCTGAGTCCAATCCTATGGATGTTTATATACCCAAGGCCCCATTTCCTCAACGTTTGACCCCAGTCAAGAAAGGGACGAATTATAGTGAAATGATGGACTTGTTTAGGCGAGTCCAAGTAAACATTCCCGTACTCACTCTTGTCGATCAATTTCCCGCCTATGCCAAATTTTTGAAAGATCTTTGCACTCATAAACGAAAGATAAATGTGCACAAGAAAGTATTCCTCACAGAGCAAGTAAGCTCAATCATCCGTCATCCGTCATAACACCCCACCTAAGTTTAAAGATCCTGGATGCCCTACCATTTCTTGTGTCATTGGTGATCATATGACTGAGAAGGCATTACTCGACTTAGGGTCTAGTGTGAATCTATTGCCATATTCTGTGTATGGGCAATTAGGTCTTGGTGAGTTAAAATCGACCCCTATAACACTGTAATTGGCTGATAGATCTATGAAAACTCCTCGTGGTGTTATTGAAGATGTTCTAATCAAGGTTGACAAGTTTATTTTTGCAGTGGACTTTGTCGTCTTAGATACCCAACCTGTTCAAAATCCTAGTAACCACATTTCAGTCATCTTAGGTCGCCCATTTTTAGCCACATCCAATGCTGTCATAAATTGTAGAAATGGGGTTATGCAACTATCTTTTGGCAACATGAATGTTAAACTCAATGTGTTTAATGTAGAAAAAGAACCTCTAGATTTAGAGGATACTTTTGAGATTAACATGATTGAAAGCCTTGTTCATGACTCATTCCCACAATTATCTTCTCATGACCCCCTCGAGACTTGTCTAGCCCATTTTGGCTTAGATTTTGACATAGATAGCTCCATCGCTGAAGTCAATTCATTGCTTGATTCTACCCCTGTTATGGACACAACTAAATGGAAAGCCATGGTAGAACCTCTTTTACCATCCAAGTCTAAACTTGTCCCATCTGTTGTAGAGTCACCCGAACTTGATCTTAAACCTTTGCCCGAGCATCTCAAGTATGCATTCTTAGGTCCTTCTAATAAGTTACCTGTCATCATTGCCTCTAATCTTGATAGTGCACAAGAGAAAAAGTTGTTTAATGTTCTCAGAGAACATAAAACAGCTTTAGGGTGGACAATAGCAGATATCAAGGGTATAAGCCCCACTAGGTGTATGCATCGTATTCATCTTGAGGAAAACTCAAACGCAACTCGTGAAATGCAACGTCGGCTTAACCCTAACATGAGAGAAGTTGTCCGAGCCGAAGTGCTCAAATTGTTAGATGCGGGAATCATCTATCCTATTTCTGATAGTACTTGGGTTAGTCCTCTCCAAGTAGTGCCTAAAAAGTCTGGGATTACGGTTGACAAAAATACTAATGACGAGCTAATATCTACGAGAATGACGACTGGGTGGCGTGTGTGCATTGATTATCGAAAACTGAATCTAGTCACAAGGAAGGACCATTTTCCTATCCCTTTCATAGATCAAATGCTTGAAAGACTAGCCGGACATAGCCATTATTGCTTTTTGGATGGTTATTCTGGTTACAACCAGATTCCTATTGCTCCTGAAGATCAAGAAAAAACCACATTTACCTGTCCCTTCGGTACCTATGCTTATAGACGCATGCCTTTTGGGTTATGCAATGCACCTTCTACCTTTCAGCGGTGTATGTTGAGCATCTTTTCTGATATGGTTGAGCGTTTTCTTGAGGTATTCATGGATGATTTCTCAATATTTGGGTCTTCTTTTGATGAGTGTTTACACCACCTATCCCTTGTGTTGGAAAGATGTCAAGAAACAAATCTCGTGTTAAATTGGGAGAAGTGTCATTTTATGGTACAACAAGGCATTGTACTTGGGCACCTCATTTCTCATAGGGGAATAGAAGTCGATAAGGCAAAAATTGATCTGATTTCACACCTTCCTCCACCACGGACAGTGAAGGAAATTCGATCTTTCCTTGGTCATGCTGGATTTTATAGGAGATTCATTAAAGAGTTTAGAAAAATCTCTCGTCCCTAATGCAACCTACTTGCTAAGGAAGCCACTTTTGTCTTTAATGATGAATGTTCACAAGAATTTGAAAAGCTCAAACTCTTATTGACTTCTGCTCCCATCATACAACCCCCCAATTGGTCTCTACCTTTCGAGCTTATGTGTGATGCCTCTGACTATGCTGTTGGAGCTGTTTAGGGCAACGAGTAGATAAGATGCCCCATGTCATCTATTATGCTAGTAGGACTCTGAATGATGCCCAACTCAATTACTCCACAACAGAAAAAGAGCTACTGGACATTGTATTTGCGGTAGATAAGTTTAGATCATACCTCTTAGGGTCCAAGGTTATTGTGTTCTCTGACCATGCTACTTTGAGATACCTTTTCTCAAAGAAAGATGCTAAACCTCGTTTGATTCATTGGGTCTTACTATTACAAGAGTTTGATATTGAGGTTCGTGATAAGAAAGGTTCTGAGAATGTCGTAGCTGATCACTTGTCTAGGATTGTCTCGGAATGCACTAAGGATTTATCACCCTTGAATGAATCTTTTCCTGATGAACAACTTTTAGATGTCTCCCAGTTACCTTGGTATGCTGACATTGTCAATTATCTTGTTACTGGTCAACTCCCTGAACATTGGACAAAACATGATAGATCTAGGTTCCTTGTTGAGGTTAAACATTTTTTCTGGGATGATCCTTATTTGTTCAAGTACTTCCCTGATCAAATCATTAGGAGATGTGTTCCTGAAAATGAGTTTCATAGTATTATCTCTTTTTGTCATGACCATGCATGTGGTGGTCATTTTGGTTCTAAGAAAACAGCTGCAAAGATTTTACAATGTGGATTCTATTGGCCAACACTCTTTCGTGATACACATGCATTTTGCTCCACTTGTGATCGGTGCCAACGTATGGGTAGTATTTCTCATAGGAACATGATGCCCCTCACTAACATCCTTATCGTAGAAATTTTTTATGTTTGGGGTATTGATTTTATGGGTCAATTTCCTCCCTCATTTGGTTACCTATACATACTTGTAGCTGTTGACTATGTGTCCAAGTGGGTGGAGGTTGTACCTTGTAAGAAAAATGATCATAGGATCGTGATTCAATTCTTAAAAGATAACATATTTTCTCGTTTTGGGTCACCTCATGCAATTATAAGTGATGGTGGTAAACATTTTTGCAATAAACCATTTGAAACTGTCATGAAAAAGTACCTCATCACTCATAAAGTTGGCACTCCTTATCACCCACAGACAAGTGGACAAGTGGAAATTTACAATCGGGAGATCAAAACTATTTTAGAAAAAACGGTTCGACCCGATCGTAAGGACTGGTCGCAACGGTTGAATGACGTTCTTTGGGCTTATCGGACTGCATTTAAAACCCCGATTGGAATGTCCCCTTATCGACTTGTCTTTGGAAAAACATGTCACTTGCCTGTAGAATTAGAACATCGTGCTTATTGGGCTATCAAAACCTTCAACTTTGATATGGGTAAGGCTGGGTCACATCGTAAACTCCAACTCAATGAGTTAGAAGAGATTCGTAAGGATGCATATGAGAATGCCAATATTTATAAAGAGCGGACTAAAATGTTTCACGATAAATTTATTCTTAGGAAGTCCTTCGAGCCCAACCAAAAAGTTTTTTTATTCAACTCTAGATTACGTCTCTTTCCTGGAAAGTTGCGTTCTAGATGGACTGGTCCATTCACTGTGACAAATGTTTTTTCTCATGGGGCAGTCAAGATTCAAAACCCTAAGGATGGTAGTATTTTCAAAGTGAATGGGCAGAGGTTGAAACCATACTTAGATGGGTTGGTAGATAGAGATGTGGAGTGTATTCGTCTAGAGGACCCCATTTATCAAAATTGTTGAGTTAAAAAAAAATAAAAAATTTGTGATGCTTATAATCCAAGTTTGGGGGTGGCATACTTATGATTCCTTCTGATCCAATTTATTTATTATTTGTTTTTCTTTTCTCCTTGTTCTTGCTCGAAGTTGGATAATACGTCATCCAAGGTAATTCTCAAACTTGCCCTTGTGACTTTCATTTTTAACTATTGAGGACAATATTTGATTTAAGTTTGGGGGTAAAGGGAATTTTTTATAGATATATGTATATATTTTCATATTAATAAAAAATAAAAAAATAAAAAATAAATAAAAAATGTTTCAAAGCCTATGCAATATGTTGAGTATTTCTATATCTTTGAGTATTGAATTATCATCAGTTTGGTTGAGATTTGAAAATCATTAGTTTATTTGAGACTAAAATACTTAATCTAGTCAGAATGAATGATAGTCCTTAGTCTTTTATACTTATCATTATTTAGTTGATGACCCTCATAGTTAAACCTTCGAACATATTTCACGAGCACTGTCAGCTTACATTTTTTTAGAAAAGGTCTGAAATTTAGTGATATCATTCTATTATCTTAGAAAAAAAATCGGTAGACCAGGATGAGATTCAATCAGGACTCTTGTGATGAAAAAAAAAAATTCCAAAAGGTTGGCTTGAGGTTGAGAGTAAATTAAGCTCCTCTTGGGTAAACAATTCCTTATGGAAAAAAAAAATCCAAAGGGTTGGCTTGAGGTTGGGAGTAAATTAAGCTCCTTTTTGGTAAACAATTCCTTGTGGAAGTATGTCAAAGAAAAAAAAAATCACTTGAGTTACCAATGTAAAATTGTTCTTATTCTGGAAACCCGATGATTTTTGAGATTTTTGAGTTATGTCATGAGGTTTTGACCAATTCTGAATTAGTGTTTAGTTGTTGCACTTTACAACAAGGATGGATAATTTGGGTCTTCAACTAAATTTTGATAAGTGAATTAGACTTAGCTTAAATTTAATTTAGACGAAGAATATGAGTTTGACATCTCAAATAAATTAATGATTCGAAAATCTCAAGTTGATGACAATTTACTATTCAAGGTAACATATGTGATTGTATATTGCTTTGAAACTTATTTTTCGGATGTTTGTGGGTATCATCACTGGAAACCCTCACGAGACTATAACTCAGTTTGATGTGAAATTACGAAAAAGGGCGAACTTAGGATTTGTTTCATCATTTTCTATAAATATCAAGGTCTAGAAGAGAGGAGGCTGAGGTTTTCGAGGGAGATCTCTATAGTATTCTATCGTTCATATTCTTCTATAGAGATAGAGATAGTGAGAGAAAATATCAATGAGTGATTCTTCTAGTTCTCTCTTGTTTTGGGATTAATTCTATCGTGCATCCACATCGAAGAACTTATACACGATTGAATGGCCAATGTTGGCTTTGAAATTTACTCTCGGCAAACAATTCCAAAATTGATGATAACAAACCATTGAAGAGTGTTTGATACTAATGAATTATCGAGTTTATATTTTCAGCAAAAGACAGGTGAACGACTCAGAAATTAAACTCGGAAAGGAAATGACTCGAAAAGCAAGCTCGGAAAGAAAGCTTGATTTAAAGCGAAAAGCTGTGAAAGAAATTGAAGCGCAAAATGGAAAATCATTTAATTCAACGGCAAAGGCGAAACTCGAAGACTCAAGACTTGGGGTAGTTAGGTCGGGGAGCGATCATTGTAACAAGGTAATTTTATGCGTCGATATTATCGTATAAGCTTAAGTATAAAATGAACCGAACTTAAATGGAATGATAAATGCTTTACCGAACTTAAACGGAAAGAAAAACATTTTTATTAAATGTTTTTTAAGTTGTAGTCGACTAGAATCACCATATGTATTTCAATATAGTCGACTAAAACAATCAGTAGCTTCAGGCTTTTCAACCACATCAAAGTAGTCGACTGAAATAAGCTTACGTCAACTAGACTACATTTTGTAGTCGACTAGAACTTAATCTAGTCGACTAGATGGTCCAATGTAGTTGACTAGAACTCAATTTAGTCGACTAGATGGTCCAATGTAGTAGACTACAAATTTAATGTAGTCGACTAGTTTGTTCCTTAAAATCTGCAGATTCGGCATAAACATTTGCCATGTTTTAAGCAGATGTTTATGGACTTCAAACGGCTGTGTTTTCTCAAATACAATAATCATTCTTCAAAACCCTAATGCAATGCTATATATAGAATGAGATGTGTATATTGAAGAGGTAGAGATTGAAATACAAAGAGAAAGAAAGCTATAAAAAATCTGCAGAAATTTCCTCTACAAAAACCATTGAAACCAAGCTTTGAAAATCTGATTTTCTCAAAGTTTCTTTGAAAATCAAAACCTCTAGTATCTCTTCTTATTCTCCAAATATCATTCATTGATCATATCCTTTGAGAATACATTTCTAGAGCTATTGTAAAATCACCAAAAACACTTGAGCTTATATTGATTTATCTTCCATAAAAACCTTTGGGTTTTGAGTGTTTTTGTTCTTGAGTGATTTTGTTGATTACATACGAATTTGTAATCTCGGACAAGTGAAGTCCACCGATTGTTCAAGAGAGGGTTGTTCTCTTGATTGAGAGACAAGCTCGAGAGGCTTGTGTTGTAAAGGTTTGCCATTCCACCTGTGAAGGAAGGGCCATAGTGAAAGGATCGGGAAAAGTCTCAAGAAGGGGTTCTTAAGCCGAGGAGTAGGAGTTACCGAACCTCGAAAAAATCACGGTGTCAATCTCTCTATCTCTTTCTCTTTACTTGATTAACTTTCATGCTATAATCACTTGAATATCTTGTATGCTACAATTTGTCTTGAGATTAATTGTTAGAGAATTGAAATTGAATCATTCACTTGTTTATTGAGAAATTGTTTTTTTGGTTATAACGTGTTCCAATTTTGAAAAGAATTAGAATTATTTTTGAACACCCTATTCAGCCCCCCCCCCCCCCCCCCCCCCCCTCTAGGGTTAATTAATGACTAAATCGAATGAAGCAATTTTCGTATGAATCTATAAGCAATTTTCGTAGGATATTCTACAAGGAGTAAAGCATTTCGGGTTTATAACAAAAGGACTCTAACCATGGTTGAATCTATTCATGTTGTCTTTGATGAATCACCCTCATCACCATCACCTAGAATTGACCTAGAAGACGATGAGGTTGTTGGGATTGCGGAGTATTTAAATACTCTCAATATCTCCAATTCATCAAGTTGCCAAAAGGAAATGAGGGAAGTTGAGCATCAATCCAATGGTGACTTGACCAACTCAATGCCTAAAGCATGGAGGATTGTTCACAATCATCCTCTTGATCAAGTCATAGGTAATCCATCAAAAGGGGTTAGTACTAGATCTCAACTTAAATATTTTTGCAACCACATGGCCTTTGTATCGTAAATCGAACCCAAGAACTTCCACGAAGCTCAATATGATGATTCTTGGATCGTAGCAATGCAAGAGGAATTAATCAATTTAAACGCAATCAAATTTGGCGTTTAGTTCCTAGACCCGAAAATCAAACTATAATTGGCACAAAATGGGTTTTTCGAAACAAAAAGGATGAGAATGGAGTAATTATTCGAAGTAAAGCAAGATTGGTAGCACAAGGATATAATCAAGAGGAAGGCATCGACTACGATGAGACCTTTGCACCGGTAGCTAGATTAGAAGCAATTAGAATGCTTCTTGCATTTACATCATATATAAATTTCACTCTTTATCAAATGGATGTCAAAAGTGCTTTCTTAAATGGTGTCATAGAAGAAGAAGTCTTTGTGAAGCAACCACCCGGTTTTGAAAATAATCTTTTTCCAAATCATGTTTTCAAATTAGCCAAAGCTCTATATGGTTTAAAGCAAGCTCCTCGAGCTTGGTATGAGAGACTTAGCGGATTTTTGACTAATAATTGTTTTACAAGAGGAAAAGTTGAACAACACACTTTTTACAAAAACCATCAAGAATAATTTGTTGATTGTCCAAATTTATGTTGATGACATCATATTCAGCTCAACAAATAATTCTTTATGTAGGGATTTTGCTACAAGCATGCAAAATGAATTTGAAATGAGCATGATGGGTGAGTTGAATTTCTTCTTAGGGTTGCAAATCAAGCAAAACTCGGATGGCTTATTCATTAGCCAATCCAAGTACACTAAGGATTTGCTAAAGCGATTTGGTATGGAGGCTACCAAACATGCCATAACTCCTATGAGTTCCTCTATTAAGATTGATAAATATGAAAATGGTAAATGTGTTGATATTACTAACTATAGAGGCATGATCGGTAGTTTTCTTTATTTAACCGCTAGTAGACCGGATATAATGTTTAGTGTATGTTTATGTGCCCGGTTTCAATCATGTCATAAGGAATCTCATTTGTTTGCGGTCAAACGTATTTTTCGCTACCTAAGTGGTACAATAAACTTAGGGCTTTGGTATCCACGAGGAACTTCAATTGATCTTATCAGTTATTCGGATGTCAATTTTTCGGGATGTAGAATTGATCGAAAAAGCATAAGCGGCACTTGTCATTTTCTATGACTCTCACCAGTATCTTGGTCAAGTAAAAAGCAAAATTCCGTTGTATTATCTACGGACGAAGCCGAATATGTGGCAGCAGGTAGTAGTTGCGCTCAAACTCTTTATATTAAGCAACAACTACTTGATTTCGGTCTTACTTTCTCTCACGTGCCTATTAAATGCTATAATACGAGTGCGATTTGTATTTCAAAGAATCCTATCCATCACTCATGCACCAAGCATATAGAGATTAGGCATCATTTTTTACGTGATGATGTTGCTAAGGGTGACGTTGAATTGGTTTTTATCGACACTAAAAATCAATTCGCAGATATTTTTACAAAACCACTTGCGGACGAATCTTTTTCTAAAATTCGTTGAGAAATCGGAATGGCCATGGATTTTGATGTTTTATCGTAGTTTCTGTCGTAATCTTTATTATTCATATTTTTGCTATTTTTGTATATTTATTTCCTGATTTTTTGTCTATTTTTATCATTTTTGCCTTCTAGTCGACTCATCCTGTGTAGTGTAAATCACTCTAGTCGACTACTTTGGTCAGTAGCTTCACCTTGGGCACTCTTTTCATTCCAGTCGACTACTTTCTCATTGTAGTGGACTCAATTGCATTTTAGTCGACTACTTTCCTCTTCTAGTAGACTCAAATCTTGCCGAGTCCACTCCTAGTCGACTCAAACCTTGCCTAGTCGACTCAAACCCTCTATCTAACCGACTCAACCCAGCCTAGTCGACTCAAACCCCAATCTAACCGACTCACCTAGAACTAGTCGACTCAACCCACTATAAAACCTAAACCCCCTTCATCTTCTCCATCCGCCTCCTTCAAACATTCACCCACCTTCAAACCCTCTCCTCTCAATCCCTCTCCTATTACCACTTATACCTTCAAATCTTCACGTATCCCTCATTAATTTCACATTTCCATCATCTTCCACCCATTTCCCTCATCCAAATTTCCTCATTCTCACTCTCTCACATATCTATATATACACCATCATATATCTCTATATCTCTATATATTTGTGCATCATCTTCTACACTACCACCGAAGACTCGAGGTCTATTTCGGAAACGTTCACGCATTGATGGAGGCCAAAGCTCCACCAATCCACGCATTCCTACGGCTGTTGACGAAGAGGATTCGAATGAACCTCTTCTTCTTGAGGTACTTCTTCTTGATGATGATGATAGAAATAAATTCATCACTGTATTTGATCATCGTGCTCCTACACCTTGCCGTATTGTCACAAAAGATTTATGCACTGAAATTAGGGCTCGAACTTTAGAGTTGTTCCGAGCAATTGGTTGGGATTTTTCCATTTCTCTTGACATTCCGATACTTCCGCGAATTGTCAAAGCCTTCTACGCTTCTCGCTTCCGAATGACGGTATCCGCCACTTCTCCAAGGATTGGTATAAGGCTGATGGGTTCGATTGTATTGAGGCTGTTCGAGCTATATGCGTCAACAAATAAATTTTGTAGAACCCCAGTATTATCTCTTCTATGCTACTACCCGAGGCTAGATTAATTCATAATGTTATTACTTACTATATTATGCCTAAAACTGGTAGTCGTAGCAGTGTTTCTCATATAGAGGCCTTTTTGGTTTATTGCATTTTGACAGGAACCCGTGTTGATTTAGCTTATATTTTCCGTTCCGTCATCCTTACATTTCAGCGCAAGCCATCTGG
Source organism: Cornus suecica (assembly GCA_963922005.1). Classification (NCBI taxonomy): domain Eukaryota; kingdom Viridiplantae; phylum Streptophyta; class Magnoliopsida; order Cornales; family Cornaceae; genus Cornus; species Cornus suecica. The sequence continues at coordinate 63,569,698 of OY998238.1, read as the reverse complement.
CCCGCTTTTCTTTCCCGCGCACATATTTACTGCAGCGGAAAGGTTTTAAATTTCCAAATGAAGTGTCCGAGCATCACCCTATTTTTCTTACGCCACTCATGTCAAGCATATGCACATTTCTTCTGATGCGGAAGGAAACTTCATTTCTGAGAGTGCGCCTGCTCCTCGTTCGCGCCCAGCTCCTACCTTTTCTGCACCGCGCCAAGAAGCCCCTTCCTCGGTTCCTCCATTGGACAGCGCTTCGGCTTCTCAGGCTGCTCTTCTCGACCAAATTCTTTGGGTTGTTCAGAGCAATACGGACCTACTTAGGCAGCAGGAACAAGTGCTTCAGCGCCTTGATACGACCGTGAACCAGAATACAGAAGCCATTCGATTGATCAATGAGTGTCTTGTTCTTCATGATGAGGAAATGTCTACCCGCATTACAAATCTGGCCGGGTCACTTGATGACCTCACTTTTGGACTCAGGAACCCTCGCTCACACGCCCTTCGACGCTGACAAAAAGGGGGTGAAATTATGCTATTGTATTGTCATGTATTTCATTATCCGACATTAGCAATTTCTGTTTTTGTGTGGCTTGTTATGGTTATTTGCGAACTTGTTTGTTTTCTTTTCCATGTTTTTCATTAGTATAAACAGCTTGTATTAAATTGAAACATCTATGATAGGTTGTTTAGTTTTGCTATCTCAAATGTGTGCCCATTTTTATATATTGTATCAAAATGCCTATTAAATTGCAAATTTCATTTACTAAGGGGGAGCATTTGATCAAAATATTATGCACATGTTGAGGGGGAGCATCACTTGATGTTTCGCCAAATGCCAAGCAAACACAAAATGTTTTGTCATCATCAAGGGGGAGATTATTGGCTTTGAAATTTACTCTCGGCAAACAATTCCAAAATTGATGATAACAAACCATTGAAGAGTGTTTGATACTAATGAATTATCGAGTTTATATTTTCAGCAAAAGACAGATGAACGACTTAGAAATTAAACTCGGAAAGGAAATGACTCGAAAACCAAGCTCGAAAAAAAAGCTTGATGGAATGAAATAAATTGAAGCGCAAAATGGAAAATCATTTAATTCAACGGAAAAGACGAAAGTCGAAGACTCAAGACTTGGGGTAGATAGGTCGGGGAGCGATCATTGTAACAAGGTAATTTTATGCGTCGATATTATCGTATAAGCTCAGGTATAAAATAAACCGAACTTAAATGGAATGAAAAATGCTATACCGAAGTTAAACGGAAAGAAAAATATTTTTATTAAATGTTTTTTAAGTTGTAGTCGACTAGAATCACCATGTGTATTTCAATATAGTCGACTAAAACAATCAGTAGCTTCAGACTTTTCATCCACATCAAAGTAGTGGACTGGAATAAGCTTAAGTCGAATAGACTACATTTTGTAGTCGACTAGAACTTAATCTAGTCGACTAGATGGTCCAACGTAGTCGACTAGAACTCAATCTAGTCGACTAGATGGTCCAATGTAGTCGACTACAACTTCAATGTAGTCGACTAGTTTGTTCCTTAAAATCTGCAGATTCAGCACAAACATTTTCCATGTTTTAAGCAGATGTTTATGGACTTCAAACGGCTATGTTTTCTCAAATACAATAATCGTTCTTCAAAACCCTAATGCAATGCTATATATAGAATGAGATATGTATATTGAAGAGGTAGAGATTGAAATACAAAGAGAAAGAAAGCTATCAAAAAGTCTGCAGAAATTTCCTCTACAAAAACCATTGAAACCAAGCTTTGAAAATCTGATTTTCTCCAAGTTTCTTTGAAAATCAAAACATCTAGTATCTCTTCTTATTCTCCAAATATCATTCATTGATCATATCCTTTGAGAATACATTTCTAGAGCTATTGTAAAATCACCAAAAACACTTGAGCTTATATTGATTTATCTTCCATAAAAACCTTTGGGTTTTGAGTGTTTTTGTTCTTGAGTGATTTTGTTGATTACATACGAATTTGTAATCTCGGACAAGTGAAGTCCACCGATTGTTCAAGAGAGGGTTGTTCTCTTGATTGAGAGACAGGCTCGAGAGGCTTGTGTTGTAAAGGTTTGCCATTCCACCTGTGAAGAAAGGGCCATAGTGAAAGGATCGGGAAAAGTCTCAAGAAGGGGTTCTTGAGCCGAGGAGTAGGAGTTACCGAACCTCGAAAAAATCACGGTGTCAATCTCTCTATCTCTTTCTCTTTACTTGATTAACTTGCATGCTATAATCACTTGAATATCTTGTATGCTACAATTTGTCTTGAGATTAATTGTTAGAGAATTGAAATTGAATCATTCACTTGTTTATTGAGAAATTGTTTTTTTGGTTATAACGTGTTCCAATTTTGAAAAGAATTAGAATTATTTTTGAACACCCTATTCACCCCCCTCTAGGGTTAATTAGTGACTAACAGCCAAGATTTTGAAAAATCTACACACCGCTGATTGTAATTTGGTTGCTTTAATCCGTTTTGAGAAACGAAGCCATCTGAGTGCGGAGATCGAAGCAGGAGGCTTCGTGGTGAATTGAGCCATTGAGAAGCGGAGATGTCTGAGTACAGAGATCGAAGTGAGATTTTTATGGAGCACAAGTGAATCTAGACTTTCAGACGTTGAGTGAAGAACAACAAATTACAGCGGTTATAAGTTCTATTTTCATAGAGTCTATACAAATTCTCTGATTCATAGTGCATCGATACCCGAGTGTATTCGTGGTTTTTACTTGGAGTCTTTCCAAGATTTTCCATGTAAAAATTTGTGTCTTCTCATGATTTATTTTCTGCACTTATATTCATAATTGTTTGACTTATTTGATTAGAAAATTAGGGTTTGTGATTGATTAAAATTGAATTTTCGCTAGATAATTTTAATTGATCGTAAAATCGATTGAAAGCCTATTCACCCCCTCTAGGTTAGTTTCATTAATAATCTAGGTAATTTCATGGAGAATTTGATGTCAGGGTTACGAAGCAAATGACGAAATTGGAATGGCTGGAAGATAGATCAGTGAAGATAATAATGGGACCGATACCAGCTAATAAAGTGGACAAGAGCAGAGAACAGAAGACGTTGTTCAACAACATGGTGTCTGCATATACTGCATGGAACGATGCACGAAATAACTCCATCAAGGCGGTCACCATTGGGAATGGCCAACCTTTATTGGGTAACATACTCATTGATTGCCTTAAAATCCATGATGAAGAATCTGCTGCCATTCCTTGGCGAAAAGGTGACGACTTACTGGTGGATAATCTGGTCGTGCTTCACGCCCGCTGTTTATATGTCCCACCTCGCCGCATACTAGCTTCACTTTGAAAGTAACAGGCTTCACCTTCCTTCCTGCTCGAGTTTGAGGACCTTCTCCCAACTTTGAAATATTATTATAAGTACAAAAAATATAAATAAATAAGGGGTTTAAGACTTGATGGGTTTGAGTGTTGGGGAAGTGAAAAAATGTAAATAAATAAGGGGTTTAAGAATTTTACTCGATGTGGTTCTGACCTATGATATAAAAATGCATTGTCATTTTGAATTAAATAAAATAATATTGAAGAGCCATACAATTATTATATACATATATATATACAAATCATTTTGATAGTTTGATAATGAAGACTAAATAGGAACCAGACACTCTCCCATAACGGCTACAAACAACCAAGTAGGCCAAACTGTCTAGTTTTTAAAAATAAAATACTCAAAAGTTTCGAACATAATTACAACTCGACTCCTAGGAGCCCAAGTTAAAGAGAAGTTGAATAATCTGATAAGCATCAAATAAAAGCTTAGGTCCCTTTCGTTTCGCGGAATTGGAATTGTATTGGAATTAAAATCTCCTGATATTTTAATTCCACAAATGCAATTCAAAATTCATTTTTCGGATAAGTTTTGTAATTCAATTGTAATTGGATTTCAATCCCAAATTCAATTTGAATTGTATGTTTCTGTTGTGAAAAGTTAGTTGTTAGAAAGAAAGTATTTAATGGGTTGAAAATCTGGAATTATAAATCATAACTCTTCATGTGGAATTCAAGTTGTGGAATTAGAATGCAATTTAAATTCAAAAGTATTTTGTTACATCCGAATCGTGGATCTGGAAGTGGAGCTCCCAATTCCAAATCCAAAGCTGCAATTTCGCGCCACCGAATGGACCCTTAAAAAATTTACTCTCGATTTACATATTCCATAGAGGAAAACAAATTAAAAACTAGGGTAAAAAACATGTATGTATGTGCTTTCTACATGTATAACAGGTTGAAAAACAGTAATGAGTGAAAGCCGAATGAGACAAGCAAGAAAGTGGGGTAGAGTCAGGAACAGACCTACTTGGGGCCCAACGGAGGCTACTTGAAGCCCAGTTCGGGTGATTGGATTTTTTTATTTTATTACCTACCCTAAAATATAAAATAATAAGGTTTATGCCCCCACTAATTTTTTTTAAATAACTCCTAAAACCCCACTGAATTTGAAATAATACGATTATGCCCCCACTTAACTAAATCTCTAGGTCTGTGTCACTCATGTTGGGACCAGTCAGGGCGGTGGCTCACACTGGATTTTTTATTTTTTTATTTTTACCCTTAAATTTGGAATAATTATGATTATGCCCCCAAAATTGTTTTTCAAAAAATCCCCAAGGCCCCCACTGAATTTAGAATAAATAACGATTCCGCCCCCATTTACCGTGACAAAACTTTTTTTAAAAAAAAAGTTAAGGATTACTCATACACCCTGCCTCACCCTGCCTCCATCGAGGCTTGAACTCATAACTTCTCATTTGATAGATAGAGTCCGATACCGCTTGGTCATTAGGTCGGTGCCTGATCTTACCATCAAAAGTGGATAATTTTATGCATATGCACTCATTCGCTCCATCTTCGCTTCATATACATTGTATATTGACAAGTACGCAATATATATTGAATCCATTTGAAATGAACATGTGAAGGTCACTTTTTGTTTCTTGATATATATATAATATTTATAATTTTCAACATTCTCTCACATATAATCCAACTCTTTTTTATATATTAAAATTACCTAGGAGACGGTAAACTAAGCCTGGTGGGGGGTGAATAGACTTTTTATGGATTTAATGACAAATTAAATATTAATTACCAAATAGTCAATTTTAATCCAATTCTTTAATAATATAATCCACGGAATAATAAATATAGGTGTAGAAAATAAAGCAAGAGAGGACACCAATATTTTTACGTGGAAAAAATCTTGGAAAACCTCCAAGTAAAAAATCACGGATACGCTCAGGTATCGATGCAAAATGAATCAAGAAGTACATAAACTCTATGAAGTTAGGACTTACAATCACTCTGATTTGCGATTTATCACTCGACGTCAGAAAGTCTTAAATCACTCGCGCTACCACGAAGCTCTCACTTTGATCTCTCTACTTTGACGGCTCTACTTCACAGATGAATGCACACATAGTACAACAAATGGTGTGTAGATTTTTCAATATCTAGGTCATCCAATTGTGCATAAAAATCACACGTATTGTAGCATAATTGGATAATCTCAAAAATAAGAGACAACTAGAAGATGAATAATCACTAAATATTTTTCTCCCTCTCTTTATCTCTACAAGAATATCTGAACTATAGAAGAATTGTAGAGCTCTCAAAACTTGTATTCTCTTCTCAATATCTCCTTATATTGATAGAGAGAGAAGTCTACAATTATGAAATAAGATTTATTAATCTCCAAGTATTTTTCTTGTCCTCCAAGACTTTGAATTTCGACCATAAAGTCTCCAAATATATACCAATATACCAATAATAACTCCTAAACATGTCCCAATGTGGTTTGGCTTCTTTAACATATCAAAATAAGTCGCCTTTAAAAACTGAAGTCGGCAATCTCAAGTTCTCGAGAATTGAAAATCTAGAGTACTCGGTAATTTTTCAATAGCACAACATGGCGTTTAAATAGCGTACAAAACCTTCTGACTTCAACGCTAGTGTCAGCGCCTTGGCGCCACTTTCTCGAGTTCTCGATACCCAACATGTCGAGTTCTTGGAAATATTGCTTCGTCTCATTGCCATTTCCAACCATTGTTCCATTCAATTTTATTTGTATCTTCACCACTTTACACTTGATTTGACACGTTGTTAATCTTCGTTTAACCTAGGCCCATCCCATCTCGATTGGAGCTTACCAAGAAACAACTTGAGTCTCGAATGAAATAGCCAAACCTTCTGACCGGGCTTAAAAACATTTTTCTAATATGATTATCATGAAACTCTTTTCTTCGAGCCTTATAAATCTGAGAGTTTTCATATGCATCATTTCTCAACTCCTCAAGCTCCTGAAGTTAGAGTTTCCGCTGCACACAAACCATCTTTATATCGAAATTTAATCTTCGAACATCCCAATATACTCGATGTTCCAGCTCTACAGGGAGATGACACACTTTACCATATACCAGTCTGTATGGTGTCATACCAACTGGCATTTTAAACGCAATCCTGTTTGCCCAAAGTGCATTATTCAACCTTCTCGGCCAATCTTTTAAATCTGGATGCACTGTCTTTTCCAAAATGTTTTTGATCTCCCTATTTGAAACCTCCACTTACCCTTGTGATTAGGGGTGATAAGGCATACCAATTCTATGAGTGAAACCATACTTCTCACATAAAACAGGAAGAAACTAGTTGTCAAAATGGATTCCACCATCACTAATCAGCAATCGTGGTATACCAAATCTTGAGAAAATGTTTGATTTCACAAACTCTTCTACCACCTCATCGTCAGTAGGTTTGGTGGCTATAGCTTCTACCCATTTCGAAACATAATCAACCGCCAAAAGTATGTACTCTTTCTTATCTGCTTTCGGAAATGGTCCCATGAAATCAATATCCCATACATCAAACAATTCCATAATAAAAATTAGGGTTAGAGGCATCATGTCTCATTGAGATATGGATCCCAACTTTTGACATCACAGGCACGCTTCGCAATACTCAAAAGCATATTTGAATATGGAAGGTCAGAAAAATCCATTCTGCAGCATCTTGTGAATTGTCTTCTGAGCTCCGAAATGCCCTCCACAGTCCAGCGTGTGACAAGTTTTCAATATGCTTTGCACCTCACTCTGTAGGACACATTTTCTGATAATTCGATCAGAGCAATACTTGTATAGACGTGGATTATCCCAGATATAGAATTTGATTTGGCGAAAGAATTGGTCCCTTTTATTCTTTGACCATCCTTTTGGAATTTGACCCGTGGCTTTATAATTGACTATGTCAGCATAACACAGTATTTGTTCCACAATAGCCATATTGAACAAATGTTCATTTAGGAATTAATCCTTAAGAGGAGTAGTTTCCTTTGCGGACTCGACTATAATCCTCGACAAATGATCCGTAACAACATTCTCCGAACCCTTTTTGTCTTTGATTTCCAGGTCAAATTCTTGCAATAGTAGAATCCACCAGATCAGTCTGGGTTTAGAGTCCTTCTTGGTTAGCAAATGTCACAACGTGGCATGATCCGAGTAAACAACAACCTTGGCGCCTAATAGATATGATCGGAATTTATTCAAGGCAAAGATAACTGCCAGCAACTTCTTCTCGGTAGTTGTATAGTTCATCTGAGCTTCATTCAGAGTCCTACTGGCATAGTAAATTACATATGACAACTTATCTTTTCTCTGACCCAACAGAACTCCTATGGCATAGTCAGAAGGGTCATAGATGAACTCAAATGGTAGAGACCAATCTGGCAGACAAATAATTGGGGTTGTTGAAAGTTAAGTACGCAGCTCCTCAAAGGCATGAAGACACTCTTCATTAAAGACGAAGGTCGCATCCTTAGCTAATAAGTTGCATAACCACGGGGCAAATTTACTAAAATCTTTAATAAACCTTCGGTAAAACCCGGTATGGCCCAGAAACGAGCGTATCTACTTAACAAATATTGGAGGAGGCAATTTTGAAATTAATTCAACTTTTGCTTTATCTACCTCTATCCCTCGCTTTGATGCAATATGGCCCAGTACTATCCCCTCTTGAACCATACAATGGCTCTTTTCCCAACTTAGGATCAGATTTGTCTCCTTTCATCTCTTAAGCACTAGTTCTAGATGTTTTAAACAGTCTTCAAAGGTTTTCCCAAATATTGAGAAGCCATCCATGAACACTTCAAGAAATTTCTCTACCATGTCAGAGAAGATATACATCATACACCTTTGGAAATTTGCTAACACATTACATACACTGAAAGGCATCCGTCTATACACGAAAGTGCCATACGGACAAGTAAAAGTGGTTTTCTCCTTATCAATAAGATCAATCCCCACTTGATTTTAGCCAGAATATCCATCCAGAAAGTAGTAATAGCTCTTCCTGGCTATCCTCTCTAGTATTTGATCAATGAACAGAAAAGGGAAATGATCCTTCCTGGTGTTCAGGTTAAGCTTCCTGTAATTAATACACACGCGTCATCCTATGGTCATGCACTGTGGAATTAACTCACCTTTTGAGTTTGGAAAATTTGTGATGCCTGACTTCTTCGGCACCACCTGAGTTGGACTTACCCATGTGCTATAAAAAATGGGGTAGATAATACCCGCATCTAGAAATTTCACCACTTCTTTCATCACCACCTCCTTCATATTAGGATTCAGCCTTTGTTGCATTTCTGTCGATGGCTTTGCATCCTCCTTAAGATGTATGCGATGCATTCAAATTGAGGGGTTTATGCCTTTCAAGTTAGCAACACTCTATCCTATTGCCTCTTTGTTCTCACTCAAGACTTCAACCAAACTCGATTCCTATTTTTCTATTAGTTTTGAAGAGATAATCACCGGAAGAGTCTCATCAGGTCCCAAGAAAAAATATTTAAGCTTTTCAGGCAATTCTTTGAGTTCCATGGTAGGATGAGTAGTTAAGAATAAAATTGGTGGAGTATTTGAAACTATCGGAAGTGGTTCAACCGGCTCCCGCCATGGTTGAGTGTATAATGCAGTCTTCATCTCATCCAGCTCTTCATTTTGTAGCTTTTAATGTGACTCCCAATCAGCAACTTCCTCATTCAGCCATTCTCTAGTCATAAATGACTCTTGCTCATCCTTCTCCAGGATTTGAGTCGAAAAATCTATTATGATATCATCCAGTTCATCGCACTCATTAATCTGGAAACATTCCCCCAATTCAGGCAATTGGTGGCTTCATTTAAACACATTCATCCTAACCTTCATATTTCCAAAATTCAGATCCATGGCTCCAGTTCTGCAGTTAATGCATGCATTCGCTGTGGCCAAGAATGGTATACCTAATATCACCGGAATGTGTCTCTTTGAGTCAGGGACAGACTCTGTATCCAGGACTACAAAATCAAGCAAAAAATAAAACTTGCCCACTTGAACAATGACATCTTCAAGAACTCCTCTAGCCTGCTTTACTGATCGATCGACAAATTAAAGTACGACCTCAATGGGACTGACCTCACCCAACCCTAGCTGTTGGTAGACTGAATAAGGATGTAAGTTATTACTCAAACCTAGATCAAGAAGAGCTATACCAATTTCATGGTCACCTATGACACATGGAATAGTGGGAGCACCAGGATCTTTCCTCTTAGGTGGAGTATCACTAAAATGAAATGAACTCACTTGCTCAGTGAAGAGTATTTTTGCTGGATTCTTCGCTCTGCTCTTTCGCTTTTGGGTGCAAAAATCCTTGAAAAATTTAGCGTAAGGCGGTATCTAGGTGATTACATCTAAGAGAGGTAAATTAATTTTGATTTGTTAGAATGTTTCCAACATATCAGATTCTTTTAGCTTCTTGTACTTCGCCGGCTCTCTATGATGCTTAGGAAATTGCGCTGCCTCCTCGTAACTTGCCCTATCTGGCTTTTCAAGTAATGTCTGATCGACATTGTCATCCCCTGACTGTTGATCCTTCTGGATTCTTTCAGCCTCATTTCTTTGCTCTTCTTCAACTTCATTCCTTTGTGCTCATTCGGCTTCCTTTCTTTTCTGCAACCTCTCTTCATGTTCCTCCTCAACTCTACTCTCCACTTCATTTCCACTTCTCAGAGTCATGATTGCTTGAACCGTCTCATTAGGTTTATTGACAAATGATCCAAGCTCTTGTGCTTCTTGTGGCCTTGGGTTAGCGATAGGCTGACTAGGCAATCTTCCTGGTTCTCTTACATTCCTCTCGTTAGCCATTTGGCCCATTTGTATGTGTAGTTGTGCCAATGATTGGGTATGATTGCCTAGCTTGTTATGAATGTCTAGTATGACCTGCTCTAACCTAGTAGTCTGGAAACCGGGTGGAGGAGTTTGGCTTCTTTGAGGCTAGGTTTAATAGTTATATGATTGCACAACTTGATTATTATTGAATGACTGAAGATGTTGGGAATTATTGAATGGCTGAAGAGCTATGGAATTATTGAATGATTGGAGAGCTTGGGAATTACTGGATGTTCTGGGTTTATAATTGGACTGAGAATTTCTAGCCACGATTGTTGGTTGTGAGTCGAATGATTGTTGACTCTATTGGAACCTAGGTTGTTGGTTGTATGATTGTTGTCTCTTAGTGAACCTTGGTTGTAGGTTATATGACTGTTATCTGTCTGTGAACCTTGGTTGTTGATCGGATAATTATCCTTATTGGGACCTTGGTGATGGATTCTCCACATTTGTGGATTTATAAGAAAGGAGTGGATGATTTCTAGCATTCGAGGTGTATGAATTAGTGGAAGGAGAATTATTGGATAGTTCCATGATGCATTGACATCAGCAGCCATTATCTCCTGACACTCATTTTGAGAGTACTCAGCTTCTACTTCAAACGTCTCTCTCAGAGGGGAATAACTTCACTGCATAAACTTTTCAATTCTCTTTAATTTCTCTCGAAACAATGCTATGGTATCTCTCACATCATCATGGTCTACAACATAAGATTTCTCAAATCTCCTATCCTATTGTCAACCTCTAGACCTCAACTCATATTGATATTGAATTGTGTTTTCACTGATATTATCAAATATCTCGAAAAGTTATTTAACTGGCTTCAAGATAAACTGACCTTGTGTTGCTTCATCTATCAAAGTCTTATGCGCCTTTCCAAGTCCCATGTAGAAATTTTTAGCAATATGTTGTTCAGAAATCTATAATGGGGACACTTATGCAAAATTTCATTATATCTCTCCCAAGCATCATGAAAATGTTTACCAGGTAACGACTTAAAGCTTTTTATTGCATCTTATGCTTCTGAGGTCTTTCCTATGGGATAATGCTTTTCAATTAATTCTTTCTTAAGGGCTTCCCAATAATTTTTAATTTCTTTTGGTTATTTGATGTACCATCTTTTAGCTCTCTCTTTCAATGACAAGGGAATAATCTCACTAGCAAGTCATTTTTCGACAAATTGTCATACCTAACAGTAGATGCTACCTCTAGGAAATCATTGATGTGTTGGTATGGGTCATTTATTCTAAGACCTCAAAGTTTTTGAAGCATATTAATCATGCTTATCTTGATCTTGAAGTGCTTCGCCCTGTCTTCCTTTGGGAAATCAGTATAAGAGTCATATGCATCGGGTGCGTAATATCCTTTTAGTGATGTCTCTGGTGCCCTTGACGGGTTGGGTCTTTTGTCACCCATCGCTTCTTCTTCTAAATGACGTTGTCACTCTTCAATCGCTCGATGTAAACGACGAAGAGTCTTTTCGATCTCAGAATCGTACTCGACTAACGCAGTGCAAAAATTAGAATGGGTCGATCTATCGGTTATACGTTACTCAAACGACTATTTTATTTTCTTTTTGAAATTTTGTGAAATAAAAATTATATAAACTAACTACTTCTAATTTACTTAAACTATAAACAGAAAATCAAGCTAGAATTAAATGCAAAAATGAAGAAAACACTAAAACTCACAAAAGTTCTAGACGCAACTTTAAAAGCTCCGTTTTTCTTCTCTATGTTCTTCAGAGTACCTGTCAATCACAGAAAAATCTAACTTTAGCTACAACTACAATAACGCAATGAAAATAAGTTACTAAAGCTATTTGAACAATGCTCAGTCCCCGGCAACGATGCCAAAAACTTGATGTGATGTCAGGTGCGTAAAAATATGTGGTTAAAAATGACCTTAACGACGCTAGGTTTTACCCTACGCAAGCGTACGTATTGATGGTAAAATAGCAATGCCTTGAGTAAGGGATATCGATCCCACAGAGGCTGAGATTGTTCACGTAAGCGATTTCAAAAACACTGAATTATATTTTCAGAAAATGGTTTGTTTGGTGGTGAAGAACCAAATTATGTATTTTAACCGAAATTATGAAAAAAACAAAGTAAATTTGTTGCAATTTAGAGAAGAGAGAAAAATAGGGTTTTCATCGCTCCACCACTAACTGCATAATATAGTTCCTCACTATATCAACTGTGAGAGGGCGATCCATAACTGTGAATCAGGTTGTACCGCAAATAGCTAAATACAACCCCAAAAAGGAATACCATACCCCGGATTGCGACAACCCATCTCATGACTGACCTAACTAGTGCATGTCAATTATGTGACACTAATCTACTCCTAATCCATGAAAACAAGCTAAAACATGTCTATATTAAATCGCCAAGGCATCGCCTGTGTCAACCTAAGGTTTCAAGTTTCATTACCACCATTGTGTAGAAAACCATAATTAAGCATCCGAGTTCCTGCTCATATTGAATAATCAGAGTTGTGTAAAATAATACATTCATTCCATCTAAGATAAGAATTTAGAACAAACATAGAATTTTATATTGTAAATCCGTACGGTCTCTTAACTACTACAATCATGACAGTATGGTCAACAATTACCCCTCGTTACAATTGAAAACATTGAAAGAACTACATTACTTGGTTAGGGTTGGCCATGGTGGAAGGTGACTGCATCGATGATGTAGAAACACTCTCTATGATCTATTTCTTTGGATCTCTAGGTTAGAATATGGCTCTCAACAACAGTAATTCTGAATATGAATGTGAGAACTAATGAACCCACCAAAATCAACGACTAACCTCTCTCTCTAAATGAACGTCTGACCCCTAACATAGATATATGATTGTGTATATATAGGCAATAGTGTAGAGAGATCATTTTCAATATTTTCATTCTCAAACTCATAAAACCCTAAAATATAATATTTATATATCTCTATATACTTGTATATAGTGGTCTGGAGTCACAGCCACGTCTTGGAGTCGAACTGGGGGTAGAACAGGCAAAAACCATCGAAAACCTCAACAAGTTGCCGCAAATATGCTTCAAGCGTACCTGTCCTACACTTCAAGCATAGTTGTCCTATACTTCAAGCATATGTCTAAGCATAAAAATGTGATTTCCAGCCATTTTTTGAAATTGAAAGCGTAGGCACAAGTGTAGGTTTTTTCTTCAAAACCACTTTTCTCCGTGAATGCACTGAAACGACCGCCTTAAACCCACGATACTTTTTGCTGAAGATGAAGGCTTCTGAAAATGACATTTTTGCCCTCTGGGAGCCATTTTTGTCTTGAACTCCTCTTTGAATAGAAAGAACATGCACCTCAGTTAATTCATCGAAGTCAACTCCATTTCTTCATTAAGCTCTTGAAATATGCTTTAACACACTAACAGTATAAAAATACCAAATAATGGAATGAAAAAAACGTAACAATAGTGAGTTAAGGGGTCAAAATGTCTAATATTTGACACCTATCACTAAGGTAAGATGAAAACAGTACACACTAATTCTGATAAGCTCCTCACCAACCGTGGTGATAATTCAGTCCAAGATCCAAACTAGAAGTCAAATCGCTAACTTGAACCTTATTGCTTAAAGAAATAGTTAAATAATATTTTTCTATTGTACCTTTTCACCTTATCCCTTTTTATCTTTGTAGGCTCCAGACTTTCCAGCGAGGATTTTTAGTCCCGACCAACTGGGCCCGAGCTTCTTCCTTGGGATTTATGCTCAGTAGTCTTCTCCCATTTTTACGCAAACACTCAATGCTTACTGAGGCAAGAGGCCCGATTACTTAGATTGAAGAATTACTTTTTGCATTTCTATATTTTAAACATCTTTTCCTTTTCTCTTCTTTCAACATCACTACAACATTCATAAGCATGTAAAAAGTATTCCAAAGCATAGATCAATCTAGCATATCTCATGAACCTACATATCACTTCAAGTTAAATGAAAAACATTAACAGTTTCAGCATGCATTACGATTATCTCCGAAGTTAAACAAGCACTTAAGATTAAATATTTTTAACATAAAATAATCATGCCAAGTGAACATCCAAAAACCTTAGATCAAACTGATATCTCTACTCCCATATGCATAATTAGACAAGTAAATATGAGAATATAGTAAAATATGACAACTGGTTGTACTCTAGCCAGACTCATTATTCAAAAAAAAAATTATTTTATGATGATTTTTTTATTATTTTTCTTTTTAAATGCATGCATGAATAAATATTATACAAATGCATGATTATCTATCAATTCTAGGAAAATAATGCAATGTGTTCCTATAATGACAAATAATAAGATATCTATTCTAAAGAAAGCACACCAATAGATTTCCTAAGACTAACATGCTTTTAAAAATCTAATGGTTTTGTAAAGATATCTTCCAACTGAGAATCTGTGGATATAAAATCTAGAGATACTATACCATCTTCAACAAGATCTAGAATGAAATGATGTCGAATATCTATATTCTTTGTCCTAGAGTGTTGAACATGATTTTTCAAAATGTTTATCGTACTCGTGTTATCACAAAACATAGTTATCGTGCCTTGGGAAAAACCATAATCCTGCAACATCTGTCTCATCCACAAAACCTGAGTACAACAACTCCCAACTACTATATACTTGGCTTCAGCAGTGGAAACAAATTTCCTTCTTTCTATGCCAAAAACAAAGCAATTGCCAACATAAAAACACCATCCACTGGTATTTTTCCTATCATCAACATTACCGGCCCAATCAACATCAGAAAAAGATGTGATTTCAGTGTTAGTCCCTGATGGATACCACAATCCATAATTCACTGTCCCTTTAACATACTTGATAACTCTTTTTACTGCAGTAATATGAGACTCCTTAGGACTTGTCTGGTAACATGCACACAAACCAACACTAAAAGAAATATCAAGTCGACTGTCAATCAAGTACAACAAACTTCCAATCATACTCCTATAAAGTGTAGGATTGACATCTTTACCTTTAGTATCAATACTAAGCTTGGCACTAGTACTCATGGGAGTGCGAGCATCCTTAGTCTTTTTCAAACCAAACTTCTTCACCAATTCTAAAGTGTAACGAGTTTGGGAAATGAAAATACCATCACTTAACTGTCTAATCTGAAGCCCTAGAAAGAAGTTCAATTCACCAATCATGCTCATCTCAAATTCATGTGTCATTTGATCTCCAAAATAATGAGCAAACTAATTAGAAGTGGAACCAAATACAATATCATCAACATAGATTTGAGTAACAACTGTATCACTCTCAATTTTTTGAATAAATAGTGTTTTATCCACTCCCCCTCAAGTAAAACCTGTTCCCAACAAATAGTCAGTCAATCTTTCATGCCAAGTCCCAGGAGCTTTCTTTAGCCCATACAAATCCTTTTTAAGCTTATGCACATGACCAGGATAATGATGATCTTCAAATCCTTTTGTTTGCTCCATATACACCTCATCAGGAAGAATTCCATTAAAAAATGCACTCTTTACATCCATCTGATACAACTTGAATCAAAGATGCCATAGCAAATGAAATTCGAATAGATTCAAGCCTAGCCACTGGAGTGAAAGTCTCATCAAAGTCTATACCCTCCAACTGAGTATAACCTTAAGCAACAAGCCTAGCCTTATTCCTAACAACTGTACCATTTTCCTTATTTTTATTCTTGAAAATCCATTTGTTACCTATCACATTTATGTCATTCAGTTTAGACACAATATACCACACATCATTCTTAACAAACTGCTGAAGTTCTTCTTGCATAACATTAATCCATTCACTATCTTGAAGACATTGTTTGACATTTTTAGGTTCTAAGGAAGATGTATAGCATGCATACAAGACCTCATTCCTAGCCTTTCTACTGGTCACCATCATCTGATCAACAAATCCTATGACATTATCCAAAGGATGCTACAACTTTTCCCTTCAACATGGTTCATTAGAATGAGTAGCCTAAACATCACAAGTTTGATCATGTGATTCTTTAGGACTAGGATTATCATCATGAACCACGTTGTCCTCTTTCCCAACATCTGAAAAATCATTTCCTAACAGAAAGAACTGCTCATTATCTTCCTCCTCAATAAACGTTGGAGGCTAATCAACACATGAGACATTAACCACTACATTGGCAGATTCCATCATCATTTGAGTTCTAAGGTTAAAAACCTTATATGCCCAACTCGTCAATGAATACCCAAGAAATATTCCTTCATCGCTCTAAGACTCGAATTTCCCAATGGACTCACAATCTCTAAGAATATAGCATTTTGCTCCAAAAACCCTGAAATATTTCACATTCGGTTTTTTGCCGTTCCGTAGTTCATAGGATGTTTTTAAGGTGCTAGGCTAAGGATAGACTCTATTCAAGGTTTAACACGCCGTGTTCACCGCCTCAGCCCAAAAATACCTAGAAAACTTTCTACCATGCAGCATAACATTAGCCATCTCTTGAAGAACTCTATTCTTCCTCCCAATCACTCTATTTTGTTGTGGAATATGTGGTGCTGAAAATTCATGCTTTATCCCTCTTTCATCACAAAAAGTTTCAATCCCTGAATTTTCAAATTCCTTTCCATGATCACTCCTCACTCTAGTAATGGGATAATTATTTTAAGTCTGAATTTATGAAAACAATTCTAAAATTTTCAGCAACTTCAGACTTTTCACTCAAAAATCCAACCCATGTAAATCTAGAGTAATCATCAACCATCACAAAAATATATTTATTTCCTCATTTGCTCATGGTTTGAGTGGGACCCATTAAGTCAATATACAACAGCTCTAAAGGTCTGGAAGTACGAATGGTATTTATCTTCCTGTGCTGACATCCTACTTGTTTACCCTCCTGACATAGTCCACACACAATCCCTTTTCCACAACCAAGCTTAGGGACACCTTTGACAATTTCACTCTTAATGATTTTTTTTAAATCATTAAAATTAACATGTCCCATTCGCTGGTGCCAAATATCAATTTCATCAAATTTAACTCTATTGCAAGATAATTGAGAATCAGGAAAAATGCAATACCAGTTATCAGATGAACGTATAACTTCCATCACGCAATTCCCATAAGAATCAATGATTGAACACTTATTAGGAGAGAAATTAACATTATGATTGTTATCACATATCTGGTTTATACTCAGCAAAGTTTCTTTTAAACACTCAACATACAACACATCTTCTAGTTAAGGAGACCAAAAACCATAATAGTACCTTTTCATAGAACTTTTGACTTTTCTCCATCACCAAAAGTAACAATCCCACCATGACACTCCTCGAAATCCAAACAATGACTTATCTCCAGTCATATGCCTCGAACATCCACTATCCAGATACCAATAGCTAGAATTACGTGCTCTAAGTGTAATATGAATTACAAAACAGTGTAGTTCAGCTTTCCTGACCCATGCCTTCTTCATCATTGGAGCTCTATTTTCCAATCTTGACAAATTCTTTACCTCTTCACTCAACACTTTAATTTAATCTTGAACATAATCTCCCTGTTGAATTCTTGGTTCCTTCACTAATTGCGAAACCTTTCCTCTTAGCTTCGAACACAAAGATGGAATATGACCTTTCACACCACAGTGGTGACAAATAGGAATAAACTGTTGAACTTCAATAGTCAACCTCCCAGAATTTCTAGAGGTAAAGGAAGGCTTGCTTTCAATAGTTCTACTGACATAGGATTAAACATTAGGATTCCAATTTAAATTTCCTTGAGAAGAACTAGATGTCATTTGAGATGTTCCTATACTCAACATATGATTAAGCTTAAGAGTTCCACTAGACCATTTATGAAAAGTTGAGTTAGCATCCTTCAATTCCTTTTCCAATTTTCTAATCGTGCTAGATTTCTCAACTAACTCCTTCTTGAGATCATCTATTATCTTCAAATCCTGACTTTTTTCTTGTTCAGACTTATTCAATTCCTCTAACAAATTGGCCTTTTGAGTCTGTAGGAGATTTAGAGTTTGCGAACTATTGACTAATTCATCTTTCAAAGAATTTAATTCTTTATCCATGTTAAGACTTTTAGTCAATAGTTTCATGTGATTTTTATGAAGTTGTGTGGTCTTATCAAGTAATTCGTCATAAGACTCTTGAAGTGTGTCATCATAATCTTCATCACACTCAGAATCTTCTTCTCCAGACATCGTCCAACTTGTATCAACTTTCTAACCTCCTTGCTTTGAGCAGTAAACATAGTGAAATTCTTATAATCATCACATACCTCCGAGTCTGTTGCATCACTAGCTGATCCATTATCAAATTGATCATCCCAACTGATAGCTAATCCTTTGGATTTTTTTAAAGAGTTTGCACAATCTACAACTTTGTGACCATATCCTTGATATTAAAAATATTGAGCATTTTCTTTTTAAGATCAGACTTGTCTTTCCGAGTTTGAGTCTTATTTCTATTTCTGGACTCACCCACCTTATCTCTAAATTTTTGTCCTTGGATATTCTGTTTAGCCTTAACAAGTTTGTTCAACCTCTTAGCAAACATGGCAATATCATTCAGACTTAACTTATTTTCTCCATCCACCCTAGTGGTTTTGAAAGCTATACTCTTCTCTTTTGTGCCATTAGCCTTCTTAGGGGGATTTTTGAACATCTCCAGTTCATAGGATTTTAAGTTCCATGCCAATTCTTCAACTTTAATTTATTTGAGACTCATGACCTCTGATATGCATTAAGCTTAAACCAAAAACATTCAAGGAGAGACCTAAGAATTTTATTTACTATGGTTGTATCAGAAATGGGTTCACCTAGATTATGATAACATGTGACAATATCAGTAAGTCGAGCTTCAAAGTCAACGTAGACTTCATCCTCCTCCATCTTCAGCTGTTCAAATTGAGAATTAAAAATTTGAAGTTTTAATTGTTTAACCATTGAAGTTCCATCATGAGTTACTTGGAGAATATCCCACGCTTTTTTGGTAATCTCGCATGTGACAATTCTCTTAAATTCACTTGCAGTCACAACATTGTATTATGCATTCAATGCCTTTGAGTTCTAATTAGCACTATCATCTTAGAAATAGTCCACTTACTGGATGGTTTTGGTTTTGATTGATTAGTCATTACATCCATCACAGTAGGAGGTGAATATCCTACCTTTATGGCCATCCAAGCTCTCTCATCTAATGATTTCAAAAATGCTCTCATCATCGCTTTCTAATACGTATAATTTGAGCCATCAAATAAAGGGGACCTAGATACGGAACCTCGTTCATGAGGTATCTCAATCGTCTAAGTTTAGAATCTAACCCTAGATCATTAAAGTAAAATGGGACGACCACACTCTGATACCAATTGAAATTACCTAGACGATCAATGAAAATAGCCTAGAGGGTGGTGAATAGGCTTTTTGTTGATTTTATGATCAATTAAAATTATCTAGTGGAAATTCAATTTCAATTAGTTACCCTAATTTTCCAATTAGATAAAATCGAGTAATTACAAATATAAGTGCAGAAAATCGATCATGAGAAGACAGAGATTTTTACTTGGAAAACCTTGGAAAGACTCCAAGTAAAAACCACTGATACGCTTGGGTATCAATGCACCATGAACTAGAGAATTTGTACAGACTCTATGAAAATATAACTTAAAACTATTGTAATTTGCCATTCTTCACTCGACATCTGAAAGTCTAGATTCATTCGTACTTCACGAAGCTCTCATTCTGATCTCCGTACTCTGATGTCTCCGCTTTCAACAGATCAAATAACCACGAAGCCTCCTGTTCCGATCACCGCACTCAGATAGCTCCGCTACTCAACAGATCAATGCAACCACGTTACATAAAGAAGTGTGTGTTGATTTTTCCAAAATCTATGTCATTTAATTATGCATAAGATCGTTTATGTAGAAGTACAATAGAATCAAACCTAAAACACGAGATAACTCGAAGATATGAAATCACTCAATGATATTTCTCTCTCTATCTCTATCTCTGTAGATGAATATCTGTAGAAAACTTGCAAAAATATCTCAAAGGCTACCTCACATGTGTAGAAGACCTTGGTATTTATAGACAATGCTAAGGAGAAATACTAGGTTTACCCTTTCTCATAATTTCACATCAAATTGAAGAAAACTCTTTGATCTGGTCTTCAATATGTATATATCATGTATATCAATGTTCAGAGTCACAGCCGCATCAAGAGAGATCAAATCGGGGTAAGAATCAGAATTTCCCAACATGATTACGCAGCCCTAATTATGCGTGGCGCGTAGGCTTCTTACGGGTGACACGTAGACCTCTTTTGGTGGTCCATAGATGGTCCGTAAAAATAACATTTTCTAGTAACTTTTAACTACTGGGTCCATAGGTAATGCGTAACATTTTTCATGGAAACCACTTTTCTTGTGAATAACACCGTTTGAACCCCCTCGAGTCCATTGAAATGTTTCTCAAAGTTTTGGCTTTGAAAAATATCGTTTAAGCCCTTTGGGAAGCACTTTTTACTCAATATTGCTTCTTCTTCACTTCTCTTGTATTCTTCACTTCTTTGGGCTTGATTTGAATTTGACGAAACTTGTCAATGCCGATGAAACTTTCCCAACTCCATAATTCACTGAACATTGTTATTGTCTAGAACATGTCACTCATAATTAATACTATAAATGTTTTTACTTACCGAACGATTGGCCAACTCACCGAACGATCACTGATACGGCTGCTCGATCAGAAACTGGAGTTTATGAATTTTCTGGAAATTTGTAATTTCAGCAGTGTGTTGATTCTGCAAGAAAACATAAGAAAAAAATCAAAAAGAAAAACTAAAATTGATACAATAATTCAAAGAACTTCAATAAAATAATTAGAAATATCCGTTTGATCCCCGGCAAAAGCGCCAAAAACTTATGATCGGTTCTAGTCGTATGAAAAGAAAAGTGTATAAAATAGAGAATTAGCAAGATCTAGTTTTACCTCTCAGTTGCAAGTACGTGAATAATATAGAGTATAGTTGGGTAAAGAAGGTATTGAACCACAGAGATCAGAGTCGTATTTCAAATAACTATAAAGTACCAAATTTAATTATATTTTATAAAATTTGTTTGATTGGTTTGTTTGATTAAACTACTAAACATAAAATAAATAAAAAGATAATTATTTTTGGTTTAACTCAAGATAAACAAGTCTAGGGTTTTGTTCCAACTCCACCACTAACCTTGTAATGTATTCCTTTAATTATTCCATTGCAAGAGGGCGATACAGTTTATATGAATCAGAATAGTAACGCTACAAGCAGTTTCCTAATCCCAAAAAGAATGCAATCGAGTTTAGTTTAGAGAAAATCATCTTTGATTAGCAGACCATTGTATGCATCTGTAGTACAACTACTTCTAAAACATGAAATTAAAAACACACTAATGATCATCTCCTCTTAGTATGAACTGTATGCACCTAAAACCTTATCATGCCATTAAATACCATTATGTAGAAACCATTATTTAAACCTTGGATTTCTTGCCCTTAGTAAAAATATGGTTGTTCAAGATAAATCATTAATTCAATCTCAGCTTAAGAAGAGAATTAATAAATAAATTTTATTCAGGTAATTCGTTTGTTCTCTCACTACATAATCATCATATAAGTGTTCTTCAGCTTCCCCTCTTTGTAATAAAAATAAATAAAAGTCTACATTACTCGGCTAGGGTTTCGTTCGAAACCATAGATACTGACTAGCCGCTCATAAAAAAAGAAGACTCCATTGTTGATGTGGCCACCAACTTCATGATTGGTTGGAGGGTTCTATAGTTCTTGAAGTAGATAGCCTCTCTCAAAGTGAAAGAATTTTTATTGAATGATCTATTCTATAATGAAAGATATTTTCTCTTCATGAAGTCTTCACATATTTATAGACAAAATTTGATGAAATTATGACATGTCTTTGTATGCACTCCAAGAAGACTTGGTGTGAGGACCAAGTAAAAGTTCTGAATGGACCAATCTGCCTTTTAATAAGGAAGAGCCATACACCAAGACATAGATCGAAAGATAAGAACATCACAAATAATCTCGTAGTTGGACAGATCTTCAAATTCTCAAGGAAAATGGAAGAATTTTGGAGTAGGAGAATGAAGCAAGAGATAACACAATTTAGTCCTAGTGTGGTCGGCCAAAGGGAGAGAGTGAGGGTGTGTATTGTGTGTGAAAAATGAATTAAGTCTTCCTATACACACATATATATATATTTATTTGGACATTCCATCCCATACCTTTCTAATCCTAGGGTTTACAAGAAATATGGAGAAAATTAAATGGTGAGACTCAATAAGAACTTGACACATAAACAATTTCTAGACCTCTCCACCAAATTCCTTGCAAAAAGACTAGGTTTACCCTTAGACTAAAATGGGTAAGGAAAAACGGAGAGGGGTAGAAAGGAGAATCCACTTCTTGACTTGGTTTAAATTATTCTCATAAGATTAAATTAATTACCAAAATGTAATTCGTAGAGATAGTAGTAGGAATGATACTTAGAAGAAATTTACAAGTGTTTACAGAATACCTGTAGATACATAATTTGTACAACACAAAAAAGATGCTTTCGCATTACTCTTCATTGGATTATATACATTTGCCCTCTGGGCCTTTGGCCCATTAGGGCAACATTTTCAATTTTGGAATATTATGCTTACTTTACACGTCAGTTATTTTGTCCCTATACTACGTCATTATCTTGAGCTGCAAGTCTCTTCTAGAATCTTCAAGTTTCTTCTAGAATGCTCTTCGGGTTGGGCCATAGGATGGGCCTGGTGGTCGGTGTTAGTCACTAAAATACCCTAGAGGGGGGGTGACTAGGGTTTTAAAAATAATTTCTAACTTCTTTTTATTCTTATTAGAACATGCAACAAGGTTCAATATTAATTTACAAGGTAAAATATGCAATGAATGATTTCACTTAAATTCAACAAGCTATTTACCACAATATAAATTAAGCATGCATGAACATAAAATAACGAGATAGAGATAGAGATATTGACACCGTGATTTTTACGAGGTTCGGTAACTCCTACTCCTCGGCTCAAAGAATCCCCTTCCTTGAGACTTTCCCAATCCTCACACTATGGCTCTTCCTTCAATAGGTGGAATAGCAAAACCTTTACAAAAGAGCTAACTAGCTCTTCACACAATCAAGAGAACAATCCTCCCTTGATACAATGGGCTTCACTCACCCAAGATCACAAATTTGTGTATGTAATCAATATATCACTCAAGAAACAAACACACTCAAAACCCTAAGGTTTTTATGGATGATAGATCAATATAAGCTCAAGTGTTTTTAGGTGATATTTCAAGAACTCAAGATATATATATTCTCACAATATATTTTCAATAAGAGAATAGGCTCTAGGCTTGAGTTTAAATCTTCAAAATGATAAGAGTGAAAAGCGAGATTTTGCTATCAAAATATTTTTCAGAAGATGCTTGAGAGAAAATTAGAGATGAACAATATTTGGAAAATTTCTCACACAAGAACCTTAGCATTTTTAATCCATATCTCTTTCTTTATATAGTGAACAGTAGGGTTTGGAGAGTGTGTCTCACCCTAGACAATATGGAGAGTAGGACCTGAAAATCTGCAAGCAAAATCATTTCTTTTTGGGCAAAAATATTGTTTAGAAATACTTTTCCAGTCGACTGCCTACCGGCACCCAGTTGACTGCCTCCATGCTTAGATTTAAAATATTTTTCCCAACGGCTAGGGTCAGTCAACTGCCTCAAGAAGGCCAGTCGACTGCCTCAGGCAATAAAAAATGTTCGAAACTCTCTGGTCCAGTCAGTCGGCTGGGTCCATAATTCCCAGTCGACTGGTCACAGTTAGTCGACTGCCTTGGACAGGCCAGTCGATTGCCTCATGCAGTTAGAATGTTTTATAACTCACTGGTTCATCCAGTCGGCTGGGTCCTTAAGGGCCAATCGACTGGGTCACAGTCAGTCGGCTGCCATTTCATGGCCAGTCGACTGGGTGACTCCAAAAATTGTTTTCAAGGTCCGTTTTTGATCCGTTTGAGTTCGTTTAATTAATTACTTGAGCTTATAAGATCAATCAACGCATAAGATACCTTGTTACAATATTCTCACCCTGACCTATCTACCCCAGGTCTTGAGTCCGGATTTTGTTCTTTCTTTGATCTTTTTGTCCTTCTTCGAGTTTGCGCTTGAGTTTTCTTATCGCTTGTTGCTTTAGCGATCTTCCCGAAACATTTACCTGTACTTGCTGAAACATTTAGCTCAAAGCCATATTAGTACCAAACACGGTTTTGAATGTTTTGTTAATATCAAAATAAGATTTATTGCTTGAAATGGAATTTCAAATCCAACAATCTCCCCCTTTTTGATGTTGACAAAACATTTCGTGTTTGCTCATAATTGGTAAAGTATCAGGTGATACTCCCCCTCAATGTGTGCATCTTTCATTTTTATTTTCATGCTCCCCCTTAGGAAATAAGTTTTGCAATTTGATATTCATTTACGTAATGCATTGAAGAATAATAGAAACAACATTTTTCAATTAATAATTGCAAGATCGGTACATGTTGTTTTACTACTACACATTACAAAATAATAAAGCATAGAAATAAAACTAAAGATAACATAAACAACACACATGGTAACGTCCTATGCTACGCAAAATGGACCTATGGCCAACACAAACAACCTAAACATTCTCCCCCTTTGTCGACATCAAAAAGGCGGAGGGTCACGGCGAAGTGCATCCATGGCAGTGGTGAGGCGGTCGATCTTGTCTTCAAGGCGCTTCATGTCCGCGGCCGTCTGCTTTTGGGCCTCCTCATTGCGCTTCACGATTTCCAAGATTTGGGTAAGAGTTTCGGGATTACCCCCGAACCCAAAATCCGGAATATCGAAATCGCTACCAAGAGACGGAAATGAGGAAGTCGGAGCATCCGGACGAGGTGCCTCGGGACGAGGAGCGTCGGGACGAGGAACAGAAGGACCGGCTTGGTCCGCAGGAGGGGCAGCCCTAAGAGAGACCAACACTCCATCGGCATTTTTTCCACTGTGCATTTGCTTGAGATGAATGCGGTCCAGAAAGATTGGATTGTGCTCCGTAGGCTCGTCAGCAAGTGGCACACCGTTCCGACTGAGAAGATAGGATAAATGGGTAGGAAAAATAAGTGCGCCTTTCTTCTTGTGGCACTCGAGGATTGCCGATATGAAGAGGAAGGCAAGATTGACCTTCCGACCGGTCATGACACAGTAGACAAGGAAAGCATCCATAATCGACACAAGACTCCGGCTTCCGGACTTGGGCAAAAGGGAATACGTGATAATGTTGTGCACAACTCTAGCCTCGGGAGTAAGCGAGGAAGAAGGAAACTCAGCAATGGCGGTGGTTGTTTTATTCACAGAAATAGCCCGAACTGCTTCGAGAGGATCGAAATCACTCGAAGAGTACCAAACAGATGGGCAGTAATAGGAGATACCGCCAGGAGGTAGCCAAAAAACAGTATCGATTACTGCGTCGGTGATCTCAACAGAGACGCCTCCAACATTGGAGCTAAGCTGGGTGGAGATAAGGCGTGGTTGAGAAGGATTCACCAGATTGGTGTAGAATGCTTTGACAGCCCTCGGATAGAGCGGAACATCGAGCGAGAGAAAGAAATCCCAACCCATATTTTGAAAATGATTGAATGTATTAGCGCCAATCTCTTCGCACAAGGGTTGAGTCACAATGCGACTCCGAGCAAATTTTCGATGAAGGAACTGAGTTTCGAAAAGACGAACACTGTCTTCATCACCGAGAAGAGCAGTCAGAGACATCGGACCAGATTCAGATTCGGAATCAGTGTCCTCATGAACAGGAGACGGAGGTGGAGGAGGTGCAGCCGAAGAGCTTCCACCCCTACGGGCGCGTTTCTTGAGGCGCACGACATTAGGAGCCATGAGAGAGATGAGAATCAAGATGATGGGAAGCATTTTGAGAAGAAAAATGAAAAGAAATGGTGAAATCAGAGAGGGAGAAGTGAAACTGTAAAAAAAAATATATATGGATATATATATGGAGATATATAACTGAAAATGAAGAGGGGAGTGGTGATGATGGAGGAGAGGATCGTGGTGTAGTGGGAAAGTGGTTTCAAGATGAGTAAATGGCGTGAAGGAGAGAAGAAATGGGAGAGATCGTGGAGAGAGTGGAGAGAAGACGAAGAGAAAGAAGAAATAAAAACAATGTTCGCGCAGAGGCAGTCGACTGGCCATATGGAGACAGTCGACTGGCTCATGACCCAGTCGACTGGCCAATGTAGGCAGTCGACTGGCTGAAGATAGTTAAAAACACAAAAACTCACTGGTTGATCCAGTCGACTGGCCGTATATGAGGAAGTCGACTGGCCCTCAAAAAAATTTTGAAATTTTTTTAAATTTTGAAAGCCGAGAACGTGGACGAGAATTTGTGAAAATTAACTGATGACTTCAAAATCCATGGCCATTCCTAATTCCCTACGAATTTTTGAAAATGGTTCATCCGAGAGGGGTTTAGTAAAAATATCCGCCAATTGATTCTTAGTGTCAATAAAATCCAATTCAACGTCGCCTTTAGCTACGTGATCCCGTAAAAAATGATGCCTAATCTCTATGTGCTTTGTGCGAGAGTGTTGAATAGGATTCGTTGAGATACAAATAGCACTAGTGTTATCACATTTAATAGGTACGCGATTGAAAACAAGCCCAAAATCAAGTAATTGTTGCTTAATGTAAAGAGTTTGAGCACAACTACTACCGGCCGCAACATATTCGGCTTCAGCCGTAGACAAGGCAACCGAAATTTGCTTTTTACTTGACCATGAAACTAACGAGTAACCTAGAAAATGACATGTACCGCTTGTGCTTTTCCGATCAATTTTACAACCCGCAAAATCGGCATCCGAATAACTCGTGAGATCAAGTGAAGTATCACTTGGATACCAAAGTCCTAAGTTAATCGTCCCGTTAAGATAGCGAAAAATACGTTTTACGGCTAGCAAGTGAGATTCTTTGGGACAAGATTGAAAGCGAGCACATAAGCATACACTAAACATGATATCCGGTCTATTAGCAGTTAAATAAAGTAAAACTTCCTATCATGCCTCTATATTTAGTAATATCAACACATTTTCCATTTTCATCTTTATCGAGTTTAATAGAGGTACTCATGGGAGTAATGGCATATTTGGCTTCCTCCATACCAAATCGCTTTAGCAAATCTTTAGTATACTTAGATTGGCTAACAAATAAGACATCCAAGCTTTGCTTGATTTGCAACCCTAAGAAGAAGTTCAACTCACCCATCATACTCATTTCAAATTCGTTTTGCATGTTAGATGCGAAATCCTTGCAAAGGGAAGTGTTTGTTGATCCGAATATAATGTCGTCAACATATATTTGGATAATCAACAAATCATTCTTGACAGTTTTTGTAAATAGAGTGGTGTCAACTTTGCCTTTAGAAAAACCTTTTTGAAGTAGAAAGTCACTAAGCCGTTCATACCAAGCTCTAGGAGCTTGCTTTAACCCGTACAAAGCTTTAGATAATTTGTAAACATGATTTGGAAAACGTTCATTTTCAAAGCCGGGTGGTTGTTTGACATACACTTCTTCATCTATAGTTCCATTTAGAAAAGCACTTTTTACATCCATTTGATAGAGAATGAAATTTCTAGATGATGCAAATGCAAGAAGCATTCTAATTGCTTCTAATCTAGCTACGGGTGCAAAGGTTTCATCATAGTCAATGCCTTCCTCTTGATTGTAACCTTGAGCTACCAATCTTGCTTTATTTCGAATAATCACTCCATTTTCATCCTTCTTATTTCGAAAAACCCATTTAGTGCCTATTATAGTTTGATGTGTGGGTTGAGGGACTAAATGCCAAACTTGATTGCGTTCAAATTGATTTAGTTCCTCTTGCATAGCCATGATCCAAGAATCATCACATTGAGCTTCGTGGAAGTTCTTGGGTTCAATATTGGACACAAAAGCCATGTGATTGCATAAGTCTCTAAGTTGAGATCTTGTGCTAACACCTTGTGAAGGGTTTCCTATGACTTGGTCAAGAGCATGGTTGTGCACAATCCTCCAAGATTTAGGAATGGAGCAAGTCAAGTCATCATTTGATTGATCTCCAACTTTACTCTTATCCATTTGCCTACTTGACGAGTTGGAGATATTGAGATTATTGAAATTATCCTCAATTCCTACAACTTCATCATCATCTAGGTCAACTCTAGGTGAGGGTAGAGGTGGTGATTCATCAAAAACAACATGGATAGACTCTACCATGGTTAAAGTCCTTTTGTTAAAGACTTTAAAGGCTCTACTTGTTGAGAAATAACCTAAGAAAATTGCTTCATCCGATTTGGAGTCAAATTTTCCCAAGTTATCTTTATCATTTAAAACAAAACATTTACAACCAAACACCTTGAAATAACCAATATTGGGTTTCCGACCATTCCACAACTCATACGGAGTTTTACCCAATTTCATTCGAATTATAACTCTATTTATGACATGACAAGCGGTATTTACCGCTTCCGCCCAAAGACTTCGGGGAAGGTTGTGTTCATTTAACATAGTTCTAGCCATTTCTTGTAAAGATCTATTTTTCCTTTCAACTACCCCATTTTGTTGAGGAGATCTTGGAGCCGAGAGATCATGAGATACACCAAATTCATCACATAATTTCTCTAGATCTTGATTGTCAAACTCTCTACCCCTATCACTTCTAATTTTCTTGATTTTCAAATCTTTTTCATTTTAAATGACTCTATAAAATTTATCGAGAATGGAGTGAGTTTTATTTTTATGAGCAAGAAAGTAAACCCAAGTAAATCTAGAGTAATCATCTACTATAACAAGTACATAGAGTTTCCCGGCCAAGCTAGCCGTTCTTTCCGGACCAAAGAGATCCATATGAAGTAACTCTAAGGGTCGAGAAGTGGTGATATCTTTCTTTCTCTTGAAAGAAGATTTCACTTGCTTATCTATTTGACATGCACTACATATTTTATCTGTTGAAAAATTAGTCTTCGGGAGGCCTTTGACTAATTCATTTTTAGACAAACGTTGGATGAGGTCCATACTAGCATGTCCTAAGCGTGTATGCCATAACCAAATATTTTCACTCGATGTGACAAAGCACTTAACATCTTGTTCATTTAATTCACATAGCAACATAGTATATAAATTTCCGTTTCTCTTTGCATTGAACAATTGTTTTCCGTCTTTCTCAACTATGCATGCATTTGACCTAAAGATAACATCATAACCTTTGTCACAAAGTTGGCTAATACTAAACAAGTTATGCTTTAAACCATCAACTAAAAGTACGTTATCTATAGCTAGAGAAGAAGATATACCAATAGATCCGATTCCAACAATTTTCCCTTGTGAGTTATCTCCAAAAGTAACGTTTCCTCCTTCATAAGATTTTAAGGACATGAATTTCGATTTGTACCCCGTCATGTGTCTTGAACAACCGCTATCAAGAAACCATCTTTCTTTTGAGGCGGTCTTCAAGCAAACCTACAAAACAACGTTACATGACTTTTATTGGTACCCAATCTATTTTGGGTCCATTTTGGTTAGAAAGAGATGCAATAGTTCCTTTCGGAACCCAAATTGATTTAGTTACCAAGTTCTCTTTAGCACGTAGAGATGCAATAGTTCCTTTTGGAACCCAAAACATTTTTGAAACAATTTTCTTCTTCTTTCTTAGATAACATGCATTTGCTTTGTGACCTCTTTTCTTGCAATAGTAGCATGAAACATGATTGTGATCAATAGAAGTTGAGAATGAAGATTGTTTTGAAAAAATATGCTTTAATGATTTTCTTTTCTTCAATAAAAGTGCATCCTTGTTGAATGCATCATATCCTAAGCCGCATTTGTCAAAAGAGTTTCTTTGTCTTCCTAGCATGATGCTCAAGTTCCCTTTTCCTTTTGTGAATTTTGCTAAGATGGTTATTTGATCATCAATGGTCTTTTTCAACAAAATATTTTCCTCTTCTATCTTCATACTTTTGTCATTAGTTGCGTTTACATCAACTATGGTGTGGCAAGTGGAATTACATGAAGATTTAGATTTCTTGAGCAAACTATATTTTTTTGCTAGTTTTTCAAACTCATCATACAAATTTTACAAATGCATCTTGTAATTCATTATGAGAAAATAAAAGCTCATCATATGATAAAATGGAATTATCTAATGCATGTAAATTTAAATGTACCTCATCTTCATTTGCCATGAGGCAAAGATTTGCAATTTCCTCACCATTCTCTTCCTCATCCGAATCACAAGAGTCATAATCATCCCATGTTGCATTCATGGCCATTTTGTTTGGCCTTTTATCGTTCTCCTTTTTGGGCTTGAAACACTCATTTCTATAGTGCCCCGGTTTACCACAATTGAAACAAGTGATAGACTCCTTCTTGCTTGTCTCTCCTCTTGGTTCATTGCTCTTTAAGAACCTCCGACCTTTAGCCTTCTTTCGTTGAAGAAATCTCTTGAATTGTTGAGTGATCAAGGCAATGTCTTCATCAACCTCTTCTTCGATTCTCTCATTTGCTTCACTTTTAGTTGAAGCTTGCAAGGCTATACCTTTTCTTGGCTTGGCGTCTTCTTCACGAGATTTCAAGGTAATTTCCCATGTAAGGAGTGACCCGAAAATCTCATCAAGACTCATAGTGCTAAGATCATGTGCTTCTTTAATAGCCGTCACCTTCGCATCCCATTTGACCGGAAGGCTTCTAAGGACTTTGCGTGCCGCATCGGATCTAGGAACAATTCTACCAAGATGCTTTAGTCCATTCAAAATGTTAGTAAAACGAGACATCATAGAATTGATATTTTCATCTTCATTCATGGCAAATAATTCATATTCATGCATAAGTATATCAATTTTAGATTATCTAACTTGAGTAGTTCCTTCATAAGTAACTTCAAGTTTATCCCACATTTCTTTGGCCGTGGAGCAAGTAGAGACTCGATTAAATTCATTTGGACTTAAGGCACAATTTAGATTAACCTTAGCTTTGGCATTAAATGAAATAAGTCTACGCTCATCATTATCCCATTCGTTGGGCAATTTGGGAATGGTTTTTCCATCAACTACTTTGGTAATAGTAAAAGGTCCATCAACAATAACTAGCCAAATTTGATAATCAATAGCTTGAAGAAAATCTATCATTCTAGTCTTCCAATAACTATAGTTTGAACCATCAAACCATGGGGGCCTATTGTTTGATTGTCCTTCTACATGAGTGACTATGTTTGAGGCCATGATCGTTCTCTAAGACGGTTAAGTCAAAAACAAGTAGAGATTAGGCTCTGATACCAATTGTTAGTCACTAAAATACCCTAGAGGGGGGGGGGGGGGGTGAATAGGGTTTTAAAAATAATTTCTAACTTCTTTTTATTCTTACTAGAACATGCAACAAGGTTCAATATTAATTTACAAGGTAAAATATGCAATGAATGATTTCACTTAAATTCAACAAGCTATTTACCACAATATAAATTAAGCATGCATGAACATAAAGTAACGAGATAGAGATAGAGATATTGACACCGTGATTTTTACGAGGTTCGGTAACTCCTACTCCTCGGCTCAAAGAATCCCCTTCCTTGAGACTTTCCCAATCCTCACACTATGGCTCTTCCTTCAATAGGGGGAATAGCAAAACCTTTACAAAAGAGCTAACTAGCTCTTCACACAATCAAGAGAACAATCCTCCCTTGATACAATGGGCTTCACTCACCCAAGATCACAAATTTGTGTATGTAATCAATATATCACTCAAGAAACAAACACACTCAAAACCCTAAGGTTTTTATGGATGATAGATCAATATAAGCTCAAGTGTTTTTAGGTGATATTTCAAGAACTCAAGATATATATATTCTCACAATATATTTTCAATAAGAGAATAGGCTCTAGGCTTGAGTTTAAATCTTCAAAATGATAAGAGTGAAAAGCGAGATTTTGCTATCAAAATATTTTTCAGAAGATGCTTGAGAGAAAATTAGAGATGAACAATATTTGGAAAATTTCTCACACAAGAACCTTAGCATTTTTAATCCATATCTCTTTCTTTATATAGTGAACAGTAGGGTTTGGAGAGTGTGTCTCACCCTAGACAATATGGAGAGTAGGACCTGAAAATCTGCAAGCAAAATCATTTCTTTTTGGGCAAAAATATTGTTTAGAAATACTTTTCCTTAAAATCCTGAAGCACCCAGTCGACTGCCTACCGGCACCCAGTCGACTGCCTCCATGCTTAGATTTAAAATATTTTTCCCAACGGCTAGGGTCAGTCGACTGCCTCAAGAAGGACAGTCGACTGCCTCATGAGTCAGTCGACTGCCTCATGAGTCAGTCGACTGCCTTGGACAGGCCAGTCGACTGCCTCAGGCAATAAAAAATGTTCGAAACTCTCTGGTCCAGTCAGTTGGCTGGGTCCTTAACTCCCAGTCGACTGGTCACAGTCAGTCGACTGCCTTGGACAGGCCAGTCGACTGCCTCATGCAGTTAGAATGTTTTATAACTCACTGGTTCATCCAGTCGGCTGGGTCCTTAAGGGCCAGTCGACTGGGTCACAGTCAGTCGGCTGCCATTTCATGGCCAGTCGACTGGGTGACTCCAAAAATTGTTTTCAAGGTCCGTTTTTGATCCGTTTGAGTTCGTTTGATTAATTACTTGAGCTTATAAGATCAATCAACGCATAAGATACCTTGTTACAATATTCTCACCCCGACCTATCTACCCCAGGTCTTGAGTCCAGCTTTTGTTCTTTCTTTGATCTTTTTGTCCTTCTTCGAGTGTGCGCTTGAGTTTCCTTATCGCTTGTTGCTTTAGCGATCTTCTCGAAACATTTACCTGTACTTGCTGAAACACTTAGCTCAAAGCCATATTAGTACCAAACACGGTTTTGAATGTTTTGTTAATATCAAAATAAGATTTATTGCTTGAAATGGAATTTCAAAGCCAACAGTCGGGTCTTGGGGCGGACCACAGAACAGATGAGTCGGTCGGGTTATAATATGGGCTCAGTGATCGAGTCATCATCTCGGACATTTCTAGGATCGATCTGATCGGGATGAGGCTTTTTATATGGACCGGGAAAACTCACATGTACAATACAAAAACTTTAATTTTTACCTTCAAAAATAACCATAGGCTTAAAATCATGAAAATAGTAAAATAAAATAGATTCCAATTTCAGAAAATTCCCAAACATTAAATGTTACACATACAACATATATGAAAAAGTCTAATATCATTTTGGAAATTAAATAAAATAATAATAAAATAATTGAAAAATATTTACTCGTAAATTTAGGAAAAATATCGAGACATTACAATCTCTCCACCTTACGATACCGAGACGTTACCGGATAGCTCACTTTGGGCGCGACTCTGCTAGAATTTAGGGTTAACTTGTTCGGGCGACTGTTTGCTACGAAACTTTGGGGAATTGTTTCTCTCACTGAGTATGGAAACATACTAAAATTTGGCGCGATTTTGTTGTACGGTTCGGTGGGAATTTGCAAATTTAAGTAAGGGATTTTGTTCGATTTTTCTCAAATTTGTTGCGTTCTATAAATCTATAACTTATGGGCTTTCTATATGTTGAATAGGTCGGTAAGGCGAACGTTTTGGTCCGAATAAAAATTTATTCAGACACTTTTCATCTTGGGCCCCACTTTCGGGGGTGGATGTGTTTGGGACAGAATTAAGCACGCATCTTAAGATAGGGGGACCTTTACTGTGTTGTTTCTACTTTCATGGGTGTGCATTTAATTAATTTCGATAATTCATCGAAACAGATTATGTCATGTTAATTATGAATCCTAGAATAAATTGGATTGTATTAATTGGTCGAAATTGAATTTTTAATGATTATTATGAATATTTAGAATTAATCGGAAGATGATTAATCGGGGTTGTTAAGGAAATCCCTTGAAGTAAACGGAACGAGTTTAATTAATAATTGTTCGCAATTCCTAAGAATAAACAGAATTTGGTTGGGTGATATTTAACGGTGTTGATGGATTAAATATTTAAGTTACACCCTCTTTAACAGCTTAAGAGTTTATAGTAGATGGTTGTTAAATGATATCAGAGCCAAAGGTGTCGTGTTCAAACCTCACCGCCACCCTTTGTTGAAAAAATTGTTGTTCCACGTATTGGACCAATAGAAGGTCACACGTGAGTGGGCGTGTTGAATGATTAAATATTTAAGTTACACCTTCTCTAACAGCTTAAGCTTTTAGAGTAGATGTTTGTTAACGAACGAGAATGAGACTTGAATGGAAGAAAGTTTAACTTTAACAGCTTAAGCTTTTAGAGTAGATGTTTGTTAACGAACGAGAATGAGACTTGAATGGAAGAAAGTTTAACTTTTCTCAAATTCGCAGTTTCTTGAGCGTGGAATGACTAAATTATGAAATTAATAATTACTTAAGGCGATTGAAATAAGAATTGTCGAGAATTGAGCATTAAACACTCACTTTAAATTAGTAATTTTACATGCTCAGTTTATATATGTCTCATAATTAGTGTTTATGCTCAATATGCATAATAAGGACGATATTAAGTTGTTTACACGTGGTTTGACAAATAAATGTTAATTACGGTGGGAAAATGGGCCTACTTGAATACCGGAATTGGGGAAAGTGACTATTAAAAATGCATAAGTGCATTGATAAATATTTAAGATTTTTAATTTGAGGAATTCAAATTAACTAAAGGGAATTATAGGTTGAATGGGTAATCATTGAGTAGGGGTGACTTGCAAGCGGTGCGGGTACGCTCACTTTAAATTTTATAAATCTTTTTGCTCGGTGAATAATTGTTTAATTGACCATTTACCTAATTTATGTGTATTAAAGTGATAATTGCATGCATTATGCTTGAGAATTTGTGAATTCTTGTGATTTTACTAATTTTATGAAAAGCATGCGAGTTGTCTTTTAAAGTACTAGTTAGCATGATTATACTATTAGACTAGGCATGATATCATTTCATGGGCATGTTCATGTGCATTGACATGGAGTTGATTGGACCTGAGAGAGGGTGGTTTCATTTGGCCTAACGGTAGTCGTGTACTGACGGAGTAGTGACTTGTGAATAACGACCAACAGGATTTCGGAGTTGGGCCATCCTGGCAGATCACTCAAGAGTTCAAAGTTGGGCCATTCTCGGTGATTAGTTATGTGTGCTTCGGCGAGCATGGTGTTGATTACTCATATCCACTCTGTGGTGAGGGGGAAGAATACTTATGCGCGCTTTGGCGAGCACGGTGCTGATTATTGATATTGCGTAGGGACCATACTGGGGTTGATTACTCGTATTCACTTTGTGGTGCAGGGGCAAAGCATTCGTATCCACTATGTGGTACAAGGGCTGGGATTGAGAGTCCATGGTAGATGATAGGCATGCATAGCATTCATGACATTTCATAGTGTATTTGAGATGGTTATGGGTTTACGTGATACCTACATGGTTAATTGATGCTGATATATCTGTTGCTTATATGTCATGGTATTTGGTTATGTGACTATTGTTATCAGGCTGAATATATTATACTCGGTGTTATCTATTGTAGGGATATTCTCAAGATATTACAGTATGGAGATTCTAGTCCGGTGATGGATTAGGTGTAGTACTAGCCTAGGACATTAGTAGGCACTGTAATGACAATACATGCTTAGTTCTATTTACATACATGCTTTACAATTTGATTGATACTCACGTGGGTCGTTAAACCACCTAGATGGTGGGTAGGGAGGCAAGTATGAAATTAGAGAATTGTGTGGGTTGCTTAGAGTTGACCCCTTTTAGTCGATTGAGTATCGGGGTTAATTGTAGATGTATTTAGTATGTTTCTTTTTCAGCTCTTTTACAGGCAGGGTGCGTGGAGTTAGTCTTTGTAACCAATGAGTAAACTATGGGGGCTCTGGATGAGCCAGTGTTGTATCGGAGTGTTTGAGAGGTTCATGAAGAGTGGGATTTGGACTCAATTAATCATGAACACATGGTTTATCGTTGTTTCACTGATGTGAAAATGGTGAACTAGGGTTTCGGTTAGGAACGACGATAGATTAATGAGTCACAAGACGAGAGAGGCCTGACATGGCGTCTTCCTAAGGACTCGGCAGTGGTCGTAGGACGGTGTAGGCAATATTCTTCCCTCAGGGTTATGTCTGGTAGAATGGATTTGAGGTCCCGTAGTGGTTTATTCTAGGATGAGGGATTGTGGTGTGGATTCATGATCTTGGGGTGTCCTATGGTACGGTAATATATAGGTAGAGCATCATTGCTTGGGGATGTCAATTTACTTTTCACGGTGGGGTGCTATAAGCATGGTCATTATTTTCTTTCTCGTGCCTCAAAGGTTTCATGTGTTGTGCATGGTAGTGATCACTCCACTGGTCGTAACCATGTGCAGCTGGTGCACAATCTGGATCATTTATTTTCACAGTATAGTGGTGTATTAGTTTCATGCAAGGTAGTGGAAATCCACTGGGTCAGGTTTTGTGTCTTTAGAGCACGGTTATGGTTGTTTTCCTCTCTAGGTGTATTCCTAGAATGACTCGGTTGTGGTTTGGCGCAGTCTAAATCTTGGAAGTAGTAATTGTGTATGAGTAGTTCATGGGTCGATCAGGGTATGTGGTGAGTTCTATTGAGGGTCTCTGATGGGAATACATGCCCTGGGGAGACAAAATGTTGGACTTAGAATACGAGAGTATTAACGGGTAGGTTGGTATGACCTTGTGGTCTAGGGCCTAGGTGGTTGGGTTTCCTTACTTAAGTATATTTTACTCACTCCATTTATTTGTCATTTTCACGTTTGGTGCTAGTTACGGGCGGTGTGCAGGCGATGGTAATTGTGAGGACTCAATCCATTCCCTCATGTTATAATTCTATTTTTGTATATGTATGACTGTTCTTTCGGCGGCTAGCCTATTAGCCGTGTGGTGGCATTATGTATATTCTTTTGGCATTGAGAGTGCATCATTGTATCCCTATGACATTATTTTCCTTTTTCTTTGAGTCTGAGGATTTTGGAGGGTTGTGTAGAGGTAGTGGTGATTCCATTTCCGCTACTTCGGCCCTAGTATCCCTATGGAATGTTGGGATATTTTTATTTTGTTATCATCTATTGGTAGGATATTTATTTATCGTGGTTGTGTCCACCGGGGGTTCCCTTTACAAACGGAACTCTGCCAAATTTTAGTTAGATTCCACAACGCCAGTAACGTTCCGATTCACCTGAGTTTCGGTTTGGAAGTCTTTGGGGATTCGGGTCATTACAAGCCATAAGACTTAAACAATGGAATAGTCTAGCCTCGCAAAACTTGTTTTCTCAAGTCAATAGTACTAATGGGACACCCATCAAAGGTGATATTATTCGCATCATCAACATCCAGGTCAGATCCGGCTCGTACTTGCATAATATCAAGGCTTGGAAAACATTATCAATATCGAACATCACCAAAACAATAGTAAACAATACGCGACATGTTTAACATGCTCTTAAATCTCAAGTCCAAACCTTAAAATTACACTGAAATACTCTCGCAACCGTCCTCATCACCTCCACGACTAAAAAGATCATACATGAACCCTATACAACTGATTACTCCCGGTAGTTTAAAGGAAACTAACCCTACACCTAAAGGGCACGAAGTAGATTAAAGGTACTTGACGTGTCTAGAAATGTGTTCCACGTTACAATACCCAAGTATAGGTAGTCAAGTTATAATATAGTCTTGGTGAGTCCAAGTGTCGAACCTCAGGGAGAGTCGGAAAGATGTATGAAAAATGAATTTTATTTTTGTCCTTGAATTGATTTGATTGATTGATTTTGGTTGTTTTCTTGAATTAAATTAAATACTAAGGCATTGGGAATTCCTTTACAATGTCGAAACCAAGTGTACCACATATCCAAATAAGTAATAAAAATTAACCAATACAATCATCATATGTTAATTATATTTGCATGGCTAGAAAGGGGTCGCTTGGTAGGATAATCCATACTAACAACGCAACTCTCCAAATCATGCCTATAAGCAATAAATAATTAACATACTAAATGAATTATATAAGTTAACTAATAGAATCATTATATATTCATTATAAATGCTATGGCAAGAAAGTGGTCGCTAATGAAGCAACTCTACAAATCATGCCTATATTAGCAATAATAATAAACATACTAATGATCTAGTAAATCCCATTAAATAAGTAGTATTATTAATTGTATATGAATCATAAGAATTGTGAACTATAAAGATGTAATTACATTCAAAGTATTCATTATACCTATGTAAGATCATAAGAAATCAAGAACACCACATAAAGTGGGTTGAGCATTACTTATATCATTGTATGGCATAATGAATCTTAGATGTAATTACCTAAGTGTATTCATTGATTCAAAGAACTCAATATACATGGCATAAAGAGGCAAAGAATCATTGAATACAAATTATTAGATTCATATATTATCAATAATACTAACCTTGAAGCATTAAATACTTGGATATGCAAACACTTGATTCTTCATTTTAAATTCATTCCCTAGCCTTAGCTAGAGAATTACTCTTCCATTACAAATATATAAATCACTATGTTTCTCTTCACTCCTATTCCTCCTGTTACAAATGAAAGACTACCTCTATTTATAGGGAAAATATGGAATCAAATGACAACTAGAAAAGAGAAATTGGATTTCTTTTTGTTTGAATATTAATTACTTTCCACCCCATTGTCTTCTTTTCACATGTGCCTTTGTTTCTTCCATGTGCCTTTGTTTCTTGACATGGATCAGATTTACTCTTGTAAAATCATAATCCAATGAATGTGGTAAATCTTCAAGAAGATGCAAAATTCGCATCACCCTTTGGTAAACCCGAACCCGCATTGAATTCTGCACAATTCTGCAGTTTTGAACCTGACTTGCAACTGCCATAACGCCTTCATTTCAAATCGAAATAAGGTCATTCTTGTGCTCAAATTGAAGGTCTCTGAATTACCTTTCCAATGGTACCAATGCCATGTCCAGAATCAAAACACAGAATTATTTATAGGCATTTAACTAAAGGGTGGTCAGGATGAATATATTTCATGCATAGTTGATGACCCAATTTGCATGGAATTGATTGAATTCTTCATGAAGACCTAGAAAATAAGATAAACACAAAAATATCATAAAACTTGAATAAAAGATATCACTATAGAACTAAAAGATGTAAATTAAGGGGTTTAAATATATAATATTTGACACTTATCAGTATTAATTCCTCAACTAACAAATTTTAGCCTTAACTTATAAACCACATCATTCAGATCACAGGTCGACGTCAATAGTGTATCAAATTCTAACCTAAAACCTTAATTTGTACAATCTTGTCCTTAAGATATTCTGTCACAATTCAATGATATACTCATTAAACCCTTGTTTCACAAGATCAACCTTTGGCCTCCAAAATCCCTACTATTTTGAGTAATACTTGTCATATCCTAACGCTAAAGGAACATTTGCAACTCCAAATTCCAACAACAATCAACCCTCAAATACACCTCATAGCCCTATGATAAGCCATGTCTAAACTCCAAATCAATAAATCATTAATCACCAAAAGAAGGCATAACACTCGCACCTTGTATGTAATCTATCAAATCTCCCCATTTGCAAAATGACCTGAGGTCCTAAGTCACATTTATATTGATACAACTTACAATACATCCTAGATAGTAATTTAATATTTT
The DNA here is from genome assembly GCA_963922005.1 of Cornus suecica. NCBI lineage: Eukaryota > Viridiplantae > Streptophyta > Magnoliopsida > Cornales > Cornaceae > Cornus > Cornus suecica. The sequence continues at coordinate 63,529,610 of OY998238.1, read as the reverse complement.
TACCTAAAATCAAACTCACTAATACATGCCTGGTATACATATCACCTAGGCCCCGAGTTCATCAATGTTGCCACAAACTATAATACCTCTCCGCCTACAACCATCATCAAATATAAATAGATTCGTCACACACAAAAATCTCACTTTTCAACATTAAGTCCATAGTCCTCAGGTCCAATGGTCTTAGGAACTCTACCCTAAACTACCACTCAATTAAGACACACGTTACGTTACTAAAAGTTCTTTAATAAAACTAGGATAACTAGAAACTTCAATGGTTAAGCCCTTTTCCCTAGTAACAATAACCTTAAGTCATCTATTACTACAAACACCTATACTTAAATAACAAAACGAAAAGTGCAAACTAACCTCCACCCATGTGCTAGGCACCAAAATCCTATCCAATTAAAACATCAAAACCTCGTAGAAGCACGCAAACTATCCCCTCATGAAGTAGAACAAATCGTGTCTTGAGTGTGTGACAAAGGGAAAAAAAATCGATGGTCGCTCAACATTCACGTAAAGATAGGTCCACGCCTAATGACTTAGAAGACTAGAGGATAAGTCGCCACAGTACATCGATACCGGCACCGTCCATACTGCCACTCTATACTTAACACGTCAAGACTCGATCAAAACCTCAAATTCCATAACTAGGGATTCTAGGATTTGACTACTATAAACCATCAATGTCACAAATGACTTTGCCTTTGTAACTAAGTTCACCATCGTACGCTAACAACCATTTATTGTCCTACAGTTATACAATAATTTATCTCAAATCAATGGTGACTAAAACTACACCTCCAAAACCATACTCTCTACAACATCGAAGACTTAAGATTAATCCTTAAATACACCTCATATTAAAATCTTCTAGGTTAACAAAAACATGAGGTCATACCTTAAACATATCATATACCATAGAATGCAATTCAACTAGTGACATATTTCATTCTATTTAAATCCTCAAGTCACTTTTCAATGCGTAACATCATTTGTTCATTTGTTAATAATGATTCCTTAGATGATTAATCAATTCCATGTCGAAAACTAGAAGCCTATATGATAGCGGTCAATCACCACAGTCATTAACCCAAAACTTATCTCTAATAACTAAGTCTGAATGCCCCATAATGCAAAAATTTATCCACCATTAAATAACTAGAGATCTTTTCTTTGAACAACATTTCAACTCCCAAATAATCGAATTAAAATTCATCTCCAAGTTCACTACTTACATGTCAAAGACTAATTCATGATCATAATTCATCTCTCCAAGTCACACAAAGTGAATCATAACTCTCCATCATACATGACCATTCCTAGGCCTATAAGACACATCCTTTATTCCCAAATCCGCAATTAATAAATCACTATTCTCAAACTTCAAGGTTATATAACACAATGAAAATACACATATCCCTCGCACCTTAAAGCAAGAAACTTCAAAATTCACAGTGAAAAATGAGACGACATACATTAAATGCTAGAAATAAAACAGTACGATGTTAGTGTCAACTCCAAATATTAAATCCACATTTCAATGCCCACACAAAACACCTAGTCATCAAATCTCCCAACAAATCGTACGAAAGAAGACAACAACCAAATAACTATTCCACTTAGGCACCTAGGCAAAGTTGTTGCCTTCCATCGCTAAACCTCCATACGCGACCCACCATGACCCAAAAGAGATGGATAAACCCCCAAACATGTGATGACACCGGAGTGGTTCATGCCTCAAAAGACAAGGTTAATCCTATTCGTACACAACAAATTAGTCAACGGTAGGGATAAACCCTTAACATGATAGTGCTAATAAAAAAGGAAACATGATGTTTCGCAAGTCTAAATCGAATCTTATTCCTTTACTTCACAAATAGACAAATAATTCATAATTGCTAAGGGTAAGGAAATAGATACGTTAATCTAACTCATACTATAAAAACAATGAAATGAATGTCACCTCAAACCGAGGTGGGGTCAACTGGAGAATCACCTGGTCTGCCCGAAGTGGTACTGTCTAGACATAACATGACTGCTGCTCCATCCTCTGAAAAAGTAGTTGTTGTGAAAAAGTAGCAATTCTCTGCTACTTCATACAACTCAGCTAGAGAAACTTGAACAAGTTATGTTGCATGAAGCTGAATGGTTCACCGCGGAGGATCACTCTCATTAGCCACTCCATTTCTAACCCGAATATGGCACTCTTTATGGACATGACCCTATTGACCACACTTAAAACAACCTCGAGGACGTCTAGAATCATTCCTTAAAGGCGATCATCTCAAAGAACAATCAGGTCTGACATGACCTGGATGGCGACAATGATAACACACCACCTCTCTATGGGTAACGCCTATAGATAAAGGAATAGACGGTGTAGAAGAAGCCGGTTGTGCTAACGGTGATGGTGCGACCAATAGTGACCTATCCCACAAGGGACAATGTCTGAGGATATGATCTGGTTGTCCATAATGAAAACAGACCCTCGGTGAACCGTAAAGAACAGGCGGACGATAAGGGCACATGGCTCAAACATGTCTAGGTTGCTGGCAGAAGGAACATCGAATCTCCCTACGGAAGGAACTCGATGGCACAGGAGTTGGTGGAACCACCAATGTTTCCTTCAGAGCCGCTGGAACAGAAGTATCATCCCTCAAACGCTCTCTAGAACCATCACCAGAAGAAGAATTGGTCAAGACTAGTGACCCTGAATCATGCGTCCCCTGCAAAACCAATACATCCTCGACTGCCTAGAGAGCCCTGGTAGCTTACCTAAGAGTTGCCGACAACTGATTCGTGATCTGTGTTCCCTCAACTTGAGTTGTAGTTACAGGCCCCACCCTTCACGAACGACTCCTCCAAGGTAGCATGACGCTAAAATAAAAATAATAAGGAATAAAATTTTAGATAACGATAAGAAATAAATTCCTCCTCGCACATTCAACCGTACACGGGTGACAATTCCTTAATCAAGTACATGTGATCTCACTACTGACGTGTCAACACACAAAGCAACGTCAAGTAAATGAACATTTAATCCCTAAATGGATGACCATATAGAAATAATAAAAAGATAATAAGAAGCGATAAAATATGCGAATATGGGACCCCCACAATAGAAAATACTAAAGAAATGACTACTACTGAAATATCTCCGAAAGTAAACCAAACAACCATATCGCAATGCTAGCATATGCGCAACTCAAAAATATATTAATGAGTAACTTAAAACAAAATAAATAGCTATTTGAAGAAATTAAATAACACAAAAAACCCAAAGGCACAAAATTCATATTTTGCGATTTTATATCACAAAATATGGAAAGAGTTCTGGACTGTCGCTCGTCATCCCCAATGTAAAACACCATGCTCTGATTCCAAGTTGTCACGCCCCGAGATTTCTAGAACCTGGAACCGAATTTGAGAAACCTAGGGAGTGAAGAAAAGTTGAGACATCAACGAAAATCGAAACAAAGTGAATAATTCGGACTAGCATTTTTTTAAAACGATAGGTCCAAATGGCAAAAACTACTTTTATATGTTTATAAAAGAAGTAAAAGAGGTCACGAAATGAACCGAGAAACAAATGGAGCAATAAAACAAAACCCAAAAAATTGGGATTTTTAAAACCCAGTAGCGAAACAAGTTACCCCCTAATTTGGGGAAAATGCGAAGGGTATATGGTAACAGGTTGCTAGTGGCAACATGTCTCTCTCCTAATTTGGAGAAAATTCGAACAGTATATGGCGACAGGTCGCCAGTGGCGACATGTTGCTCTTGTAGGGGTATTTTCTTCTAGCTTTGTGATGGCTTTGACGTGGTTTCCAAGCAAAACGGACTAGTTTAAACCCGATTAATTCCACAACCTTTTGTACATTGAATCAACATAATGAGCCCTAAAATTTAAAGCCAAAAGGAGGAGAAAAAGCTAGAAGGAAACGACGTTAAAAATGTCTGAAACAATGGACTCTTACCAAATGCAAAACATGCGTTGAATTTTCCATTGGGCAAACCGGGTCCCAAAACCTTCCTTTATAAAATTAATTTTACACATGAGCCTTCAAGCTCTCAAAATAAATAAATTCCACAACTTAAATCAATAACCAACATTCCAACAAAAATTTAGAACTATTTTACAAAGATAAACATTCACGCCTCAAATTCCAAAATACAAAGGGTGAAATAAAGTCTAGAAAAGGCGTTAAATGCATAAGTTAGTACAATATCATTCAAGGCAAATCTTTAAATTTTTCAGAAGAGAAAATATACGTTAAAGTTGTTTAACTTCCCAAAATATATAATCTTATGCAAAATAGAGTGAGGATGAGCGTTAAACACTTAAACTATTACATCATTGTCACATTTTCTCTAAAGATCATAATATACAAAGTATTATCATTAAAGTAAGATAGTACATTGTTTAGTCAAAGTATACAACATGATATCTTTTAGCCAAAATATGCAAAAACAAATGCGACTGTAAGTCTTTAACTTCAATGAAGTGTCCTAAAGCCCTTCCCTTGCGACATCAACACCTGAAAAATGTTTAAAATAATGAGGTGAGCTTCAACTAGCTGAATAGGAGAGATTCCCCACTTCGATCTTGGCCATCCGAGTGATGCAAACCCAACCCCGTGTGCATGCTACTATCCTAAAGTTATATTTGGTGACTCATTTTCTTGTGGGGAAAGTTAAACTTAACCACCAAGCAATCCTTATTTGTGTAGGAGATTGATTTGAAGACTCCTGATTCGAATTGGTTTAGGATACCAATTGCCTTGTTCACCACTCAACCTCTCTTATAAATACAGGGTCTAACCTACTGTATTGTACACACAAAAAAGAGAAAGAGAGAAGAGAAAAATATAGATTGGTATTTTTCTTGTTGTGAGTGAAACTCCTGATGAGTGATACATATGTGAGTGAAACACTATGTGTGTTGTTGATCTGCTGATCATTGTATTGTAATCCTCTCATTGATAGTGATTATTGGTGCTCTCCGTGGACGTAGGCTAATTTGGCCGAACCACGTATAAATCTCCATGTCGGTGTGTGTATGTGTGATTTTGTTTATAATTGCTTGTGTGTGTTTTTCAGTTTGGTCCTGGGCGGGTGTAAAAATCCTAACAAATGGTATCAAAGCTTTCAAGTTCTAGCAGATTTGAAAAACATGCAATCTAGTCTAGAACTGGAAATTTAAATTGTCCAAAATAAAAATTGAACACACAGTCAGATTCGTCTCGTGGAGATGAAGCGGGCACCACAAACCGTATCGAAATTCAAGTTCGGACGCACCCGCAATCGCCGTTTGAAGTTTCACCAAACAATTCTCGTATCGCAACAGTACCACATCACCATAGTACCGGGTGGCTATAATGCCAAGTCGGTACAGTGAAATTATCTTTTTTCTCTTTTAGTGCTGATTTATTTTTTTCCCGTTTGGAGTCATTTTTTCCCATTTTTCACGTGGTTGGAGCCGTTCCGGACGCAACCGTGCAATGGTTTTTGCATGATTTGACTCCAAACACCTCAAAAAGGCTCATTGGGAGCTATGGGAGAAGAAAATGCAGCAATGATCGACAAGTTTTACGATACAAACTTTGTTTTTTGGAAAATGCAAATTGAGGACTTGTTATTCCAGAATAATTTGTATTTACCATTGGAAGAGCATAATCCAGAATCAATGAAAGAAGACAATTAGAAAATCCTAGATCGAAAGGCTCTCGGTATGATCAGACTGACGTTGTCAAAGTCAGTTGCTTTTAATATATGGAATGAGAAGAAACCAAAGTCTCTTATAGATGCCCTTTCTAACATAGTACATCTCATTAAAAGATTGGTTAATCTGAAGATGTACGAGAATGGAAAGGTCAGTGAGAATCTTAATATTCTCAATGAGATTGTTGGGCAGATGGAGTCTGTTGATATGCCAATCTCTGGCGCGATGAAAGCGGCTTTGGTTCTAAGTCAGTTGCTGGAGAGTTAGAGCAACATAATGGCTGGGATTAGTAGTTCTTTAGGGAAACAAAATTTACAGTATGATGTCGTGGTCAGTATGGTACTCACGAAATAAATCACAAGGCAGACATCAGACTCTTCTTACAGTGGCTCAACTTTCAATGTCGAAAGCAGAAGCAGAGGTTTGAGTAGGAAGAAAGGCGGAAGTCAAAGGCGTGGTTGTTCTAAGTTGAGACAAAGGAAGATCACAGTCTCGAGGTCCTAGAAATTCCAAAAAGATTGAGTTTGGGAATTACGGTAAAACTGGTTGTTACAAGAACCAGTGCAGATCCCTATAGAAGGTAGCGGAGAACAAAACTGAGGCAAATATTGTCCTAGAAGAAGGAGATGATGGGTTGATATGCTCTTTGGAGAGCAAAGTAGGGTTTTGGGTCTTGGACTCTGAAGCATCATTCCATGCCACGTCAAGTTGAGAGCGTTTTGAGAGCTATGTACCTGGTAACCTCAGAAAGGTTTAGCTAGGTAATGATTAGCCCTGCAGTGTCATAGGGAAATGTGAAGTATATATCAGACTATGTGGATTGATATGTAAGTTGAGGGATGTGAGCCATATTCAAGACTTGAGGAAGAACCTGATATCAGTAGGCCAGTTGGCTAGTGAAGGTCATGTAACCACTTTAACAGATGATGAGTGGAAAGTTTCCATGGGGTATATGATTATAGTACGAGGAAATAAAGTTGGTACACTCTACAGTACCACCAAAGCTAGCATGTTGATAGCAGTTGTCTCATCTCTTGGCGAAAAGTCCTATTTTGTCACCTTCATTAATGATCATTCCAGGAAGTTATGAGTTTACTTCTTGAAATATAAATTTGAGGTGTACAAAGTGTTCAAGAAATGAAAGGCTATAGTAGAGAATGAGACGAGTTTGAAGATAAAGAGATTAAGATCCAAAAATGGTGGAGAGTATCAGGACACCGGTTTCAAGAAATTTTGCTATGAGAATGTTATCAAATTAGAGAAGACCGTTCCATGTACACCACAACAGAATAGCATAGTAGAACGTATGAACCGGACATTGACTAAGAGAGCCGGAAGCATGCGTATACATGCAGGATTACTAAAAAATTTATGGGCAGAAGCAGTCAGTACAACAACGTACTTAATCAATTGAGGTCCATCAGTACCATTAGAGCACAAAATACCAGAAGAGGTATGGAGCGGTAAAGAGGTAACACTTTCACATTTGAGAGTTTTCGGTTGTGACGCATATATGCATATTAGTGATAATGTCAAGGGTAAGCTTGATATCTAATCACAGAAAGGCACTTTCATTGGATACGGCAGTGATGAGTATGGTTACCTCATGTGGAATGATCATATTCGAAGCATAGATATAGTGTTCAATGAAAAGGTGATGTACAAGGATAAGCATGCAACAACATCAGATCCTGCACAACAGAGTGATCCTGTGTATGTTGAGTTAGATGATGTTCAAGATAGTGGGAGTCCTTAGTCATAAAACATATTGCAGACAACAATACTCAATAGGATGATACACCGCAGTCTCCAACTCCTATTCCTGTACCGAGGAGGACTTCACAGCCGCATGTGCTGAACAAGCGATACATAAATTACTTGTTGCTCACAGATGAAGGTGAACCAGAATAATATGATGAACCATGCAGTACAACAAATGTGAGCAAGTGGGAGCTTGCGATAGAATATCATATGAAGTCCCTTATTTTCAATAGAATATGGAAGTTAACCAAGTTGCCGGTATCAAAGAAATCTCTCCATAACAAATGAGTGTATAGGGTCAAAGAGATACATGATGGTTCCAAGAGATACTAGGTGTGACTTGTAGTTAAAGGCTTTCAGTAGAAAGCACGAATCGACTACACCGACATCTTTTCTCCGGTTGTGAAACTAAATACCATTCGTTCAGTTCTAAGCATTGTTGTAGTAGTTAGATGTCAAAATTGCTTTCCTCCATGGTGACCTAAAGGAGGAGATTTATATGCAACAACCGGAAGGTTTCTCAGTTCAAGGGAAAGAAAAACTTGTATGTAAGTTGGAAAACAGTTTGTATGGTTTGAAACAAGCTCCGAGACAGTGGTATAAGAAATTCGACGGATTTATGCAGAGATATGATTACAACAAGTGTAACGCTGACCATTGTTGCTACTTCAAGAGGTTTGACACAAGTTACATCATCCTCCTACTTTATATTGATGACATGTTAGTAGCTGGGTCTGATTTTGCTAAAATCATTAAGTTGATGAAGTAGTTGGTAGATGAGTTCGAGATGAAGGACTTAGGCGCATCAAAGCAGATTCTTCGTATGAGAATCAACAGGGACAAGCATAAGGGTATTTTGTAGTTGTCTCAAGCTGACTACGTTGAATGGGTGTTGAAGCGGTTCAACATGAGTCATCCTAAGCCGGTTAGCAAACCTTTGGCTAATCACTTCCGATTATCCAAAGAGCAGTCTCCCAAGACAAAAGAAGAGAGGAACAACATGGCTAGTGCTCCATACGCTTTAGCTATTGGAAGCTTGATGTATACAATGGTTTGTAAGAGACTAGATATTGCTTATGTAGTGGGAGCAGTCAGCATGTTCATGTCTAATCCAGGTAAGACTCCTAATTTGAATTGGTTTAGGATACCAATTGGCCTGTTCACCACTCAACAAGTCCTATAAATACAAGGTCTGCCCTATTGTATTGTACAAATAGAAAATAGAGAGAAAGAGAAAAATACAGATTGGTATTTTTCTAGGTGTGAGAAAAGCACCAGATGAGCGATACACGTGTGAGTGAAATACTGTATACGTTGTTGATCTGCTGATCATCATATTATAATCCTCTCATTGATAGTGATTATTGGTGCTCTCCGTGTACGTAATTTGATTTGACCGAACAACGTATAAATCTCTGTGTTGGTGTCTGTAAGCGTAAGATTTTGTTTGCAATTGCTTGTGTGTGTTTTTTGGTTCAGTCTTGGGCGGATGTAAAAGCCCAACACCAAGGTTGGTCCAAATGTCTCACATAGAACGTGTGTCAATCCGGGACCCCATCGTACCCACAAGCAAACCCTAAGCATGACATATATATAAAAATCACAAATATCTTCAACATAAATAGTCATTAAAGTCAATAAGGCACGGATAAAATATATGAATGCCATGCTAATGCAACTCTGGACTCAAAAGTAGACGGGGTATGTATTGTCACCATAGAAGTACAACCACGAGGAATTTATCGACTCGTGGCTAAAAACCGTGATCGGCGTATGTCCTCACACACCTCCCTGATTTCCGGAATACTAGTTCGTCGGTAGACAAGATACACCGTTTGGCCATTGTTGCGATGACCTAGGTTACAAACAAGGTACCATTAGATATGCTTAGACACCAAAATAAATGAAATATGCTTAATGGTGCTCAATTAAATCAACATGCCTCAAAATATCCATAAATAACATAATAATCATTTTAAATAATAATTAATGTATCAAGCCTACTCCCAACACTTTATGTACCAAAATCATAACATATATATCAACTTGAGTAATATATTCATCGACAAGCAATAATCAATATACAAGGGGAACCTAGTCGCATGCCTATACGTTTTGACCATCTACTAGTATGTAAAAGTATACATACAAGACACACCCACCTACGTAAACGAAAAAGAGAGTGGATCGTCAATCCCCTGCCTCAACTCCAAGCTTCATGTTCAAAAGGGGAAAGAAGAATCCAATCTCAAGTGCTAAAAATCTTTAAGAAAATCTCCAAGCTCAAGTGAGGATGATTTCCAGGAAAACTCCAAAAAGGGTTTCAACTCCAACACTAGACACATTTAAATCAAGCAATAATCACAAGTGTGTTCCAAACAAGAATTTAAACACACTTTAAAGAATAAATTCCCAAGTTTTAGAATCAGTTCTCAATTATAAAACCCATGGAAAAATAAATGAAAAAGGTGAAAAGAGATAAGCAAACTCACCCTTGCAAGACTTCCAAGAGGGTCTAAAACAAAGGAAGAGGCTCAATAGTCATCCTTGTCAAGCTTTACTAGAAGAGAGGTAAGAAAATCAAAAGTTAAGCTCAACTCCACAAGAAAATCAAATTATCAAATTTTGAACGAGAGAAATCAAATAAGGAGGAGCTATATACCATGACTTAGATCAAAAGAAAGATAAGAGCATCACAAATAATCTTGTAGTTGGAGAGATCTTCAAATTCTCAAGGAAAATGGAAGGATTTTGGAGTAGGAGAATGAACTAAGAGAGAACACAATTTGTCCCTAGCGTGGCCGGCCAAAGGGAGTGAGTGAGGGTGTGTATTGTGTGTGAAAAATGAATTAAGTCTTCCTATACACACACATATATATATATATTTGGACCTTGAATCCCATACCCTTCTAATCCAAGGGTTCATAAGAAAGATGGAGAAATTGAAATGGTCAGATGCAATAAAAGCTTAACACATAAGCAATTTCTAGACCTCTCCACCAAATTCCTTGCAAAAAGACTAGGTATACCCTTAGACTAAAATGGGTAAATAAGAGATAAGAGGGGTAGAAAGGACAATCCACTTCTTTAGTTTGTCTAAATTATCCTCATAAGATCAATTTAATTACCAAAATTTACAAGTGTTTACATAATACCAAAACCTTAACTTTAACCCTAAAAAATAATTGTAGGCTTAAAAATCACGAAACTATTTTCTAAATTCCTTATTTAGCATAACGAACAAATTTTAGATTCGAAACCAGACACCCCGGGGACTTACTTCCAGCATACGCTTTTCATAAGGCCCTGTTTGGTAGGTGGTATGGTCTCAGGTGGTCTGGTCTGGTCTTGCGTTTTATTGGACCAGACCGTGTTTGGTAACATTGGTCCCAAATTTTTGGTTAGACCAAGTAAGACCAAATCAGACCAAAATTGCCTCATTTCAGACCAAAAAAAAAGGTGGTTCCTGGTGGTCCGGTCTGGTCTTATTAATAAAATATATTTATAAATAATTAAAAATTAATAAATAATAATAATAAATTAAATAAAACATATTTTAAAAATAAAATATAAATAATAAATAATAAACAAAATGAAATAAATAATACCTAATAATAATAAATAAATGAATAAATAATAAAATATATTTATCAATAATTAAAAATGAATAATTAATAATATAAAAAATAAATTAAATAAAACATAATAATAATAAAAAATGAATACAATAATAATAAATAAATATAATAATAATAATAAATGGACTAAACAATAAATAATAATAATAAATTAATAAAATAAATAATAAATTACATAAAACATATTTAAAAATATAATAAAAATAATAAATAATAAACAAAATGAAATAAATAATAATAATAATAATAATAAATAGATATAATAATAAATAAATATAATAATAAATAATAAGTAAATATAATAATGAGTAAATACTTCATAATTATAATAATAAATTAATATTAAATTAATAAAATATATTTTTAAATAATTAAAAATAAATAAATAATTTATAAATAAAATGAATTAAATAATGAAATAATAATAGATAAATAGAATATATTTATAAATTAATATATAAAATAATAAATAATAATTTAATAATATAAATAATAAAATATATTATAAAGTGAATGAATAATAAATAAAGAAATAAATAATACATAAATAAATATTATAATAAATAATAAATAATAAATAATAAATAAGACCAGACCGCTTACCAAACAGACTTTTCCAGATCAGATTAGACCAGACCAGACCGAACCAGACCGGACCAGACCAGACCAGACCGGAAAGACCGCCTGCCAAACATGGCCTAAGTTCCCGGATTATCTGATAGCGAAAACGCTAAAATAAAATAGAATCCGATTTTAGAAAAATTCCGAACTTTAAATCTTACACATACAACATATATGAAAGCGTCTAATATCATTTTGGCAATTAAATAAAATAATAATAAAATAATTGCAAAAATTTTACTCGTTGTAAATGCCAAAACATATTACACAACAATCGAATGAGCTTTATTATGAATCAATCATGTATATATATATATATATATATTGGGATGGGCTTTATCCCATCTAAAATTTCTATCATCACCTTAATTAATGGGATTTGATATATCTCTTTCTATTCCTATCTAAATCCATTGCTTATAGGGATTCTTTTCTTGCAGCCCACTTGTCCACTAGAAGCTTCCCTGGGTCGAGCCTAGCATTCAACCCTATTTATGCTAAGTTGAATTTTACCCACTACATAGGCCCGTGAGGTTATGGGCCTTCATGCACCCTATCTGGCCCATGATCGAATTTTTTACATGTTTCATATACTTGTATGTGGGTGTTTTACAAGGAATGCTTGGGATGGCGTGGAGTCTTCATTAAGTGGGGACGGTGGAGCAATCATTTTGAATTTGAAATGAGTAGCCCACATTCCGTTGATCTCTGTGATTTTGCGACTGAAATGATGGCGCATGACCTTCAATCTTCACATTATCATTTTATTTCCTATGAAGCTTTTATAAAACCCCTTGCTCTTGTTCACTTCATCCTTCACTTACAACAATATTCCTTTCAATCTTCTGCGAATTCTCTTCCTCTTTTCTGAGTTTAGTTTCAAGTTTTCCTCGCCGGATTCTGTAACTCATTCATCAGAGAACTTTGCCGGAGCAGACTTCCATCTCTACCGAAGACCTCTCTCGTCTTATCTCTTCCTCTGTGTAAGTTTTAGTACTGTTTATTTCATGTTTCTATCTCCCCCTCATTTTTCTGTCTCTTCTACCTTTCTAAGATCATGTCCGAGAGTGACGATACTAGGTTGGTGAGTGAGGTGATTCTATCTTCTGAGAACAATGTTGAGGACCTTACCTGTAGCCTTTCTTCTATCCATCTGGATACACCCGTGCCCACAAATCCCTCTGTCAACCCTGATCTACTAAGTTCTTTAATAAACTATGAATTACCAGGTGAGGAGGGCTCTTCTGATGATGAGCGTCCCATAGTCCCATCTATTCATGTCCCTTTTGTTGTTGCCCCTCTCTTAGAGAAATCAAGGACCATAGTGAATGTTAAATGCCTTAGGACTTATGTTGATGTGCCCAATAACATGCATCTGGCCCCATATCCCAAACATCTAGACTTTTCCCAAAGTGAGGGGGTTGAACTGGGCAGTATTCTCTTTTTCCCTGTCCACCTTAAAATTCTTAAATTTCCCCTTTACCCCTTCTTTCATTATATTTTATTCATGTTGGGGTTGAGCCCACTTCAGCTCAACCTGAAATGCTTCAAAATCTTGGCCATACTTCTTCTGTATAATAGGGATTTTAACCTTGACTTAGGTCTGGCCGATCTCCTTCTTTGTTACTTATTTCAAAAATCCAGGGGGTTCAAGGATAGGTATAACCTCTTCCCTTTTCAGGGTAGGGGTGTATGCTCTGATTAGGAAAAATCTGATAAGGGTTGGAAGGATAGGATGGTGATAATCAGTGACAACTGGTTCTACCCATTCTCTCTGACCTATCCAATCCCTAGGGTTTTCGGTCCAATTCGTCTCCCCATCTTCCGTCCTCTCCACAAAGACACATGTTTCTATGAGTTCTATGATCTATATTGGGGGGAGTATGTGCTTATGTTTCTTGGTTACCAGGAGAGGGAGATGGCCCCAGGGCCCATAAAGGAATGGCTTGAACTCTTAAAAGCCAAGACTTGGAGCAACATCAGATCTACGAACGCGGTTTTAATTTCAAAAAATTTGGAGATGATTTTTAACTTGAGCGCTGTTGTTGACAGGATGGAGATTCCTCTGAAGCCTCTGACCTCCAGACGTACTTCTACCCCCACCGGGCCTTTTCCTATCCCTGTTGTACCAATCTCGATAGCACCTATGGCACCTCTAACTAATCCTAACCATTCAGAACTCAACCCTCCACCCCCCCCCCCCCCCCCCGGTGCTCCAACCGTAGGGGGTACTACTCCGGTCACCCGACCTCGTAATGCTACTGGTGGCCGTGGGGACAACAAAAGGTCTAGGGTTAATACTTCTAGGGTCTCAGCTAGCGACCCTTCTTTGGGTCAGGATGCTTCTAGCTTGGTCATTCTTTGGGAGCCCAAGTTTCTGCTCCCAAATAGATCTTTGGTCTGTGCCGACCATTTCACCAAGATCTCAAGAACTGAGCTTCTTCAGAAGGGCTTCAAGATGACCATGGAGGTATATTGTTACCTAGCTTACTTGTTTTTATTTTCATTTTTACTATTCTTCTAGCACTGACTTATGCTTTTTCTTTCGTAGCTGCTTTATGCCATCCAGTCCTACAACCATCTCCTAGAGGATGATGTCCGGGAGACGGCCAGGGTGTAGAGTTTTCAGCAGCAGGCAAATGACCACTGGATCACTTTAGCCAAGGAAGATGACGACATTTGCGAGAGTTTATCCGAGCAAAAGACTCTACTAGAAATCAGAGATGCTGAAAAAAGAGCCTTAGTTGTTGAGCTTGCAGAGCTGAAGGCGGCACATCAGAGGATTATCCCCGAAAATGCATAGTCGGACAATCTTCTGGCTTTGTAGTGATCCAAAGTTGAGATGTGTCGCCTGGGTGGTATGGACATGCACCAGCGTTATGTGGCCGTCTGTGATGTGCGATCGTCGTATGGGTGGCGGACGCGACATGAACAGGAGCATATTCTAGAATCTGAAAGGGAATTCAATAGTTCTAAAATGATGGATGATCATCTGGAGGTGTCCTTCCCGTACAAGGATCCTTCTCCCTCAAATAAAAAAAATTGTTTTACTGCCTTTATGAATAGAGAGGACCCCATACCCTTAGCTCCTCTACCACCTCCTCAATCTAATATTGTGAATGAACTTGGCCTTAAGTTCAGGGGTAAAGGTCATAGGACCTAGTATTTTTTTTGTATTTCCATTTTGTAATGCCCTTGTTAGGGCTATTTTTTAATTTTCCTGAAGTTAATGAAAAATCCTCCTTATTTTTATAGCTTGATTTTTATCCTTTAATTCTCCAATGGCTTATCTGAATTTGAGTGGATCAAATGATTATTTCACTTCTCAACACTTACAAATAATTTTTACATACTTTGGAACTTCGGGTGTGCAATCCCTTAGTTATGTAAATGATCTTTAACTGACTCAAAGTGTGTAAGCTATATTTAATCCAACACTTAGGAAAAATATCGTGCTTTAAGAGACTTCGGGCGTATTGGCCTTCATATCTCATTAATTTCTTCTTGTTGATTCAGGGTTTACTGAACTCAATACTTAGGAACATTATTCAATGTAAATACATCGGGCATTTGGCCCCTAGGTCTCTTAGGTATCCTTTTAGTTAATTCGAGGTCTGTTCAATTCAACACTTAGGAAATTTTATTCATTTGAAGGGAGACTACGGGCATCAGGCCCTTGAGTCTCATAGGTATCCTTTGGTTGATTTAGGGTATACCGAACTCAACACTTAGGAATTTTTATTCATTTGAAGTGAGACTTCGGGCATCAGGGCCCTGAGTCTCATAGGTATTCTCTGGTTAATTCAAGGTAAACTGAACTCAACACTTTGGAATTTTTATTCATTTGAACTGAGACTTCGGTCATCAGGCCCCTGAGTCTCATAGGTATTCTCTGGTAAATTCAGGGTATACTGAACTCAACACTTCGTAATTTTTATTCATTTGAGGTGAGACTTCGGGCATCAGGCCCCTGAGTCTCACAAGTATCTTCTGGTTAATTCAGCGTATACAAAACTCAACACTTAGGAAAATTATCCATTCATTGGACTCATAAGATCAGACCACTGGAAAAGTTGTACAATTTTTGAAAAGAACATAGTATTTTATTTAAGCTAGAAGGACAAATAGCAGAGGTGCATTACATCGGGCACAGATGATTTGTTGTAATTAGCAGAGGTGTCGTATGTCTGATCGGTTCTAGTCGTATTTAAATAAAAGTGTTTAAAATGAAGAATTAACATGATCTAGTTTTACCTCTCAGTCACAAATACACAAGTGGTATATAGTATAGTTGGGTAGAGATGGTGTCTAACCACAGAGATCATAGTCATATTTTAAATAATTCTAAAGCAGAAAATTGAATTATATTATAAACGTTGTTTTGATTGGTTGTTTTATAACTACTAAATAAATAAACAAGTAATTTTTGTGTTGTAAATTAAGATAAATAAGTCTAGGGTTTTGCCCCAACTACACCACTAGTCTCATAATATAGTCATTTAATCTTATTATTGCAAGAGGACGATACAGCTTATACGAATCAGATTAGTAACACTACAAGCAGTTGCCTAATCCCAAAAGAGAGGGAATCAAGGTTACTTTACTACAGTTCATCTTCGATTGGCATGACTACGGTATGCATCTATACTAAAACTACTCCTAAAACATTAAATTAAAAACACACGAATGGTCATCTTCTCTAGTATGAATCATATACACCTAAAACCTTATCATGCCATTAAGGACCATTACGTAGAAACCATTATTTAAACCTTAGATTTCTTGCCCTTCGTAAAAACATGGTTGTTCAAGATAAAACATTAATTCAATCTTAGCTTAAGAAGAGAATTAATAAATAAATCTTGTTTAGGTAATTCGTTCGGTCTCTCACTACATAATAATAATATACAATTACTCCTAAAACATTAAATTAAAAACAAATGAATGGTCATCTTCTCTAGTATGAATCATATGCACCTAAAACCTTATCATGCCATTAAGTACCATTACGTAGAAACCATTATTTAAACCTTGAATTTCTTGCCCTTAGTAAAAACATGGTTGGTCAAGATAAAACATTAATTCAATCTCAGCTTAAGAAGAGAATTAATAAATAAATCTTAGGTCTCTCACTACATAATCATAATATAAGTGTTCTTTAGCTTCCCCTCTTTGCTATAAAATCAATTAAAGTTCTACATTACTTGACTAGGGTTTTGTTGGAAACCCTAGATACCGACTAGCTGCTCATGAAGGGAGAGGACTGCATCGTTGATGTAGCCACCATCTTCATGGTAGGGTAGGGGTTCTTGAGTTCTTGAGGAGAGCCTCTCTTTAGAGAGACTAGTTGTATGAACGATGATATATTATCCAAGGATCCATGATATCTTCCCTTTATGAAGTCTTCATATATTTATAGACAAGAGTTAGTGTAAATATGGCATGTATTTTCTTGCACTCCAAGAAGATTTAGTGTGAGGACCATGTAATAGTTGTGAATGGACTATTCTGCCCTCTAATATGCTTGCACACAAAGTCAAAATCCTGCAGCATGTTCGCGCACATTTCCCAATGTCGGTGGGGCCGATCGATCGGGAGTTCCCAATGATCGATTAGTGGCTCTTAAATTTTAATATTTCTTTATTCTGCGATTTTGTGCTCCAGCCGCTTATACTTTGCTTTGCTGCCTTGTAAAAATTGTTACATGGTGTGAGGACCATGTAATAGCCCTTTACATTAAGAACCTTGAAACATGCTTAAACACGCAACTCAAAGAAGAATATCTTATTAGTAAAATAAAGAGACTAACTAAGGGTTTATTAATGCCCAGAATACCAAATATTCTAGTCTGATAACACCCCCAAAATTGAATATTACTAATCCCTTAGCAATGAAATAAAAAAAAACATCATGAAGAATAAACTAATCTAATTTATCTAAACTATTTAAACTAAGCCCATTTATTTTGTGAAGGAAAAATGATTACACTTAGACGTGTAACAAGCCTTTTAAACCCCTAAAAAATATCCTACTGGACAAGTGAAGTCTCGTTTAGATTAAATAGACTACCCACAACTTTATAATACTATTATTATATATATTTTTCTACCCATTTACGAATGTCCTTGTTCCTTAATTAGGAGATGATATAATTCATAAAAAAAATGCAAGCAAATAAATCCTACTCATGCAAAACAATAACCAAGTCATATCAGTGTTAAGAATAGTCTCCAGTAGTGGTTAAACTTAGCTAATTTCTTTTTCTAGAGCCAACAATCCTTCGTGTTTTGTGAACTTTCTCTACAACACATTTACTCTCATTTATAGTATATCTCTATATAAATATTGTTTTTTGTTTTTGGAGAGGGCTTTCCTCTCTCTTTTTGCTTTTTTCTCTCATAACATATTTTTTTCTCTTTCTTTTCTTGGAGAAGGATTTTTTCTCCTATTTTCTTTTTCCACTCTACTTTTTTTAATTTTTAATATGCCATTCTCCATTTTTTTATATTGTATTATTTAAGAGGGAGAATGTTTACGTATTTATTGTTTTTGTTTTTCGAGATAATACCTTATATGATCATAAACAAAACTATAGAAATCATGTGCATGTGCTTATTTGTCAGGATTGTCTTTTCTAGTTTCAATTTCACCAGTTTACTCACCTATGGAGAACCACATCTCTTCACTTTTCCAACTTTAATCATTACTTAGACAAGCAGAAAATATAGCCTACGTATATTTTACAAACTAGTCTCATTTTCCTAATCAAATCACAAGGCTAATCATAAATGAGCTTTAAATGATAACTTACTAAAATAATAAAACTTCAAATACCTAAATAAATATATATATCCATATTTATTTTTTTCCATATCGTCATTTTTTTTCCTGATTTTCCTCCAATAGATCAAGTAGTATGTTCGATCAATCGACGGCTATTCTGTACGAATAACAGTAATAGAATAGAAGCAAAACTACAGTTTTTTTTTTCATTTTTCATTCTATCAAAACTTTTCAATTTCCCTTCTATTTCATACCTCCTATTATTCCATCCCCCAAACTTAAAGCAAACCATGTCATCATGGTTCTAAAAAAAACATTAAAACATGGGAATAAAACAATATTACCACTTTATAGAGCTCGATTTCATAATATAGCATAAACCTCCCCCAAACTTGACGTGTGCCATAATTTGTAGTGTGGTCAAGACTAAAACCAAGTGTTGGCTTTGAAATTTACTTTCGGCAAACAATTCCAAAATTGATGATAACAAACCATTGAAGAGTGTTTGATACTAATGAATTTTCGAGCATAAGTTTTCAGCAAAAGAGAGGTGAACGACTCGGAAAGAAAACGACTCGAAAGAAAGTTCGGAAAGAAAGCTTGAATTAAAATGAAAAGCCGTAAAAGAAATTGAAGCGCAAATGGAAAATCAGCGGCAAAGGCAAAAGTCGAAGACTCAAGACTTGGGGTAGATAGGTCGGGAAGCGATCATTGTAACAAGGTAATTTTATGCGTCGATTTTATCGTATAAGCTCAAGTATAAAATGAACCAAATTCAAATGAAATGAAAAACGCTTTACCGAACTTAAACGGAAAGAAAAATATTTTTATTAAATGTTTTTCATGTTTGAGTCGACTAAAATGAGCCTGTGTATTTTCTACTAGTCGACTAAAACAATCAGTAGCTATAGGTTATTCATCCACATCAAAAGAGTCGACTGAAAAGAGCTTGAGTCGACTAGACTACTTCATGTAGTCGACTAGAACTCATTCTAGTCGACTAGATGGTCCAAAGTAGTCGACTAGAACTCAATCTAGTCGACTAGATGGTCCATTGTAGTCGACTACAACAGAGAAGTAGTCGACTAGAAGTTCCTCAAAACTTGCAGATTCTTCAGAAAACATTTCCCATGTTTTGTGGACTGTGTTCAATGGTATTCAAACGGCTCTTATCTTTCAAATACTATAATCATTCTTCAAAACCCTAATGCTATGCTATATATAGAATGAGATGTGTATATTGAAGATCAAGAGATTGAAATACAAGAAGAAATAAAGCTATCAAAAATTATACAGAAATTTTCTCTACAAAAGCCATTGAAACCAAGCTTTGAAAATCTGATTTTCTCCAAGTTTCTTTGAAAATCAAAACCTCTAGTATCTCTTCTTATTCTCCAAATATCATTCATTGATCATACCCTTTGAGAATACATTTCTAGAGCTATTGTAAAATCACCAAAAACACTTGAGCTTAAATTGATTTATCTTCCATAAACACCTTTGGGTTTTGAGTGTTTTTGTTCTTGAGTGATTTTATTGATTACATACGAATTTGTAATCTCGGATAAGTGAAGTCCACCGATTGTTCAAGAGAGGGTTGTTCTCTTGATTGAGGGACAAGCTCGAGAGGCTTGTGTTGTAAAGGTTTGCCATTCCACCTGTGAAGGAAGGGCCATAGTGAAAGGATCGGGAAAAGTCTCAAGAAGGGGTTCTTGAGCCGAGGAGTAGGAGTTACCGAACCTCGAAAAAATCACAGTGTCAAATCTCTCTATCTCTTTCTCTTTACTTAATTATTTTGCATGCCATAATTGCTTGAATATCTTGTATGATATCTTGTCTTGAAATTAATAGTTAGAGAAGTTCAAATTAAATCATTCACTTGCTTATTGTGATATAGTTTTTATTTGAGAGTGTTCTAATCTCGAAAAGAATTAGACCTAATTTTTGAACACCCTATTCACCCCTCCTCTAGGGTTAATTAGTGACTAACAATTGGTATGAGAGCCTAATCTCTATTTATTTTAGACTTAACCGTCTTAGAGAACGATCATGTCATCGAATTTAGTCACTCATATTGAAGGTCAATCGAATAATAGGCCCCCATGGTTTGATGGATCAAATTATAGCTATTGGAAAACTAGAATGATAGATTTTCTTCAAGCTATTGAAGGACCATTTGTATTAACTAAAATTGTTGATGGAAAAGTCGTCCCCAAATTACCCAATGAGTGGGATAATGATGATCGTAAACTCATGTCGTACAATGCTAAAGCTAAAGTAAATTTAAATTGTGCTTTAAGTCCAAATGAATTTAATCGTGTATCTACTTGTTCAACGGCAAAAGAAATGTGGGATAAACTTGAGGTAACCTATGAAGGAACATATCAAGTACGAGAATCCAAAATTGACATACTCATGCATGAATATGAATTATTTGTTATGAAAGATGATGAAAATGTGAATTCTATGATGTCTCGTTTTAGAAATATTTTGAATGGACTAAAGCATCTTGGTAGAATTGTTCCTAGATCCGATGCGTCACGAAAAGTGCTTAGAAGCCTTCCGGCAAAATGGGATGCAAAAGTAACGGCTATCAAAGAAGATCATGACCTCAACACCATGAGTCTCGATGAAATTTTCGGCTCTTTACTCACTTGGGAAATAACGTTGAAAGCTCCTGAAAACGACATCAAGCCAAGAAAGGGAATAGCTTTGCAAGCCTTCACTAAAAATGATATCAATGAGCCGAGTGAAGAAGAAGAGGATGAGGACATTGCATTGTTCACCCAAAAATTCAAGAGACATCTACAAAGAAAGAAAGCAAACGGTGGAAGATTCATGAAGAGAATCGAACCTAAAGGCGAGACTAGCAAAAGGGAACCCCCAACGTGTTTCAATTGGGGAAAGTCGGGACACTACAAAAGTGATTGTTTCAAGCTCAAAAAGGAAAACGAAAAAAGACCTAGCAAGATGGCAATGAACGTCACATCGGAGGACTATGACTCATGCGACTCGGATGAGGAGAAAAGTGGCGAGGAAACGGCAAACATTTGCCTCATGGCAAATGAAGAAGAGGTATGCTTGAAGTCCGCATTAAAAGAAAAATGGTTTCTTGATAGAGGATGCTCAAGGCATATGACGGGAGATAAATCAAAGTTTATTTCACTTAAACCTTATGAAGGAGGAAACGTAACGTTTGGAGACAACTCTAAAGGCAAAATTATAGGAATTGGCTCAATCGGTATTTCCTCTTCTCTCTCTATAGATGATGTGCTTTTAGTTGATGGTTTGAAGCATAATTTGTTTAGTATTAGTCAACTATGTGACAAGGGCTATGATGTTATATTTCGGACAAATGAATGCATAATCAAGAAAGATGGGAAGCAAATGTTCAATGCCAAAAGAAATGGAAACTTGTATACTTTGTTGCTATGTGAATTGCATGATCAAGATGTTAAATGTTTTGTCACATCTAGCGAAAATAGTTGGTTATGGCATAGATGTCTAGGACATGCTAGTATGGACCTCATTCATCGTTTATCTAAAAATGATTTAGTCAAAGGCCTTCCAAAGACTAAATTTTCGAAAGATAAAATATGTAGCGCATGTCAAGTAGGCAAGCAAGTTAAATCTTCTTTCAAGAGAAAGAAAGATATTTCCACTTCTAAACCTCTAGAGTTACTTCACATGGATCTTTTTGGTCCGGAGAGAACGGCTAGCTTAGCCGGGAAACTCTATGTACTTGTTATAGTTGATGACTACTCTAGATTTACTTGGGTTCACTTTCTTGCTCATAAAAATGAAACTCACTCCATTCTTGAAAGATTTTATAGAGTCATTCAAAATGAAAAAGATTTGAAAATCAAGAAAATTAGAAGTGATAGAGGTAGGGAGTTTGATAATCAAGACTTAGAGAAATTATGTGATGACCTAGGTGTTTCTCATGACCTCTCAGCTCCTAGAACCCCTCAACAAAATGGTGTAGTTGAAAGAAAGAATCGATCTCTACAAGAGATGGCTAGAACCATGTTAAATGAGCACAACCTTCCCCGAAGCCTTTGGGCGGAAGCGGTAAACACTGCTTGCCATATAATTAATCGTGTTATTATTCGGATGAAGTTGGGGAACACGCCTTATGAGTTGTGGAATGGTCGAAAGCCCAATATTGGATATTTCAAAGTTTTCGGGTGTAAATGTTTTGTGTTAAATGATAAAGACAACCTTGGAAAATTCGACTCCAAATCGGATGAAGCAATTTTATTAGGTTATTCTACAAGGAGTAAAGCATTTCGGGTTTATAACAAAAGGACTCTAACCATGATTGAGTCTATTCATGTTGTCTTTGATGAATCACCCTCACCACCATCACCTAGAATTGACCTAGAAGAAGATAAGGTTGTTGGAATTGAGGATAATCCAAATACTCTCAATATCTCCAACTCATCATGTAGCCAAAAGGAAATGAGAGAAGTTGAGCATCAATCCAATGATGACTTGACCAACTCAATGCCTAAAGCATGGAGGATTGTTCACAATCATCCTCTTGATCAAGTCATAGGTAATCCTTCAAAAGGGGTTAGTACCAGATCTCAACTTAAAGATTTTTGCAACCACATAGCCTTTGTATCGCAAATCGAACCCAAGAACTTCTACGAAGCTCAATGTGATGATTCTTGGATCGTAGCAATGCAAGAGGAACTAAATCAATTTGAACGGAATCAAGTTTCGCGTTTAGTTCCTAGACCCGAAAATCAAACTATAATTGGCACAAAATGGGTTTTTCGAAACAAAAAGGATGAGAATGGAGTAATTATTCGAAATAAAGCAATATTAGTAGCTCAAGGATATAATCAAGAGGAAGGCATTGACTACGATGATACCTTTGCACCGGTAGCTAGATTAGAAACAATTAGAATGCTTCTTGCATTTGCATCATATAGAAATTTCACTCTTTATCAAATGGATGTCAAAAGTGCTTTCTTAAATGGTGTCATAGAAGAAGAAGTTTTTGTGAAGCAACCACCCGGTTTTGAAAATAATCTTTTTCCAAATCATGTTTTCAAATTGGCTAAAGCTCTATATGGTTTAAAGCAAGCTCCTCGAGCTTGGTATGAGAGACTTAGCGGGTTTTTAACTCAAAATGGTTTTATAAGAGGGAAAATTGATAACACACTTTTTACAAAAACCATTAAGAATAATTTATTGATTGTCCAAATTTATGTTGACGACATTATTTTTCGCTCAACAAATAATTCTTTATGTAGGGAATTTGCCACAAGTATGCAAAACGAATTTGAAATGAGCATGATGGGTGAGTTGACTTTCTTCTTAGGGTTGCAAATCAAGCAAAGCTCGGATGGCTTATTCATTAGCCAATCCAAGTACACTAAAGATTTGCTAAAGCGATTTGGTATGGAGGCTACCAAACATGCCATAACTCCTATGAGTTCCTCTATTAAGATTGATAAAGATGAAAATGGTAAATGTGTTGATATTACTAATTATAGAGGCATGATCGGTAGTTTGCTTTATTTAACCGCTAGTAGACCGGATATAATGTTTAGTGTATGCTTATGTGCCCGGTTTCAATCATGTCCTAAGGAATCTCATTTGCTTGCGGTCAAACGCATTTTTCGCTACCTAAGTGGTACAATAAACTTAGGGCTTTGGTATCCACGTGGAACTTCAATTGTTCTTATTAGTTATTCGGATGCTGATTTTGTGGGATGTAGAATTGATCGAAAAAGCACAAGCGGCACTTGTCATTTTCTAGGACACTCACTAGTATCCTGGTCAAGTAAAAAGCAAAATTCCGTTGCATTATCTACGGCCGAAGCTGAATATGTGGCAGCCGGTAGTAGTTGCGCTCAAACTCTCTATATTAAGCAACAACTACTTGATTTTGGACTTACTTTCTCTCACATGCCTATTAAATGCGATAATACTAGTGCGATTTGTATTTCAAAGAATCCTATTCATCACTCATGCACCAAGCATATAGAGATTAGGCATCATTTTTTATGTGATCATGTTGTTAAGGGTGACGTTGAATTGATCTTTATCGACACTAAAAATCAATTGGCGGATATTTTTACAAAACCACTTGCGGACGAATCTTTTTCTAAAATTCATCGAGAAATTGGTATGGCCATGGATTTTGATGTTTTATCTTAAACTCTATAATAATCTTTATTTTCCATATTTTCTTGATATTTTTGTTTTTGTTTTTTGATTTTTTTTTCTCTAGTTTTATCATTTTTTCACTTTCTAGTCCACTCATCCTGTGCAGTTCAAACCATTCTAGTCGACTAGTTTGGTCAGTAGCTTCACAATTGAAATTTTTTCACCTTCTAGTCGACTCATTGCTATTCTAGTCGACTCAAATATTTTCTAGTCGACTCAAACCTCACTCTAGTCGACTAATTTGCCTTCCCAGTCGACTCAAACCCAGCCTGGTCGACTCAAACCTCAATCTAACCGACTCACCTAGACCTAGACGACTCAACCCACTATAAAACCTAAACCCCCTTTCATCTTCTCCATCCGCCTCCTTCAACCTTCACCCACTCTCAAACCCTCTCATCTCAATCCCTCTCCTACTACCATCTATACCTTCAAATCATCACCTATCTCTAATTAATTTCACATTTCCATCATCTTCCATCCATTTCCCTCACCCAAATTTCTTCATTCTCACTCTCTCACATCTATATATATACACCATCATATATCTATATATCTCTATATATTTGTGCATCATCTTCTACAATGCCACCGAAGACTCGAGGTCTATTTCGGAAACGTTCACGCATTGATGGAGGCCAAAGCTCCACCAATCCACACATTCCTACGGCTGTTGATGAAGAGGAGTCGAATGAACCTCTTCTTCTTGAGGTACTTCTTCTTGATGATGATAATAGAAATAAATTCATCACTGTTTTTGATCACCGTGCTCCTACACCTTGCCGTATTGTCACACAAGATTTATGCACTGAAATTCGGGCTCAAACTTTCGAGTTATTCCGAGCAATTGGTTGGGATTTTTTCGTTTCTCTTGACATTCCGGTATTTCCGTGAATTGTCAAAGCCTTCTACGCTTCTCTTGCAAATCACAAGGAGAAATTACTCCCTCATCTTCATTTTAATCTATGTGGTGAAGACGAGACCGTTGATGACAGCGAAATCAAGCGCATTTTCTTGCTTCCGAATGATGGTATCCGCCACTTCTCCAAGGATTGGTATAAGGCTGATGGTTTCGATTGTATTGAGGTTGTTCGGGTCATATGCGTCGACAAGGAAATTTCGCAGAATGCCGGTATTACCTCTTCTATGCTACTACCCGAGGCTAGATTAATTCATAATGTTATTACTTACTCTATTCTGCCTAAAACTGGTAGTCGTAGTAGTGTTTCTCGTATGGAGGCTTTTTTGGTTTATTGCGTTTTGACAGGAACCCACGTTGATTTAGCTTATATTTTTCGTTCCGTCATCCTCACATGTCAGCGCAAGCCATCTAGCCCACTTTTCTTTCCCGCGCACATTACATATCTACTACAGCGGAAAGGCTTTAAATTTCCAAATGAAATATCCGAGCATCATCCTATTTTTCTTGACGCTACTCATGTCAAGCATATGCATATTCTTTCTGATGCGGAAGGAAATTTCATTTCTGAAAGTGCACCTGCTCCTCGTTCGCGTACAGCTCCTAGCGGTTCTGCATCACGCCAGGAAGCCTCTTCCTCGGTTCCTCCGTTGGACAGTGCTTCGGCTTCTCAAGCTGCTCTTCTCACCCAACTTCTTGATGTTTCGCCAAATGCCAAGCAAACACAAAATGTTTTGTCATCATCAAGGGGGAGATTGTTGGCTTTGAAATTTACTTTCGGCAAACAATTCAAAAATTGATGATAACAAACCATTGAAGAGTGTTTGATACTAATGAATTTTCGAGCTTAAGTTTTCAGCAAAAGACAGGTGAACGACTCGGAAAACAAACTAAGAAAGAAAACGACTCGGAAAGCAAGTTCGGAAAGAAAGCTTGAATTAAAGCGAAAAGCCGTAAAAGAAATTGAGGCGCAAATGGAAAATCAACGGCAAAGGCGAAAGTCGAAGACTCAAGACTTGGGGTAGATAGGTCGGGAAGCGATCATTGTAACAAGGTAATTTTATGCGTCGATTTTATCGTATAAGCTCAAGTATAAAATGAACCAAATTCAAATGAAATGAAAAACGCTTTACCGAACTTAAACGGAAAGAAAAATATTTTTATTAAATGTTTTTCATGTTTGAGTCGACTAAAATGAGCCTGTGTATTTTCTACTAGTCGACTAAAACAATCAGTAGCTATAGGTTCTTCATCCACATCAAAAGAGTCGACTGAAAAGAGCTTGAGTCGACTAGACTACTTCATGTAGTCGACTAGAACTCATTCTAGTCGACTAGATGGTCCAAAGTAGTTGACTAGAACTCAATCTAGTCGACTAGATGGTCCATTGTAGTCGACTACAACAGAGAAGTAGTCGACAAGAAGTTCCTCAAAACCTGCAGATTCTTCAGAAAACATTTCCCATGTTTTGTGGACTGTGTTCAATGGTATTCAAACGGCTCTTATCTTTCAAATACTATAATCATTCTTCAAAACCCTAATGCTATGCTATATATAGAATGAGATATGTATATTGAAGATCAAGAGATTGAAATACAAGAAGAAACAAAGCTATCAAAAATTATGCAGAAATTTTCTCTACAAAAGCCATTGAAACCAAGCTTTGAAAATCTGATTTTCTCCATGTTTCTTTGAAAATCAAAAACTCTAGTATCTCTTCTTATTCTCAAAATATCATTCATTGATCATACCCTTTGAGAATACATTTCTAGAGCTATTGTAAAATCACCAAAAACACTTGAGCTTATATTGATTTATCTTCCATAAACACCTTTGGGTTTTGAGTGTTTTTGTTCTTGAGTGATTTTATTGATTACATACGAATTTGTAATCTCGGACAAGTGAAGTCCACCGATTGTTCAAGAGAGGGTTGTTCTCTTGATTGAGGGACAAGCTCGAGAGGCTTATGTTGTAAAGGTTTGCCATTCCACCTATGAAGGAAGTGCCATAGTGAAAGGATCGGGAAAAGTCTCAAGAAGGGGTTCTTGAGCCGAGGAGTAGGAGTTACCGAACCTCGAAAAAATCACGGTGTCAAATCTCTCTATCTCTTTCTCTTTACTTAATTATTTTGCATGCCATAATTGCTTGAATATCTTGTATGATATCTTGTCTTGAAATTAATAGTTAGAGAAGTTCAAATTAAATCATTCACTTGCTTATTGTGATATAGTTTTTATTTGAGAGTGTTCTAATCTCGAAAAGAATTAGACCTAATTTTTGAACACCCTATTCATCCCACCTCTAGGGTTAATTAGTGACTAACACCAAGATTATAGGAAAATAATCAACAGACACAATGAATAAGAGGGAATGAAATTATATTAATTGATAGAAATTTAAAGATAGTATGGCCAGGGGCCTACAATGAATTTGAAATTGCAGAAAAGTAAAACAACATAATTCTAGAACTTGAAAATTCAAAAATAAAAATCAAAACAAACTTATTCCATCCCTTTGTAAATTCTATGCTCCTCTCGTCAGTCCTTATCCCATTGGTTGCACATCACTTCATCTAATTCAGCCTTAAATGACCTCATCCCATAATACATAGTGAATGCCTCACATTCCTCTTTTTTCAGATACATACTTCTTCTAACGCTCTTTTAAGTATTTTGCTAATGAGAAAAGGATAAGGCAATTTCCAGTTATTACCAAATGGATCCTCGTTTTCCTCGATGAGTTCCACATGCAGACGCATATTGTCAAGGATTAAGTGAGGAATAGACACCCAATACCCTATATGAAATTTATAAAGTAATTCTACCATGTTACGATGGCGAAGCAATCCTTCTTGGTTAGGGTATATTTTACTGACAAATATGGAATCTAACGCCCAATAATTTATATCTAAATGATGTTTATCCATCGATTCTAACCCCATAGGAAATTCATACCCATTAGAAATTGCACTCACCATTTCTGAAAATGAAGGTAAAGGGTTTAGTGGAGGAAGAAAATATTCTTGAAAATTATCAGGAACTTCTCGTGGAAGCACCCATTCTCTAGCGATCATATCATCATTAATTGGGATTGAGCAGAAGTTATACTCAGTCCAAATAGCAAAATCAATCCCTTGGTTTGTCTTTACAATGGTCATATTATGGTAAAACTAGTAGACTTCCTCTGGAATGAGAAGATGGAACAAACCACGATTCTGAAATAACATGAATACAAGATGAAAACTTAGGTGATTAAGCCTATTTGCTAGGAATGTAACTGTTAGTCACTAATTAACCCTAGAGGGGAGGTGAATAGGGTGTTCAAAAATATATTTCTAATTCTTTTCAAAATTGGAATACGCTATAATCAAAACACAATTTCTCAATGAACAAGTGAATGATTCAATTTCAATTCTCTAACAATTAATCTCAAGACAAATTGTAGCATACAAGATATTCAAGTGATTATAGCATGCAAGTTACTCAAGTAAAGAGAAAGATATAGAGAGATTGACACCGTGATTTTTTCGAGGTTCGGTAACTCCTACTCCTCGGCTCAAGAACCCCTTCTTGAGACTTTTCCCGATCCTTTCACTATGGCCCTTCCTTCACAGGTGGAATGGCAAACCTTTACAACACAAGCCTCTCAAGCTTGTCTCTCAATCAAGAGAACAACCCTCTCTTGAACAATCGGTGGACTTCACTTGTCCGAGATTACAAATTCGTATGTAATCAATAAAATCACTCGAGAACAAAAACACTCAAAACCCAAAGCTTTTTATGGAAGATAAATCAATATAAGCTCAAGTGTTTTTGCTGATTTTACAATAGCTCTAGAAATGTATTCTCAAAGGATATGATCAATGAATGATATTTGGAGAATAAGAAGAGATACTAGAGGTTTTGATTTTGAAAGAAACTTGGAGAAAATCAGATTTTCAAAGCTTGGTTTCAATGGTTTTTGTAGAGAAAATTTATGCATAATTTTTTATAGCTTTCTTTCTCTTTGTGTTTCAATCTCTCTACCTTCAATATACACATCTCATTTTATATATAGCATTGCATTAGGGTTTTGAAGAATGATTTTAGTATTTGAAAGACAAGAGCCGTTTGAAGACCATTAAAAACAATCCACAAAACATGGGAAATGTTTTCTGAAGAATCTGCAGATTTTGAGGATCAACTAGTCGACTACTTTTCATTTCAGTCGACTACATGGTTTCATCTAGTCGACTAGATTGAGTTCTAGTCGACTACAATGATACATCTAGTCGACTAGAATGTGTTCCAGTCGACTACTTCTTGTAGTCTAGTTGACTCAAAGTGCTTTCAGTCGACTACTTTGATGTGGATGAAAAGCCTGCAACTACTAATTGTTTTAGTCGACTATATTGAAATACACATGGTGATTCTAGTCGACTACAACTTACAAAACATTTAATAAAAATATTTTTCTTTCCGTTTAAGTTCGGTAAAGCGTTTTTCATTCCATTTGAGTTCGGTTCATTTTATATTTGAGCTTATACGATAATATCGACGTATAAAATTACCTTGTTACAATGATCGCTCCCCGACCTATCTACCCCAAGTCTTGAGTCTTCGACTTTCGCATTTGCCGTTGAATTAAATGATTTTCCATTTTGCGCTTCAATTTTTTTCACATCTTTTCGCTTTAAATCAAGCTTTCTTTCCGAACTTGCTTTTCGAGTCATTTCCTTTCCGAGTTTAATTTTTGAGTCGTTCACTTGTCTTTTGCTGAAAATATAAACTCGATAATTCATTAGTATCAAACACTCTTTAATGGTTTGTTATCATCAATTTTGGAATTGTTTGCCGAGAGTAAATTTCAAAGCCAACAATCTCCCCCTTGATGATGACAAAACATTTTGTGTTTGCTTGGCATTTGGCGAAACATCAAGTGATGCTCCCCCTCAACATGTGCATAGTATTTTGATCAAATGCTCCCCCTTAGTAAATGAAATTTGCAATTTAATAGGCATTTTGATATAATATATAAAAATAGGCGCACATTTGAGATAGCAAAAAAAATAAACAGCATATCATAGATGTTTCAGTTTAATACAAGTTGTTTATACTAATGAAAGAAAAAAAAACATGGAAAAGAAAACAAACAAGTTCGCAAATAACCATAACAAGCCACACAAAAACAGACATTGCTAATGTTGGATAATGAAATACATGACAGTACAATAGCATAATGTATCCTCCTTTTTGTCAGCGTCGAGGGGCGTGTGAGCGAGGGTTCCTGAGTCCAAGAGTGAGGTCATCAAGTGACCTGGTCAGATTTGTAATGCGGGTAGACATTTCCTCATCATGAAGAACAAGGCGCTCATTGATCAATCGAATGGCTTCCGTATTCTGGTTCACGGTCGTTTCAAGGCACTAAAGCACTTGTTCCTGCTGCCTAAGTAGGTCTGTATTGCTCTGAACAGCCCGAAGAATTTGGTCGAGAAGAGTAGCCTGAGAAGCCGAAGCGCTGTCCAACAGAGGAACTGAGGAAGAGGCTTCCTGGCGCGGTGCAGAAAAGGTAGGAGCTGGGCGCGAACGAGGAGCAGGCACACTCTCAGAAATGAAGTTTCCTTCCGCATCAGAAGAAATGTGCATATGCTTGACATGAGTGGCGTCAAGAAAAATAGGGTGATGCTCGGACACTTCATTTGGAAAATTAAAACCTTTCCGCAGCAGTAGATATGTAATGTGCGCGGGAAAGAAAAGCTGGCCAGATGGCTTGCACTGACATGTAAGGATGACGGAACGGAAAATATAAGCTAAATCAACACGGGTTCCTGTCACAACGCAATAAACCAAGAAGGCCTCCATACGAGAAACACTGCTACGACTACCAGTTTTAGGCAGAATAGAGTAAGTAATAACATTATGAATTAATCTAGCCTCGGGTAGTAGCATAGAAGAGATAATACCGGCGTTCTGTCAAATTTGTTTGTCGACGCATATAGCCCGAACAACCTCAATACATTCGAACCCATCAGCCTTATACCAATCCTTGGAGAAGTGGCGGATACCGTCATTCGGAAGCAAGAAAATACGCTTGATTTCGCTGTCATCAACAGTCTCCTCTTCACCACATAGATTAAAATGAAGATGAGGGAGTAATTTATCCTTATGATTTTCAAGAGAAGTGTAGAAGGCTTTGACAATTCGCGGAAGTACCGGAATGTCAAGAGAAACGAAAAAATCCCAACCAATTGCTCGGAACAACTCGAAAGTTCGAGCCCTAATTTCAGTGAATATATCTTTTGTGACAATATGACAAGGTGTAGGAGCACGATGATCAAATATAGTGATGAATTTATTTCTATCATCATCATCAAGAAGAAGTACCTCAAGAAGAAGAGATTCATTCGACGCCTCTTCGTCAACAGCCATAGGAATGCGTGGATTGGTGGAGCTTTGGCCTCCATCAGTGCGGGAACATTTCCGAAATAGACCTCGAGTCTTCGGTGGCATTGTAGAAGATGATGCACAAATATATAGAGATATATAGATATGTGATGGTGTATATATATATGTGGGTGTATATATGAAACGTGAGAAAGATAATGAAAATGAAGAAATTAAATAAAGGAAATGGGTGAAAGATGATAGAAATGTAAAATTAAAGAGAGATAGGTGAGGATTTGAAAGTATAAATGGTAGTAGGAGAGGGATTGAGAGGAGAGAGTTTGAAGGTGTGTGAAGATGGAGGGAGGCGGATGGAGAGAAAGAGAAGAAGTTAGGTTTTAAAGGGGTTGAGTCGACTAGGAAGACCAAGTAGTCGACTAATGGGTAATGTAGTCGAATAGAAGGTGAAGAACATGAAATGGTAAAGCTACTGACCAAAGTAGTCGACTAGAGTGATTTACACTGCACAGGATGAGTCGACTAGAAGGCAAAAATGATAAAAAATAATAAAAAAATCAGGAAATAAATACACAAAAATAGCAAAAATATGAAAAATAAAGATTACGACAGAAACTACGATAAAACATCACAATCCATGGCCATTCCGATTTCTCGACGAATTTTAGAAAAAGATTCGTCCGCAAGTGGTTTTGTAAAAATATCCGCCAATTGACTTTTAGTGTCGATAAAAACCAATTCAACGTCACCCTTAGCAACATGATCACGTAAAAAATGATGCCTAATCTCTATATGCTTGGTGCGTGAGTGATGAATAGGATTCTTTGAAATACAAATCGCACTCGTATTATCGCATTTAATAGGCACGTGAGAGAAAGTAAGACCGAAATCAAGTAGTTGTTGCTTAATATAAAGAGTTTGAGCGCAACTACTACCTGCGGCCACATATTCGGCTTCGGCCGTAGATAATGCAACGGAATTTTGCTTTTTACTTGACCAAGATACTAGTGAGTGTCCTAGAAAATGACAAGTGCCGCATGTGCTTTTTCGATCAATTTTACATCCCGCAAAATCGGCATCCGGATAACTAATAAGATCAATTGAAGTTCCTCGTGGATACCAAAGCCCTAAGTTTATTGTACCACTTAGGTAGCGAAAAATACGTTTGACCGCAAGCAAATGAGATTCCTTAGGACATGATTGAAACCGGTCACATAAGCATACACTAAACATTATATCCGGTCTACTAGCGGTTAAATAAAGCAAACTACCGATCATGCCTCTATAGTTAGTAATATCAACACATTTACCATTTTCATCTTTATCAATCTTAATAGAGGAACTCATAGGAGTTATGGCATGTTTGGTAGCCTCCATACCAAATCGCTTTAGTAAATCCTTAGTGTACTTGGATTGGCTAATGAATAAGCCATCTGAGCTTTGCTTGATTTGCAGCCCTAAGAAGAAATTCAACTCACCCATCATGCTCATTTCAAATTCATTTTGCATGCTTGTAGCAAAATCCTTACTTAAAGAATTATTTGTTGAGCCGAATATGATGTCATCAACATAAATTTGGATAATCAACAAATTCTTTTTGATGGCTTTTGTAAAAAGTGTGTTGTCAACTTTTCCTCTTGTAAAACCATTTTTAGTCAAAAATCCGCTAAGTCTCTCATACCAAGCTCGAGGAGCTTGCTTTAAACCATATAGAACTTTAGCTAATTTGAAGACATGATTTGGAAAGAGATTATTTTCAAAACCGGGTGGTTCCTTCACAAAGACTTCTTCTTCTATGACAGCATTTAAGAAAGCACTTTTGACATCCATTTGATAAAGAGTGAAATTTCTATATGATGCAAATGCAAGAAGCAATCTAATTGCTTCTAATCTAGCTACCGGTGCAAAGGTCTCATCATAGTCGATGCCTTCCTCTTGATTATATCCTTGTGCTACCAATCTTGCTTTATTTCGAATAATTACTCCATTCTCATCCTTTTTGTTTCGAAAAACCCATTTTGTACAAATTATAGTTTGATTTTCGGGTCTAGGAACTAAACGCCAAACTTGATTGTGTTTAAATTGATTTAGTTCCTCTTGCATTGCTACGATCCAAGAACCATCACATTGAGCTTCGTGGAAGTTCTTGGGTTCGATTTGCGATACAAAGGCCATGTGGTTGCAAAAATATTTAAGTTGAGATCTAGTACTAACCCCTTTTGAAGGATTACCTATGACTTGATCAAGAGGATGATTGTGAACAATCCTCCATGCTTTAGGTATTAAGTTGGTCAAGATATCATTGGATTGATACTCAACTTCCCTCATTTCCTTTTGGCTACATGATGAGTTGGAGATATTGAGAGTATGTAGATTATCCTCAATCCCAACAACCTCATCTTCTTCTAGGTCAATTCTAAGTGATGGTGGTGAGGGTGATTCATCAAAGACAACATGAATAGACTCAACCATGGTTAGAGTCCTTTTGTTATAAACTCGAAATGCTTTACTCCTTGTAGAATATCCTAGGAAAATTGCTTCATCCGATTTGGAGTCGAATTTTCCAAGGTTGTCTTTATCATTTAACACAAAACATTTACACTCGAAAACTTTGAAATACCCAATATTGGGCTTTCGACCATTCCACAACTCATAGGGCGTTTTCCCCAACTTCATCCGAATAATAACACGATTAATTATATGGCAAGCGGTGTTTACCGCTTCCGCCCAAAGGCTTCGGGGGAGGTTGTGCTCATTTAACATTGTTCTAGCCATCTCTTGTAGAGATCGATTCTTTCTTTCAACTACACCATTTTGTTGAGGGGTTCTAGGGGCCGAGAGATCATGTGAAACACCGAGGTCATCACATAATCTTTTTAAGTCTTGATTTTCAAATTCCCTACCTCTATCACTTCTAATTTTCTTGATTTTCAAATCTTTTTCATTTTGAATGACTCTATAAAAAATTTCAAGAATGGAGTGAGTTTCATTTTTATGAGCAAGAAAGTGAACCCAAGTATATCTAGAGTAATCATCAACTATAACAAGTACATAGAGTTTCCTGGCTAAGCTAGTCGTTCTCTCCGGACCGAAGAGATCCATGTGAAGTAACTCTAGAGGTCGAGAAGTGGTAATATCTTTCTTTCTCTTGAAAGAAGATTTAACTTGCTTGCCTACTTGTCAGGCGCAACAAATTTTATCTTTTGAAAATTTAGTCTTTGGGAGGCCTTTGACTAAATCATTTTTGGATAAACGGTGAATGAGGTCCATACTAGCATGACCTAGACGTCTATGCCATAACCAACTATTTTCACTAGATGTGACAAAACATTTAACATCTTGATCATGCAATTCACATAGCAACAAAGTATACAAGTTTCCATTTCTTTTGGCATTGAACATTTGCTTCCCATCTTTCTTGATTATACATGCATTTGTCCTAAATATAACATCATAACCATTGTCACAAAGTTGACTAATACTAAACAAGTTATGCTTCAAACCATCAACTAAAAGCACATCATCTATAGAGAGAGAAGAGGAAATACCGATTGAGCCAATTCCTATAATTTTGCCTTTAGAGTTGTCTCCAAACGTTACGTTTCCTCCTTCATAAGGTTTAAGTGAAATAAACTTTGATTTATCTCCCGTCATATGCCTTGAGCATCCGCTATCTAGAAACCATTTTTCTTTTGATGCGGACTTCAAGCATACCTACAAAACGAGTTCAAGTATCTTTTATGGGTCCATTTTGGTTAGATAGATACGCAATAGTTTCTTTCGGAACCCAAATTTGTTTCGTTACAACATTCTCTTTTCTATGAGAGCATGCACTAGTCCCTTTCGGAGCCCAAACCATTTTTGACATAATTTTCTTCTTTCTATGAAAGCATACATTTGCTTTGTGTCCTTTTCTATTGCAATAGTAGCAAGTAACATGTTTATAATCATTTGAAGATGCATGAGATGATTTTCTAGTAAATGTAGAGCTATGTGATTTTCTCTTTTTCAAAATGAAAGCATTTTTGTCAAAAGCCTCATACCCTAGACCGCATTTATCAAATGATCTTTTTTGTCTTCCTAACATGATACTAAGGTTCTCTTTTCCTTTTGTAAATTTTTCTAAAACATTTATTTGATCATCAATAGTATTTTTCAACCGAATATTTTCCTTTTCTACCTCAATGCTTTTGTCATTGCAAGAAACTTTTAAGCTTGAACTAGTGAGACTACATGAAGATTTAGCTTTCTTAAGAAGGATATATTTTCTAGCTAGTTTTTCGAATTCATCATGTAATTCTTCAAACACATCTTGTAATTCATTGTAATCAAGAAGAAGTTCATCATATGATAGTTTATCTAGATCATTTAAATTTAAATGTACCTCTTCTTCATTTGCCATGAGATAAATGTTTGTCGTTTCCTCACTATTTTCTCCTCATCCGAGTCGCATGAGTCATAGTCCTCCCATGTGACATTCATTGCCATCTTCCTAGGTCTTTTCTCGTTTTCCTTTTTGAGCTTGAAGCAATCGCTTTTGTAGTGTCCCGGCTTACCGCAATTAAAACACGTTGGGGGTTCTCTTTTGCTAGGCTCGCCTCTTGGATCGATTCTCTTCATGAATCTTCCACCATTTGCTTTCTTTCTTTGAAGGTGTCTCTTGAATTTTTAGGTGAACAAGGCAATGTCCTCATCCTCTTCTTCTTCACTCGGCTCACTATTTTCATTTTTGGTGAAAGCTTGCAAAGCTATCCCCTTTCTTGGCTTGATGTCGTCTTCACGAGCTTTTAATGTTATTTCCCAAGTGAGTAGAGAGCCGAAAATTTCATCGAGACTCATGGTGTTAAGGTCATCAGCTTCTTTGATAGCCGTTACTTTTGCATCCCGTTTTGCCGGGAGACTTCTAAGCACTTTTTGTGACGCATCGGATCTAGGAACAATTCTACCAAGATGCTTTAGTCCATTCAAAATATTTGTAAAGCGAGACATCATAGAATTCACATTTTCATCATCTTTCATAACAAATAATTCATATTCATGCATGAGTATGTCAATTTTAGATTCTCGTACTTGAGATGTACCTTCATAGTTACCTCAAGTTTATCCCACATTTCTTTTGCCGTTGAATAAGTAGATACACGATTAAATTCATTTGGACTCAAAGCGCAATTTAAATTTACTTTGGCTTTAGCATTGTACGACATGAGTTTACGGACATCATTATCCCATTCATTAGGTAATTTGGGGACGGTTTTTCCATCAACAATTTTGGTCAAGACAAATGGTCCTTCAAGAACTACTTGCCAAATTTGGTAATCGATAGCTTGAAGAAAATCTATCATTCTAGTTTTCCAATAGCTATAATTTGATCCATCAAACCATGGGAGCCTATTATTCGATTGTCCTTCAATATGAGTGACTATATTTGATGACATGATCGTTCTCTAAGACGGTTAAGTCTAAGATAAATAGAGATTAGGCTCTGATACCAATTGTTAGTCATTAATTAACCCTAGAGGGGGGTGAATAGGGTGTTCAAAAATATTTCTAATTCTTTTCAAAATTGGAATACGCTATAATCAAAACACAATTTCTCAATGAACAAGTGAATGATTCAATTTCAATTCTCTAACAATTAATCTCAAGACAAATTGTAGCATACAAGATATTCAAGTGATTATAGCATGCAAGTTACTCAAGTAAAGAGAAAGAGATAGAGAGATTGACACCGTGATTTTTTCGAGGTTCGGTAACTCCTACTCCTCGGCTCAAGAACCCCTTCTTAAGACTTTTCCCGATCCTTTCACTATGGCCCTTCCTTCACAGGTGGAATGGCAAACCTTTACAACACAAGCCTCTCGAGCTTGTCTCTCAATCAAGAGAACAACCCTCTCTTGAACAATCGGTGGACTTCACTTGTCCGAGATTACAAATTCGTATGTAATCAATAAAATCACTTAAGAACAAAAACACTCAAAACCCAAAGCTTTTTATGGAAGATAAATCAATATAAGCTCAAGTGTTTTTGGTGATTTTACAATAGCTCTAGAAATGTATTCTCAAAGGATATGATCAATGAATGATATTTGGAGAACAAGAAGAGATACTAAAGGTTTTGATTTTGAAAGAAACTTGGAGAAAATCAGATTTTAAAAGCTTGGTTTCAATGGTTTTTGTAGAGAAAATTTATGCATAATTTTTTATAGCTTTCTTTTGCTTTGTGTTTCAATCTCTCTACCTTCAATATACACATCTCATTCTATATATAGCATTGCATTATGGTTTTGAAGAATGATTTTAGTATTTGAAAGACAAGAGCCGTTTGAACACCATTAAAAACAATCCACAAAACATGGGAAATGTTTTCTGAAGAATCTGCAGATTTTGAGGATCAACTAGTCGACTACTTTTCATTTCAGTCGACTACATGGTTTCATCTAGTCGACTAGATTGAGTTCTAGTCGACTACAATGATACATCCAGTCGACTAGAATGTGTTCCAGTCGACTACTTCTTGTAGTCTTGTCGACTCAAAGTGCTTTCAGTCGACTACTTTGATGTGGATGAAAAGCCTGCAGCTACTGATTTTTTTAGTCGACTATATTGAAATACACATGTTGATTCTAGTCAACTACAACTTAAAAAACATTTAATAAAAATATTTTTATTTCCGTTTAAGTTCGGTAAAGCGTTTTTCATTCCATTTGAGTTCGGTTCATTTTATACTTGAGCTTATACGATAATATCGACGCATAAAATTACCTTGTTACAATGATCGCTCCCCGACCTATCTACCCCAAGTCTTGAGTCTTCGACTTTCGCCTTTGTCGTTGAATTAAATGATTTTCCATTTTGCGCTTCAATTTCTTTCACATCTTTTCGCTTTAAATCAAGCTTTCTTTCGAAGCTTGCTTTTCGAGTCATTTCCTTTCCGAGTTTAATTTCTGAGTCGTTCACCTATCTTTTACTGAAAATATAAACTTGATAATTCATTAGTATCAAACACTCTTCAATGGTTTGTTATCATCAATTTTGGAATTGTTTGTCGAGAGTAAATTTCAAAGCCAACAGTAACTACATATCCTAACTCATCGAAGTCAAGAACTTCAAGGCCAGGATTATCCAAAGGGACATATTGTGGCTCTTCAATTTCTTGATTAGCCTCATTCACAGCCAATACATGCTTAATCCCGTCATTGTTAATGGAAGTATTGGAAGCGACAAAAGAATGAAAATAAAGTAGAATGAAACTCATATTATTATTCTTAGATAAGTTACTTTGTGAAATAAAATAATTTATACTAAATAACAAACAACCAATCTTTGACATCCTTGGCGCGATGATTTATTATTTTATTTATTTATATTTTAGTCAGAGTCATACATGGGATATATCAAATCAATAGATTCCACCATACCTACATTTGTATCATTCTCATACCAATGCTTAAGTCTTTGGTCGTTACTTAAAACTGGTTCCCATTTTTAGGATCTCTTAATTCTACTGCCCCATAGGGATATGCCATTATTATTGTATATGGTCCATCCCATCGAGATCAAAGTTTTCCAGGAATGAATTTTAACTTAGAGTTGAATAACTATAGTTTTTGGCCTATTTCGAATGTGTTTCGCTGAATATGTTTATCATCGAACGCCTTTGTCCTATTCTTATAAATTTTAGCATTTTCATATGCCTCATTTCATATTTCTTCCAATTCATTTAGTCGAACTTTCCTATGTCCACCAGCTTTCTCCATATTAAAGTTTAATCGTTTAATAGCCTAATAAGTTTTATGCTCTAACAGGGAGATAAGATAAGGAGTCATCCCAATTGGTGTTTTGTAGGCATTCATGTACGCCCATAATACATCATTTAATTTATTTGCCCAATCCTTCCTATCAGGGCTGGCTATTTTTTCCGGTATTTGTTTAATTTCCCTATTTCAAATCTCCGCTTGTCCACTAGTCAGAGGATGAGAAGCGGTTCCTACCTTATGCGTTACTGTATATTTTTCAAGCACATTCCCAAGATACTTATTACAAAAATGCTTACCTCTATCACTAATTATAGCCAGTTCGACACTGCCACCAATATATATTCGTAATCTTTTGATTTTACGAATGGCCCCATAAAGTGGATTGCTCATACGACGAATAATTCAATGATTAAAATTGGGGTCTGAGGAATTTGATTTCGCCAAGATATAACTCCTAATTTCTGACACCTCTCGCATCTTTTATAATATTCGTAAGCATCTTTAAATAATTAGGGCCAATAAAATCCACTTTGTAATACCTTCATTGTTGTATTCTTAGCTCCGAAATGCCCTCCGCATTTGAGAGTATGGAAAAATTTTAGAATATTTGCAACTTCATGGTGAGGAACACACCTCTTAATAATTTGGTTAGGACAATATTTAAATAGAAGAGGGTCTTCCCAAACATAATGCTTAACATGCGAAAAGAACCAATCTCGTTTTTGTCTTGTCCACCCGTTAGGAATCCTACCCGTAGCCAGGTAGTTGACTATGTCAGCATACCAAGGCAATTCTATTCCAACATGAAATAATTTCTCATCTGGGAAGTAATCTTTGACAGGAGTGTCATCTTTAGTAGACTCTACTAGTAGTCTCGATAAATGATCTGCCACAACATTTTCCGTACCTTTCTTATCCCTTATTTCTAAATCAAATTCTTGTAACAAGAGAATCCACCTAATTAACCTAGGTTTAGAATATTTCTTTGATAAGAGGTACTTAAATGCAGAATGCACAAAATATACTACTACCTTAGTCTCAAGTAAATATGATCGAAACTTAACCAAGGCGTAGACTACAGCCAATAATTCTTTTTCTATGATAGTGTAATTCATTTGGGTTTCAGTAAGGGTTTTACTAGCATAATACACCGCATGAGGTATTTTCTACTTTCTTTGTCTGAGAACTGCTCCAATAGCATAATCCGAAGCATCACACATTAACTCAAACGGTCGTGACCAGTCCAGAGGTTGCATAATTGGTGCAGTGGATAATAAGTTCTTAAGTATCTAAAAAGCCTTATGACACTCCTCATTAAACTTGAACGACACATCTTTTGCTAATAGACTGCATAGTGGTCTTGCTATTTTACTAAAGTCTTTAATAAAGCGTTGGTAAAAACTTCAATGACCCAAGAATGATCGAATTTGCCGAACGGTGGTAGGCGGAGGTAAATTTGAAATTAATTCTATTTTTTCTTTATCTACTTCGATTCCTCGTTTTGAAATAATTTGACCCAAAACTATCCCTTCTTGAAGCATAAAATGACTCTTTCTCCAACTTCGAATGAGGTTAGTTTCTTTACATCTTTTTAATACTAATGCTAGATGTTCTAAGTACTCATCGAATATTGTCCCGAGCACCAAAAAATCATCCATAACCACTTCCAAGATTTTTTCTACCATGTCCGAGAAGATAAACATCATGCATCGTTGAAATATAGCTGGTGCATTATATAATCCAAACGGCATTCGTCTATATGCAAAGGTACCATAAGGACAAGTAAAAGTCATTTTTTCTTGATCCACCGGGTCTATTGAAGCTTGGTTATATCCAGAATACCCGTCTATGAAACAATAGTAACTCTGTCATGCCAATCTTTTTCTTTACATTTCCCTTGATGGTTTTGTATCTTCTTCTAGATGGATCTAATGCATACATATTAAAGGATATATTCCTTTTAGGTCAGCGACACTCCACCCTATTACTTCTTTGTTCTCTCCTAATATTTTTACTAATTGTATCTCATGTTCCGTATTTAGTTGTGCTAAAATAATTACGGGTAATGTTTTGTCTGGCCCGAGCAATACATATTGCGAATGACTGGGTAACTCTTTTAGTTCTAGCTTGGGCGGGGATACTAATGACGGTACTGGAGGAGTACCCGATATATTGGGCAAAGGCTCTTTCAATGTTCTCCAGGGTGGTACCTTGAATGCTTTCTCGATTATGGCTATTTTTTCTAGTTTTGGTAACTGTAGATTATTCAAAGACTTAACATAGTCATCTAGAATTTCGTTATTCACTACCCTCACTAATAGGTCTTTAGTGAATATTTGTGGTGATATTTCCTCTACTACTTCGTTAACTATGTCGGTAAGAAATCACTCTTCTCCTTCAAGTAATTGAGATGTTTTTGAAAAAATATTCTTTCTGATGTTCATATTCCCAAATGATAAATCCATAACTCTTGTTCTGTAGTTTATACATGCATTCGCAGTTGCTAAAAATGGCCGACCTAGGATTATAGGTATTTTCCTTTTATGGTCGTAAAAAGGTACCGTATCTAGAATAATGAAGTCAACTAAGAAATAGAACTTGTCAATTTGAACAATAATATCTTATATTACTCCTCGTGGTTGTTTAGTGGATCTATCATCCAGTTATAAAATAACGGATGTTGGAATTAGTTCTCTCAGTCCTAACTACCGATAAATGTGGTAAAAGATTTACACTGGGTCCTAAATCGAGCAGGGCTTTTCCAATTTTTTTATCTTCTATTGTGCAAGAAATAGTTGGTGCTCCTGGATCTTTATATTTTGTAGGCGTATTGTTAGATATTATAAAAGTTACGTGATTATTCAACACTATTTTCTTAGCGTTATGAATTTTGTTCCTCCTTTTATGCGTACATAAATCTTTTAAGAATTTAGCATAAGGACGAATTTGTTTCATTATTGTCAAGAGAGGAAGATTAATATTTAATTGTTGGAATGTCTCAATCATTTCTTGAATATTTTCTCCTGTAAATGATGTGGAAACGGACATTTAGGTTCGTAGCTCGTTTCTCCTATTTCTTTTGTTGGTGTAGAAGTTTCCATAACTGGTTCTTATGTCATTTTAGAAACTTATTATTCCTCTATTTTGAGATTTTTTATTTATTGTTATAAGCTAATTCTTTTTCCTCTTTAGGATTGGTTTCTTTATTATTTTGCTTATTCGTCATTTCCTTGAATTGTTCCTCAGCCTTGTTATCTACGACTCTACCACTTCGAAGTGTAGTTATGGCTTGAACGGTTTTTATTGCTGGTTCTCCTACAGGTGTTATATCTTCAATTATATGTTGCCCTTTTGGTTTTATGAGTGGTTGACTCAGTAGTTTCCCTTCTTCTCTTCGATTCATAAAATTAGCTATGTACTCATTTTGGGTCTTGAGTTTAGAGATAGATTGGGAATGCATATATAGGAGTTGCGTGGCATTTTTTAACTCGTTTAGCACACTTCTAAGTTCTCGTTCAAGACCAGGTGTTCGTGTATTGTTTGGGTTTCTAAAAGGTGGCTGATTAGGGTTTTGATTGAATGGACGAAATTGATTTTGTTGATTAGGATTTTGGTTAAATGATCAGAATTGGTTGGTCGGTTGGTTAGGGCTTTGATTAAAGGTGTTATTCTTAGTTTTATATGAGAAATTAGGATGACTTCGCCAACTGGGATTTTAGCTATTTGAAAATGGGTCATTATTCGGATTGGTAAAGGTGACATTAACCTCCTCAGTGATATACTCAGATTCTGGTTGTGTATATGGACAGTTGTTGGCATAGTGTGAAGGATTAGCACATATCGAACAGAATTCTTGGGGTGTGGGGTTTATATAAGTGGTTTTCCTTAGTTGATCAAACCTTTTATTTAGCTCATCTACTTTTGATGTTACTTCATATATTTGACATGCTTCAAATGCATTATCGGTTTTTTTAGGATTGGAAAGGATAGTTCGTGGAGCTCTAATATCATACATATTTTTTCGGGAATCTTCACTAAGATTCTTGAAAAGATTCCATAGGAAGTCTACGGTTTTTTGTGTAAATATTCCTTCACATGCTGCATCAACTGTATTTTTGTGGCCCTCTCCTAGTCCTATGTAGAAAGTATGGACAAATTCATGAGTAGGGAATCCATGACAAGGCCATTTTCATAAAATTTTGTTAAATCGTTCTCAAGTTTCATAAAATTGCTCACCAGGTATTTGTGAAAACATTAAGATAGCTTTATGGGTCTTGTGCGTTTTTCCCACTTGGAAGAATTTGTGTAAAAATTCTTTTTGAATATTCTTCCAGTTATTTCTAATATCTTCCAGTATCATACCATACCAAAGTTTTGCTTTATCTTTTAAAGAATGAGAGAATAATCTAATTTTAAAATTGTCATCCATACATCCTCTTATATGTACAGTGTTACATTCCTCTAAGAATTCATCTAAATGATGATAGGGATCCTCATGAGCGTTCCCATGAAACTTTGATAACATATTGACTACAGCGGGTTTAATCTTATATTGGTCCGCTCTTACTAGTATTGTGATTTCTAATGGGGAAGTATGCTCATGAGTAGTACAAAAGTCTTTAAAGACTGCAGATGGAGTTGCTACTGCGTTATCACCCATGCTTATGTTCTTTAAATTCTTTCTTTTATTTATTTGGTACGTTCGATCAATTTCAGGATCAAATGCTTCAAGCGGACAATTAATTGAACGATGTCCAAGCATAAACAAAAAACAATGATACTAAATCAATAATAAGTTGCAATAAATGA
The DNA here is from genome assembly GCA_963922005.1 of Cornus suecica. NCBI lineage: Eukaryota > Viridiplantae > Streptophyta > Magnoliopsida > Cornales > Cornaceae > Cornus > Cornus suecica. The sequence goes on along the minus strand of OY998238.1, from coordinate 63,485,031 downwards.
GTAATGCAACAAATATATTTCAATATATAATAAAATATTATTTATTTATTATTATTATTATTTTTATATATTTTCTTTTATTTTATATATAGCAATAAAATATATGTATTATGCAAATCTGTTTCTAATTTTATTTTAAGAAAATATTATATTTTTATTTTTTTCTGATATAGTTATGATATGATTGATCTGTCTTTGTTTTTGTACGAACAGAAGTATTTCGATCGATCACAAAGTCAACCAAACGATCGGGGTGATTATCGAATGATCAAAGGATGTTGCGAACGATCGTTGAACTTATCGAACGATTGCTGAAGAAGTCGATCGATCGAAGACTGGAGTCTGTGAGTTTTCTAGAAAATTTGCAGTTTCGAACAATGTGGTTTCTGACCTGCAAAATAAAAATAAGAAATGTGAAAATAAAATAAAATTAGTACAATAATTCAATTAACTTCAATACAATAATATGAAATATCCATTTGATCCTCGGTAGCGGCGCCAAAAACTTGTGATCGGTTCTAGTCGTATGTCAATAAAAGTGTTTAAAATAAAGAATTAGCACGATCTGATTTTTCCTCTCAGTCGCAAGTATGCGAGTAGTATATAGTTTAGTTGGGTAGAAAGGGTATCGAACCCACAGAGATCAGAGTCGTATTTCAAATAATTGTGAAACAGAAAATTGAATTATATTATAAACGTTGTTTTAGTTGGTTGTTTTATAACTACTAAACATAAAATAAAATAAATAAGTAATTTTTATGTTATAAATCAAGATAAACAAGTCTAGGGTTTTGCACAAGCTACACCACTAGTCTCATAATATAGTCCTTTAATCTTATTATTGCAAGAGGACAAAACAGCTTATATGAATTAGATTTGTAAGGCTACAAGTAGTTGTCTAATCCCAAAAGATATGCAATCAAGGTTAGTTTACTACAGTTCATCTTTGATTGGTGATAGGAGCCAAATATCATTCATTTAAGGCTCCTAATTATATATTATTATGTTTATGTTTATCATTATATTGGTGCTTTTATACGATTTTTCTGTTTTAAGACGTTTCAGGACTATGTCATGTAAAACGAGTTTAATTCGGTGAAATAACTGGATTTATGACTTAAGATTATTCGAGAGCCGAAACCTTGGATAAAACACCTATGAAGGACAAAAAATAATTCAAGGATGTAAAGGAAGTGAAGAGGAATAAAGTCGAGAAGAGAAACGGGGCAAAGAAGATGAAAAGTGAAAAACAAGGTGAAGAAATACTGAGTACTAGGTAAGTACGCAAGTATGCGAACTTGCGCACATAAGGCAATTGCGCGGCATTATGTAGCCAACAAGTACTCGGTAGAATCTTCACCGAGTACTCGGTAAAACCAGATTCACCAACTTTAAATCAGCAATAGTATATACACTGGTGGGACCCATTTCGACCAAACTCAACATGGAATGACTTCTAAGCTATTTTGGACACAATATTGACCATATTTGATGAGATTTAACACCATTCTTGAAGAATATAATTATGACAAATACTAACTTGACCGTGAAGCAACTAATTTACTAAATAAAGACGTCTCTTTTTCTATAAAAAAAGAGGGGTCTCTCCTACAGTTGAGAGGTTGGATTTTTGCATATTTTCTTGGAGATTTAAGCAATAGATTGATAGAAGAACAACCATGGCAGGCATGCCTACATCAACAATGGAGACATCCACGACCATGAACAACTAAACTGGTATCTAGGGTTTCTAATGTAGACTTTTTCTTATTTTAAATGTATAAGGGGAAACTGAAGGACACGTATGTAATGATTGTGTAGATGAGTGATTAGGTTTGATTTTATATAAGATTCATCAGTTATTCTATGTCCTATCTTAGCTTGAATGAATGTTTTATCTTACACAATTATGGTTATTCAATCGTATCTCAATTTATTGCTTCAATCTTATCTTGAATTTTCTTATTTGATTTCTCTTTTATTGTCTTTTATTTATTTTCAGTTTATTATTTATTTAGTTTATTCTTTCATAAATTTGCTTTATCGTTGTATGAGTGGTTTGCGTTCCGTATCTAAAGAACTTGCTCATTTTGATCCTGAAGTTGATAGAACTTGTCGTAAGAACTTAAGAACTAATAAACCAAGGATTGAGAAAGAAACCTTCAACCTTAATGATATGGGCGACCCTCAAGTACAACCACTAGGTTCGTTGAAAGACTATTACACACCTTCTAATTTTGAATGATCAGTGGACATTATAATACCAGGCGAAACAACGTCCCATTACAAAATTAAAGCTAGTATTTTGAACATGTTACCTAAATTCTATGGACATAAACATGAAGATTATTATGATCATATTACTGAATTTATAAAAATTAGTTCGACAACTAAGATGAATGGGATGCCTACTGATGTTTTACGTGTGCAATTATTTCCCTTTTCACTCAAAGAAAATGCTAAAATATGGTATAATAGTTTAGAAGAACGAGTGAGAACTAATTGGGAGAACCTTAAAAAAGAATTCTTACATAAATACTACCCTATAGGAAAGACACACGAAGCCTGAGCAGCTATAATGAACTTTGCCCAAATTCCAGGGGAACAATTTCATGAAATATGGGAACGTTTTAAAGAAATCTTGGCTAAATTTCCCCATAATAAATTCACAAAATACAATTTGGTGCGTAATTTCTATCATGGGCTAGGCGAGATACAACAACATCATATAGATGCGGCATGCGGATGAACGTTTGCATGAGAACCAGTCGAAGACATATGGAAAATATTCGAAAGATTGAGTTAAAATTCACAACAAAACGCATTAGAAGCAAAGGCTAGATCAATACTTAATAACCCTAGACGAATGGAAAGTGTTAAAGAGATAGAAAGAACTGACAACGTTATGGCTCAACTAACTGAGATAAGTAGAAAATTAGATAACTTTCTAAATTTCACACAAAACATTCCTAGAGAAGTCTGTTCGACCTGTTCTGATCCTTCCCACTTGGCTAGCAGATGTCCAATGAAATATCAAGAAGATATAATACCATATGATGTTAACATAGCCTTTACAACTACCAATAATAATCCATATTCAAATTCTTACAATCAAGGCTGGCTAAACCATTCATATTTATCTTATCATTCTCAAAACATGGAATATCCGGTCCAAACTCAAAATTTTAATCAAAATCATAGACCATTCAATAATACTCCAAATTTCAGTCAAAATCCAAGACCATTCAATAATACCCATAATTTCAATCAAAATCCAAGACCATTCAATAGCAATCAAAAATTTGAAAATAATACACAAGGATTTCGATCTTTTCAACCAAACCAACCTCAATTTCTGAATCAAATTCAAAACCCTAATCCACCACAAAGATCATTTGGTTTGAGGATAAAGTCTTAGCGGCACTAAGAAGCTAATACCCAATTGTTACATAAACACTCACAAGCTATTTCAAAATTAGAAACACAGATGGGACAAATAGCTATCATACTTAATAAAAGAGAAGATGGTAGATTACTGAGCCAACCAGTGATGAATCCTAAAGGGCAACACATGATTGAGTTAGGAACTTTACAAGAACCTACGCATGAAACTGTTCAATCAATTACAACCTTAAGGAGTGGTAGGATAATGGATAATAGAGTTGAGGAAAAGTTTGAGGAAAGACTAGCACAAGAAGAAGTTTTGGAAAATATTCCTAAAGAAACATCACATCCAACAGTAGATGAACTAGTTAAAAAAATACCTGAAAAACCAACATAGAAGGAATATGAGCCAAAAGCACCATTCCCTCAACGTCTTTGTGCAACAAACTATTATGACAAGCAAGGAGAGAAAAGTAATGAATTCTTAGAAGTACTTAGACAAGTAAAAATCAACTTGCCTCTATTAGATGCCATATCTCAAATCCCACCTTATGCTAAATTCTTGAAAGATTATGGATGCAAAAGCATAGAAACAGTGATAAGGTACCTAAAAAGATAATGATGACTGAACAAGTAAGTTCGTTATTATTAAATGATACACCACCCAAATATAAAGATCCAGGAGAACCTACAATATCATGTATAATTGGGGATTAAGAAGTAGGTCGGGCTCTCCTTGATTTAGGTGCTAGTGTCAATTTATTACCGTATTCAGTTTACCCACAATTGGGATTAAGAGAATTAAATCCTACTACGTTGTACTTCAATTAGCAGATAGATCAATCAAACATCCAAGAGGAATAGTTGAAGATATGATAGTTCAAGTAGACAAATTTTATTTCCCTGTCGATTTCATAATCTTGGATACAAAACCTGTTCATACTCTAAAGAAACATATACATGTAATCTTAGGATGACCATTCTTAGCAACAGCTAATGCATGCATTAATTGTAGAATGGGAGTAATGGATATATCATTTAGGAATATGAATCTAAGATTAAATGTGTTTAATACAAATAACCAACTTCCAGAAAAAACTGATTGTTTTAACGTTGATGAAATAGATGAATTAGTGGAAGAGGTGGCGCTAGAAATATTAATAAAAGATGACTTGGAAACGATAATAACTGATTCAAAGGACATTAATACAAATAGAGATGAACAAGTACAATTAAAAAATGAGGACATTGCAATTATAGAAACCGCACTATATGGGGAATCTTGGAAACAGCTTCATGAACCACTACCTCTTATTTCAAGTACTCCACCTATTTTGTCCCTTACATCTCCACCAAAATTAAAAGTTAAAGAATTACCTAAACAACTTAAATATGTTTTGTTAGGTCCGGACAATACTCTTCCCGTAATAATTTCTTCATATCTCACAATAAAACAAGAAGAGAAATTAGTTTAAGTATTATCTTACCATAAAGAAGCAATTGGTTGGAGTGTGGTTGATTTGAAGGGAATTGATCCCTCAATTTGCATGCATCATATAAACTTAGAAAAGAATGCAAAACCAACACGAGAGATACAACGTAGGTTAAACCCTAATATGAAGGAGGTAGTAAAAAATGAGGTAGTAAAATTACTTGATGCGGTATATTATATATCTCATATCTGATAGCTCATGGGTTAGGTGGTACCAAAGAAATCCGGTATCATAGTCGTGTCAAACTTAAAAGGTGAGTTAATCCCACAACGAACCACAACCAGGTGGCATGTGTGTATCGATTATAGAAAACTAAACTCACATACAAGGAAAGATCATTTTCCATTACCATTCATTGATCAAATCTTAGAACGCTTAGCTGGACAAAGTTATTACTGTTTTCTAGATGGGTATTCTGGTTAAAACCAAATAGCAATTGATCCAGCAGACCAAGAAAAAACTACATTCACTTGTCCTTATAGTACGTTCGCGTATAGAAGAATGCCCTTTGGCTTATGGAATGCACCTGCAACATTTCAAAGATGTATGATGTCAATCTTTTCGGACATGGTAGAAAAGTTCCTAGAAGTATTCATGGACGATTTTTTAATGTTCGGGGCTACTTTTGAAGATTGTTTAAAACATTTGGCACTTGTATTAAAAAGATATAAAGAGACGAATCTAATATTAAGTTGGGAGAAAAGCCACTTTATGGTTCAAGAGGGTATAGTCCTAGGACATATTATTTCAAAAAGAGTGATAGAAATAGATAAAGCTATAGTTGAATTAATTTCTAATCTACCCCCTCCTATATCTGTTAAACAAATTCAATCATTCCTAGGTCACTCCGGGTTTTATAGACGATTTATTAAAGATTTCAGCAAAATATCTCGGCCATTATGCAACCTCTTAGCTAAAGATGTAACTTTTGATTTTAATAATGAATGTCTAGAATCGTTTGAGAAATTGCGTAAATTATTCTCAACTACCCCAATAAAGCAAACTGATTGGTCTCTACCATTTGAATTAATTTTTGACGCATCTGACTACGCTATAGGAGCAGTGTTAGGACAACGAAAAGATAAATTACGTCACGCCCCTAAATTCCAAAGACTCCCGAACCGGGATATCCGAAAAATCTGGGTTGTGATCCATACAAAGAGCGACAAACTAAGATCATAAATCACAATAAAATGAATGGAATATTATTAATAACAATAATTTCACACATAACCAAGCGGAAGCTAAACCAAATGATACACAAGGCACATCGACGCGCCGAAATAATACATCTCTACAATGATGCAATGATACCAAATACAAGGAAGGGATATGCCAACAGACTGACTCCCAAGAAATACAATAACAATCTCCACGTAAGGGGCTAGCAAAGGGAAAAGCTAACAGGAACAACACTAGATGAAGATGTTCCAATCCCGCAACGTCATCCGTTTCCCTTTGCGCAAATCCAGAACCTGCAATGAGGAAATAAAAGAGAGGTGTTGTTGCACCGCATGCTGTCCGTAGTCGAAACATTTTCTATAAACTGGCGTGGACCACCAGGGCAAACCAACACCGGGGTGAGCTCATCTAGCCCCGTAGGAGAAAGGAATCATAGCTATCACATCTTTCAACTATCTAAGTCGAGTGTGAACCAACCTGTGTACATGCATGATGCATCTACCCTAGGTCGGTCAAACACCCCACATGGCACTCAAGCCAATACAAGACCCTTAAAACACATCCCTTTAGTCCCCTACCATACATCAACAAACAAGGCAACTAGCACGTAGTAAAGCCATAACACAACTACACGTAGCAACGTACACCAATATATATACGTATATATATATTGACAAACAACCAATACAAGCCACGTAGTCTAAACCACCTAAGGGAACACTATGACTCATACCCCCCAGTCCTATACTGACAATCTACACAACACCTGTCACCAAACCATGGGAGCAATCGCTCCTACTCACTAACACCCAAGAAGGAGAACAACTCACTTCCTAAATCATGAACATGCTAAGCTCCAAATCACCACTTCACTACCAATAAGTCCACAGAGAGAGACATCCGCTATCACATCAATGCTACCAATCATCTCACCACATCAATCTCCTAATACTATCCACAAGAAGACTTAAGAGATTACCAACACCCCCACTAAGTGTAAGGAAAGCCTTTTCCAAGAATGATCGCACACGGCCATGAACTCAAGCAAAGAAGATAATTTAATCGTCAATACCCCCACAAGGGAAAAATAGTAATTTTACATCTCAAATATGCCAAAATGATCACTGAAGATCGAAAAGAATGTGAAACGCAACAATCGGCACCTTAAACGACTCACTTGAACACCCCATTTTAACCTAAGGTTAAAATGGTCATTTCATTGTAAACATAGAAATTTCAAAGGGGAATTACAAAGTTTGTTCCTAGAAAAAGCCATAGGAACAAAAGGAACCCAATTCGGAGGTGTGAAGCGGAAACCACAACATTTTGAAAATTTGACGTCTCGACGTATACAAGTCCAAAATATTCTATCACTTTCAAATGACCATTACGCACACATAATGACTCAAATGAAGTGATTAAAAGTCCTAAACTCAAGAGCTTGAAGTCAGCGTTCCAAAAAGCTAAAGAATGCCTCCATCGGAGATCCATAACTCCAGATATGACCGAAATAGTGAAGCATTGTCGAAAAGAGACTACACTGCGACACCTTAGGGAAATCAGTCGACTGACATGGACCATCAGTCAACTGATTGGGTCCATCAGTCGACTGACAATTAACTATCAGTCGACTGACCACACCAAAAAATTTGTGGCTATTTGTCAGTCGACTTACGAACCCAAAAAGGCTCCAACTGGTCTGAAAATCACCGAAACAACCACACGCACGCATTCCCCTATGTGTATAAACTCATAATTAAATCAATACACCAAATTATATTTACCAAATGTAAGTTTAAACCAAAACATTACTTTAAAGTCTCATAAAAGATATGTCTTGCCCCCGGTCTCCATTTTAGTATACCACCTACTTTTAAAATGTCAAATCCTTTTCAAAAATAACTCAAAATCATTTGAAAACTCAAAGTTTTAGTCAGGGTTACGGGGGTGAGCGAAACTGGGTTTCACTTAAAAATTGAATGGATTCAAATACACTTCTTGTGAAAAATCCCTTTTCAGAGAAGCAAACCGAAAAACCAACGGGAATACCAAAGAGAATTTATAGACACTAAATGGAACAAGGGAATGAAAAACCGAAGTAAATGGCACCTTAAAGGAAAAAGGTAAGTGGCTATAAACAATGACGTTAACCCTAATCCAACCACACTTATCTCAATATCCAAACCCATAAACCCTATAACGACTTAACCAATAATGACCACAACTCCGATGACATTCCAACCCTTAAGATCACTACAGGGAACCTAGTGGTCGTTGTCACGGAACCAACTAGTTTCAAATTAAGACCTCGTCCGATTATTTCAAACCTTAATTTAACATTTGAACCACTCCACTTGGGTTTCTAACAAGATCAAATGGCCATCAATACACAATCGACTAGGTTCACTGATAACCTCTTCTATCATAACCACGACCTCAATATCACAATTGATACCACGTTGTTACACCAACGCTAACTAAGACCACAAAACTATTATCCACCTTCTCAAAGGCTTCAACTCATAATCAACTCTATGATCCATCACCGACTTTAACTTATCACAAAAAAGCCATTAAAACAAACTTATATCACCATCCTAAGGCATATAAGCACATATCAACAAGTATAAACATTCATCTCACATTATACTTTAAAACAAGGCATGCAAATCATATTTTCACATTATCCAATTTCAGTTGAGCATTTTAATAACATATGAATTATATATCGAAATTCACATTAAACATGTTCCTCAACCACATTGAATAATATCATGATCCACATGTAAACATAAATCACATAACGACAACTCAATGCAATGTGACTCACGTACCTTATGGTACACACGCGACCATACACACCCTAACTCCAAGGGTCAACGGGATCATTCTCTAACCATTCACTTTTAAGAATACAAGTTCATGAAGGAAGGTAGATTTATCATACCAATTATCCCTAAGTGATTTTTTACACTTTCACTTTTAACAAGGAAGACCGTCAAACACGACGTGGTCGTGAAATAGGTTTTGGACAAGTCATCCCCCTACCGTCTCTGTTTCTCGGAAGACTAGTTCCGTATGAGCGAGAAACACCCCCTGGCTAGTTGTTACGACGATCCAAAACAAGTCTATTCAAGTATAAATACACAAACGGACGTAGACCAACACCAAATGAATTCTCAATACAAAAGGTGAACTCATATGCATTATGTCTCAATGACCCATGCACCAACATAAATATATATCTCGTCATATTTATGAACAACATTCCCAAAATGCCAACACGAATGTCATTCATCATTCAACATGCTTTTAAATCTCATTTAAAGCAATAATCAACAAAGATGCTTTCTCATGCACCATTCATGTTCCAAATCATCAACTTTTCCTTTAATACACAAGGATAATATTTCCATTCATTTAACATGCTTTTATCTCAATTAAAGCATTTAACACACAATGATACATTCTCATGCATAATTAATGTTCCAAGTCATCAAGTTGTCCTTTAATTCACAAGGATAATAATTTCATTCTTTTAAACATGATCTTCGTTAAATTAAAGCAAGTTTCTCACAAATCATATCTCAAATATAACGTCAATTCCCAAAATAGAAAATATCATTCACAGAAGGGGAACTAGATAGTCGTTCTAAGTTGAGATGCCGCATTACACCAATCACATAATATATCCTCAAATGTGTTAACCAAAGGATCTAGCCTAATCTCATTACCAAAGCTACATCCCTAACACCTACATACACATATGTATAATTACACTTACACATATACACAACTATACCCATATACATATACACATATATAGGCATACAAGCATACTTTAATATTGGAAATCTCAAGAACAACCACCCAACTAGCATGCATCATAGTCCTATCAATATCATCACCAAGTACTCCATACACAAAGGTTAATTTACATAAACATATTCAAACCCTAACTTCACATTTTCAAGGATACACTTAGCAATTACATCTAAGGTTAGGAATCTTAGAGTCAAATTTCTAGGATTTTTAATTATCTCTACCCTTAGTGAAAATACTATAATGCCCCTAGATCATTAGTTTCCCGAAATCATTTTTAACTATTTTCATTAATTACAAAATAAAAATACAACATGTAATGCTCGTATTTACACCTATTATGAAACACCCATTAAATACGCTATGCACAACAAGCATAAAATCAAATAAGTGCTACATCGGAACGTCGAAAATAAAATAAAGTGACACGTTTGGGAACGCAATACGATTGACAAAGCTCCAATGAGAAAACGTTGCAACGAACCCACGTAGTCACCAACGAACAACAAATCACGAAGCCGGAAATGAAAGTCCACGATATCATCCCGCTAAGTCCAAAACATAAACGCGAAAAATTTACACGTACCAAGATTACACAAGACGTCATGAATAAGTGACGTCATAACATGTTAACACTTGGAAAAGAATTTCAAAAAATAGAAAGGAAACGCGGGGCTTTCCAAATTACCACATGTAATATATTACGCTAGTAAAACACTTGTTGATGCTCAAATTAATTACACTACTATCGAAAAAGAATTGCTAGCTATAGTTTTTGCCTTGGACAAATTTAGATCATATTTATTAGGAATAGTTGTTTTTTCTGACCATGCAGCTTTAAAATATTTACTAACAAAAATAGATTCGAAACGTAGAATTATTAGATAGATATTATTATTGCAAAAGTTTGATATTGAAATACGTGATAAAAAGGGTACGAAAAATGTAATGGCAAATCATTTATCAAGAATACTAGTTAAATCAACAGTAGATAACACTCCGTTAATGGATTATTTTCCGGACGAACAATTATTTAGTAGTAATACGTTAAAACTTAGTGGTCCGAGGAAAAGAACAAGATATGAGGAATGTAGTGAACAATTGAAATGTTTCATAAAAACTAATCCCGAATCAGGCTGTATGGATTTTATCGACCTGATATGACCTACTTACGATAAATATTAATATAATTATGAACGTCGGGCCAACGAGGTGAAAAAAGGCCCCAAACGAGAGAGTTTTTGTTCTCTTGAATGGGTATGTATAATTAGATTTTTCATTTTGCTTGTATTTTTGTTTAATTTTATGTTATTAACTATATATCAGAATTAAGAGACGAAACCACGAGTAGTTCATGCAAAAATCTGTAAGTCAGCAGAGATGAATTACTGAGTACTCGATAGAGTCTTTACCGAGTACTCGATGGCTAGGCAATAATAAAAATGGGCTCAGACTTATATTTGCTTATTTCTCACTTCTCTCTACCCAAAAGCTCTCATCACTCCACACCCAATTTTAAATTGAGAATTATTACTTGAAACATTTTTCGATCTTCTCTTATATATCATAACTCCCTTGAATCAACACAATGAAGGAACAATCCATACTCGATTACATCTTCAAATCCTTGGAAATTCTTTTGCACCTTCTCTTCATTTCTTTGAGTATTTTCAAAAAGGAGAAGTGAAACTCTTCTAAGATAAGGTTCCTTGTGATCAATTGACTGTTCACATTCTATTAGAACTTGGGAGGATTGATGTGTGGGTATTAAAATTCGATATAAGCTAAGTAACCATGGCCTCTTTAACTACCGCACTCTAGGTGTTTGATAGAATGTTTACGTAGAGCCATGGCTCCAAAAAAGAAACCACGCACTACCGCGTCATCAAGTATGAAACAAATTTCCCCTAATTCATCACATTAGTCACTCAACAAGGCCAAAAATGAGGTGATAATTAAGGAACTAGTTAAGAAGGTCATTGAGAAAGGGTTTAATGTGGAAAGAACTATCAAGATTTTGGATTTTGAAAATGATGAGGTAGCATTATGGGGGATAGATCGTTTTAAGGAAATGGGGTTAGAGCCATTGTTATGACCCACGTCAACCTATGTAATCAAATCGCTATTATATGAGTTTTGGCTCAATATGGTGGAAGTGGGCGAAGAAAAAGATAAAATGATGGAAACAAAGGTAAAAGGGAAACCTATTCTCATCATGCCGTTATCTATTAGTAGAGCATGGGGTATTCCACATGAGTGCCCTGTCCATATTAGGGATACACTTTCGGCGTTACCCCGACCTTTCCCGAAAAATCATCTCATTGTGGAGAAAATCACAAAAATAAGGTTTGGAAATAAATACAACTCATGTACGGCAAAGAAACACTATGCACAAAATATGTGGATCATTGATACCATTATTCAATTCCAAGCACACCCACAAGGCCATACTAGTGAACGTCATGGGATTTTTTGAGAAGCTTTATATGCCTTTGCAGAAGATCATTAGATTTCAATCCCGGATGTTATTTGGACAAACATCTATGAGGCGTGGGTCGACATGAGTAATATTACCAAAGTTGATGCATTATCCTACATGGTTCCATTCTCGACCTTAGCCATGAAGTTAATCAAAGATAATAATGTGCCGATAGAGAAGCTAGAAAAAAATAAGTACAGACCAAAGTATTTTGAGATCTCTAGTTGGCATAGCATGATATCTAAACTATGAAAGGAAGAAGGGGAGAAAGAAGAAGATAAAATGTCGATAACTAATGAATAATAATTGACACTTGTGGCAAACCAAGAGGGGATAATGAAGAAATTGGAGGAGCTTACTATGAAAGTCGATTCATTGATAGAAAAAGGCTACGCATCCACTTCTCATCCACCACCACCACCATCGTCTGATTCTTTTATTAGGATTTAGAGATAGTCGATCATGAGCTGGCATAGATTTATGTTCTAGATATTGCCTTAGGGCGGGCCAACAATCGTTGTTTTGTACTTTTTGGTTTATTTCTTTTATTTGCTTTTGTTATTTTTGTACTCCATTCCAAACATATTAGAAAGGTAATGAAAATGGATATTTTGGTAGTAATTGAGCAAATTCTTTTGATTCTATTCATGTTTTGATTATATAAGCATAATGATATAAGGTTGGGGGGGGGGGGTGGACGGGTTTTGAATTTGTTTTTACTTATCTATTAATTTATATATGTATAATTTACAATATAAATGGTTTATTCTATTTAAATTATTTTCATAAATATATAATATTATATTAATATAAAAATATATAAAATAATTTATTAACTTTGGAATATATATAATTATATATATTAACTTTTTATATCTTACTATGTATAATTTATATATATTTACATTATATATTTATATTAAAGAAAAATTGAAAATTTTGGTACAGGAATTACCAAGTACTCGGTGGAACCTGAAATTAAATATTTTCAAAAAAAATAAAATAAACCTAATTATTTTTATGTTCTTCTTAAGTTAGGGTTTTAACTAATTGTTGACCCAAGGTTTTCCACCATGGGTAAACATGACATTTTGATGATAACAAACAATTGAATGTGGTGAATTTAATGTCTACTTGAGTTATGCTTAATAGGTTATTGATTCAAGATAAACTCAAGAGAGCTAGTGGATCCATGAGAAGATCAAGCAAAGGTCCTTAGAGCTCAAAAGACATTGGAGACAAGGATGGAGACATCAACCCAAAGCTTAAAGAAATTGAAGATCAAATAAATGGGTAAAATAGTATTGGGTGAGTGCTAGATTAAATGTAAAGTTATTTTTGAAATAACTTATTTGAAAGCTCAACTCTAGACCATATAGCATATAGGATCATGCATATCATTCATGAGTCCTTGCATCATTAGCATTAGACTATGAACATCATTTAGTCTTTGCTAAAGTTGAGTTAGTTCAAGCTTTCATAAGCTATGGAAGAACTCAACAAAGATGTTGTCCTAGAACCATTAACTAAACTCATATCACTTGAAATGGATTCTAGATGCATATTAAAGATTTGAACAAAATTGTTAAACCCTGAAAAGCTTTTGTCTAATATTGAGAATTTTTTCAAATTGGAAAAACATTTTATGATCTCAATATTGACTTTAGGCATGTCAAGGACTTGAATAAGTTTCTAAGACATCCTAGGAGTGTTTCTAAGTCATTTTGGAAAAATCCCAAAAGATTTCACGAAAAATAATCAAGTGGGTTAGAAGTTCGAAATGAAGCGTCACATTCAAACGACCATATCGCACTCAATAATGGGTCAAATGGAGTGATTCAAAATCCTAAAATCAAGATCTTGCAGTAGTCTTTCCAAAAAGATAAATAACTCCTTTATCCGAGTTACGGAACTCTAGTAATGACCAAAAGAGTGAACTGTGTCGAAACTGGGTTGAACATCCCAGTCGACTGGGTAACCACCCAGTCGACTGCCTGTTGACCCAGTCGATTGGGCCAAGAAGGCCAGTCGACTGGCTGAGTCAGAGAGTTACAAATAAATTTCGGAATGAATTTTTGAAGATCCAGCCGACTGCCCCAAAACACCCAGTCGACTGCCTCATCCGGATTTTGAATTATAATGGCTAGTTTCGGATCCAAAGTGTTCCAAAACTTCCACAAACACCCCCAAACGGCTATATTATATTCCTATACTATATATGTGCCTTATATGAGCCAAAAATGGTGAAAAGAAGATAGGGAGATAGGAGTATGAAAAATCTATCATTTGTGCTTCAATTTTGAAATTATTTTTGGGTAGAAAACTCCTACATGAATCACCACATGAGCACCATTCATATTTTCTTCTTGTGATTCATTCTTCATACTTGAGTTGAGCTTTTCAATTGAGTATTTCATTTATGACTCTAAGTATGTGAGGAAGTGAGCTTTGAATTTCTATATCCATCTATTGAGAGATATTGTTGTACACTCAAATTCAATTCTTATTCATTTGAGAGTGAAAGTCCAAGAAGTCGTCTTGGCATGGGAATGGCTTATTGAAGCTTTGTAAAGGTTTCTGTCAACCTTAAAAAGAGAGGATTTGGTTGGCTCTCCACCCGCAAGAGTGAGCAATGGTCGGCTCTTCACCCGGAAGCAAGAGTGTTCGAAGGTTGGCTCTCCACCCGCAAGAGTGAGCAAGGTTGGCTCTTCACCCGGAAGAAGGAGCGTGTAAGGGTTTTCTATTCACCCGGAAGAATGAGGCATGTAAGGGTTTGCTTATCCCCGGAAAGAGAAGCACGATAGTGGAATCCTTGAGAGGTTATCTCAAGGCATGGAGTAGACCAAAGATTTGGTTGAACCATGTAAAAATCTCGGTGTCTATGGTGTGCATTTTCTCTAACCCTTATCTCTTTAGTTTAAAAGCAATTTCCATTTATAATCTTGAGATTTATATATATCAATGCTATGGAATTTCTTGTGTTTGTGTATCCATGAAGAGGTTAGGAAAAGGCATAGTTTAAATGAATTAAAATTGTGAACATGATTAGATTATAGCTTAGACTACCTTCTCATTTAGATATAATCCATGTGCACACCAAGTGTTTGATAAAATTCATATTCAACACACCTTAGCATAATATGTTCATATGCACCCCAAGTGTTTGACATAATGCATATTGAATATATCATTCTTCCTAAGAGTTTATATGCACAAAATGTTTAATTACTTTTTGTAAACTCTTCAAAGTATTCTTTATGACAAATAACACTTTGCTTCATTTCTATACATATGTGAGAAAAGTGTTTATACATATTAAGTTGTAATGAATGCTTGAACTAGTTCTCATTCTTGAATCCATTATGTATATATTTGGTAATACAATTTATTGTTCATGATTCAAAGTATGAAATGAGGTAGTCACTTAAGGATCATCTATCTAAATAACTGTTTGACTAGAGCTCTACAAAGATTACTTTTGTTAAAACAAAGTCAAACCGAAAAAGACTCAAAGTTTGTAATTGACCCTATTCACCCCCCCCCCCCCCCCTCTAGGTGTCAATATGTGGCCAACACTAATATATTATAGTAGTTTTATATATTTTTAGGATTTTTATATTATAGGAAGAAAGAGAATTCTAGAAACTTTTATATAAATACTGGAATCCTATTCAACCATGGAAAATATGAATTAAAGCTAATTACCATTTCAGCACTTTCCAATTCAATGATTCCTATTCCAGATTTCTGCTGTAAATTAAATCATTCCTTTCCTAGAAAGGACTTGGATATTAGATCTATAAATATAGGGCCTCCCCTAGTCTTTCTTTCACATCTTATTCAAAACTATTAGACAATTAGTAAAGCTAGTATAGCCATTGGAAGTTTGACGGAGAAGGAGATCAAGGATGTTAGCCTTAAGGGTGATCTTCCTGCAGATTACAAGATCAAGTATGAGCGAGTGTTCTATAAGCATATCATGTACGATCCATTGGATATCATGACGGATCGGGCTTTTAAGGAACGCCGATTGGAGCAACTTTACAAGCCGGAAAATTTACAGGCTTTCCTAATATTGTGCGTGATTTCTACTACAATATGAGGTATGATGTTCAAGGTGAAGGAGGTTTGATCGCTCGTACAAATATACGATACAATTCAAGGTCTATCAATGTGATTCCCGAGGCTATTGCAAAAGCATGGGGACTTCCCCATGAATTACCTTTCGATCTTGATGGAAAGTTTTACCTTATTCCACATCCGATTCCGTCCTTTCATGATATGGTTAGAGATATTTGCGATGGGCTTGAAAATCCACCAACTCAATTATGGATTACGAAGACGGAGTTAGAATCGGAGGTTTGGTATATTGATGGGATTTTGAATAAGCAAGAGTGTCCCAAGGATTAAGATAAATACTTATACCGAGATATGGTGTATACACTTTACTACTTTAAGAAGGAATTTTGGGTTTCTATCCCGGAATTGATCTATGATAAGATGATGGAGTGTTGGCACACTCTTGACCAAAATTCATGTGCTTCGATACATACGGATGTGAAGTTGCTTTTTCATTTCCTTATTACGGCATTGATTGAAGACCAATTGGGTGAATTCTTGGATGTGACTGATGAACCAATGCATACGGGTCCTAAGAAAATTGATCATAATCAATTCTTTGGTAAATCATCTATATATGAGTTAAGAAAGTGGTGGGCAAAAGGATTCAACACATGAAACGATGATTTAACCCTATGTGGCTAAGAGTAGAATAAGGAAAAATCCATAGGAGTGGGAATGAATGTAGAATTCTCTAGTATTTTTGTACTTTACGTTGTTTTTATTTCTTTTCACCAAATCCATTTAGGATTGGTTTTATCCTTGTTTTTGTTATTTTATTTTTTTGCAATTTTAATTTATAGGATTGTAGGCCCTTAAGGCCAAATCATGAGTGCAATTATTACTAAAATTTCATTCCCTTAAAAATTTTGCTTTATCTTTAATATTTCGAGTTATTTAATTATTATCTCTCCACTTGATATGATCTTTGGTATTGAATAGTGTTTGTTATTTTTGAATAGATCATTCACAACAAGTTTGTGGGAGATACATGCAATATGACGCAAGCAACCGGAATTACGCTTTAAGGGCGGTAACAATTTCTTTCCTTATTTTATTTTTATTTTAGACCATGAGGAAATGGTTTGCTTTAAGTTTGGGGGGAGGAATTACTATTAAATGTTTCAAGGGAATGAGAAAAATAAAAAATTTGAAAATTTTGAAAAAATTTATTCAATTCTTCATTTGAAATATGTGATTAAGGTCAAGTATGAGTTGATTTGTGTACATATTATGACTAGAAAGATATTATGTATGCAACTATCCCACTCATGAGTATGTAATAGTTTGATTAAATTAATTTTTAAGATATGGTCTACATGAGTGAATAGATAAGTGAAATTGAAACCGAGAAAGATAGTTTTGACCTATAAACACATGCACAAGTTCTTTATGGAACAATTAATTGACCTTTGACTATGTAGTTGAAATAATAGCTCTGTAACAATGACAAGGGGAGAAGGGGAGTGTTGTGATGGAAGTAGTATGGAGAAAAGAAAACTTTTATGAAAAATATGAAAAAACAAATGTAAAAAGTGATTCTTCGATTTGAGTAACCGGGCCTCCTACCATAAAGTAGCAGAGTGTTTGTGTAAAAGGGGGAGAAAAATGATGAGCATTAATCCCATGGAAGAAGCTCGGGCCCAGTTGGTTGGGACTAAAAATCCTCGCTGGAAAGTCTGGAGACTTAGAAAGACAAAAAGGGATGAAAATAAAAATATTTTATAAATGATATATCATGGAAAAGTTTAATCAATGAAGTAGAAGAAGTGAGATTAGTCTACCATAGAGAATGTTCACAAAAATACGAAAAGTTATGTGGATCAGCTGTATAAATTAACAAGTTTATTTCACCACTTTGGGGACCATTATTTTGAATCTAATTTTTTGAAAACTGTTATTTATTAGTGTGTGAGGATAAGTTGTATGCATTTTATTCTGACAACATTATAGCATTACATGATTAATGATTATTTTATTTTATGAGCATACAAGAATGAAGAGTGAAAGAATTTGTGGGTAGTATATTTAACCCTCACGAGACTTCACTCATCCACTCGGGTTTAAAAGACTTGTTACATGTGCTAAATGTAATCGTACACCTTCACGAAAGAAAAGGTTACTTAGTTAGTTTTAATTTCTTATATTGAAAACACAATCATCACGGATTTTGAAAATTTTCTATTTAATTGATGGCTAAGGGACTAGCAATGTTGAAGTTTGGGGGCTTGATAGGAGCCAAATATCATATATTTAAGGCTCCTAATTATACATTATTATATTTATGTTTATCATTATATTGGTGCTTTTATATGGTTTTCGTGTTTTAAGATGTTTTAGGACTATGTCATGTAAACGAGTTTAATTTGGTGAAATAACTTGATTTGTGACTCAAGATTGTTCGAGAGCCAAAACCATGGATAAAAGACCTATGAAATACCAAAAATGAGTTAAGAATGCAAAAGGAGTGAAGATGAATTAAGTCGAGAAGAGAAACGAAGCAAAGAAGATGAAAACTGAAAAAACAAGGTGAAGAACTACCGAGTACTCGGTAGCGCCTTCACCGACTACTCGGTAAGTGCGCAAGTGTGCGAACTTCCGTACGTAAGGGAAAAATGGTCAAAACATATTGCTAACTTTCGCGCAATTGTGCGGCATTCTGAAGCAATCGAGTACTCGGTGGTATCTTCACCAAGTACTCGGTAAAACCTGATTCGCCAACTTTAAAATTAACAACTTGTATATGCACTGGTGTAACCCATTTCGGTCAGACTCAACATGGAATGACTTCTAGGTTATTTTGGACACAATATTTACCACAGGTGATGTGATTTAACACCATTCTTCAAGATTATAATTATGAAAAATCCTCACTTGACCATGAAGCAATTAATTTACCAAATAAAGAGGCTTATTTTTCCTACAAAAGAGAAGGGTCTCTCCTATAATTGAGAGGTTAGATTTTTGCATACTGTCTTGGAGATTTAAGCAATAGATTGATATAATAATAACCATGGAGGGCGTGTCTACATCAACAATGGAGACATTCACGGCCATGAACAACTATACCGGTATTTAGGGTTTTTAATATACTCTTTCTTATTTTAATTGTATAAGGGGAAACTAAAGGACACGTATGTGATGATTGTGTATATGAGTGATTACGTTTGATTTTATATAAGATTCTTCATTTATTCTATGTCTTGTCTTAGCTTAAATGAATGTTTTATCTTATAAAATCATGGTTATTCAATATGGGCTAGAACTCGGATGCTTAACTCATGATTTTCTACACAATGGTGGTAATTAACATGCAATCTAGATATAGACAGGCCATGCTAAGAAGAGATAATACATACATGCTTTTAATTTATGTTACCAAGAATAGTTTAGAGTAGATGCATGCACTAGTTATACTTATTCGAAGATGGGTTGTAGCTATGTTGGGTTAATTGTTCCTTTTTGGGATTAGGGTTTGCCAATGTTTGCGACCTTATATCTAATTCACATATAATGGATCACCTTTTACAATTAAATGATTAAGAGGATATATTATACGGTTAGTGGTGGAGTTAGAAATACCTTAGATCTTTATCTCCGTTATTTTCAACCAAAAAACCAAAATCTATCTTTACTTTTATGTTATTTTATTTCTTGTCAAATTAGTTATAAAAAACAAACTATCTTTCATAATTTAGTTACAATAATTATAGAAGAAGTTGTGAATTCATTAGTCTCTATGGATACGATATACCCTACCTCATATATATTATACTATAATTGATTCGTACACTTGCGATAGGGAAAACTAGGTCAACTTTAAGGGTTTATTTGCACACACTATTATTATTATCATTATTTATTTTCCTAGCCTCGTAACCTAAACCTATCAAGGTTTGGGAACCGATCAATTGGCATTACCATGGTATGCAACTATACTACAACTACTCATAAAATATGAAATTAAAAAACACATGAATGGTCATCTTCTCTAGTATAAACCGTATGCATCTAAAACCTTATAATGTCGTTAAGTACCATTATATAGAAACCATTATTTAAACATTGGATTTCATGCCCTTAGTAAAAACATGATTGTTCAAGATAAATTATTAATTCAATCTCAGCTTAAGAAGAGAATTAATAAATAAATCTTATTTAGGTAATTCGTTCGGTCTCTCACTACATAATCATCATATAAGTTTTCTTCAGTTTCCCCTCTTTGCAATAAAATCAATTAAAGTTCTACATTACTTGACTAGGGTTTCGTTGAAAACCCTAGATACCGACTAGCCGTTCATGGAGGGAGAGGACTGCATCGTTGATGTAGCCACCATCTTCATGGCTGGGTAGCGGTTCTTGAGTTCTTGAGGAGAGCCTCTTTCTAAAGAGACATTTTCTATGAATGATGATATATGATCCAAGGATCCAGGATATCTTCTCTTCATGAAGTCTTCATATATTTATAGACAAAAGTTGATGTAAATATGACATGTATTTTCTTGCACTCTAAGAAGATTTGATGTGAGGACCAAGTAACAACAGTGAATGGACTATTCTACCCTTTGTTATGCTTGCACACAAAGTTATAATTCTACAGCATCTTTCCATATATTTCCCAATGTCGGTGTGGCCGATCGATCGGTGGCTCCAGAATTTTAATATTTCTTTATTCTGCGATTTTATGCTCTAGGCGTTTGTACTTTGCTTTGCTGCCTCTAAACTGAGTGCATTTATCCTCCAAGTATTATTCCGGATCAGACATATTTGCTAAAAACCCCAAAATTAACTCAGATTTGCGTTAAGACCCCATAAACATGCCTACACATGTAACTCAAATAAGAATATCTTATTAGTAAAATAAAGAGACTAACTGAGGGTTTATTAATGCCTAGAATACCAAATATTTTGGTCTGATCAATGTTTGACATAGATTCTTTTATTCAGATACTACTACTGTCTAAACCTATCTAAGGATAATACCTCTTCAAGCGGTAGGCATTCTGGGAGTTAGGCTCAATGCGGCCTGTTTCGTTCTTCCTTGTATGGTAGGCCCCATGCCCGATGACCTCAATGTGTACGAACCTTCCCATATTTCCCGTAACTTGCCAACACATCCGATCTTTCTTCTGAGCACCATATCACCGACCTGGAATTATCTCCTATTCACTTTTTGGTTGAAACAGGCTTTGATTTGTTGTTGGTAGGCGGCTAGCCTTATGCCTACTACCTTTCTTCTTTCTTCCAATAAGTCCAAATCATGGGCTAAGTGTTGATTGTTTGGGCCTTCTTCCCATGCTTGACTTCTTAGCGTCAATACTCTTAGCTCAGTCGGGATAACTACTTTGGCCCCATAGGCCATGGTGAATGGATTTTCCACCGTTTTTTGTCTTGGGGTGGTTCGGTAGGACCATAATACTTCTGGCAGCTTCTCCAGCTAGGCTCCCTTATCTTCTTTAAGCTTCTTTTTGAGACTGATAAAAATTGTTATGTTCGTCCTTTCTGCATGCCCATTGCCTTGTGGATAGCCGACGGAAGAAGTATTTTGATTTATCCTATGTTCCCTCATAAATGCCCGAACCCTTTTGTTGTCTAGGTTAGTGCCATTGTCCATCATTATTTTTCAAGGTAGACCGAATTTGCAGATGATATGGATCCATATGAATTTGATAATATGGCTACTTTTGATGGTCGGGTATACTTTGGCCTCTACCCATTTGGTGAAGTAATATGTGGCCAATAGGACATGAGTTGTGGATCGGATGGCTTGTGGGAGGGAACCAATGATGTCCATTCCCCATCGAGCAAATGGGTGAGGGATTATCGTCGGATTGAGTAGTTCTGGAGGCGGATGAATGGCATCTCCATGGAACTGGCACTTCTTGCACCTTCGGATATAAATCTCAATATCTCTTAACAAATAGGGCTAGAAATATCCCTGGGTGAGGAATTTGTGGGCTAGAGACCTTCCTCCGAAGTGATTTCCACAAGACCCGGCATGTATTTCCTCCATGACTGCAGAAGTTTCTGAAGGTGTGAGACATCTCATGTAAAGTGCATATCTCGCAACTTTCATTCTGAGCTTCCTAGTTTCTGGCTTTGACTTGGGCAGGGCACCTATTCTTAGATAGTCTACACTATGGGTTCCATCCAGCTAGGTTCCCATGCGATGATCAACACTTTTTTGGGAGGCTCAAGGCTTGATCTGATAATGAAATCGATCGGCAGCACCAGGGTCATGTTCTCCCCAGCAGCTTAGGCCTAATTTTCTAGTCTGTTGGCATTCGCATTTTCACCTCTTGGGATATGTTCGAAGGTTAGCCATTGGAATCCTTCGGCTTCTTTTAGTACCAACTTCTTATATGCTTGAATCTTTGATTCTCGGGTTTCATACTTGCTATTAATCTGACATATGGCTAGTTGAGAATCACTTTTTATTTCTGCTTTCTGTACTTGTAAGCTTCGGGCAAAGAAAATACCGGCTAATAGAGCTTCATACTCGGCCTCAGTATTGGAGGTCGGAACTCCAACCAAATTAACTGCTAAAGTCTGGTGCCATCGGGCATTTGGAGTTCCACACCGGCCCCTGCTCAGTTGATGTTTGATGATCCATCCACAAAGATTATCCATAGGTCAGGTTCTTCTTATTCGGAAGAGTTTGCAAGTTCGGTTTCCAATAGGAATTCAGCTACTACTTGTCCTTTGATGGCGGTTCAGGGGACATAAGTTATGTCATAAATCCCTAACTCGATCACCCATTTGGATACTCTTCCTGACAGTTTGAGCTCCGGCATTATTGACCTGATTGGCGTGGTGGTAGGGACTGTGATCGGGTGTGCTTCGAAGTAGTGTCGGAGATGGCGTTTCATATTGACCAATGATAGTACCAAATTTTCATATCTACTGTAACGGGTTTCAGCATTAGCTAGAGCTTTACTGGTGTAGAAGATCGGCATCTGTCACCCCTTGCCCTCATTGACCAGAGCGGCGCTGGTGGATGTTGTAGAGACTGCCAAGTATAAATGTAGAGGCTTGTTTACTTCTGGGGTCGCCAATATAGGGGGCTTCATCATATAATCTTTGAGACTCTTCAAGGCTTCTGTCAGCATCGATTGGTCAGGTGAGAGACGAAACGGCTGAGAGTTGTTACCCTTCCGGTTAGTATTTAAACCTCCTTTCGAGATTTAGGTTCCTTATTTCGATAAGGGCTCTAACATGCGCCAATCTCGCCAGAATTCCTATTCGGTCCACTATGTGCCCTAGGAACTATCAGGAAGACACGCCAAACGAGCATTTGGATGGGTTGACTTTCATCACTTACCATCTAAGGGTGTTAAAATACCTGCTTTAAATCTACCAAGTGATCACCCTTCATCTTGTTTTTGACCACAGTATCATCAATATATGCCTCTATGGTAGACCCTAGCATGCCTGGGAAAACTCTGCTAACTAACCTATAAAAGGTTGCACCTGCATTCTTTAGTCCAAAAGGCATAACTGTATAACAATAGGTACTTGATTCAGTGATGAAGGACATCTTCTCCTCGTCTAAAGGATCCATACATATATGATTATAGCCGACGTATGCGTCAAGGAAGCTCAGGCATTCGAACCCTGCCTGGCATCCACCATTTGATCAATCTTTGGCAGTGGCAAATAGTCTTTTGGGCATGCTTTATTCAGATCAGTAAAGTCCATGCACATTCTCTATTTCCAATTCTTCTTCTCGACCACCACCACATTGGCCATCCAGGAGGGATATTGTACCTCTCTGATGAATTCGGCTTGGAGAAGCCAATCGACCTCTTCTACTATGATCTGGTTTCGGTGGATTCCCATATTTCGTTGTTTTTGCCTGACGGGCTTTACGCTGGGATCCACGTTGAGGGAGTGTTGGGCTACTGAAGGGTCAATGCCGAGCATGTCCAGGTGGCTCCATGCTAAGATATCAGTATTGGCACGCAAGAGGGTTTCCAGCTCATTCTTTTCTTGATCGGTTAGGCCTTATCCGATGTAGGTCATTTTCTCAGGTTGTTTGGGAATGACCGATATCTCTATTAGAGGCTCCGCTGCTATGGGGGATCCCACTCCCCCATCCTATAATTTCTATTGATGATCGAAAGCTAAAATGACCTTTGAGGCCCACTCTAGTTCTGCTCCTTTCTTTAGCCCCTTCAAAGTAACTGCATAGCATTCTTTAGTTGCCACCTGATCTCCCTTGATGTCAATCATGTCTATACCATTCGGATCCAGACACCTCATGACTTGATGGAGGGTGGAAGGGACTCCGTGCATTCGGTGGATCCAACCTCAACCCATAAGCAGGTTGTACGAGAGCTTGACGTCTACCACCATAAAAGTCTCTCTGAGTGTACGCCTTTCCGCTGAGACCGGTAATTGGACCTCTCCCACTAGTTCCAATCTTCTGCCATCGAACCCTACTATCGGACTCCTTAAGGGTACTATCTCGTTTGGATCAATCTCCAACTTCTCGAAGGTCCATTTGGTGATGATGTTGGCACTATTTCCCGAATCAACCATTATCCTCTTTATCAAGTAGTTAGATACCATGAGAGATATTACCAAGGGGTCATCATGAGGTGATTGTACTTTCCACAAATCTGTTGAGGAAAAGATGATTCGGGCATCCTCTCTTGGATTTTGAACTTCATTGATCTCTCTAACCCGTCGCAACTTCTGGGCTTGTCACATCTGGGATCTATGGGCCTCATCCACTTCTGACCTGCTAGGCCCACCATGAACCATATGGATGACTTTGATAGGTTGGTTGGTCGATCCCTTGACCAGGGTGAGTGAGGGCTGATCGAATCGAGGTCCTTCCTTGGCTACATAGTCGGTTAATTCTCCTTTTGCAATCATTGCTTCCACTTGTCTCCTGAGGCTCTTGCATTTATTTGTCTAATGCCCATACTCGATGTGGAAAGAGCAGTGTCTGGACATGTCCTTTTAGTCCATCGACTGTCTAATGGGTGGGGCATTCATAAGACACCATTCACATTTTAACATTGAACCACGAAACAAAGCTTTTTAGGGACTCGCCTGTGACACCCCCAAATTTCCATGCATAGGTTGGCCAGGCCATACACAGAAAACTAGGAGCATCAGTAATTGATAACATAAGCACAGAAGAGAAGACTTAAATAAACATGAATATGAATATACTCTAACAGATCTATACATATATGCCTATATAGATCCACGAATCTCTACATATATACAAGATCTATATATATACCTACGGATCTATACATATATGTATAAATAGAATATATAAAAGTCATATATGAACATGATTTACACATACATATACATATATGAAAAATACTATCTAACAGATTATAGATGCACAAAGTAAAGGCTACGAAATTTCAGTACAAATAGGAAGAGTAGAACATATGTCTTGCCTGTAATGTTGAGCTGAATCCACCACAAGTACAGATCCAAACCAATTCTAATCTCTCAACCTCTCAACCCTCACAATTTCGGGTATAATTGATGAGAAGAAGAAGTAGTATAAGAAATGAGATGGGGGCTAGATCTGAAGTTAAGGATTCTTATATAGAAGATGTTAGGGTTAGGGAAATTTTCAAACTAACCTTGTATTATGCATAAATCACCAAACTGCCCAAACACTAATGACAACCTTGCCCCCCTTCAGATCACAAAATTTCATTATAACCTACTAGAGTTAAAAAGACTAAGATAGCCTCATTCAATAATTTAAACACCCAATATGCCATCCAAAATAATTAAGGAAATAAATATTCATTAAATACGGGTATTACAAACAAATGTGTACTAGACCCTCCATGAGATTGAGGTGTCGCAATCAAATACATCTCATATCCTGGTATCGCAAAGACTATCATCTTACCAAGATAGTCCAGCAGTGCATGGTAGTGAGATAACCAATCCATCCCAAGTATCACATCATAAGCATTCATGTCAAGAACTAATAAATTGGCCGAAGATTGAAGCCTGCCAATCTCAATAGGTACATATACACAACTATCCCGTAAAACCGCATCGGCACCTAATGGCGTTGAAACTCTGAGAGGTTTACTACTAGGATGAGTCAATAGTCCAGATAAAGCAACAAAAGAGCGCGATATAAAAGAATAGTGCACCAGTATCAAAAAGCACTCGACCAAGTCTACCATAAATAGGAAACATACCCTCAATAGCACGAGGTGCCTGAACGTCTGGTGGCATTACGTTATAGACCCTGCCATAATGAAGTTGTTGTTGGGTCTGACCCTGTGGTGGCGGGGGTGCTGGTAAAGCAGGATAAGTCGAGCCCTGTAGACAGGGAACCTGTGGTGCCGGTAATGGTGGTGGCTGCCTCTGTCCCTGATAACTGATATATATCCTTATTGGCCCTGCTGTCCTAGAGTATCCTTGGGACACCTTTTGGCAGAGTGCCCATACTCTCCACACCCATAGCAATGGCCCTTGAAATGACCTGTAGGTTTCCTCTGACCCTGTTGTTGCCCCTGTGAAATTTGAGGAGCTCCACTATGTTGTCCCTGATGAGAAGGCCCTTCTTTGTTGCTATCAGTAGTACCCCTCTGTTTCTTCCAAGGTTGATGCCCCTGGAACCTGCCTTTATTACTGTGCCTGCCACTCTGACCATTTCCTTTCTCCACTATCTGGCTAGTGGAGTCATTGTCATTGCGCTTATCCCCCTTAGATTTCTTGTAATCCCTCCTGATCTGACAGTGTTGTAACGCTACATCCACCACCTGAGCATAAGTGGCGGAAGCTAGATTACCCACTATCACTTGCCGAATGGGCCATGTCAAACCATGCACAAAGCAATTCTTCATTTTCCCCTATGTGTTCACTTCCTCAGGTGCAAATAATGATAGGCTAGTGAACTCCTGCTCATACTCTGCAACAATCCTATCTCCCTGCTATAAATTGAGAAATTCCCTTTTCTTTGTTGCTCTCACAGCAAAAGGGAAATATTTCTCATCAAAGCGATCTCGAAATTGATCATAAGTTAATGTGGCCCTCTCCTCTAGAGTAGTAACCGACTCCCACCATTGCAAAGCATCACCAACCAGCTTGAATGTAGCCAATATTTGCTTTTGAACTTCAGTACACTGAACCATGCGTAAATGGCGCTCAATGTCCTTCTTCCACTAGTGATCTGCGGTGACCTCTGTCGATCCAGAAAAATCTGGTGGATTGCCTCTCATGAATGAAATACGCATCATGTCCCATCCATTATCTATCATCACAGGAACTGGTGCAGGTTCTTGCAAGGGAGGCTGTGGATGAAGCTGTTGATGCTGAAGAGCAGTCGCCACTCCTGCAGCAACAGCCTGGGCAATAATATCAGCAAGGTTCAGAGGAACTGGAGCATTCCCCTCTAGAATAGGGTCCGAAATTTGATTCACATTTCTCCTTCTACGTGGTGGCATACCTAGAGTGGAAGGAAAATATGATAGAACCGGACGGATAGATATGAAGTCCTCAACCCTGCTGGTGAAACTGCCGAGGACCTGTAATGTAGAGCTGAATCCACCACAAGTACAGATCCAAACCAATTCCAAGTTCTCAACCTCTCAACCCTCACAATTTTGGGTATAATTGATGAGAAGAAGAAGTAGTAGAAGAAATGAGATGGGGGTTAGATCTGAAGTTAAGGATGCTTATATAGAAGATGCTAGGGTTAGGGAGGTGTCCAAACTAACCTTGTATTATACATAAATCACCAAACTGCCCAAACACTAATGACAACCTTGCCCCCCTTCAGATCACAAAATTTCATTATAACCTACTAGAGTTAAAAAGACTAAGATAGCCTCATTCAATAATTTAAACACCCAATATGCCATCCAAAATAATTAAGGAAATAAATATCCATTAAATACGGGGTATTACATCGCCTTTCTCCTGGATCATGATGAATAGACTGGAGATCGTCTTCTTCTGTCTCTTATTGCTGAAGTATTGGACGATAAACAACTCGCATAATTTGAGCCAGCTTCCTATGGATCGGGGTGGCTGCTTTCGGAACCAAAGCAGGGCTGCTTCAGTCAGGCTGGTTGGGAAGACTTTGCAGAGTAAGGCATCATTTTTGTTGTAGATATTCATCTTTGTGTGGACATGGTAGATGTGTTCTGTCGGATCCTTCGTGCCGTCGAATAAAATGAACTTCGGTACCCTAAACCTCTCCGGGTAGGGCACGCTGGTTATCGCCTGTATGAATGGTGATTGCACTGCATCCAAGGATGCTCCAGTGGCTAAATCGTTAGGGGTTTGTGCCTTCAGATCTTTGAGCACCTCCCTTTGGAACCTGACCATTATATTTTCCATCTTTTTCATGGTAAGTATCTCGTCTGGGTTATGCACCCCGATCACTTGCAGGGATGACTCCCCTTGATCTTCCAGGGTACGGATGGACATCGTAGGATAGCCATTTTTCCCCATCTGGTGTCCTGTTGACCAGTCCTGATGTTTGACGAATCAGCATGTTGTCTCGCTTGAGAGTTTTGCTAGCCCGCAGAAGGGATTGGGAATGGTGTCGTGGGCGGCAGTAGAGCTAGTCTCACCATCAATTCGGTATTTTGCCTCTCTAGCTTGCCGTTTCTCTCCTCTAAGGCTCGTCGGATCTAGTCATCGGTTTGGGAGGTTTCACCTCCTCCGGGCGGTAAATCGGATTGGTGGGATCGGGTAATCGCCATAGATATTTTGAGCCTAAGCTCGGCAGAGAGTGGGAAGCTTTGGAGATAAGAAAAACTTCAAAAAATGTTTCCCACAAACGGCGCCAATTGTGTAAATGCCAAAAAATATTACATAATAATCGAATGAGCTTTATTATGAATCAATCATGTATATATATACATTGGGATGGGCTTTAGACCATCTAAAATGTCTATCATCACCTTAATTAATGGGATTAGATATATCTCTTTATATTCCAATCTAAATCCCTTGCTTATAGGGATTCTTTTCTTGCAGTCTACTTGTCCACTAGAAGATTCCATGGGCCGGGCCTAGCATTCAAGCCCATTTATGCTAAGTTGAATTTTACCCACTACACTCGTAAATTTAGGAAAAATAACAGGACTTTACAATAGGTATATCTAATTTGATGGTGCTCATAATTAACTTTGTTTGATTGTTAGAAATTGTTTTTTTTATTTTGGTTACACATGAGATGCTATGATTTTTGGTTTGCTGATTAATGATTGATTATTTTTTACAGTTACTTTCCTCTCTGTTGGGTTGTGCATGGCAGTAAAAGTTGTGTAGACTCATGTACTAATTTGGATGGTTTATATTATTTATGAATCATTTTTAATTTCATTTTTCAGAGCTTGTGGAATGGCAATTGTTTTGAGTACTAGGGTTGTTTGTTTGAGCTATTTGATAGGTAGGGTTTAGAAGATACTTGAATATCAATCATATATATGTTATAAGTCCAGTTTATACAAGCTTGATAAATCATTACTTGTTTTTTGTCTAAGTCACTCCCTTTCTTTTTGTCCAAGTCACTTCTCTTATTGTCCAAGTAGCTTTTCTTTTACATTTTTCTTTTATATTAGCTCCACAAAATATAATTTTAGATGGTTTCTGGGTGTATTCTTAGTATTCCAAGCTGAGTAATGTCTGAAGCGAGAGAAGGATATAGTTTCTAATTATCTACATTCTAGCAGTGAATGAAAGTTGTTGGAGGTTTGTTCTTTTTCTCATTGAAATCTGACTTAATCTCGAAACTATCCTGATTTTGGTTAGTTAATCTGAAAAATGGAGGCGTTAGAGACTCGCTTTTGATTAATGCCTCTCAGGATAAACTTTTTCATGTTAGAACCAGTATGCTAGATCAAGCCTCTCTGTTCTACAATTTTATTTTATTTTTGCCTCTGTTTTCAATGAAGAACAATTTCTTAATCCTCTGTTATGCCTGTATTTTTTAGATAAATTAATACGAAGGGGTAGAGAAGTTTTAGGAATTAAATTTGATGATGAATTACATACGAATAAGTATAACCTAACAGATATCCGTCATGCTTCATTGAGTTTGTGTATTGACTAGGACAAGAAGTGGAAATGGTTATCGCTACATCTTTTGTGTACCATGGGCAATAAGGAGGAGAGTGTGGATGAAAAATTCAAAGTCAACTTCAGTTAGGATTGGAGCAATGTGAAGTCCAATTGCGGTGCAACAAAGAATTTATAATTTGCTTAATTTGTATTTTTATTTTTTGTTTTTGAAATTAGTGAACTGTGAAAATTTTATTATTCTTTTGATATTTTAATGGTGTGTTTGAATGTGTTATTTTAATTATAGGAGAGATTTTTAATTGTTGTTAATTGTTTTTATAATTTTATACCATAATAGTTGTTTTTTCGGGCAGGGGGTATTGTTTTTATGAAACTATATGTTTTTCACAAGGGGGCATGCATCCTGTAAATAAGCACATATTTCCAACATGCTTGGATGGCTCGTAAATATTGTGTATTAACGAGGGGTTAGTTACAACGTAAATGAATTATAAATGAGGAACTAGGCATCTCGTAAATAATTTTTTATGACTGTCATTGTTGCCTAAAAAAGATAAAGAGTTTGAATGACTTTTCACGGGGTGTTTGGCCACTCGTAAAAGAGCTTTTTTCTTGTAATCATATGTAGCTTAGGATTATTGCATCATGTGTGTCGATGTGATATGACATATGGCATTTGTATTTATTGTATTATTGAGCCTTATAGTTAAACTTTGGGTAATTTATAGTGACACTCACTGAGAGGTATTAGTCAATGTCATTTAGTGGTGTTGATCGGTGCGTTTTATCCCAACACCCCCTAAACTTTGAAAAAGCTTTCACTCACACCCCTGCCATGGTATGAAAGGTCCCAAATACCCTCAACAATCCCTTCTAATGACGAAATGACCTAAATATATTTACTAAGTGATGATAATTGTCCATGAAATAACCTAAATATTCTTTATAACTTATGTCAATTGTCCACTTTAACCCCCATCACTCCATACCAGATCTACAAACATGTTCTGCATTAAGGTTTGCATTTGAGAAATATCACTAAGCTATCAAACACCAACTTACTTCATCGACAAAATCGAAATTCCTAAACTTTTGGCAGTATATATCCATCAATACATATACAAATATATTCCTCCACACACACACACATATATATATATATGTATTAAAGATTGTGAACAGGAAAATAACTAAGTTGGAAGCCCAACTTATAAGATATATATATATATGTGTATATTAAAGGCAGTGAAGAGAGGGAAAAAAAAGTGACCAAATAGATTAACAAGCCTCCGTCGTTGCCGGAGCCAAGCTGGTTTCCTTCGAATTGATTTGGGAAAGAGAAATCATATGGGTTTGTGAGAAAGGTAGTTTAGTGACCACATGCACAGTTAAAAATTTCTATATCCACCTCTTTTGTGGTAAGTGTGTGTGCGCATATATGTGTGTGTATATATATATATATATATGTGTGTGTATATATACATATGTATAGACACAAATATTGTACTTGGAGGAAATGCGTGGTAGGATTGAATTGGTTGATTGAGTCCGATCTTGCTGGAATTGTAGGGCTTTTTTCTCATGTTGTTGTGATAGGTTGGGAAGACCATAGAAAAATATACAAAGCTAAGATTCTAGAGTTGGTGGTAGCTTTAGATTGGGAAAGAAATAAAGATTGGGAAGAGTTAAGGAAGAGATGGTGGTGAATCAGTGGCCTAGAATTAGGGTTTTATTGATTAGGTTATTTTGGTCATTTACATGTTTTTATTTTGGACATTCTTGACATTTCTTTAGAGAGGGGGTGTGAGTGTCCAAAACAATTGGTCAAAGCCACTAGGTGACATCGACCAATACCTCAGGGGGTGTCACTGCAATTTACCCTTAAACTTTCATTGGCAAAAATAAGGGCTTGTTTGGGAAGTGGGTTTTGGGCTTGGTTTTGGTTTTTGATTTGAAGACCAAACCATGTTTGGTTGGTGGTTTTTGGACTTAGTTTTGGGCTTTTTAAAACTATAACACCCCGCTCCAACACTTGTTATGATATTGTTCGCTTTGGGCCCAACCTGCACGGTTTTGCTCTTGGGCTCCTCCCAAAAGGCCTCATACCAATTGGAGACAACACTGCACATATAAGCACATCCCCAGACCTCTACCCGGGCGATGTGGGACATCACAATCACCCCCACTTGGGACCCAGCGTCCTCGCTGGCGACCCACGGGTGATGTGCATGCTCCCACACTTAATTCCGGCGGGGCTCTGGCTCTGATACCAATATTGTGATGTCCCACATCGCCCGGGTAGAGGTCTGGGGATGTGCTTATATGTGCAGTGTTGTCTTCAATTGGTATGAGGCCTTTTGGGAGGAGCCCAAGAGCAAAACCGTGCGGGCTGGGCCCAAAGCGGACAATATCTTACCAAGTGTTGGAGCGGGGTGTTACAATTGGTATCAGAGCCAGAGCCCGGTCGGAATTAAGTGTGGGAGCATGCACATCACCCGTGGGTCGCCAGCGAGGACGTTGGGTCCCAAGGGGGTGATTGTGATGTCCCACATCGCCCGGGTAGAGGTCTGGGGATATGCTTATATGTGTAGTGTTGTCTCCAATTGGTATGAGGCCTTTTGGGAGGAGCCCAAGAGCAAAACCGTGCAGGCTGGGCCCAAAGCGAACAATATCATACCAAGTGTTGGAGCGGGGTGTTACAATTGGTATCAGAGCCAGAGCCCGGCCGGAATTAAGTGTGAGTGCATACACAAGCCCGTGGGTAACACCAGCGTGGACGCTGGGTCCCAAGAGGGGGTGATTGTGATGTCCCACATCGCCCGGGTAGAGGTCTGGGGATGTACTTATATGTGCAATGTTGTCTCCAATTGGTATGAGGCCTTTTGGGAGGAGCCCAAGAGCAAAACCGTGCGGGCTGGGCCCAAAGCGGACAATATCATACCAAGTGTTGGAGCGGGGTGTTACAATTGGTATCAGAGCCAGAGCCCGGCCGGAATTAAGTGTGGGTGCATGCACAAGCCCGTGGCTAACACTAGCGAGGACGCTGGGTCCCAAGAGGGGGTGATTGTGATGTCCCACATCGCCCGGGTAGAGGTATGGGGATGTACTTATATGTGCAGTGTTGTCTCCAATTGGTATGAAACCTTTTGGGAGGAACCTAAGAGCAAAACCGTGCGGGCTGAGCCCAGAGCGGATAATATTATACCAAGTGTTGGAACGGGGTGTTACAAAAACCAACTATTAAAACCTTGATTTTGGTCTACCAATTTTGACTTTTTTCTCTCTCTCTCTCCCTCAATATATATATATATATGGCCGAAAATATGAATTATTTTGAAAAAAATAATATATAATATTTGGAAAAAAATTATTTTTCGGAAAAAAAATCATATTTTGAAACATAATATATATTTTTCGCAAAAAAAGTATTTTTTGGAAAAACATTTATATTTTGGC
This sequence comes from Cornus suecica, assembly GCA_963922005.1. Classification (NCBI taxonomy): domain Eukaryota; kingdom Viridiplantae; phylum Streptophyta; class Magnoliopsida; order Cornales; family Cornaceae; genus Cornus; species Cornus suecica. The sequence continues at coordinate 63,451,059 of OY998238.1, read as the reverse complement.
ACATAATAAATTTTCGGAAAAGTATTTTTCAAATTTTATATTTTGAAAAAAATATTTTTTGGAAAACAATCATATTTTAATATAATTTTTCAAAATTTTATATATATTTTTTAATTATATATATTTTTTTGAATTTTAAATATTTCGCACTTTTAATAATATAAAAAAAGTGCAAAAATTTTATAAGAAAATATTAATATTTCGCACTTTTCAAAAAATAAAAAAAAAGTGCGAAACTTTTATAATTTTCTGCAAATATTGTTTTAGAAAATATAATTTTCTGGAAAGTGCGAAATATTTTTATCAATTATATATATATATATATATATATATATATTAATATATATTATTTGAATTTTATATATAATTTTCACATTTTAAAATATTTTTATCAATTATATATATATTTCTGAATTTAAAAAAATAGAAATTTAAATATTGTTTTATATGATTTTCGAATCTATATAATTTTCCCCATTTTATATCCTTTTTTTCTAAATTTTTAAAACAATTCAGTATATAATATAAATTTTCAGAATTTTATATTTGTTTTGAATTATATATATTTTTTCGAATTTAATATATATTATTTGAATTATATATATAATTTTAACATTTTAAAATATTTTTTTCGATTATATATATATTTTTTGGAATAAAAAAAATAGAAATGTCAATTGTTTTCGGGAATTTTAAATATTTTTTAATTATATATATATATATTCATTTTATTATTTATTTCCAATTTTATATATATATTTTCATATTTATATATTTTTAATACATATTAGTATATATATATAATTATACTAAGACCAAGACCAACTCCTTACCAAACATGGTTTTAGATTTACCTAAAACCACCCAAGACCACCAAGACCAAAATCACAAGACCAAGACCAAAACCAAGACCAAAACCAAGTTACCAAACGGGTAAGGGTCATTATACGTAGAGCTGACAAAATGAAGCAATACACATAGAGCTTGCAAAATGAAATACGGTAACATGATACCAACACGATACGAATTAAAAGGGTTAGGGTTGAACATTCAAGTTGTATAAAAGTCGACCCAAACATGACACAAAAATATTAGTGTCGTGTTTGGGTCAAACTCGAATAACCCGAACAATTCGTTTGACCCGATTATATTTATATTTTTTTTCTTCTTTAATTGGACATGGGTTAAAATATATCAAATAGTTGTGAATGGGTCGTTTCAAATTTAATTAAATTTTGGTGATATACAGGTTAAACAGTTTGTTTCATGTTAGGTCGTGTCAAATTTCAATTTAATATTTATGCTAAACAGGTAAGGTCGATTTACCTGTTTAAATAATGGGATTGGGTTAGTGTTATGTATATTTAACATGTATATTAATCAGATTTGTTTCGATACAACTCATTTAATGGATTAAAGAGTCTCAACCCGACACGAACAAGACACAAATTACCACCCCTACACGTATGTTTGCCACCATCTTATCAAATACAATAAGATTCAGCTATCTCTTGCTCTCATGACTTACTCACATATGATATACTCACCACCCATCACGAGCACACGAGTAAAATGACATCTTACTAGTTCGCTACCTTATAATTTAATGGTCCAACCCCTTATTATGGATAGGGCTTCAAACGAACCGAGCCGAGCAAACCATTGAGATGTTTAGGCTCGGTTCATTTACTTAACGAGCTTAAAAAATGTGTCCAGGCTCAGCTCATTTGCTTAACGAACGAGCCCGAGTCAAGTGCCAGATTTAACGAGTCGTGCCCGAGCTTGCTCATGAATGACTCGGGTCAGTTGCAACATATATTACTCTTACCAATATACCTATCAATGGATCGGATTTTGATCCGAATTAGAGTTAGGATTTTTACACCCTCCCAAAAACACTTATTAGGGTTTCCACACCCCCTGTTTGAAGCCGTGTGTACCTGCAAATCAGAAATCACACAGAAACATACACCAAACAATCGACACAAAGATATATACGTGGTTTGGCCAAATCATCCTACGTCCACGGAGAGCACCATTTCACCATCGATCAAAGAGAGGATTACAATACGCACACAGTGTTTCACTCACACATGTATTCCTCACCCTCACCGGTGTTTCACTCACACCAAGAAGAATACTAAACTGTATATATTCCCATTCTCTCTCTCTATTTGTGCACATACTCTAGTACCGGCCTATTCTGGCTTTCACTTTGGCACAGGCCTATTCTGCCACTCTGCCTGGTACACAAAATACAATAGGCTACATCTATATTTATAGGAGAGTATGGAGTGGAGAAGAATTCAATTTGTTTCCCTAAACTAATTCCAATTAGGAGTCTATTGATGGATCTCCTACTATATTTTTGATTGTTTAGTAGCTAAGTTTAACTTTCCCTGCAGAAAAAGGAGTCACCTAATATAACAATCTCCCACTTGACGACTTTCCATCCAACAATCAACTCCATTAATGATCAGTGCATTACGGTGTCCTCATTTCTGTTTTCAAGCTTTAAGACCCACTGAAGTTGAGCACAACTTTCGTTCCTTTGTTTTCACCACTTTAGTCAACATGACCATGTTGATAGCTCCCACTGCATGAGCAATATCTAGCCTTCTACAGAACATGCAACTTCTATTGTGTCTGGCCACTCTATCCTGCAACCACTATCGCTTCTGACTTCGCCTTGCAAACTTTGTCGCGTCTGTCTTCTTTCTCCCTTTCACTAAGAAACTTTCTGGTTGCTGCATATAAAACTCCTCCTTTAAGTTACCTTGGAGGAAAGCAGATTTGTCATCTAACATCTCTAGATGCAAACCCTCTACTTCAATAATGCTTGAATGAATGGTATTCAGTTTCACAACCGAAGAATGGAAAGCTTTTTTCCCTACCGGCAGCTCGGTTAGCTTCCATGTCTTGATGGAGATAAGGGACTTCATCTCATCATTCATTGAAAGCTCCTACTGGCTCGCATCTGTTGCACTGCATACTTCATCATCACATTCTGGTTCATCTCCATCTGTGAGCAACAAATAATTCAGGTATCTTCGATTCGGCACATGCGACCGTGAAGTCCTCATAAACACAGAATTAAGAGTTAGAGTCTGCGGTGTATCATCCTATTGAGTATTGTTGTCTATAATATGTTCTTCTGACTAAGGACTCTCACTATCTAGAACATCTTATATCTCATTATACACAGGATCATTCTGTGTTTTATCGCTCCATACCTCTTCTGGTATTATGTGCTTCAATGGTACTGATGGACCATGATTCATAAGATACATTGTTGTACTGACTGCTTCTGCCCAGAACTGTTCCAGCAACCCTACCTGAATGCGCATACTTCTGGCTATCTTAGTCACTTTCCGGTTCATACATTCTACTACGCCATTCTATTCTAGTGTACTTGGAACAGTCTTGTCTAATTTGATATTGTTTTCATAGCAAAATTTCTTGAACCCGGAGTCTTCATTTTCTCCACCAAAGTGGGATCTCAATTTCTTTACCTTCAACCCTGTCTTGTTCTCTACCATGGCTTTCCATTTCTTGAACACGTCGTACACCTCAGATTTATGTTTCAAGAAGTAAACCCATATCCTCCTGGAATGGTCATCAATGAAAGTCACGAAGTAAGACTTTATGCCAAGAGATGAGATAGTTGTTGTCCCCAGACACCCATGTGAACTACCTCAAGCTTCTCCATTGTGAGACTTCTATTGTTGCTCTAGAAACTAACCCTCTTCTACTTACACTTACAGAACTTGATGTCAATCGATTTCACTAGTAGTTTTTCCTTCTAGAGCATAATCGTGAGCTTTTTTTCACTCATGTGACCAAGCCTCTGGTGCCATAAGTTGTGATCCTCATTGCCTTCTACAACTGCAATCACTGTGCTAAAATTGGTGGTTGTGTAGAGCGTACCTTCTTTCTTTCCTCATGTTATAGTAATAGCCCCCCTAGAAACTTTTCACTTATCTTCACTGAAAGTGGTCACATAACCTTCACTCACCAACTGGACTACTTAGATCAGGTTCTTCCTCAAGTCTGGAATATGTCTCACATCCCTTAGCTTCCATATCGATCCACTAAGTCTGATATGTACTTCACATTTGCCTATGGCACATCATGGCTTATCGTCACCTAGATGAACCTCGCCAAGGTTACCAACTGCATAACTCTCAAAGAGCTCTCGACTTGATGTGGCATGAAATGATGCTCCAGAGTCCAAAACCCAAAACTTTGTCTTGCTCTCCAAAGAGCATATGAACGCATCATCTTCTGAGATAAAATTTACTTCAGTCTTGACATCCATTACACTATGCGAGGATCTGCACTAGTCTCTGTAATAACCAAGTTTGCCACAATTCCAACACTCAATGGAATTTCGAGACTCCTGTCTCGACTTGGAATAGTCACGTCCATAATTTCCGCCTTTCCTTCTTTTTGAACCTCTACCTCTGCTTTTGAAATTCAATGTTGAGCCACTATTAGAAGAGTTTGACGTCTGTCTTCTGATCACTTCTGTCAGTACCATACTCACTATAGAATCATACTGTAACTGTTTTGTCCTTGAAGAGCTACTATTCGCAGCTACTGTGGTGCTCCAACTCTTTGGCAATTGGCTTAAAACTAAAGCCACTTTCATTTTGCCAGTGATTGGCATATCAACTGATTCCAACTGCCCAACAATATCATTAAGAATATTGAGGCGTTCACTGACCTTTCCATTCTCAAACATCTTCAGATTAACCAATCTTTTGATGAGATGTACCTGGTTTGCTGCAGATGGCTATTCGTACATGTTTGAATGGGCGTCCATGAGAGACTTCACTTTCTTCTCATCCTTATGTTGAAATCAAAGGACTTTGACAACATCATTCTGATCGTACCGAGAGCCTTTCGATCCAAGATTTTCTAATCCTCTTCTTTCATCGATTATGGCTTTTGCCTTTCCAATGGTAAATACAAATTCTTCTGGTATAACAAATCCTTAATTTGTATCTTCCAAAAGGCAAATTTTGTACCGTCAAACTTGTCGATCATTGTTGCATTTTCTTCTCCCATAGATCCCACTGAGCCTTTTTGAGGTGTTTAGAGTTGAATCACACAACACCGATCATACCGTTGCGTCCGGAATGATCCAAAACCTTAAGAACGCCTCTGACAGCATAAAAACGGATCAAAAATGACTCCAAACGAGCCAAAACAAAATTCAACACTACAAGAAAGAATAGTGTTGTTGTGGCACTGTTGACGTAGCACCGATAAAGTGGCTGAGTACTCGGCAAACACATCGTCAAGTACTTGGTAACTTCTTCTTCGAGTACTCGGTAAACACTTCTTCGAGAACTCAGTGAAGACTTCACTCGTCTTCTTCGACGAGCTCATGGCCGGACTAGTTTTGTCGGCATAAATTTGCAGCATCGTGTGGGACCTCTGATGGCTATGCGCTTTACAGTCCCGGCTTCGTCTTGACAAGACGAAGCTCCTGATATGGTTGGTTTCTGATTTCGTGCAACTTGTACTTTCGAATTTGGACTAGATCGTACGGCTCCAACCTGAGGCTCTGATACCATTTGTTAGGGTTTTTACACCCGCCCAAGAACACTTATTAGAGTTTCCACACCCTCTATTTGAAGCCGTGTGTACCTGTAAATCAGAAATCACACACAAACACACACCAAACAATCGACACAAAGATATATATGTGGTTCGGCCAAATCAGCCTAAGTCCACGGAGAGCACCGTTTCACTATCCATTAAATAGAGGATTACAATACGCACACAATGTTTCACTCACACATGTATCGCTCACCCTCACCGGTATTTCACTCACACCAATAAGAATACTAAAATGTATATCTTCTTATTTTCTCTCTCTATTTGTGCACACATTCTGGTACTGGCCTATTCTAGATTCAACTTTGGCACAGGCCTATTCTGGCTCTCTGCCTGGTACACAAAATACAATAGGCTACACCTATATTTATGGGAAAGTATGGAGTGGAGAAGAAGTCAATTGGTTTCTTTAAACCAATTCCAATTAGGAGTCTACTAATTGATCTCCTACCATAATTGTGATTGCTTGGTGGCTAAGTTTAACTTTCTCTGCAAGAAAATAAGTCACCTAATATACCAATTGGATCCGATTAACCGGATATGTATTGAAAATAAAATTTGATAACCCGATTAGGATCTAAATAAGATAATCCAATTTCTTAACAAATTGGATTTGGATTTATGATAATCCGATCAGATTAATTTTATATATACACATGTATACTATGTTATTAATATATAACTATAAAATACATAATTTGGTGTTTAATATTCTTACAAAATAAAAATAAAAAATTCTTTAATAATTTTTGTACTTTTGTTTTTACCTAATTGGATCGGATATCCGATAATAAATAAATTCGAATTTGGATCAACTAAGTGAAAATTTGTCGGATTATCAGATCGACTAATGAGCTTATCGGATTCAGATCGGATCAGGACAAATCTAATCCGAATTCAATCCGTTGACATGTTTACTTATCAATAGCCATTGAGATTGAGTAGTTAGATGTTTGTTTTAACGTAATTTTATTTTTCGAATACCATATTCCTTGGTTCTTGTTAGTTTTCTTTATCTATATTCTTTTTTCACTCGTATAAACTTTGTTGGAAAAATAGTTTTGAAGTTAAGAGTTTTTAGCAACTTTATGCTTAAATATAAGTGGGATCCATACTCTGAAATGAGCGGAACCAAGTGCCAATGTGTTCTCCTTTGTGAGAAGATCGATTTTGTATATTTATTTGTTCAAAACTATTAAGTAGTGAATGAGAAATTAGCTTTCAAAGTGACCCACTTGAACTTGAGTATGAATGTTTGTCCCACATTGAATAAAAAGTGAATTTATGATGTTCTTATATACACCTACCTTGGACATTGGTTTGGGCTCCAAGGAGCACCACAATTTTGTTAGCGAGGGAGGACCTAGCCCGATCCGGGCTGTGGGTGCGGGTCTAGTTCAGACCTGGCCCATTCTTTTTGGACAAATTTTATCCAAATTCTGGGTCGGGTTTGGACCCGCGGGTTACCCATTTTACAACATAAAGGTAGTGACTGTCTGAAACTGTGCCTCGACAGTTGGACAGCAGTTGGAGTGCCTCTTCCAAGTTGTGCCATGACAGTTTAAACAACCTTTTGAGGTCTATAGATAGGCCATGCACACAGTTCATTTGATATACTTTCATATACATATCATCTTCTTCTCTCTCGCTCTGCATATATTAGAGTATTAGTGTTAGAGTATAGACATTGGTTGTGTTCGCTAGTCGTTGAAGATTGGAGTGTTACTTCTTCAAGACAAAATCTGTTCTATCTTGGGAGATAGTTGCTCGTCAACCTTAAGCACCGAGAGGGAGCAAATATGTCTTAAGGAAACTGTGATCACATAGGGCTCGGATTTTCTTTCTATTTTTTGCTTTCTGGACTTCTGTTTTTGTACTGTAAATCTTATTTGTTTTATTTTGTTTTTGTTTGTTCTTAATATACATACATATATATATATTTATATTTTGTGTTACTATTTTTTGTGTTTTGTTTATACACACATACACACACACACACACATATATATATATATATACAGTATTGCACACTGATTATGCATATATATATATCTACAGTATATGCATAGTTAATTTTATTACAAACTTTTCCCAAGTGATTCTTACGCAATAATTGTATCATTCCTATAATTCTCCACAACACTCTTCACAATGTTTTCAATTTGAATACCTTCTTTTTTCAGATATAAATTAATCTTACTATTTAACTTAAATGAGCCTAGTCACGAGCTTGGTGAGTCGAGCTCAGTAATGTTCAAGCTCGGCTCGTTTAGTAAACGAGCCTAAAAAATCTACTCAGGCTTGGCTTATTTATTAAACGAACAAGCTCAAGCCGAGCTCTAAACGAGTCTCGAACGACTCGGTTCATTTGCAGCTCTAATTATGGATATTAACTTCACACAATCCACAACCGATAATTTATAATTTGGTGATATTTATTTTTTGTAATTGTTTGAATTTTTATTAATACAAAATTAAATGTATAAGTTGTTTCTCAAATATTAAAAGAAGAAAAATACATTCTTACCACCACAAAGTTTAAATTAAAAAGCCAAATGCATTAAATAATAGTTACTTTTTAACGTCAGCATAAAATAATATAATCACATAAAAAGGATAAATATTTTGAAAAGTTGGCACAATCTCGACATTCAGGCATAAATTTTGTAAAAGTCCAGTTGAAGCATTCGCCTTCACTGAAATTTTCTTTATTACATTAATTATTAATTATTTTATTAATCCAAAAACTGATCTCTCTTATGAAATTAGTAATGTCACTTTACATTCTTGTTCACGCATATTTTTTCTCTAAAAGATGTTATCTCTCTTTTAGCACATTAATTTCACTCATGGTAATCCATGTTCATTTTCACACATTTATATTTCGACTCAAATTTTAAAAAATATTCACTATACAATTTAAACTTTCTACAGCACCACATGTATATCCAAGGATCAGCAATTTAAAAGGTTAAAGAATTTAAACTCTTACCGGGACATGTTAGGAATGATCCGACATGCATCGAACAAGACACAAAAATTGTATTCTACAATTCAGTTTTCAGTTTACTTGAGATTCTAATATGAATTTTAAGTAAATTTTTATGTTATTCAACACAATATATTTTATCTTAATAATATGTAAAAATTCCACATCCTTGTCACGGTGCCACCACTGGATGACAAAATGGATAATGCCCTCAATAGTTTTGAGTTTGACTCACCTAATTCCTCCAGTATTGGATCTTAATTTGTACCTACTTGACATTTCAAATTGAAATAGTCATGGTTTGGCCCACTAACCAAACTTTTAATAATATGTGAAAAAGAAGTGTTTAAATATAATAGTGATAGCTAAATCATAATTTACAGTATGGGTTGATTCGTAATATTTTTAAAACGTATCAATACATCAATTTTATTTGACTCTATTACACTTTTACCGTTAATATAATGAAAACTAATATTACCATGCGAACTCCAAATTTTATTTGAGTCTATTACATTTTTACCGTTAATATAATGAAAACTGATACTAGGATTGGGAACTCCATATTCACTAAATGCATACAAAGTATTCGCAAGAGTTCATAAGTTATTAACAGTATACGTAGGTGTGTAGAATATAAGTTCAATTATTAGCAGTATATTCCAAAGAACATGTCTGTCTTCTTATTAGGTGTACCTACCCTCGGACCTGTTTATTGACTGGTAAATGTTTGAAACATTGTAGGTTTTCTAAGCAAGCAAGCATTATAAATTTGTAGCCTAGGAATTGTACAACTGAAATAGTTCTCCCATTATACAAACATATCTATCGTTTTCAATCCATTACTGTTTCTTGTACTTTAAATGAAACAATGGCCCACACCATCACACGTGAGAAGAGAAGAGAATTCTAATTGCCAGTTTAATCAAACATCTATCATTCCCTTCAAAAATGGAACCATTAAAAGCAATCAATTAACCATTTGTCACATGGATTATAGGTGGGTTTTTGACTTTAAGCTAACATTGAGAAAACTTGCTAAATGGACTAAAACAGTTTTTTTCATGTAGGTATGTATTGTTCTATTTTATTAATTTTTCCACCAATCAATGATCTACACAATCTTTGATGGGGCGATGATATTATTAATTATTAATAAATGATAAAGTCATGACAAGGAGGCTTTCACTTCACTTGTGTCATTTTCTTATGCGCCACATAATTATTTTTATTTTCTTAACCTCTTCTTACCTAATTCATTTATTTTATTAATGATTTCTTATAACTCTCTCACATTTTACCTTTAGGCCATCCTTTTGATTACGATGGTTTCTTCAAATATGAGATCGAATGGAAAATTTAAGCTTTATATATATTTTTTTCTGTGGCCAAATCAGGCTTCTTTCACCACTAGAAAATATATCTTTTGAAGAAATGAACTCATCACAAATAATTTTTTAAACCCTCTCATATTTTCATGGAGACATTTAGGAGTCAAACTCCCTAACTTTGATCGGTAACTCAATGAAATGTCATGAGAAGTTACTACATTGTTACATTTCGTAATGCTTGGATGAATCATATAATGATTATCTTCACCTCTTCTTAAAGAATATTGTATAGTTGTTCGTGTGTGTTCATTAAGCCGCAAAGGTTCACCTCAAGTCAAAGGTACAAGAGTTGTCTCTCAAAGGCTTTGAGATCTACAAAAATTGTTAGATTGGAAGATGAAAATATTAGATCGAACAATCAGGCCTAGTTGTGAAAAAAGATGAGTCATTCCTACCCTTACTTCGTTACATTCGACAATGCCTAAGAACCAATGGTTAGAGGGGTACAAGCGCATTTAAATAGGTCATAAGTAAACTGTCACTTTTTACAACTTCCAAACTCCGTGAAACTATTATATCACCACGTAAAGTTCATTGCACTACTATAAATATATGTCATGAACTAACACCACTAGGGGGGTTCCGCTATTGTACTCTCCTATGTTCATCCACATCAGTTTAACTAATCAGTAATCCTATGTTCATTCAGATGCTTAATTAATTAATTAGTACTCCCATGTTCATCTAGATGCTTAATTAATTAATCAGTACTCCCTTCTTTCAAATACTCAAGCATTGTGATAATTTTTTTCTAAGTATTAAATTTTGATTAATCTAAGTAAAGAATCCTATCTACAATAGTTAACAATCACATCATTTTGGACCATCATAATTCTACCCAACTAAAATATGTTCCTCTTTGAGTGTCTAACTTTGTGCAATAATTTCTTATATCTTTTTGGTTAAATTACACTTTTGTGGGTGAAAAAGGTGAGAAATAAGAGAGAAATTGAGAGAAGGCTCCACTAGCAAGTCAGAACAAATAGGTCACAATCCATGGTCGAAAATCTCAAGCAAGTAGAAGGAAAGGAGAGGAAAGAATCGGTGAAGAAGAGCAAAGAGTGTAGCTTCATCACAGCAAGAGAATGGGTAGTGAGCATTGATAGATCCAAATCCACAAAATCCCCATCAATGAAATACCCCCAAAGTAGCTAAAGACCAAGAGATGGAGAAGAGAGAAGCAAGCAGAGGAGAAAGGTTAGACGTGAAGAAGGCGAAATCAGCTCTCCATGGCCGAAGCACAGAGAACAAGAGCAGTCAGCAAAAATGGTAGCCGTCTCTCTTGAGGAGTAGCCTCCAAGCAAAGAGAGAAGAAAAAAGGGAAAAAGGAATGTTGTGAAAAGAAAGGAGTCTGCCAAAAAGATGGAGGAGAGGATCCCTAGGAAATGTACTATTGCCTTCTATTTATAGGTAACAAGGCTCAAAATGTTGCCCTAAATGTAGTGGTCCCTAAGTCCTACCAATGCTCCACTTTTCTCTAATAAGGTGATGAGGGTCATGATGTGGGCCTATAAGGAGAATTCTTTCCACATTATAAATAATGAGTAGAATCCACATTATGTGTCTTTATCATGACTAAACTACACTCCAAGCCTCCATGCCACATGCTTTTTCCAATCCCTTCATAATGTGAGGATGGTGTCGCGCTGTCCACGTGTCATAGCTACGCAGCATCTATGGCCACAGCCAGATCACTCGTGCAACGGATCACTCCCCAATAGCCTTCGCAGTACATGCATATACCGCTAGAGCTGTGCATAAATGGTGGTAGACGTCCTTGAGAGACTGCTACGTCATCAGGACCCGTAGACCATGGAGGTACTACTCCCGTGTACGCTCTTCAGCTCCACAGGTGCGCTACCACAATAGGGCCACCTTTAGAAGGCTTTTGAGTTGCCACGAGTAATCCGCCACAACGTCGGACACATTGGGTCAACCCGTATACCAACTTTGGTGGGGCGGGTCCGAGGCTCTACCCAGTAGCCCAGTACCCTAAATGAGACCCCTCTACGAGTCGAGTGCAACCTAAAATAATACATATGCCTACAATTTGCCCCATGTGCATACGAGGCACCACCTCAAAGTTGGGCTGGCATGCACACAACAGGCCCCATATATACAATATTTATATTCCCATTGTCCCTATTTATATATATGGATACATATCTATAGCGTACATATGTATTTTAAAAAGATGTCATGAAAAGTAATAAACACAATAGAAAAGTAGGGATGATCAAATGAACGGTAAAATAAGCAAAGACAAGGTAAAATAAATAAAAATGAAAGAAAATTAAAAAGAAAGTAAATGATGTAAATATGAAATTTGAAAAATGTGAAATTGAAAAATAAAATAGGTAAACAAGAAAGAAAGAAGCAAAACAAAACAAAAGCAAACATAGGAAAAGCAAACAACCATTTTTTTGCAAGTACACACATTTGTTTTGAAAACCACATGGAAGGGTATAATAGCCATTTTCAAAGGGAATTTAATTTTGATTAGTAATCAACATGAGTAACATGGTAAAAGTAAGGAAATAACTAAATTACAATAGTACATATACATATATATATATATATATATTCGTGTACATATATATACATTCTTTTAAATAAGTAAGTAAGTAAGTTTTTTCTTTATTTTAAAAACTGTACACGTGTTCATATACCCACGTGTGCATAGAGATATATTTATATATAAAAGGAGCAAGTTTTAGAAATTTTGAACCAACAGTTTCCTTCTCAAAGACGAACTGGTGCCAAAACACAAAAGTAGAAAAGGCAGTGAGACAAAGCAATAATGGCAGCCCCTCTGCAAAAATGTGTCTTTTCGCCGCCCCCATTATGGCGACGCTTCGCTAGGCGCCACTCCTCGGAATTGGTGCAGTCACGGTTGGGGAGTGTGCAGAGAGGCGACCTACAAATACCTCTCCAGATTATGGAAATGGGACAAAACAACCAAGTGTACTATCCTGCAATTACTGATTTCACTGTGAGAGAAAAGCAAAAGCTTGAAGAAAGAATGAACTAGAGAGAGAAAGAGGGAAATCAAGAAAGAGAAAGAAGGAAGAAAAAGAAAGAAGAAAAAGAAAGAGAGAAATACTAGAGAGAAGTGAAAAGGAGAGAGAGAGAAAAACCTTTTTTCTGTAGAAGCCATGCTACCTTCGAAGGCGCACGACGGCACCGTTCCAAGCGACGACGAATGGCGACACGCCCCTTTCTTCGAGAAGGAGGTCGACTTCTTCTGGCACCGGGCCAGGCATTACCAACCAAACCCTGCAATTTTGGGCGAGCCCGTGCTGTTAGAAGGCGATGCCCCCTCAACGTCGGGTACCCAATGGAAGCCGGGGAAGAGTATGCGGTTTCCTATAGAGAGGGGTGATTTCCCCTACTCGCACCTCCAATTCGAAGGCCACACAACGCCAATTTCAGAGTGGGACTACTGGTGCGAGCACATTCTTTCGAGACCAGAGTATGTGGAAACCCTCAGACGTGCCTCAATCCTGACGGCCATTGATTCAAGTCGCCGTGTCAACATCCGGCGCTCAAACCCCTCTTTGCAAACCCAAATTTCCCGCTGGAATACTGACACCCATACCTTTGCTACCGCCTGGGGTGAGTTTACCCCCACGCTAGAAGATGTGAAAACCCTAATGCACCTGCCTCTAATCGGTGAACACAGTTTCAGACCCCACACAATTCCTTCAGAGTCCCAAGCCACTGTAGACTTCCTGGAGGCCTCTTTTACTCACGCCGCCTACCTGAACACCACTGTGAAGAAGAAGGGCAAGTGCAAATTTGCAAACTGGGCCAGATACATTTTTACCTACCCTTCATCCGACCACCCCCTTCGCCCTGACAATACTCAAGGTGTGCCCCTGGATAAACCCCATCATTTAGCCGCCTTTCTGGCACTTTGGCTTGCACGCCATGTGTTCGAAGGGCGTCCCAAAGATTGTATGAGCAAGAGAGTCTTCAATTTGGCGGCCCAAATGGCTCTTGGTAGGACCATTGCGCTGGGACCACTTTTCCTTGGGACACTGTACAAAAGGCTCGACTCAGTGGTGGCGGGGATGCGCCGCTCAATAGGCCGCTGTGAAGTGAAAGCGCCAGTGTCCAGCCTTTTCCTATCTCTATTCATAATGGAGCGCTTTCCTGAGTTCTTCCCTGCGCCACACATTCTAGAGGCTGCTAGACCTTTCGGGGATCCCTGGGGCTTTTGTCGTGCCCCCAGATGGTCCGACATTGTCCTCCGGGATGATCTCAGCCTGGTGCTGGACCTAAAGGATAAATTCCAATTCAGACCCTATTCTACCACATTGCCTGGATTCCCTGTCCAGTCCTTATTCGGTGAAGAGCCACGCATGCTCAATCCTGCCCCCAACTCACCCCTTTCAGATTTCGAACTCCTGCTGGTCCTGAGGAAATGTACACTGTCTGTCTGGTTCGAGGACAGTGTGTCTCTTGCCAGTTACAATCCTCATAGGGTCTCCCGCCAATTTGGCTTTGACCAGGGCGTCCCTATAGCTCCAACCGCTGCTCTAAGTTTTGCCCTCAGTTCAGACCGATTTCTTGCCAGGAACCTGCCATCCCTAAACAATCCTCCTCAACCGCTTGCTATACCATCACGCCTCCGCCGCGATGACATCACACCGTCATTAGGCATTTTCTGGAGGTCAAACCTTGACTCCCTGCAGGCCTCTGTCCAGTCATCGGCTCGCAGAAGTGAGCCCCAGGCTATTGAAAAGGACGATATGGTGGTGCACTACTCTTCTGCCTCCTTTTCCAGAGGAAGCCCTAGCTATGTGGTGGGACATGTTATTGCCGACGTACCGATGTTTTCTCGTGATATGTTCCCGCCAAGGCGAAAGTCAAGATCAAATAGGGTGGTCCGCACCATCCTGTTGGAACCTTTTGATGTACTGCTTCCACCAGGCCAGGCTCCTGCAGTCCCTGTGCAACCAATTCCCCAAACTACTGCAGCGCAGAACCGTCCGACTCCATCAAGGTGAAGGCCTACCCAGGATGAAGCGGGGCCCTCAGTTCCTACTCACAGGCGTCCCAGTGCATCTGTTAATGTAAGATATCTAAACCTGTACTTAGAATAAATTGTTAGTACATTTATTGCCCCCTCTTGAGTGGGGCTCCCTTTATATTATATATATAAATGTATATATAAAGAAGAAAAGAAATATAAATTTGTAGAAGTTTTGAATAAACCTTCCTTTTTCTTTCCCCCCTTTTTTTCTCCTTTTTTTTTTTAGCCAAGTGCTTCCTCAGGGTCGCAAACTCCATCAGTCGCGAGCAGGACTAGATCGTCAAGGAGGAGGGCTAATGCCCCCGGCCTGGCGGTTCCTCCTGATAATATTGCTGACGTTTTTAAGGATGCAGACCTGCTTCGTACTGAGACTCCATGGGGCGCAGCGCAGAGGATCCCAACTTCAGAAGACTTAAATGCGCTAACCGGTTCCTCCTTAAATACAGGATCCGCGCTTCGCATTCTTCAGGCACCCAAGAGTCCATTCGCTCAGGTATAAATACCCCCTCCCCTTACTTGTTTTTTCATTCACATTTCAAACACAAGTGTTAGGCAATTTTTTTTGGAGAAAGAAAAATCAGAGAGAAGTCTATAAGTTTAGAGAGAGAAAAAGGAAAGAAAGAGGGAGAGAGAAAATGGTAGCCATGGGGAAGACCAATCGTCCCCCCTACACTTCTTCTTCCTCTGACAGCGATGATGGTGTCCCCCTTGCAGATCGCTTTAGAAGGAGTGTCCCTGCTAAAAAGAGCCCGATTCCAGATGAGGGGGACAGCCAGGATGAAGTTCCCCTTGGCCAACGGCGCCCAAAGAGACAAGTGTCCCCAAATGCTCCCGGTCCGGCGGCAAAGAAGCCACGACGCTCTACCCGCAAATCCAATTCGTTCAAGTCCCCTTCTTCAGCCCCTTCAGACTTCGTCCCCGTCGATGTATCCTCTGATGAGGAAGCAGCCGCTCCTCCCAGGGGTGGCAGTTCGGCTTCCCCTCGTGTCCCCACAAGTCCTCCTCAACAAACTCCTGTAGATCCTCCACGCCAAACCACTGCCATGGCTCCTGGATCTGGCCCTGCTTCGGGTGGTTCAGTCCCCCGGGCTGGCAATCCCATGTCGGACTGTGGACCACCAGACCTGCCCAGATGGAGGGGCTTCTACTGCAACGGAAGCTCCATTCCAACCCTCAACCGCCTGGCCATCGCCCATCCTGGTATGTTTGATGGCTTCAATATAGCCTTCGAACAGGCCCAGGCTCCTATGCTTGATGGGCTCGCTCTGTACTTCCAGCAGGTGGCCAGGTCCACCATGGGGGATGTGACTCTGCCGGCTTTAGATGGTGCCAGGAGGTTGGCTGCCCAGGCCATACAATTTGGCATCAACATGGATTGGTTCCTGGAGAGGCTGAATAAAATTGAGACAAGGGATGACGGCGGTGCCCTGCGCCTCGCCGGTGAGAATGCCCATGCCGAATCAGTGCAGCTCAGGGAAGAGGCAGCCCAGATGAGGAGGGACGCTGAGGTGCTGCTGGAGAACGCTGCAAAGAACGACGCAGAGGCGGCGCACAAAGAGGCAGAGGATGTTCGGCTGCTGGAGGCCGCTGATGAGCAACGGGTGGTGGACCGTGTGAGGGATACCGATCCTTTCCTCCTGCCCTAAAGATCTATTTACCTAAATCCTGCAAATCCTTAGAAACAATTTCCTTTTTCTGGCCATCAGAAACATTTTTTCACAGTTATATAATTTTTGATAATATATATTTTGAAAACTGTAAACTTTAACACAGGTACAACATTGCGCCTGCCTGAAGGCGGGCCTTACTTTTGGAAGCATGCTTCGGCATGTTTGACCTTGCGCTCTTTTGAGCAACACATATTTTATCTAACAGTTTATCTAGATTAACGCCTATTTGATGGTGTGGTGTTTGTTTGTTTTTTATTTTATTTGCGCATATGCTTTACTATATATATATTTTTTTTGTTTGTTTTGTTTTCAAAATGTGCAGGTTGTAACATGGAAGGTGCCGGCTTGACAACAGCTCATGCAAGTAGATAAGAAAAGGGAGACGTCGTGGTGGCGCACGCGCCTTTCTGTGAACCTTGCACGGAAGAGAAGACTAAAGCACACGTTCAAGGCTACTCTCCTGTATTGAAGTTTCGCCTTGGTAGAGGCTTGAGCCTTGCCTTGTGTAATTTTTTTATCCTTTAGAATGGTACATGTAATCAGAAAAATGTAAAGCATATTTTTTTTTTGTAAATAAAATACCTTCCATTGAGTAAAGATCTGTCTCAGTATATTTTTATTTTTTGTTTACATGTATGCCTTCATATATGCATCGACTTGTGCGTGCCAATCACCTAACTAAAAGGAAATAAACATAAGGACAGAAGGTTAAGAGGAAAAGACCCAACTCCCAGGTCAACCTAACTGTCTTAAGTAAAAGAAAATAAAAGAATAGAGAAATGAATAACAGAAATGGAACGTCTTGGATGAGGCGCGACGAAGTCAGAGGTGGTCAGGTGAGATTTCCCTAAGGATAAAATCTCTTGATCCACTTGGCGTTAAGGGGGCCAGTCCTGAATCCGGTTCCAACCTCGGTCAACTCATAATAACCATTGGGTGAGGCCTTGGCCACGGTGTAAGGTCCTTCCCATTTGGGAGCGAACTTCCCCCGGTTTTGGCCCCTCATCACAGCGTCAACCGTCTTCAGGACTAAATCTCCCTTAGCGAAAACCCTTTCTCTGACAGAAGTATTGTAGGCCCTTGCAATCCTGGCCCTATACTTCTGTGATGCTACCGAGGCAGCATCCCTTCTTTCATCCAAGACTTCCAAAACATCACATTTGATGACCGTTGTCAGCCCACATACAACCACGAAACGCGTAGAGGGTACCGCCAACTCCTCGGGTAGTACAGCATCGATCCCATACACCAGGGCGAACGGAGTCTCCTGGGTCGCCCGCCGCTTAGAAGTACGATAAGCCCATAAAGCCATTGGTAACTGATCAGCCCAGCCTTTGCCATGATCGTGCAACGTTTTGCTCAGGATCCGGATCAGCGTCTTGTTGGTGGCCTCGGCCTGGCCATTGCCCTTGGGGTAGTAAGGAGTGGAAGTGTGATGCAGCACCTGGTACTGCTCCAAAAGTGCCCCTACGTCCTTGTTCACAAAGGGCGTCCCATTGTCGGACAGGATGGTGTGTGGCACCCCAAACCGACAAATGATCTGCTCCTTTATAAACCGGACCACAACAGCAGCAACGGTTCACCTTAGTGGAACAGCCTCGACCCATTTGGTGAAGAGCTCGGTAGCAGCCAAGATCCAAGCGTGCCCTCCGGACTTGGGGGTGATAGGTCCAACAATATCCAATGCCCAAGTATGGAACGGCCAAGGCGTGGATAAAGAGCGAAGGCTAACAGCAGGTGCATGGATGAGATTGTCGTGCTTCTGGCAAGCCTCACACCACCGCACGTGGGTAGCAGTGTCCTTCTCCATCGTAGGCCAATAATAACCACAGGTAACCAAGTGCTGATACAGCTTTGCGCCGCCCTGATGGTCACGCCGGTGCGCCTCGGTCATGACAATGGTGGCCTCCTTATGGTTGATGCATCTCAACGGCCTCCCACAGAAACCTTTGCGATAAAGGGCGCCCTCATGGAGGAAGAAACGTGCCGCCTTCTTCCTCACGAGGGCCGCATCCATGCGATGATCGGGTAGCTTGCCTTCTTGGAGGAAGTCGATGTACGGCTTCCGCCAGTCGGACAAGTCGGCCTGAAAAGCACTCTCACCACCTTGAGGGGTGCGAGCACAGAGAACACAGCTCCTTTGAACGTCATTGGTAGCCGTCATCATACCGGGCCAATAGAAACCTCTACGCTGGATCCTCCGGTAAAGACTAACGTCCTCCACGCCGCATACAATCCGGTGAGTCCCCTCAAGAATGGTAGCACCTTCCTCCTCGGAGACACAACGAGCCAGTACGCCCTCAGGCCCCTTGAAGTAAAGATCCCCTTTGATAAGCACGAACCCTTTGGCCGACGGCCCGTCGAAGTCCTCATTTGATAAGCCTTCCATAACAGAGACTCGCCAATCAGCAACCTTTACCAAGTCGGAACCCTCCACCGTTGCGGGGGCAGAGCACTTCCGTACCTCCAATGATAAGCCTTCCTGCTCAAGTCTGATCTTGGATGCCAGAGTTGCCAGAGCGTCGGGGAAGCGATTCCTATATCTAAAAACATGGGTGAACTCCACGGCGTCGAAATGCTTAAGCAACAGTTGCGCCTGGGTACGATAAGGAGCGAGGTTGGCCTCCTTTACAGCGAACTCGCCTGTGACCTGCTTGATGATGACCTGAAAATCCCCCTTGACCTTTAAACGTCGAATGCCCCGTCGTTGTGCCTCTCTGAGCCCTAGGAGCAATGCCTCGTACTCAGCCTCGTTGTTGGAGCACGGAAAATCCAACTGATAAGAGAGATGAACCTGAGGCCCGCCGCCGCATGGCGTGAGAACAATACCGGCCCCACCATTACGGGCAGTGGACGCTCCATCGAATGACAGTTCCCATTCCTCGGCCTTGGCCATGAACAGGTCGGTCGAATCCCGACCTCGAGAAGAGTGAGATAGAAGATCCGCCAGAGCCTGCCCCTTGATGGCCGTGGGTCGCACACACTGAATGTCGATCCCTAACAAGCCCATTAACCATTTGGTCAAACGTCCGCCAGAAGGAGGCTGAGTCACCATGTAGCGCACTGGCTCGCTTTTGGTCATCAGCTCCACAGTGTGTGTAGACAAATAATGCCAGAACTTCTTTGCGGCGAAGACCAATGCAAGACACTGCTTCTCAGCTGCAGTGTACCGAAGCTCGGCGCCACGGATGACCCTACTAGCATAATAAATGGGACGTTCGCGTCCCTCCTCCTCCTGGGCAAGGATTACCCCCAGTGAATGATCGGTCGCGGAAACATAGAGTCAGAGGGGCACTCCCCGCCTGGGTGCAGTCATAGTATCCGGTGCAGCCAAGATCCTCTTAATGGCCTCAAAGCTCCGCTGGCACTCGGAGGTCCAAACATAAACAGCATTCTTCTTAAGAAGAGGCAAAAACGGTTGCATGAGCTCGGCGAGATCAGGAATGAAGCATCGCAGGTAGGAAATCTTGCCAATAAATCCTCTAAGCTGCTTCAACGAGCGTGGTGGATCCAGAGCAATGATAGCTGCCGTTTTGTCACCATCGACCTCAATGCCTCGCTGATGCAATACAAAGCCCAAGAAATTCCCTTTCGTCACACTGAAAACACACTTGGCCGGGTTCATCTTCAGCTGGTAACGCTTGCACCTATCGAAGACCTTCCTCAAATCATCAATGTGGTCCGTCGGCTGCTTTGACTTTACCACCAGATCATCAACATAGCATTCGACAGAAACATGGATCATGTCATGGAAGACAGCAGTCATGGCCCTTTGGTAGGTTGCTCCAGCATTCTTCAGTCCGAATGGCATTACAGTAAAGTGAAAGTTCCCCATGGGAGTGCGAAAAGCGGTTTTGGGCGCGTCCTCCTCGGACATCCTAATCTGATTATATCCACTAAAGTCGTCCATAAAAGAGAACATCCCATGACCGGCAGTGACATCCACAATAGCGTCAACATTTGGCAATGGAAACTCGTCCTTTGGACACGCCTTGTTGATGTCCCTGAAATCAATGCATACCCTGACCTTTCCGTTCTTCTTCCGTACGGGTACCACATTGGCCAACCAAGTCGGATGCTGAATATTCCTAATAAAACCGGCCTGCAATAAACGCTGGACCTCCTCCTTAATCTGACCCTCAACCTCTGGTGCAAACACTCGAGAAGCCTGCTTCTTTGGTACAGCTCCCGGCTCAACATTCAAATGGTGCACAACCAGGTCGGGGTCGAGCCCCGGCATCTGGTCGTAACTCCAAGCGAATACATCTTGATACTCCTTGAGTAGACCCGCCAGTCGCTCTTTGAACTCAGGAGATAGCTCGCGGTTGATAGAAACCATACAGGGTTGCTCCCCTGCCTTGGCCAAATCGACCTCCTCAACACCCTTCTTCTGGGCTGCGGCCAGTCCTGACTGCTGGTCATCCTGCCCCACTGAATTCTCGACAGGAACGGATACCTCCGCCAGAAAATGGTCGTTGCAGGGGTCGTGCGCCTGTACCGGGGCGTCCGGCCCCTCGTACCGTCAACTGGTAGACGTAGCTTTCGTCAGCCTTGCGCACTCTCCTGCAAAGATCCTCATCGTCCTCGACTTTCCGCTTGCCCTTCTGAGAGACAACCACCATAACGTCGTCGTCATCGGACTGGGCAACATCCTCCCAGTCGGGCAATGGGGTCGCATATGCCTCGCCTTCCTCAAGGCCCTTGTCCGCAGCTGAAAAATTGGTGAAGTAAATAGCATCGGACAAATGAA
Source organism: Cornus suecica (assembly GCA_963922005.1). Lineage (NCBI taxonomy): Eukaryota > Viridiplantae > Streptophyta > Magnoliopsida > Cornales > Cornaceae > Cornus > Cornus suecica. Next base: position 63,429,596 of record OY998238.1, on the reverse strand, counting down.
CCTCGCTGAGAGAGAAAGGGTTCCTCGTGGCCTTGACAGTGGTAGTCCCAGTGCCCCAATTGGCCTTCATCACCTGATGATACGAAGAAGGGACTACACCGTGGAGATGCATCCAAGACCTCCCCAGTAGAACGTGATAAGATGGTTCCCCCTCAATTATATGGAATCGGACAGGCCCTCGGATGTCCCCAACCTGCATGTCAGCGGTGACATAGCCCAAGGTCCTCTGTTTGATCCCATTGAAGCCAGAAATGTCGATCGGCCTCCCTGTCACAGCCTCATCCTTGATACCGGCCTGCCTCATGACGCTGACTGGCATGACGTTGACGGAAGCGCCATTGTCCAGAAAGGCCCTCCTGAAATCGACCCCATTAATGGTCGCTGGTACGTACAACGGACGGTTATGAGGGCCCTCGATAAGCTTGTCCGCCTCGGTAAAGGTGACCTCCCTATTATTGTCAAACTTCGCCGAGGGGGTGGGCTCGCCCCCCTTAACCTCCGTCCCTGCCTTGCAAACAACCTTGAGCAACACCTTAGTAACCTCAGCCCTGGAGTCGGAGTCAAGTCTCAGTTTGTCAAAGAACTCCCTCATAAGGCCAGACACCTGCGCCATGCGGTCCTGAACGCCCCCTTGAACTCGCTCACCCAACCAAGCTACCTCATCACCTTGAAGCTCCTCCAGAGTGACACGATCCTCGCATGAAATAACATTAACACCTGCATCGTGGCGTGGGAAAGGGTTGTCGTGCACATCCTGCTTCTTCAAGAGCTCCAACTCTCCAGACCTCATCTTCTTTTGGAAGAGGTCGCGCAAACTCCAACACTCCGTTAATGGGTGCCTGGTACCATGGTGGAAATGACAGAAGTGTGGATCATTCACCAAGTCCTTATGATTCTCCTCTAGAGCGGGTGGAAGGCTGACGACCTTGTCGCGTATCCACTGGTTCAACACAGCAAGAACCTGCCGACGGCTATAAGGGAAGGGTGGTGGAGTAGTCCGAAATCGCTTCCTCGGCGGTCCCCTCAGAAAATTGCTCCTCATCCTCAACAACGGCCACTGTAATAGAGACAGGGCACGGTGCTCGCCAAACACGACCTCCTCGGGGACTAGCCACCCGGTCAGCCAGACATCTAGTTTTGGCCATGAGATCGGAAAATGAGCGGATATCGAGGGCGACTAGATAGAGACAGTACTCTCTATCCATCCCGTCGATGCAGATCCTGACCAAGTCCTCCTCATTGGCGGCCTCATAACATTCCAATGTGCGCTCTCTGAATCGTTTCACATAAGCTATCACATCCTCGTTGCTCTTCTGGGTGAGCTTAGTGAGGGATAACAGAGTGACCTTCTCGTCAGCCTGGTAGTACTTGCTATAAAAACGTTGCGTCATCTCTTCCCAGCTGGTCACCGACCCAGGCTCAAGGTTATGATACCATGTGTACGCCCGGTCAGTCAGTGACTTGGGGAACTCCCTCAACTTAAGCGCCTCGTTGGAGGCATAGTCCCCCAAATGACTAATGAAACGTCCAACATGCTCATTGGCATTGCCTTTCCTTCCATCGAACTTTCGGAACTTAGGCGCAATGTACTCAGCAGGGTACGGCTGCTGAAGTACAGAGACTGGAAATGGTGGCAACAGGTCGCCAATAAGATCCGCCCCGGTCGAGACACGACCCGACCCCATCATGGCGGGCAACTGATCAAACGTGACATAGGGGGAAGCGTTCTGCTGAGCCGAGCCAAAAGGGGTCAATGACGCCGCCGTGGTGTAGCCCTGGGGTAATCATGAAGCTGCGCGCGCGGGCGTCACCATGACGTCACGACGAAGGATAGATGCCGGCGCCATTGCTGGCGTGAGCGCTGCGCCCGTGGCCGCGTCAGGCCTGGCAGAGGCAAACATTGTTTTCTGCTCCTCCCACATTTGTTGTTGGGTGGCCTGCATAGTAAGCAATGTTTCCATGAGAAGCGCGTCACGGTCGCGCCTGCCAGCTGACCTCGAGGTGGCAGTGCTATGAGACCTGCTCAGAGCCGTCTGGTTGTGCTGCATCCTGGTGACAGTGCGGCTGGAAGAACGAGCATTGGTCGCCTCCTCCTCGCGAGCGACCTGGGGATGGTCGAACGGTGGCTCCCTGAGCTGCGGCGACGCCCTGGGGCTGTGGCTGGGTCGCCGTCGGACCTGGTGGGGGTCGATTGACCAAAAGGAGCCCTCGTGGAGGCTAGCTCGCTTCACCAGGAGTGTGGCTCTCAACTCCCATGGGTGCGGCTGACTCCTGTCTGGATGGAAGAGGAGGGGGTGGAGGAAGTGTAGAAGAAGAAGGCGCTTGAGACGTCATGGCTATGCGAGATGACCTCCTGGTCATGCTATATGGCCCGCCTTTCTCTCCCACTGTGGTCGCCAAAAATTGTGGGTGAAAAAGGTGAGAAATAAGAGAGAAATTGAGAGAAGGCTCCACTAGCAAGTCAGAACAAATAGGTCACAATCCATGGTCAAAAATCTCAAGCAAGTAGAAGGAAAGGAGAGGAAAGAATCGGTGGAGAAGAGCAAAGAGTGTAGCCTCATCACAGCAAGAGAATGGGTAGTGAGCATTGATAGATCCAAAACCACAAAAACCCCATCAATGAAATACCCCCAAAGTAGCTAAAGACCAAGAGATGGAGAAGAGAGAAGCAAGCAGAGGAGAAGGGTCAGACGTGAAAAAGGCGAAATCAGCTCTCCATGGCCGAAGCACAGAGAACAAGAGCAGTAAGCAAAAATGGTAGTCGTCTCTCTAGAGGAGTAGCCTCCAAGCAAAGAGAGAAGAAAAAAGGGAAAAGGGAATGTTATGAAAAGAAAAGAATCTGCCAAAAAGATGGAGGAGAGGATCCCTAGGCAATGCACTATTGCCTTCTATTTATAGGTAACAAGACTCAAAATGTTGCCCTAAATGTAGTGGTCCCCAAGTCCTACCAATGCTCCACTTTTCTCTAATAAGGTGATGAGGGCCATGATGTGGGCCTATAAGGAGAATTCTTTCCACATTATAAATAATGGGTAGAATCCACATTATGTACCTTTATCATGACTAAACTACACTCCAAGCCTCCATGCCACATGCTCTTTCCAATCCTTTCATAATGTGAGGATGGTGTCGCGCTGTCCACGTGTCACGGCTACGCAGCATCTATGGCCACAGCCGGATCAGTCGTGCAATGGATCACTCCCCAATAGCCTTCCCAGTACATGCATATACCGCTAGAGCTGTGCATAAATGGTGGTAGACGCCCTTGAGAGACTGTTACGTCAAAAGGACCCGTAGACCATGGAGGTACTACTCCCGTGTACGCTCTTCAGCTCCACAGGTGCGCTACCAAAATAGGACCACCTTTAGAAGGCTTTTGAGTTGCCACGAGTAATCCACCACAACGTCGGACACATTGGGTCAACCCGTATACCAACTTCGGTGGGGCGGGTCCGAGGCTCTACCCAGTAGCCCAGTATCCTAAATGAGACCCCTCTACGAGTCGAGTGCAACCTAAAATAATACCTATGCCTACAACTTTCACATCTCAATATATGACTTATTATAATTTTATCTCTTAATTTTTAAATAATTATAGTTTCATCCCCTTAAGTTTGGAAATTGTAACAAATACTCTCCTATGATGAAATTCCGACGTGATCAAACCCGGCCAATACTAGGTTGTCTAAAATATCTTTATATTTATTGTTATGAAAATTTTTATTCCAGTCTACTACATTATTGCTTCATTTTGCCATAATTTGAACACATTAAGTGTACAATTACGGACAAATCGGACAAAAACTCCAATTTTTGCACCATAATTGAGAAATATTCAGGTATATATACGACATTTCACTTTTTCAATCATCGGAATTGAACTTTGATGACCTAGAGGGGTAAAACTGTAATAAATCATATCTTGATGGGATGAAAGTGTAATTTACCCTATATTTTATATGGTAAATTGAAAGAGTGAGTTGAGAGTGATCAGTAAATGTGAATCATGCAATTCACTCCCTCCTAATTTGCAAGAGTGAGTTGAGAGTGATCAGTAAATGTGAATCATGCAATTCACTCCCTCCTAATTTGCAAGAGTGAGTTGAGAGTGATCAGTAAATGTGAATCATGCAATTCACTCCCTCCTAATTTGCAAAAGTGAGTTGAGAGTGATCAGTAAATGTGAATCATGCAATTCACTCCCTCCTAATTTTTTGGTTCTCTCTCTAAAACAGAATATAAGTATTATATAAGCACTCCCTTTTCATTTGTTTAGTCCCTCATAAAAGGCAATCCCATCCAACTTTATTATGCCTCAAGTCTCTCAGGGCCGTTTGATTTCTGGTCTGGTCTGATTTTGTCTGCTTTTGTCTTGCTATATTGGTTTTGTTTGATTTTGTGTGGTTTTGTAAAGAGTAGTGGCCAGCGGGGCCCACCATGATTTATATATATATATAGAAAGGTAATTTGCACTAACACCTCCTGAGGTTTGGTTTTGCTTGCCATGACACCCCAAATGACCAAAATACCCTTCATAAAATTCGAAAATATTAAGGATAATGTAAAATGACCTTTATGCCCCAACCCCAAATATATAAAATTTTGAAAAAACATATATATAAATTCGAAAAAATATATAAAATTCAAAAAAATGTATAAAATTCGAAAACAAATATTTAAATTTTGAAAAAATATATAAAATTAGAATAAAATATATAAATTTAAAAATATATATATAAATTTCAAAAAATATATAAAATTAGAATAAAATATATAAATTTTGAAAAATATATATAAATTTCAAAAAATATATATAAAATCAAAAATATATATATAAATTGAAAAATATTTAAATTCGAATATATATATTTCAAAAAATATATATAAAATTCAAAATATATATATATTCAAAAACAAAATTCAAAACATTATATAATTTCGAAAAACATATATAAATTTAAAAATATATTTCAAAAAATTAAAAAATATATATATAATTTGAAATATATATAATTCGAAAATATATATATATAATTTGAAATATATATAAATTCAAATATATATATTTCAAAAAAAATCAAAATATATATATTTTCTAAAACAAAATTCAAAAAATTATATAATTTTAAAAAACATATATAAATTTCAAAAAATATATAAAATTTGAGATATATATATATATAATTCGAATATATATATATATATATATATATATATATATATATAATTTTAAAAATATATAAATTCAAAAATATATATATTTTTTGAAATGATTATATGTTTTTCGAAATTATATAATTTTTTGAATTTTGTTTTTGAAAATATATATATTTTGATTTTTTATTTTTTTTGAAATAAATATATATTCGAATTTATATATTTTTCAAATTTTATATATATATTTTCGAAATATATATATATTTCTAAAACATATGTTTTTGAAAATATATATAGATGCAAACCTCAGGGGGTGTTAGTGCAAATTATCCTATATAGAAAGAAAGAGAGAGAGAGAGAAAAGATGATGTGTAGTGGAATGTGGGACCCATCTAGAAAAAATATTTGGTTTTAAAATATAAAACCAAAGTACATTTGACCTTTAAAAATAAAATAAAAACAAGATAAATCTAAACCAAACTAAAAATCAAACAAGCCCTTAGTGTTACAGGAGATTAAGGAGTTCTACTGTTACAACAAGCTACAAGCTACCACTCTGACTCTATCTCTCCAAATGGGAATCCAGTAAAGGGGGGTGTTTGGGATAGTATGCTTGTAGGGATAACTTGTCGGTCATGTGTGTCCTAGTCTCATTTCCTTTGATACAAATATATATATATATATATGTGGGTAAAATGCAATAAATTCCCATAACTATGGTCAAATCAACAATTAACCCTCTTGAACTATCTATAAATAATGTAACAAACTTTCTAAACTATCAAATTTTGTTGCACATCGTCCCATTTTCTTATATATTTTTTATAAATGACCAAATTACCCTTTTTTATTGAATTTTATTTAATCAATTTTTCTTATTAACATAGAATATGAACCAATTGATACTAAATTGATGAAATATTCTCCATTCAAATATACATATTTTATAAAATTAATTTTTTAAATAATATTTTTAGGTTATTTAAATAAAACTATTAAGTAAAAAGTTTTAAATTCTTAAAGAATTACCCATTTACATATATAACATGAGAAAATATAAAAAAAATTAATTTTTAATTAGTTAGTTATTTATGAATATATATTTATAAAAAGAAATTTTCATTTTGCTATAATTTGTTTATTAGAATAATAAGTGAAAAATTATTTAAAGAATTAACAAATATACTAGGAAAAGCAGGATAGTTTTTGTAATAAAATTGAGGTAAATTGTAACTGATGGGTTACTAGCAAAAGTGTAATAGTTTAGATTTTTTTTTAGCATTTTACCCTCTATATATATATATATATATATCTTTGTCTTTGCAGGAGGAGGAGGTCAGCACCAGCACGCTTTGCTTCCTCAACAAAACATATTTTTGGTTGCGTGCTTTATCCTCTATTTTTCTTTCCTATTTTGGGGCTCCTTTGCCCTTTGGAATCTCTCTTTCTCTTTGCTTTTCATTTGTTCTTTGTGTAACTCATATATGTGTGTTTGGTTTCAAGTTTTTGAGAGTTTGTAGTTGGTGGGTATCTCTCAAACAAGTTTAATTTGTCAAAGTTTTTTTCTTGTAATGCCTTTCGAGAGCCATTTCTGTCTAGCGTTGTTTGATTTATGGTCAAATTAAGCAGATTGACTTTTTTCTTTCTTACTTTCTTTGATGGTTTGAAGATGTGGGTGTTCATAGTTTTGAGCTTTGGTTGATTAAGGAACAAGGACTCAAGGGTTTGTTTATTCACATGTAAGTTTTTGAGTTGCAGATTTGGATACTTTTAAATATTTTGTTGTTCTGTCTCTCACTAGTGTATATACACATATATTTATCATTTTGCAGTGAGGTTTTTTCTATTATATTGCACATTCTGGAGTCAAACTTGGTATAAGTATGAAGGGAAGTTCAAAAAAGGATAAGGAGGAGTGTCCTCGGTTGCTAAATTTGATACATGAAGACAGAGAATGGTTTGTGCAAAGAGATCATCATGAACAAAGAAGCCATGGATCTTCAGAGGAGAAAAAGCTTGAGTTGAGACTTGGCCCACCTGTTGAAGACTGGACCATTATCAAAGATATTACCAAAATCAACTCTAGAGAAACACAAGAGCCTCTTCTGTCTCTTGGGTATTTCTCTAACACGAGTCCTATGTCTCACTCTCACACCACCAACACTTCAGGTTCAAAGAGAGTGTTTATGGAGAATTCATGGAGCAAGACAAGCCAAACACCCTTGTTTGGTTCCCAAGAAAACACAATTGGGACTATCTTATCATGTCCATGGTCATTATCTTCAAAAACACCACAAAGCATGGCAGTTATGGCAAAGGAATCTTCACAGCCATGTTGCAGTAAAGTGGTAGAATTGCAGAATGCTAAAAACAAGACATTTTCAACACCTTCTCCAAATACAGCTGTGCCAAACAGTTCCCATAAAAGGTACCCCCAGCTTTTTCCTCCTTGGTCTACTCTCTGTCACACACACGCTTAATTTTGGACTCAAGATAATATTCATAACTCTTTCACTTATACATTTTGCATTAATTTCTGGTTTATGTATTATGTGCTTATTTTCTTGAAAGTATCATTTTCTATAAATTATTGAATTTGATCACTTTATTTGATTAAGTTAACATATTTATTTTCCAACGGACTTTCATTCATGGCCTCTTGCAAATTGTGACTAATTTGTGTTATTCCTATGAAATTTCTCAAAAGGAATGCTGCAACTCCAGTTGTGGGATGGCCTCCAATTCGTTCATTTAGGAAGAACATTGCAAGTAGCAGCTCCTCAAAACCGTGCCCGGAATCACAAAAAGTGGTTCTCAACAAGGTTGCTTGCCAAAAAGCCGAGGAGAGTTGCCGAAAAGGGTTGTTTGTGAAGATAAACATGGATGGAGTCCCCATTGGAAGAAAAGTGGATCTCAAAACTTATGACAGCTATGAAAAACTATCTTCTGCTGTTGATGATCTCTTCAGAGACCTTCTTGCAGGTTATTAACATTGTTTGATGATTTTAACCATGTGACAGTGGTTGTTTAGAACAACATATGCCATCGGTTGGAAAGGGAATGAGTGTGGGTAGATTTCTAGCTAGATAATAACATCCACATGGTCAACTTTAGATTTAAGTTGACACTTACATACAAAATAAATGGTAACATCCACACGGTTAATGGGTTCATTTTATTGTTCATATTCAAATTAAATGTCAAATTTTTAGTGACAAAATCATATAATGTTAAGTAATGTAAACCAGCGAGGACGCTGGGTCCCAAGAGGGGGTGATTGTAACGTCTCATATCGCCGGGGTATAGGTCTGGGTATGTGCTTATATGTGTAGTGTCGTCTCCAATTGTTATGAGACCTTTTGGAAAGGAGCCCAAGAACAAAATCATGCGAACTGGGCCAAAAACGGATAATATCTTACCAAGTGTTGGAGCGGGTGTTACAAGTAATATATACATGTAATTCCAATAGGGTAGTCTCTCATATTTATCTTATGATAGTCCTTGACAGCATTGATTTGATAGTTTTCTCTAGCGAAAACAAAATAATTGTACCAGATATGCATTTTTGTGGGGTGTTTTATGGGATTGTTGACTATTTTTTTACCTAGAAAAAGGGTTGCATATACAGCAAAAAAATCTTATAGCAGATATGTTGTGATTAACTCCTTTTATATTGGTGTTTTCTTTCTCTGTTTAGCTCAAAGAGACTCCTCTGCTGATGAAATTGAGATGAAGGGGAGAGAGAAAAGAATCACATGCTTATTAGATGGAAGTGGAGAATACACCCTTGTTTATGAGGATAATGAAGGAGACAGGATACTTGTTGGGGATGTCCCATGGCAGTAAGCTTCTAACCTATCTAATTATAATAATGCAGTTTAACATATTCTCTCACTTTTATATTCTTAAACTTGGTCACTTAACCTTATAAAAAAACAATAATAACACCATCAGTATGAGTGGATTTGTTTAGATTCCCTAAATTATTATTCTCTTAACCATGAATTTGGTTTCTTATACATAGTTTGTTATACTCAACCAAGATTTGACAAAAAAGATTTGACATGTTTAAAGATATATATTAGATTTATACTACTCTTATACATAGTTAACAGTTATTCATCCACTCACCCAACCAAGAAATAACATGTTTCCAGATATTTCTTAGTTTATCCTATTTTATATTCTTATGTTGAAAAACTACAATTGGAGTTATTTCATCTATTGAAGTTTTCTAATATAATTAGTCTGTATTATTGTTTGTTACTCCCTCAACCCAAGAAATGACACGATGTTTATACATGAAAGAATATACTGTCTACACATATATATATAACTTGCCAAAACTCTAAAATGCAAGCGTGACAATACCCTTCGAATATATCACATTCTCTGCCCCTTAATCACACGGATTACATACTTTATAGCTTTTTTATATATATTCTGCAAATTTTTGCATGTTGTGACTTGGTTATCGAACATATTAATTGCAGCATATTTGTATCTACGGTGAAGAGATTGCGTGTTTTGAAAAGCTCTGAACTTCCTACACTCTCCGGTGAGTTTACTATTAATCCAGGCTTTTTCACATGTACATAGAATTTTGCATTACTTCAAGCTCTTAGAAATGGTAATTATTGGGGCTTTTGAACTTTGCAGTTGGGACTAAGCAGCAAAAGATCACACTTGATGCTGCACTGAAATAAAGAATGAACAACATTTAAATGATCTTCTCTTAAGAGTGGTGATTCTGATCAGTTGATATTTTACGATGCTGGACTTAAATGAAGAAATAGCAACTTTCTGTGATTAGAGTGTTTCTATCGACTGGTTGTAATTAATGACTTGGTTTGGGCATTGCAACTAAAAATTACTTCATATATGGGTGTACATTGTTTCCAGGAACTGTTCAACTATCGATTAGAGATTCTGAGTAAATGAGTTGGACAAAAGAGTTGTGGTGAAGCAATTTTCTACTTTGCCACTTCTCCTCTGTCATGTTTCCATGGAAAGATATCTTGGCCTTGGTTTAGTTGGATGTTATATGCTCTGCCTCATTAGCTAGGACAGACAGGTCTAATCCAATTTCCAGTATGAAAAATAGCATTCATGTTTGTCCTTTTTGGTCCAATTTGGTTTTCTTTTCGTCTAACTCGCTTCAAATTTGGTCCAATTTGGTTTTTGCGTCCGAGATCAAGGCAATACTTCGAAGCTCCGGATGATCAACTCTGCATTCAGTTGTTAGAATCAATAGGGCTTTAGGTATCTCAAACATTCTACTTACCCAACCCACAAATGATTGAATCAATCAAGTACATTGAAACATTTTGACACGAGAATCATCAACCTTGTAGCCATTGTTTCTCTTATATCCAGTATTGCCTCCAGAATCTTGAGAGCCCTAGTCACACAAGACCTCTAGGATTGGTCTTGCAGGCATATTCATAGCCTTGCACCAACTGACCCCCTCGATTTTTAAGCATTCCACTTAGACCTCCTGCGGTTTATCCAAAGGTCATAGCATTCAATGGTCCGAACCGTTAGCAATCAAAACCGCTTTTACTAACCGGGGGTCAAGGTGGAATATTTAAAAATCAAGGGGGTTTGAGTGAAATACTGACAAACCTCAGGGGATCTAAGTAGCTTTATCCATGTTCTCTATCCTCCTTATCTCAACACCACCTCCATCTTTAGGCGTAGTAACATGAGACCATTTAGTGAGCACTTTTCTCTTTTTACTAACCCAAACAAAGCCTTTGAGCAGTCTCTCAACAGTTGCAATCGTCCTAGCAGGAACTCAAAAGATGCACACTCTACTACTCTAGTAACAAAGGAAGATAGCACATCCCCTCCAAGCTAAAGATAGACTCCGTGAGCCCCAACTACTTATCTAGGAGGAGATTTAGTCAACAAGAGTTTTACATTCACCATGTTTAAGCCCTAAATCCACCATTGGAAGGCCTAATTAAGTAGTGGAAGAACCATTTTTTTTTTTTTTTGAATGGTAAGACCAGACCAGACCACTTGGGACCAGACCACCTACCAAACAGGGCCTTATTAATGTGACAACTGGCTCTTCCCTTGCATTGGATAAGGAAATCACACAAGCAATCAAGTATAGAGAACACAAACACACAGATCTCTATATGGGCATAATGGGAGGTGTCTTGGCGTTGGGAGCTGAGGGCATTCTGAGCCTTATGCCAGTTTGTAAGTTAGTCCTCCAAGGATTCATGACTCTGATGGGGATTGGGGGATAATTTCTATCCAGCACCATGGTTGAAGGGATTATGGAGTGGACCAAGTTCAATAAGACCACAAATACGAGCTTGAGAAAAGTCATTTTACATAAAATGATAAAATGACCATCTCACCCTCCCATTAGCTTAGCTTTACCATTGGGATCTCCGTTTCTAGCATCTGTCATTAAGGAAACACCAGGGAGAAGAAACGAAAACAAACAGTTTACTTTCTTACTTCTCTGCCACCTTGATATGCCCCTAAAGGCGATTCCTATTATCCCCGTAGTATCCAATTCAACAAAAGTACCCAATCCAACCGAATTTCTTCATCCTTAAGTAGGATTCATAGCATTCTAAGTAATGTATATTTGGGAAGTGATAGCCTTAAACAAATTTTAAAACATGCAGAAGCACAACAGGCTAAAACCTCACCAACTTATTTAGAATTGAATTAAATTGCACGTCTTATTCCACAGTTTGACACTGGATAATTATCTACAGATATGAATAATTATCTAGCGAGAGACCTAGATTTTCCCAATTGTATTATCCTGAAATTAGCTGCAAGAATGCCAAGGTTGTGACCTAGTGGTATCTCCTCTACCTCTCAAGTGAACGGAGAGAGTTCAAGTCTTCTTAGGGGGTAAATGAGTGTGAGTTTATGGCCAAAGAAAATAATTAGCTGCAAGAATGAAGAATATACGACCAACAAAATGGCAGGCTGAAGCGGAAGGCGGTTCCAGATCCTGGGTTTACAAATTAAATCCACCTTCGTATAATGTGAACAGGAAGGATTTCCCAGTAAGCAATCTCCTAAATGATGAAATGGAAAAGCAAATGACTTAAAATGACAGTACAAAAGAGAGAATAATAAGATTGAAATAAGAAAAGTAAAAATACAAAAGAACAAAGAATGAGAGATTTTATTAAGCAAACTTTTGTTGGTTCTGACCATTCTCAAGATTCAGCGACTTCAAGGTACTGGGAATGTGAGGCAGCCAAAAGAGCAGCTCCTATACCCGAGCCGTCATTGGAGTGCTCGATAACAATGCTTTTCGACACTTCCTCTCCAACCAACTCGTTTAAAGTACTCTCCATGCACTTACTGTACTCACTATAGTGCTCATACAATCCGCCATCCATCGCTATCACTGTCTTCTGTACCTCCCCTTCCCTCAGAGTATCTCTTCCCATTTTCTTCAGGATGCCCAGAATCCCAGCAGCGGCAAGCCGGGCCCCTCGTGTGGCAACAATATTGCACACCTCAACCACAACTTTCCTTGTCTTTAGCGAGGTATTAGAAATCTGAAATAGGAGGAAATAGGCCAAGATATATATCTTAATGCAGAAACCGAAGTTCAAGCAGATTGTGGTTATTTATCAATGATCCTTGCTAACAAATGATATTTTTCTTTTCTTTCCTTTTTTTCCCTCCAGCTATTGGACAAGTATTATACTGGAAACAGATTAATCTCTCTCCCCATTATGGCATAACTACAGTGGTACAACGTGGTCAAAGCTATAGCACCAAAAATGAAAGACCATTCTATTCTTACAATTTCCATTATGTTGAATGAAGAAGGAATTTAGATGGCAGATTCAAATGCAACTACAAAAGGATTTCATATCAGAAGCAGAACAGGAAATAGGCTCTGAAATGGACGTTATCAAAGATAAAGCATAATAGCACTGTTTATATGGGAAGCTCTTAATTAGGAAATATGAAATGCAGAAATTTCAACTGTTGAATATTTGATATTGCTGCATGAAAAATGATATACCTCTAAAATATCCTTCAATTTGTTTCCTACCACCCTTAGATCAGAGGATGTGTCATGATGCATTGCTGATGTCTCAGGTGTCCTGCATATCCACACTTAAGTCACTTGGGAAAATTCTGATCTTGATAACTAAGATTATGTATGCCACAGACGAAGATGAGAAAAACATACCCAAACGGAAAGGTAATCCACGAGTCAGTAAACAAGAAGGATGCATGAGAACATACATGTCCACACAAAAGTAGCAGCAAAGACTAGAAAAATTGCAAAACTATTGAAACAGCCACAAATTCATAATATACATCCGAGTGAGTTTGTGTGTTTGCTGGTTCATCATATACCATAAGTTTATTACTCTTATCCACAAATGTCTTCCAAAGAATCCATATTCTTCCTAATGGAGAATAGGTGTAATTATGGATAGCCTGCCAGGAGGGAGCAATTAACTTGGCAATACTATCAAAAGTTTCCTCTTGAACTTTAGTTTCAAGTATGGCAACCAACTGAAGCTTATTTCTTAGGACAACAGTTAACCATATTGCCAAAGCTGAAACATAGTCAAAGTAAGGCACCTAATGGCACAATTTAACCATGTTTTAGACCTTCGTACTAGATCAGACAAGGCATTTTGATGGAAGTGTTCTCTCTCTTGGTATCATGTAAAATCTGTGATTCATCTTGTAACACCTAAAGTATGAAAGACAAAAGGGGGAAAAAGAGTTTCCCTTCATTTTCTGCTTTCTTGATTATGCTTACAAACCACTGTGGTGTAATTTACAACAAAATAGCTTTATTGACTGAATACTAACCATGTAAATTTTGGTATAACTAGTTCATTAAGTGGTCAATTGTCATCCTTCATGCTTGAGTTGTCCCCATACCTGATACTATCAGAACAGTTAATATTAACACTCAAAAATTCTTAACCTAAGAAGCACAGTCACTGAAGCAGGATACGGATACGACATAATACGTGTACATAGATTATGACAATTTAAAAGAACTTTTTTAGAGAAAGAAAAACACGGGTATGGTAGGACATACATAATATACAAATACAAATAAAAATAAATAGTGTTAACAAAACTATTAATTTTAGGTTATATAAATTTACTGAAAATTCTTTATAAATAATTATGATTAACAAACAAAACTAGAGTTAAGCGTCATTGCATAATTTTTATGGATACATATTTACTAATCACGATATCTTTTTTATATAATTTTAATTTTTCTTCGCAATTAAATTTAGAATTTAGTCTGAAAAATTAAATTTTAAGGTTCAAAAGTAGTTCAAAAATGTGTTTAGAAGTACAAGAAAAGTATCGGATACATGGTCCAAGTATCGAGAAAGGTAAGATACAAGTTAGAAATAGAAAATCATATTTTAAAATATGTTTAGGAAGTATTGGACTCCGGGAATATTTGGGAAGTAGCGGTATCCGATACGGACCCTATACAGCTACGTAACTGCGGTTGAAGTGTTCGTGCTTTATAAAATATAACCATTTTATTAGCTACCTCCAAAAGATGTTAATACAGAAACTGAGCCCCGTTAATCTACCAGAGAGCAACTTCTCTACAAGTCGTACATTTTGTAAAATATTTGATGTTAACTGCTCCACCCAAGGAAACTGGCATTCCTAAACACTACTATCTCCAACTTCGGAGCAAGCTACTTCTATTTGAATTTTCGACAAGGAGATATGCAGGTTCATCTTCGTCAGCAAAGTTCTCCAGAACCTTGATTGCATACATGAAAAGGAAATAATAATGTGTTTTTCCTATCCTCTAAGATATGAAACAAAGGGACATTGTTGATACTCTACTGTGTTGACTTATTTCTTGAGGTAATCAGGTGACTCTAATATCTTATTCTATTCTTTACTATTGCAAGCATGAACGGAGCTACATGGAGCCTACCTATAAATTTATTTAAATTTTGAGAGGGTGGGTCCGCACAGAAATTATAAGTCACACCATATGAATCTGCCCCCATATATTTTGGATACTACCTAATTGAATCTCTCTCATATAATTTTTAAACTGTCCCATCAAACTTTTTCTATACTAAATTGATTTTGGTCCCATGCTTCTGATTTTTAGTTTCAAATTTACTTCCGCTTTTTTCATTTGATATTTACATATCCCCATTTTAAATCCTTTGTTTTCCACTACTTCAGGGGCAACACAGCTCTCTTTTGACTATTTCACTAATTAAAGATCAAAGTCTCTATGAAGGAACACAAACACAGAATAAAAAAGGTTTTACACAAATATTAAATTGATATATTGTGAACACTCATACGGTAAAGCGTGTAATAAAATTATCAACTAATATTTTTATTCGGAGAATGTACTTTAAAATACTGCAAGTTCATCCGGAACAATTAATTATTGATCAATAATATCATTTCCCCTGGCTCCGTCAATGATTGCAAGTCAATCCACCCTTAAATCTTTATTCTTCAATATTGTTTCTTTTTCAGTTGATCGTCCTCTTACCCTACTATTTTATTCGCGATCTAATCTATCTCTTCTAACTGGAACATCTGTGGGTCTTCGTTGTATATGTTTATGATCTAAGGTGCTCTTCTATATCTTGCTTCAGGACAAATTTGAAAAGGATTCAATTGTTATCACATAAAAAGTAAGAATTCAAGTATCAAAGACATCAAATATCACCAAAGGCTAAACACTATAAATTCAAAAAAAAACATCAAAAATTATTTATTTTTGTAATTACCACTTAAAACATAAATGATCATGCCATAATAATTTATTTTAAAAAGAAAAAAAAATGGTCTCAATCTAATCAAAATGCTGACAAGGGAAGTCCACAAGCAGCTATCTTCACAAACATCACATTAGCACAAGAGAAACTTCAGAAGTGCTTATAGTAGAAAGAGCTCAGTGTAATCAAAATCACAAGATTCCTATTACATAGAACAATGAAAATAAACTTTTTATACTGCAACAGGATACATGAATTTCATTTTCTTTTGCAAAAATAATAATAATAATAAAAAAGATGAATACCCAACAAGAGTAAATTGCAACACAGGTAGTAATCGTTTTAAAGGTATACCTCAATGTGAATGGAATCTTAAGTTTTGGTGGAACCGTGTCACCAAAAAAGGCAGCTTCTTCTGCCATCCTACATAGAACTCTGCGAACAATTTCTCCCAAATACATGCCGGAAGTTATCTTTTCAAAAATCTGTAACATTAAATTAAATGATTTTCAGAAATTAGAAAGCCGTATTATTAAGACACACCAAATACAAGTTCCAAACATCAGAGAGTACAAGTCACCTGTTCACCAGGATTCAAACTTTCTGTATCCATCGCATGATCATAATCTGTTAAGGGAAGATGCGATGACCGAAAGTTACCCCACTCCATGTTGATAACCTACATTACAACATTATATGGGTTTCAATGTTCAATTTACATTTATCCAATTACATACAGCAATTTAGACCTTATCAACATTGTATTTACCAGTACCTAAGACTGGGTATTAAAGAAGAATTAAAAAAGTGAAATTTAGTCACTCGAAAGGATCTAACCATCTCTCCTGACTTAGGGAGTGGACCATGCCATTTTGGTATTGCCTGGGCACGTTCAACATATGCTGCATTTGTACCCGTACCCAATATCACAGCAGCAACAACATCCTTGTTGAAGTATCTGCCACCAGCCAATGTTCCAATTGTATCGTTCACCTAGTGTCAATGACATTCAAAACTTGTATATTGATAAGATATGAGCCAGAAGAAGAATGACTTATTAGAGTAGCATATTAAAGGAACAACAAAAACAAGCAAAATAAACATATTTTCTTCTTCTCAACTTCAGTATCGGTATCCTTAACAGATAACCACCAACTTTTAACTTACCAGAGCTGACACACGCATATCAATGCCTTGTCTTTCCATGGCTTTTGCCAGTTCTGCTACAACATCTTGGCCAACCTGTTCAGCCAACAACTCAGTGAACTCAGGCAGGAATAATTGAAGGGTCGTCAGAAACCAAAATTCTGTTTGGTCATCTTAATGAACCAAAAATTATCCCACATAATTGCGATTAATACAAAATTGAATTGTATCCTTCAGTGTTAATTAGTTGGGTTAGTGATTTCAACAGTTACTGTGAACTGCTGCTTATTAATGCATATGGTAGATCTACTGATGACGTAAGTACATAGTACTCGTTTAAGAGAAAAATATTTCTTTAGGAAATTGTGTGCAAATAATGCAGTTCAAATTCGAAGAGCGAAAAGTGTACGATGCTACAATTGTAGAAGCATAATATGACAAATTAAAACTATGTGATATAACATAGTTGATTTTCACCAACACAAGAGTGAGTAAAAGTATGCTAGCACATGGAATGGAATAAGAGGCAAAAAGGATGCGTATCTTGTAGTCTTTACATATCCAAATTTTTTTAAGAATTACAAACATATAAAGGTCACCCTTGACACGGCTACAATTACTCTTAATGCCTGAAAGTAACAAACATTTTACTTCTATTATTCTGTATGGCCTGACAATATAAAACAGCACTAAGAAGACTAGACTTTTCCTATCCTGGGTCTAGTATTGATCCATCCACTTCAGCAGAAATATGTGGATGCCATGGCTTTATGACAACAGAGAATAGCTCTCATTATTAGGAAGAACGAAAGTACTCAGCATAGATGAACCACATCAAATGGCAACAGATAAGTAAATATTTTGACATATTAAGGCAGCATAGAGTGAACTCGAATTACAACAGAACAGCACAAGAATTCTGGTCAAACAAGATATTTAAATTAGTAAAATTCCCTCAAAAAGCATTAAAAGATAGATCTGCAAAACTGCAGATGAGAGTAGATCCCATAAGCAGCAAAGAGAAGTAGAACACCAATGAACCACATATGTCATATAGAACCAAAACCAAGGTAACTCAGGTACACGTAAAGGATACAAGAGGATAGAAATCATGATTTGGAACCTATATCATTACTACCCCAGCAAAAGAGTGATCTTCATAACTGCAGTAATATACAGTCATCGTTACTTAACACATCTTTTATGTGCTTCAAACTTGTTTTGCATCCCCTACACCATGGTTCAATGGGCAACCAAAACTTTCACCCACACATGCTGGATCGAAAGAATTCTAGAGGTGTAGTTACGTTGTGTTAAACTCAAATATTTTCCAAAACCAGTAGAAAGTTCAGTAATACGGTGGCTTTTCAGGAAAATTATGGTGTTGAACTTTCATCAAATTTCATAAATTACAATTTGAAGCAAAACCAATGTTAATCTCAAGCCGCAAGTCAAAATATTTTCTTAAATACAATTGATGTACTCATCAAAAAGCCAGAGGCAAGAACTCCAGTTTCCAACTATGAAAAATACAAAAATAATACAGATCTAAACCATGCATAGCAATATTTGTAATAAAATTTGAAAGGATAGGGACAAAGTTTTCTAACTTTTGCAGGTGGATATTTGTAACAGAAAACAAATCCCTCTTACACTGTTATAGTCATGAGATTTACAGACAATGAAACAAAAGAGTTCAACATGTGTTTACAAGACATAGTATTCTTCCGACATTTTTGAGCTGTATATGCAGAATGTTATGCACTATTCCAGACAGAAACATCTAATCATTACTTTTTTTGAAAGTGATATCAATTTAATAATAAAACCAACGGGATAATCTGTATAATAAAATAAAGGGACCAGCCAATCAGGACTAACCGTGTCATCAATAGAGAAGCCTTTCGTCCACCTAATAAGTGTCCCAGAAGCAATTGACGTTTGCATCACAGGGAATGAAAAGGTAAAACCCAGTTCCCTCTTCCTACCTGGAGGAAGTGTTTGATCCTCTTCAGAAACGAATTTTGCAAGTGCTGCTGCAATATAATCAAAAAGTGCCTGAAATCACATTCACTTTGAAAATTCAGAGAACTTGTACATTGGATAGAATAGTACTTTGAAGAGAACACACACTTACATCTGAAGTCCCAACCATCAAATTAGGAGGAATTGACACCTCAGTAAATTCCTGACTGACAATACCGCCATCTTTTCCACCCAATCGCACCCGTAACACTCGGAAGTTTGTTCCACCAAGGTCCAATGCATAAAATAATCCCTCCTCCTCGCTAAAACATATTCAGAGAAAAGGAAAAAAGACCATTTCAAGACGTATATCATTCATGGATATATTCTGTAAGAGATACTCCAAATATATATATATATATATATATATATATATATAAATCAACCATTTACATGAAGCATTTTATAAGAAAAGCTAGAAGGTGAAAAGTAATTAGTGGGGAAAGAGAACATCCAATTGGAGTGAAAACAATTTTAAACAAGTCGCGCATGAAAAAAATTTCGTGTATTGGGGATGGGGATAACAGCCCCTGATAGTATTTGTTTTTCAAGAACAAGTCGAGCATGCTCAAGCTCATTTGTTGGTATAAATACAGACAATCATGATTTGCCTTTCCTATTTAGGCCTGTAGCTACACAAAGTTCGAGAGCAGGCATAGTTAGGCCACAGGGCATGCTAGGCCTGGAAGTCCAGGTTAAGGCTTGTCAATTGGCAAAATGAGAAGATTGACCTCAGTGTAACATCAGTATATACTATGTATTTTATTATGTCATTACATGTATACTTTAATGTCCTAATGCTCATAAAATTAATACATTATGGAAAAAGAAGTATGCCCTCAACTTCTTGTATAATGATATTAGAGTGGTTGAAATCAACCACAATATATCGAGGATTGATCAGACGAGTAGTTTTAAATAGCAGTTATTTCTTTCATCATGAGAAGCAGAAAAGTACCTAATAGGTCTAATTGGAATTCATCAAAGTGTGGCCAAAAATGCTCCCAATCTTTACAATACAAAAGGTTGGTGATAATTTATCCAATCCAGACCAAAGTTCAAAGGCTTCAAACTAAATGTGCAATTTATGGAAAAAATAATTTAGTGGGATCAGAAATATTGCACTGCAACTGTACCCAGGCAGGAAACTTGGTTCTTTCATCATTATGATGATTTGCTCAAACCCTAAAACAATTAATAAATAAATCTCAATGAAAAGGCTCTGACACTCATAGTGCATAGAAGAATCGAACTAGATCTAGAACACTAAACAATTCACGATCTCTAAGGAAAAATCAAATTTTAAATTGCATTTACCTAAAAAAATTTATTTTTTTGAATGGTAAGAAACTCACACACCACACACCCACAATGCCTCCAAGGAGGCTCGAACCCCTCACCTCCCCAATTGAGGGGTGAGGTTGCACCAAAGGTGCGCTGGTAAATTGCCTTTACCTAAATTTTCTATCACAACTAAGTACTAACTATACAAGCATGTGACATCATTGAGGATGTAGAAACTATAAGCATAGAAGCATTTACACATAAAAAGCTTATGACATCCACACATGAACACAATGTGAAAACACGATCAAGAAAAAACCGAAGGACGTAACCAAAGGGGATCAAAGTGACTATAAAGAAAGGTTCACAAATAAATTAACCAGACTCCAACCTAAGAATTCTAGACACTCCACACAAGGTCTTGTTTCTGCCAACCAATGAACCCACGCCTCACACGATTTGCTCTTCCTATAGTACATAGATATCAGTGTCTAGTGAAACAGTTCCTCCTTGCTGCAGGGAAGATGCTTCTGGTGTTGAGAATCCGTGCACCACTAAAAATGTTAATGCTTCAACAGTTAAATCTCATTCACCATATAAATGTTTGGTGATGAATGTAAAGAGAAGTCAAGCAAGTAGATTGCTGGAAATGCACTCAATATGTTTGGAAAAGCTTAGTGTTAGATCAAATTAACATCTGTTCTCTTAGCATTGATTCTGAAAACTCTGGATCATTACATTGACCTTTTTTTTTCAATGGCAAATATAAAAAGCAAATTAAATAAGATTGAATGAGTGTTAAACCAATATGATAACTCTTTTTCACATCGTTGAAGGATTTGAATATTAAAGTTACGACCTCTATATTAGCTTAGGCATTTAGATTAGATGATCGGCAACAAGCATATTTTGCTCAACCGAGTAATCCCGAGTATTGGAAATTGAAACTTCTACAAACAATTTGGTTCGTTTATGAGGAAGCCGAGAAATAATTTTGACTAACATGGAATTGAAAGAACAAATTGACGGGGAGAAGGAAAGATAAGAATGTGATGTCAATCTATTAAAATCACGCGAATTCATAAAGTTGGAATTAGTGTGGGAATTCCTCCAATCTCTTGTAATATGACCGACAATTAGATATATATCCAATTCAACTGAGTTTCAATCATTTCTTGCAAATATAGCCCAGATATATTCAAGATTTCCCCCCCAAAAAAAAATTCTAAATTTCTATACCATTGGCAATTTGACCATGTCTTCTTCAATATAGCACTGTATTGGCAGCATTCTATGTCATTAAACTACAAATGTATATTTCCACACGCAGTGTGTGTGCGCGTGTGTGTGCGATGATATACATATAGTGGCATTACCCAGTGGGGAGATTGTCTACGTAGCTGATGAGCATCTTGAGTTTGCTCCCACCTTCGGAGGCGAGTCCGGCGTGCATCTCCACCGTCATGGCATCGGCGACCTGCTTCAACTTGGCGATCGGTGTCCCACACTTCTCTTCCAATTCCTTCGCAATCGCCATTGCCCTCGCCCACCGGCTCGAGCACCGCATGCGGTGGCGCACGATCAGCGCCGCCGCAGCACACACCGTCGCCGCGCATATCACCGCCGCTCCCACTTGCACCTTTCCCATAACCACAACTAAACGAACACCTTCACTCCCCAAATCACAGATTCCAAAAATGGATTTGTAGATTCAATATATATATATTTATGTTAGTGCGTGTGTGTTCAGATCATAGAAGGATTGAATATTCAATGGTGATTGTGAATGATGTTGGTCACAAATTGTTGAATATAGAGATATAGATATAGATATAGATATAGATATAAATGTGTATTGATTGGGGAAACCC
Source organism: Cornus suecica (assembly GCA_963922005.1). Taxonomy (NCBI): domain Eukaryota; kingdom Viridiplantae; phylum Streptophyta; class Magnoliopsida; order Cornales; family Cornaceae; genus Cornus; species Cornus suecica. Next base: position 63,407,356 of record OY998238.1, on the reverse strand, counting down.
TAGATAGAGCGAAGAGGGCGAGAAATGTGGATCAGAGTTTTACTTTGCGCTTTGGGAAATGAACAGCTAAACCGTTTTTCCTATTTGAGTGTGGCAACGGTGTAGCTCAGTCTCAGCTTTGAATGAGCAAAGCTTTTGTCGCCATTTCACTTGTTGCACGCGGCAATTACGTAGCATTTTTATATGGAGTATAATGGATTTGTTTCATACACACTACAAACGAATATATACGCATAGAAATATATATACATACATATACGAAAATATCTCTTGCTCATATACATATATATTTATCCTGGAAATGCTTATGGTTATGTTTTGTTTGTATATTCATAAGCATCTGGTTAGTTTACGTGTCTGTATTCCACCAAACGAATATTAATATTTTATAAGCATTTATTCGGTGCATGCGTCTGTAATCTACCAAACTAAAAGTATGACAGACTTTCAATTCTGCTAATTATTGTACTAATTATTAGGTTGCTATTGGAATTTTAATTCATTGGTTATACTTAGGGCTGCAAACGAGCCGAGCCGAGCCGAGCTTTGGAATGTTCAAGCTCGGTTCATTTACTAAACGAGCCTAGAAAATGTGTTCAAGCTCGGCTCATTTGCTTAACGAACGAGCCCGAGCCGAACGCTAGATTTAACGAGCCGAGCCCGAGCTTGTTCACGAACAACTCATTTCAGTGCAACATATATTAATCTTCCTAATAGTTGTTTGGATTGAGTTGTTGCATATTTGTTTTAATATATTTTCACTAGTATAATTTTTATGAATGAATTTTATGTTATGACCGCCTAATTTCTATAATCTTTTCACAATAATCTTCATAATTTGTTCAATTTGAACACTTTCTTTTGTTAAATATAATATAATTTTACTATTTAACTTAGACGAGCCTGTTCACGAGCTTGGCGAGCCGAGCTTAGTAATGTTCAAGCTCGGCTCGTTTACTAAACGAGCCTAAAAATTGTGCTCAGGCTCGGCTCGTTTACTAAACGAACGAGCACGAGCCGAGCTCTTAACGAGCCGAACCCGAACCTGCTCACGAAAGGCTCGGTTCATTTGCAGCCCTAATTATACTCGTCAAAAATAGGAAGGTTATATTATCAGAGACGGTGTGAAGGTTATTTGTGAAGAAAAAAATATAGTAATATGTTTTAATTGAAGATGCTTCATCTTTCTCGGTTTAATGAATCCTTATAATATATTTTTTTTTTTCAATTTCATATTCTGAATAAAAATACTTATTTATTTATATTTGTTTGAACTCAAGTTTTAGCAATCTTATTTGTCTTTTCTTTCTATCTGGTGTATCTACATGGTAATGGTATATGGCGAAAAACCTTCATATAGTATGAAAAATGTGTTCATAACATTGTTAAACTTCAAAATATGTATATAAGCACTAGTAGTATTGTAAAAATGTGCACTTTTACTTCCTTAACCAAGATTTTTTTCATTTTTTTGGCTGATTTTAGTCACAACGCTTTCACATAGAATACTTTATCCCCAAATGCCAAAAATGTGTTGGGTGGTTTCCCTCCTTTGTGAAGGATGGCCCAATGATACCCATATGGGTTTTAAGTAAAAGTCCACATGGATGAAAAGACTTTAATATATTATTAGGAGAACAATACGTAAATAGAGATAGAGAAAAAAATTGAACAACCACCGGAAAGAGAGAAAACAAACCCAAATTCCAGATTTCTCAAGTCTGTCTACTTTTGATCCAGGATTTTAGATCGGCAAGCATCCGTTGTTCGATTGAACTGAAATTTGATAGGCGTGTTCACAACACATGGTTATTTTTTTGAACGCTGGAAATCAGATTTTAGAAATTTTCTGGAGCAGCAATTTTTGGATCCGTGAATTGTAGCTTTATTTTGGTGAGATCTCTTCTTATTCTTATTCAATAGTTGTATTATTGTCAAGAAAGTTGTTTCTTGAGATTGTTTACCTCTAGTTCTACCTAGAGAGAACTTTGTGTGTACCCATTATTTATTGATAGAGAGATTTTGCTAGACTACGGTCCCGTAATTTTTACTTCTCACACCGAGAAGGTTTTCTACGTAAAAATTGGTTGTGTCTATTGTGTGTGTGTGTTTATTTTGATTTCATACTCTATTTATTTGCTTCCTAATTTTCACACAAATAGGGAGAATTTGTTATTTCCGCAATTTAGTGTGATTCTGATTGTCGAATCGGAACGGTTTCTCCCAACAAAGGGGTATCAGAGCAAGGTTATAGTTGTTGGATTTATTTTTCTTGTGTTGAATAATGGAGGTTAATTTGAGTAGAATGGTCAGTTTGAATAGTTCTAATTACAACAGTTGGAAAGGAAAAAATGGAAGACCTCCTTTATGTGAAGCAATTCTATTTACCGATGTTTATTGAGAAGCCGGATACTAAATCAAAGGAATAATGAACTTTACCGGTGTAAGGCATTTGTGCACATTCCTAAAGATGATAGGTCTAAGCTTGATGTGAAGACTCGATAATGCATCTTTCTAGGCTATTGCTTGGATAAGTTTGGTTATAAATTATATGATCCAGTTGAGAAGAAACTAGTAAGAAGAGACCAATATTATTGTGGTGGTGGTGGCAGATGACATTGATGAGGTTGGAGGGGGAATGGTGGGGCATATCGGAGGAGCAGAGGAAGGAGTTGGAGACGGCGAGGAGTGGTGGTGGTGGTGGTGGTGGTGGTGGCGGCGGCGGCGGCGCATGGTGGTGGTGGCATTGGTGATAAGTTCACAAAATCACTATTTTAAATGTCAAAAATAAATCTTTAATTCACCATTTTATTGCATAAATGTTCTTATATATATCTTTTTATTTCTTATAGGTTTGAATTGGAAAAGATGAAGAAAATATATTAAAGTGAAGAAATGAATGCACATGGATGGAAGAAAGAATATAATGCACATGGATGAAAGATGAAGAATATAATGCACATGAAGAAAGAAGAAAATGACTTGGAAAGCATCAATATTCAAAGAAAAAGAAAAGAAAAGTAGATCTAACTTCACTTTACAAGATGTCATTATATTCCAATTTTCTCTATAAATAGGAGAATAGTTGGAAATTGTAAGGAGTTAGATGGTAGAGAGTGAGAAATTGTAGAGAAAATTTAGTCTTGTATCAAGTTTTTATTTTGTTGTAATCTTTTTCTTAGTTAATGAAAATTTCTTCTATCATCATGTTTTATTCCTATATCATTATGCTAGCTTAAACATCTTCTCAAGGGAGTGATGAAGCCACCTTGGGTAAGATATACATAATTTTATTTTATTTCTTATTGTTTAATTCTCTTCCCGAATTAATTCTTTCAAGTGACAAAACCTACAATAGAGGTTGAAAATAGAGGAAGGATTCTCCGTGATTACTAATCAATGGAAATACGGGGAATGCCTACCACTATTTATATTTATTTATTTTTAAACCAAAACATTAGAGGGAGGATTTTTCGTGATTACCAATTAATGGAAATACGGGGAATGCCTACCAATATCTATGTTTATGTTTAATAGGTTGGAGGAGAATTTGCAATAGAAATATATAATATTATTTATATAGACCCGGGTGGTGGATTCTCTTCCCTTGAGATTTCTTCCATCATTTGATAATTATCTAGTTATTTTAGTTTACTATTCAAAAATTCAAGAATTGTTTTAAGTAATTTCTTTTTATCTCGAAAAATATAGTTTTGGATCCTAGTCTCAAACCGATTTCTAAGTTGAGAGTGGTTCGACCCTACTTATTGCTATACTATTTTAAGTAAAATATTTGTAGGTATTATAAATTTTGTTGACCAGAGTTTGGTGAAGCAACGACAAAAGAAACATTAAATCATCAATCATCAATTGGTGGAGAATGGGAAGATGAATGATGAATGTGGCACTTAAAATATGCCATATATCATTAAATCATTGGTCGGACCACCACATCAGCAAAATGATGTGGTGGACCTAGTCCATACAATAATTTTTCCACCGAACAACCCCCGAGCTCACCTAAAGCCCGAAAACAAAAACCCATCGAAACAATGCAACTAACTTAAAAAAAAAACCATCCGCGACCCCATCAGACACACATAAATCCATGCAAAATAATTAAATATGATTCATGAAATGAAAAAAATAACCGGGGAAAAAGAGTAAAATAGCGGGAAAAAAAATACCGAACGTTACATATACACAGGTATACCGTATACGTATGTAACTATAGGTATGAATATAAATGAATGTGTATGTATGTATGTGCATGTGTGTGTATATACATCCAGGGTCGGCCCTGACCTAAGGCGGGCAAGGCGGCCGCCTTGGGCTTCAGGTTGGGAGGGGGCCTCAATTTTTTTTCTTTTAGTAGTAATAGGCCCAAAATTAAATAACCAGTTATGGCGTAGCAAAAAATAAATACACAATCCACAAACACAGTTGTAAATTCAGAACCCAACCCAATAACACAAACTTAATAAAATCAAGCCCAAAACTAATTTAATTTTAGTGTTTTAAGCTTCAAAAAAAAAAAATCTATTGAAGGCGGCCCCAAATTTCAGAAACTTCTGTTCTTGAGAGAAAGAGAAAAACAAACGGAAAAAACACATTTGTTTTGGACCAAGACTATACTCATCTATATTTTCTTTTGATGTAAATAAGACTATGTTTTTTATAAATCACCACGACTATTTATTTTTTTTGTTTTTCATATTATAATATTTTATGTTGTTAAATGAAAATTTTTGTTATGATTTTTTATTTATGGGGGGCCTCATATTTACTCTCTCGCTTATCGCTTAGGGCCTCAATTTCTTTTACCAATCTCAGGGCCTACCCTGCATACATCTATATATGTGAATGTGTATATATACGTGTGAGTTTATTCTTATGTGTCTATGTGTTTATATACTTATGTATATATATAGGGTATGTATATATGTAGGCATATGTATATATATTTATATATATAGACATATGTACATGTAATTGTTTATTTGTGGTTATAAAAAGTTAGTTGTTAGAGAAAGTATTTACTCGGTTGAAAATTTGGGAAAGATTTGGAATTGAAAATCACAATTTCTCTTGTGAAATTAGAAAGTTTAAAATTGAAATGTAATTCTAATTTCAAAATATTTTATTGTATCTAAAATACTGGATTTGGAAAATCCTAAGAAGTTTGGCTAGAAATTAAGGTACAGGCAGGTTCTGAAAAAACTTATTTTATTGCACATCTTCATATACAATTCGTCGCCCCAATTTTTTTATTTGTGTAATTATTGTCATTCCTTTCATTCTCGTGGGAGGTTTGAGAGAATTCTTTTATTGCTCTTGTTCTTAAGAAGGGTGGTGTGTCAAGGACTCTAGACACCAACAATAATCTTCTCATCCAAAAAACTTTTTCCTCAACTAAATTCGATAATGTTACATTGGATTGCAGAGAATGATAGCGAAAATTTATTCAAATAGATGAAAAATACGGTGAAGCAGTATGGGAGCGGAGAGAGAAAATTTATATAGTTATAAGTAAAAGATAAAAAGTTACTAGTAAAAGATAATTAAAAATAAAAGGAGAAGGCTCCAATTCAACGGTGTCGAACCAACCCTATTTACTTTCAAAGTTCCAAAAGGAAATAAAAGAAAAAATTGGCTTAGATAGTTCAATAATGTTAGGGTGCATTTGATACAAAGCAACCGAATACAAGTGATAAGAGAACGAGAATAATAAAGAAAATAAAATTCATTAATATTTTGGTACTAGAATTGCATTTATGAAAAATAAAGATAATGGTGACTGTTGGTAGAAGGTCGTGATTGTGCCCGCTCTATAGGTTTAATATTGAATGAATTTTCATTTCTTGAAAACGATGATTCACAATACACGTAAATAAAAATGCAGATAGAATGGCTTGACCAATGAAACAGAACTAGAAAGCAGCTCATTACAATACAACCTCACATAAATTGAAATAAACATACACCACATACACATACACATACACATACACATACGTAGATATATATATATATATATATATAGAGAGAGAGAGAGAGAGCGAGAGAGAGAGAGTCGTCACATTCTTATCATTTAAGGCAGCAAGTGCACAATGGAAGTTGCCCAGAAGGTACAAAGAAAGAGATAAAAGCCTAACTCCGACTAACCTTCACACTCTTCTCTAGAATTCGATTTCACTCTTACATAAACATAGTCCCAACCACATTTGCTACATAGACACACACTTCCACCACCCACACAGGATAGAGGCAAGTACCGTTGACCTAGCTATTGGCTGCTGCTAATATTGAAATAACAGAAACTGTACGGGAAAAGAGTAAGCTAAACCACAGAGAGCTTCTTCCGATTGCAGACGGCTGGTCCCAACTCTGAGTTCACACTATAAAACAAGCGCATGCCTGGAAAAAAAGAAACAAATGAAAGCCAGCAATTAACATACTACTTACCGGAACTGCTGGCTTTCTGTCTCTCTCCTGGACAAGGCTCATATTCAGGATTCCAACGGATCCAAGTTCTGATTTCTCAAGCTCTTGATGTCAGACTCAACCGGCTACAAAAGCAATCACCACAAAACAAACGAAAGAGCAGTATAAAGACAAAATAAGTACAAGAATTTAGGAAAATACTATGTAGAAATTGAAAAAACGTGCCTTATCACTGACGACTGCACAGGTTCCAAGATAACTCCACCCTACCAAAAATAAAATAGATGGCAAGTCAATAAACAAAAACTTGGAAAGTAAAAGCAACTAAATCTTTGAGCAACTAAGGACATTTTGTTACGAGTTTGTACTGTCTAAAGTACTTGACTATACAAGCGTGAAAAAGGAGAACAAATATAGAAAGTAGACTGGAAAAAGTAAAGGGCAAAAGAGAACTTAAATCCAAAACCTCTAACTCTTGCTGCAATCCAGCTTGATACACTCGGACACTATTGTCACATCCATTATTCAGAATCAACCCAGAATCCCCTTCACATGATCCTTGCGAAGACCCCTGGTTGTTACTTGCTGAAACACTTTCTAGGTTCCCCTCGCTGCTACCGACCACCGACTCAAGTCGAACATCCTCACCAGAGCTGACCTCACTCTTCAGGTTTATAGCAATACTTGACTCTGCGAGGGAAACAGCCTTGGTATTGCCCGAACATGCTATCTCTTTATCTGATTTGACTAGCCCTAGTATTTCTTCATCTCCTACCATCTCCCGCCGCTCATTCCTGGTAGCTCCACTCTCACTGTTCCCCAAGTTAATAGAGGTGTTGCCCATTTTGGACATGCCAAGCTGGCATGCTTTATTCCCCCCTCCACTTTCTTGTCTTCTAATAGAACTTGACGCCATACTCTCCCTAGAGGTGCTGTCAACCCTATGACTAAAAATTTCGGGAGAGAGTGAATTGCGCGGCTGGGAGCCGATTGATTGTCGTTTCTCTGGAGTATTGTGCTTCATGTCTACCCCTTCATGATCTTTTCTCTTCTTGAGGCATCTCTCACCTGATCCAGGCCTGCAAACTTCACCCCGAGATTGATTTTCACTCTGCTGGTTTGCTAGCCTTGGCGGTCGGGTTCTTTTATACCCATCTGGAAAAACATAAGATGGAATCTGCTTTCTACGAACATGAGAAACGTAGATTTCCATCCCTGGTTTCCAGAACATGTACATATTCACCGAATGCTTAAACTCATCAACAGTGGAGCGAATATCAAACTGCTGGCCTTCTTGTACACTCTCTCCTTGTTTCCTCTGCAAGCCCATAAAAAAGGCACAATGGTAACACTGCTTCGAAGTATCAACAAACTCATGCGGGTACGGATGGCATTGGAGCTTCCCATATGTGTCGCGCTCTATCTGCAAAGGTTGCATTGAAAACAAAATTTAAATTTTTATTTGCATCTTTTCAGTCTTTCCAAGAATCTAAATGAAAAGAGGCAAAATTTGAAGTTGTCTGAACCTCTCCCCTGGCCATTAACAGTCCAAAAGGGATAGATATTACCATTAGGGTCAGGTATCTAAGCCGTGATTCAACCCAGCCTTTCCAAGCACGCAAGTCATCAACGTCGCCTGCAACTATATCAACCTGCAGATAGTTTTTATAGCTTTCGAAGAACACGTATGGCTCAAACAGAGCACCCCAGTGAGATTTATTCAACTCTATCTCCTGAAGACAGGCAAGAACGCATGCAGAGAGAATCAGTAGAAAGCAATCAAACTAATAACTAGCAGATAAAGGAGCCTCTCCAACTTACCTCACAGATCTTGTTACCAAATTGAAACTGCTCCATCATAACCCGAAGAGTACTGACTGAGACATTGTAACTAGAATTCATGCAAGGGTAGGCAGGTGTTATAATTGGCATATGATGAGTTCGGTCCCGTGGATTCTTGCGAGGATCCCACACAGAAAATCCAAGTTCATCCTCTTCAATTGCACAAAGCATCACAGGATTTGGCCAATGCCACTGAGTATATACCCTGAAAAATCGGGAAACCAACATACTGGGTACTGCATTGGGGTAAAGCTGACAAACCCGAGCTACAAGAAGAGCCCAGTTCACACCGCCAAGAAATCCAGTCACCTGAGAAAGACGGGATGAGAAAGGTAGAAATTACAAGCTCAAACTATCATAAAAATTAACAATAATATTGCTGAAACGCACAGAAATAAAGGTCCACTTACATTTGAATAAACACCACGCCTTGTAGCCCAAAACTTTAAACATCGGAGTGCAGTGCGAAAATGCTAATACAAGAGGATTTAGACATTAGTGAGGGACAAAAACAATGTAACAAGAATTATTTTCCCCCAAAACAAAAATTTTGGAAACACTAGCAAGCATTTCAGAAATATCACCTCAACATTTGGAACAAGCTTAAGAATCTGATCCGCAACTCTGCATCCATTAAGACTCCGAACAGTTGGCTCGTCAACATCATACAAAACAGACAAATGGGAAATGTCCAATTCCTGTTCATAAGTTAGTTACCAAGTATAGCCATAAAGTTGCACAATTCTACATTAAAATAGGATGGTAAAGTTTAAGTGACCATAGCATGTAAATCTGTCACCTAGAAAAGGACAATGTGTCACCACTACATTATGGCAAGTGCATTAAACATCTGTCAGTAGAGATACCAGACTGAGATGTCTATAAGGAATAATATGCAGACAATTTTCTCCACTACAAAACATGCAATCCAGTCCAATATGTTGTAAAAGTAACTCTAGAAAATAGTTCTCTTTAGATGAAAATGAGGCATGTAACTCTTCTCGAATGTCGTTTGGGTAAATCTAAGCCGAGACCTTGAGGATGATCTAAAGCAAGGAATAGTCGAGGAGACTGGCACATAGCATTCCCTTCAGATCTTATCTTTGTCCACGTTTTCTCCAAATGGTCAGTCCCCTGACTACACAACTTCACAGGGGAGAGAGAGAGAGAGAGAGAAAAGGTCTAGTCCCTACCATTAAGAACTCCTCCATCCACCGTACTTCCCTTCCATGTGCATATACACCAATAAGAGAGGCGAAACGGCGGGGAGAAAAAAAGGGAAGGGGTGGGGGAGACAGGGAGGGAGAGGGGGACGAAAAACTAAGGAACAAAGAAAAATAGTGACATAAACCCATTTTTGGAGGTTTAAGCGCCATCCACAAAATTAAAAGCCTCCTAATACTACCAAAGAAGTTAAAAAGTTCTAAATTACTTTGGAAGTAAGACTATTGAATAGAATCTAATTAGCACTTACTTCTGGAACGACCAAAAGGGATACACTTGCATAAAGAAGATCAACCGATACCCCATCAAACTTAAATTTCATAACTGGTACATGAGCATCAGGAACTGGTTGCAGTTCTGTAACTTCTTCCATGTCTGCCAAGATGTTATGCAGTATGAAGAAGAAGTCTTCCTGATAAGCTATTAGTATTAGATGCAGATACAAACAAAACAATCCAGCTGCATAACATAAAACACCTAAATTCATTGTTTACCTCTCGATTTATATAAGATGGCCCAACACATAGTGTATCTATGTCAGCTCCAGGACCATGTACCTATCAAACAATTAAGCATGTGCAAGATCACTAAATACTGAAGAAGCATTGAATCATGCCTATATAGAGAGCATAACAATCACATCAACGGAACTTCAAGAGAACAGAAGTCATGGCAAAACCGCATGCTTCTGTAGAGCACGCTTCCCCCCCAAGGAGTAAGCATAAAAGCTCTATTATACCAAAAGTGTGCTGGAAGGAAAGAATAAATGATATCCATCCTCAGACAACAGTACATAAACAGAGCTAGCAAATGCAGCTAAGGAAGAAAGACTAAACGTGTGCAAGGATAAAGTCCATACACATAAAACCACATTCAGGTGTTTGAACAAAAAGATTAGCTTTGTCCACAACGAATTACTGTTCTACGAAACATGGACACAAGCAAGCCATGGAAATGAAAATTTTGAAGGAGTACAAAACAAAACCCAATAGAACACAAAAACAAAAATCAAGTGTACATTTCCAAATGCAGCTAAGGGAGAAGACTAAACGTTTACAAGGATATGGCCCATAAACATAGAAAGTGCACAAAACAAAACCCAATAGAACACAAAAAACAAAATCAAATGTACATTTCCAAATGTAGCTAAGGAAGAAGACTAAACGTTTGCAAGGATAAGGTCCATAAACATAAACGCACATTATTCAGGTGTTCAAATAAAAAGAATGGCTTTGTCCACACTGAATTACTATTCTACAAAGCATGGACGCAGACAGAAAAGATGAAAATTTTGAAAGAGTACACACAAAACCCAAGAGAACGTGATAAGAAAAATCAAATGTACAAACTATACATCAGGAAACATTGTACACTGAAATGACTTTTTATCCAAGAATGTATGCCCTATAACCCAGATGCATAAACCAACTAGGACTCCAGCCAAACTTTTAAGGTTATCCACCAGTGTTTAACATTTCATAGGAAGATTACCACTCATCCAAGCATAAGTAGGATTTTTATACTTCCAACAATATCTCCTAACAAAACTAGGTGTAACTTATAGTATGTGACCTAAAAGAAACAAACACTTTGTTCTTTTTGGAAGATTTAACCAGAAACTTCCACAATCAAAATGCAGAATTCTTCCTGTCCTTCTCTTTCAAATTTTCCAATTTGATTGTACAAAAGGTTTACAGGTTTAAATAACTTCCAACAATTTCAAACTTCCCCGAACTATAGTCTTTCACCTTGCATAGCATTTCATGTTCTTTCCACTTGGTATAAGACTGAAACCTTCTATAGCTGAAGAATGTAACATACCTGTTCAGTTCTTCAAAGCCACTCTCACCTTCCTAGGCTCATACAATATATCTGAATAGAAAGAGGCTACTACACTAAATAAAGGCCAACAAATAAATGCTTACCCCAAGTCGGTAAGAACCAAAAGTAAATATCATCGCATTTGCATCCTCAACCATCTGATCTGAATACCCTCTCAAGCGAGTGAGTTGTTTCACCCAATCTTTCACAATCTAAAAACAAAACAAACATATTTACAATACATTAGCACAAGAAGAATAAGCCAACAGATAGTCAAGAGGGAAAAAAACAACTACAAATTGACTAGACATCCATACAAAGAGCTAAAAACAAATTAAGATGCTTAAACCTTTGTTATGTAAAATAGCAAGAACTAATAAAATATTTAAATTATATGTATACAAGGCAAGATGAATAGAACATCTCTAAGCACACACTATGGACATTCACAAGAGTCAACTTCTGTTGTGTTTGTTCCTTAATACTGCTTATAAGATGTGTCTTTTATTCATAATGTACTCCCTCCGTCCCATATTAGATGTCAACTTTCTCAACTTTACTTGTCCCAAAATATTTGTCCAGTTTCGAATCCCAATACAATATAATCTTATACTTTCCCAAATTATTCCTCTTCATTAACTTCAAAAAAACAATAAACCCCACAAAAAACTATAACTATAATATATTATCAAATGGCAAAATTAAAAACACAAAATAACCAAAAATATGTTGAAAAATCAGACTTGGACAACTAATTTGGGACAGAGGGAGTATTTATTAATTATAATCAGATGGTATAATATGTCCTTCAATAACCTTAGCCAACACCAACTCAGAGGGAAAAAATGAACAAATAAATAAAAAACCTAATGTTTCTTCACCAACTAGAGAACTCAAAATCATGTAGCATGACTACATAAGAAATTGATGTAAGAGGGGAAAGCGAGAGAAACAAGATAAAAGAAGATATTGAACAGCAGGAACAAAATAATGTGCTCGTTTATCATTTTCTCAAAAGATCATCCTTCATTACAAAAAAACTCTTATATAGACCAGCCCAAGAATCCAAGAAAAAGTACTTTTTAGGAAATAAAGATGTACACTCCCAAAAAATAAATATAAAAAAGACCATTAAATCATTTCTTTATCTATCTCCTTGCCCCTAAATGTAACATAGGTAAAAATCATGTGCGACACATGCCCGTTGGTAGGCCTATCAAAGGATTGGAGTGTATCGACCAAATCCTTATCCAATTTGTTAATTTGAATTATTGGTTTCGAATCGCCAACGGGTAGCGCTGCAAATGAATCGAGCCGTTCGTGAGCAGGCTCGGGTTTGGCTCGGAGCTCGGCTTGTGCTTGTTCGTTTAGTAAACAAACCGAGCCTGAGCACAATTTTTAGGCTCGTTTAGTAAATGAACCGAGCTTGAACATTACTAAGCTCGGCTCGGCTCGGCAAGCTCATGAACAAGCTCGTCTAAGTTAAATACTAAAATTATATCATATTTAACAAAAGAAAATGTTCAAATTGAACAAATTATGAAGATTATTGTGAAAAGATTATAGAAATTAGGCGGTCATAACATAAAATTCATTCATGAAAAATTATACTAGTGAAAATATGTTAAAACAGACATGCAACAACTCAATCCATACAACTATTAGGAAGATTAATATATGTTGCACTGAAACGAATCATTCGTGAACAAGCTCGGGCTCGGCTCGTTAAATCTGGCGTTCGGCTCGGACTCGTTCGTTACGTAAATGAGCCAAGCTTGAACACATTTTCTAGGCTCGTTTAGTAAATGAACCGAACTTGAACATTCCAAAGCTCGGCTCGGCTCGTTTGCAGCCCTACCAACGGGTTTTCGGATTGAATTTTTTAATAAATATCCCAATTATTTTCACTGTCATGTATGACTTATAAGGATATGTCCAGTGGGTAGTTAATATATAGGATAAAGCATAATGCCACCAAAATAAATCAAAGAGTAAATGACCAATATATATAAATCAAACTGGAAATGACGGATAAAAATCATACTCATACATAGAAATTTGTGTTGTAATAAATAAATATATATCAGCACAGATTTATTAGTGGATCAGAATGACTTGGTATAATTTTATATCCGAACTGAATCGAATCCTGATCAGATCAAGTTTCGAAGTCAGATTAACAATCTCTGCACTGACATGTCTGATTATAAGGTTCTTTGTAGTGAGTTACTAAAATCTGGGATAAAACATAATATAACCATGCAACCAAATGTACCTAGGAACGCACTCCCCTTTTGAGTCCCTTGTATACTATTTTATTTACTTACCAAAAACAAAACTATGCAACCAAACAAATCAATGGTAACTAGTTAATATATACCAATCTAGTGATAAATGACCAATAAAAATAACATATGTAGTATAAATTAATGTACTAATTAAGAGGATACATATGCATACAATTTTAGTCCGACAATGCTCTGAATGTATCGGAGTAAATCTGCGTATCCGATTTGTTAAGTTAAACGATTATCATATTTGAATTTTTATCTCGTTATCAATGTTTTCGTTCAATGAAAATCTTATTAATAGAATCAGACTTATATCGTAGTCTCATAATCCGATCAATTGACAAGTTTACCCATGGATCTTATCTTTGTCCCACCAATTCTCCATGTAGATCAGATGACAAACGGAAAGTGCATTGCTACAAGTGATTGTACCAACTACAACATTTTATTTTGATAATGACCAATTACACATGACCTTCAAAATTCATCTTTCCATGGTTACTAAAGGGATGACAACACACAAGAGCACCACGTGGACCACATAAGTTTGTAGTACCCACAAATCAAAGCGAAACAACCTTGAAAAGGCACACGCATCTGAACGCAAAGTGCACCAGTCACACAAAAATGCATGCTTGCATTTTTTTTATCATGATCTGTTCTAATTTGGTTCCCATTTCACAGTTTACTGACCTTTTCATAACCATGGAAACCTTTCCTTACTTGAATTAAACAGCCAAAAAAATTTCTTTGATTCAGATTGCTGATGCTTCACTTAAATTCCACTCATCCAAGAATGACCACATAAACGGTTTAGGCCCCTTCTCTTAAGCCTGCCAGTCATTCTCAATCTCTTAGACAAGATTTCAGGGTCTAGCTTCATACTTCTTAGTCTTACAATAGTCTAATGTCTTGAAAAAATTTTGACCCATCTACCAAGTCAATGACTCAATGCCATTATTGAACCAAGGCATCATCCCTTACTAACTTCGAAGATACACAGTTGATGACAAATATTACCTAGACAAATTGCATCTTGCACAAACACTGTAACTCCTTCAAACATTTAAAAACCATGAAAATTATTTTGAAAGCAACACTTCAGCAAATGTTGCCATATCAAAGCAGCAAGAAATTGAGGCATGAGGAGCCTATCCCAGGCATTTTTTTGTTGAGCACTTTTTTTTTTTTAACTATTTAGCTGCCAAAGAAACTAATTATGTTCTCACGGGGGAGAAGAAACAGAAAGAAAGAAAAAAGGGAAAGGATTATTCCAGCTGACAAATCCTTTCAAATTCAAAAGTAACTTCTCTATATTCTCTATACTTGTATGGCACACCGCCAAACAAGATGTACAAAGTTCTAATGGTAATCCGGTTCTACGTATTATGGTAAAGAAGTTTTCTATTTATAAGGAAAATGTATATAAAAAGAGCTCAACAGACATAAAACCCAAAGCCTAAGGGCCTAGAGAACCCAAAATCAATGGTAGAGTGCTTTTAAATTTTTAATTCAATCAATCTCCTAAATCTGGGTCAGGGTCAAACCAGAATTAGATTGGCTCTCGACCAGGCCAGCAGAATCAATGAATAATCAGGCTGCATATTAGATCCCAGTTGAATGGGGCAACTTTTCATCCATTAACCATTATGTGCATCGAATTCCAATTTTTCTTTTACCAAACTGCAGGCTAATACGTCATATGCCATCCTTCGGTAAAAAAATTAGCTACGTGACCAACAAGAAACAATTACAAAGAGATGACAATATTAAAGTTGTTGTTCCAGGTGGAGTTTCGTCCCTTACTAGGGGTGATACACAAAAATAACCGTACAAATATTCAAGTTAGGTCTCTAACCCAAGTCGAAAACATTATAAAGTTTGTGAAGAACCTTCTTGGCCCTCAATAATGTTATAAAACTAGGTTAACTTGAAAGACCATTACTCTTACTTTTCAGGCACAGTAGAACACAGTTCCTGAATTGTATAGTTTATCAGAATTACCTTACTTTTCCTGATTTTAATGTTTGTCATAATTCCTAGTTCGTCTGTTCACGATACTAAGAATTGACTTACGTTTGCTCACTTTTATGTTTTTCATAATACAAGGCAATTCCATGTCTATAGTCAGCCCCATATATAAAAACCCACATGCTTATAAAGACTTTCAACACCTTCCAACACTATAAATATCCCAACATCATATAAATATACCCACAAGGAATCATACAGTAGAATTACCTGCTTAATACGATCAAGAACCTCCTCTCTCTTGTCACCTTCTTCCTTGCTCTCATAAAGCCCAGCATTATCCAAAAACTAGCATACCCATGTACAACAATTTCAAAACCCTAAACTTGAAATAAATGAATAAAAAGAATCAATCTCTTAAATCAAATGATCAAATATACTAACCTTCTCAAGCTCTAAGCTTCTCTGTCTATCCACCTCCGTAGGTCCTGCTAAAGATATAGGACTCGTCACGCCGTAATGCTTCGGCGGTTGATGCGGCGGAGGCGACGAAGCACTCAAACCCTCCGAACTCACCATTATCAACACTCAGAAAAAAAAAAAGCCCTAAATTTGAAAAACCGACGAAAGAAACAAACCCAAATCCCAAATCAAGCAATTCGCTACAAGAAGATCAAGCACATAATCAAACCACACCAAACCTTAAAAACGTCGAAACGACACTTTTTTTCACCCAAAAAAACCTAAAACATCAGGAAAGCAATTTTGAAGCAAACCCTCGATTGCATCAAATAAAATTAAAATTCTAATGGACGATTCAAAGAAAGTCAAAATTATGGAAATCCTAGATCACAAGAAAATAAAAGACCGTTGGCCGACCGTTAATTTTCTCCGGGAAGAAGAAAAAGAGGGGAAATTGAACAGATCGGTAATTGGTGCAAAGAAACCCTAGATTGGTGAGTTGAGAGAGAGAGAGTGGGTTTCGGTTAGGGATTGGTGAGTTCTAGAGAGAGAAAGAAGAGAGAGAGAAAGAAGAGAGAGAGAAAGCGAGGTGCGAGGAAGAAGATGCGAAGGCTCACATTGGTCAAAAATTGGGGGGTGACTTTGGGAAAGAAGGGCACTATGTTAAATATCTTGACGGTGCCAATTTTAGCAATTGGAACCAAGCTGGCACTCATTAGTCATTACAACCGTGGCATTCACCGTCCAAAAGGGTTCAATCACTAACGTGTAAGTGCAATATAAATTTGCACACATATATGTGCGTGACGTGTCAAAGTCGATTTACAAGTTTATAAATGACGGTGAGTTTTGCACCAACTATTGAATTTCAAATTCTTCATGGCATCTTACAAAGTAGCATACATTTTGTATTGCCTTGTAAACCTACCTATTTTAAATTCATTATTTGAATATAGGTTGTGATTTCATATATTATTCAAATTGAAATTAAAAATTAATTACATTTGAATTGCAATTGGATTAGTAAGATTAAAATATTATGAAATTACAATTCTAATATCTAATGCAATTTAAAAACGGTACTACAATTTAGCTAGGTACTACCAAAATGGCCTAACATTACCAAACCACATTACTCCCAACTAGAGGGAAAGAATTCGACTGTGCTCATAAAAAAAATTGTGAATTTGAATACAAAAGAAGTTGTCATTTCAAATTACAAGTTTAAATCTTTTCAAAATTCAAACCAATAAATAATCTTTCTCGTTACGGTGCAATTAAATATTGGCTTATATTACTGTACTTAGGGTGAAAATACAAACCAAAACGGATCAGCAGTACCAAACTATTACTCCCAAGTAGAAGGGGTAGAATTCGAATTCAGCGGAGGCACAGTGTGCTAATAAATTTTTGTGAATTTGAATATAAAATAAATTGTTATTTCAAATTGCGATATTTAAATCTTCTCAAAATTTCAAACTAATAAATAATCTTTCTCTAACTAGTAACAAAACCTTACAAACACATCTTCACATACACAGACACATTCTATATAGGGCTGCAAATGAGACGAGTTGTTCGTGATCAGCTCGGGCTTGACTCGTTAAGGGTTCGACTCATTAAGTAAACGAGATGAACTTGATCACGATTTCCGGATTCGTTTAGTAAACGAGCCGAGCTTGAGCAATGGTGATCTCGACTCGTATATATTTGTGAACATGAGATCGTTAAGGCTCGTTTAAGTTTATGAACAAAAGCTCGTATAAGCTCGTTAATATTAAACTCCTTATACATAATTACACATTTAAAATTTAACTAGGGAATTAAAAATAATAATCTTTGTTCATTAATTTTCATACAACAAAATAAATTTTTTAAAATAAATTTTTTTTATTATCTAACTTAAAATTATTTAAAAATTAAATAACATTATATCAATAGACAACACAAGAGAGAAAAATAAATTGAAAACCAAAATACACATATGTAGGTATAATATCAAAACAAAACGTAATAAATTTACAAAGTCTCACAATAAAGTAATTACCATATATCGAATTGGTGAAAAACTCAATATTAGAATAGTGCAAACCATATAATTCAACTAGTTATAATTCTCATTTTCGATATTGGATTCCTCTAAAAAGAATTTTCAATAAATTTATCATGGACTTGTTTCAATCTTAGTAATAAAAATTAAGCAAAATTAATTTAAAAATAGTATATATTGTATAAAAATAAAATATGAAATATAAAAATCTTTTGAATTATATATTTAAATACTATAATATTGTTTTGTCAATTGAACTTAATTTCACTACTTTGAATCAGGAATTTTATCAATTTTACTCAATTTAATTCAATTAAACTACTTTGAATTAGGAATTTACTCAATTAAACTAAATTTCACTACCTTGAATTGACAATTTTATCAATTCCACTCAATTTTACTACTTTGGATTAAGGATTTTGTCAATTGAACTTAATTTCACTACTTTAAATTGGGGATTTTAGTAATTTCACTCAATTTAATTCAATTAAACTACTTT
This sequence comes from Cornus suecica, assembly GCA_963922005.1. Taxonomy (NCBI): domain Eukaryota; kingdom Viridiplantae; phylum Streptophyta; class Magnoliopsida; order Cornales; family Cornaceae; genus Cornus; species Cornus suecica. Next base: position 63,388,752 of record OY998238.1, on the reverse strand, counting down.
GACTTTGGGATTACTTAATTGAACTCAATTTCACTACCTTGAATTGAGGATTTTATCAATTTCACTCAATTAAACTACTTTGAATTGAGGATTTATTGAATTTCACTCAATTGAAGTCAATTTCACTATTTTTAATTGAAGATTTTGTAAATTGAACTTAATTTTACTAAATTTTCACTACTTCGAATTGAGAATTTTAGCAATTTCACTCAATTTTTAGTACCTTGAATCGAGGATTTTATCAATTGGACTCAATTAAACTATTTTGAATTAGGGATTTACTGAATTTCACTCAATTGAAGTCAATTTTGTCAATTGAACTTAATTTCACTACTTTGAATTGGGGACTTTAGCAATTTCATTGAATTTAATTTAATTCAATTAAACTACTTTTAATTGGGGATTTATTCAATTGAACTCAATTTCACTACCTTGAATTGAGAATTTTATCAATTCCACTCAATTGAATTCAATTAACTACTTTGAATTGGGGATTTTTTCAATTGAACTTAAATTCACTACTTTAAATTGAGAATTTGATCAATTTCACTCAATTGAATTCATTTAGTGCTTGTTTGGCTAATGGAGTGGAGCATTGGTTTTGGGTTTGGTTTCAAAAAATGGCATCAAACCCATGTTTGGCAAATGTAGTGAAAATTTGGAGTAAACACTGTAGCAATTCCATGATGCAACTTTTGTGAAGGAATGAGCCAAAATTTGGAACCATCATTTTTGATGGTTCATGGTTTTGGTTTTGGTACCAACACTGTAGCAAATTTATTTTTGATATTAATAAATTTCGAAAAATTAAATATTCTGAAAAATTAAATATTTATGAAAAATAAATATTTCGAAAAATTAAATATATTAATATATTAAAAAATATTAATATTAATATATTAATATATTTTAATATATTAATATTAATATTTATGAAAAATTAAATATTTCGAAAAATTAAATATATTAATATATTATTATATTAATATATTAAAAAATATTAATATTAATATATTATAATATTAATATATTTTAATATTATAATATTAATATATTAATATTAATATATTAATACTAATATTTATTAATAAATAAAATGCGAAACCCATATATTAATATATATTAATATTTATTAATAAATAAAACTAATATATATTAATAGTTATTAATAAATAAAATGTGAAACTCATATATTAATATATTTTAATATATTAATATTAATATTTATTAATATATTAATATTCAGAATTTCAACCCATACCAACTTTACCAAACATGGTTTGGTTTTTCAGCATCACTATTTTTCACACCAAAACCATGTGCACCAAACATGGTTTGGAACCAAAATAAAATCACACCAACTCCAACCACTCCAACTCCAACCCAACTCCAACCAAACCAAAACAAAAAACCAACTCCACACCCTCTACCAAACAAGCACTTAAACTACTTTGAATTTGGAATTTACTCAATTACACTACTTTGAATTGAGATTTTATTAATTCCACTCAATTAAACTATTTTGAATTGATGAATTACTCAATTTTACTCAATTGAAGTTAATTTCACTACTTTATAAATATGTATACGTGTCTTGACGTAAATAGATAGATAAATTAAATTAGAATGAATGATAAATTCCATTAATATATTATCTTATTCAAGATATTAATTATTGAATTTTATTGCAATAAATAAATACTCAAATGGAAGATATAATCCACCATTTGAGAGTTTAGATAATAGACATTTTCAAATTGATTAATATTATTGATTATGGACTTGTCTCAATCTCAGTAATAAAAATTATAGATCTTTTCAAATTGATTAATATTATTGATCATGGACTTGTCTCAATCTCAGTAATAAAAATTAAGTAGAATTACTTTTAAAATAGTATATAGTATAAAACTAAAATATGAAATATAAAAATCTTTTAAATTATGTATTTAAATACTATAAAACCATTAAAAAGAGTTTAAAAGCAATTGGATTAGATTTCAAGTACCGAAATACTAATGATATTTAATATTTTAAAATTAATTATATAACCAGTAAAATAATAAAATTCAAATCCATAAAAGAATATAGGTAAAGTTACATTAAAAATATTTAAATAGAATTATTATTATTATTTTTTCAAAAAATAGATAAATTACTTAATTACCTCTTAAATTTACAAAAGAAAAAAAAAAGAAAATAGAAAGAATGCTTAGCCACCGTTGGATCTACCCTTATCCAACGGTTTTAAAAGAAACCCTAGAAATCCCTCACTTATAATCATCGCCTCTCACTTTCTCTCCTCTGGGGGGAGGGTTTCCTCCACCAATTGACACTGAACATTGATTTAGGGTTAGGATTTTCCTCTCTCCATACACAAGAAGAGACGACATTCTGATGAAGCACGAGGGCTGTTCTGAAGGCGTCGTGGAAGGATCCAAAAGATCGCGCCATCTCCACCACGACGACGTCGTCGAGCAGCTCAAGGGCATTCACGATGTATGTGAATGAGGCTTACATATATATACATATATGTATACACACAGAACACATAATTTGTTTTAAAAAAATTTGTGATGATTTTTTATTTGCTCCAATTCTGTAACAGAGGCAGTTCAGATTCTGGTTTCTTGGTTGGCAGATGATTCTTCAGTGGTCAAAGAATCCTCTATGGCTGCTCTCAAGGACATCGCTAACCTCTATAAATCTCTCTCTCTCTCACAGATATTTATACACGCAAATATATATATATATATATATATATATATATATATATATATGTATTAAATGAGCTTTGGTTTTATTTTTACATTAATTTGGGAATGATTGCAGGAATCCACTACTAGTTCTTGATCGTTTGTTCAACTGTTTGGAATCTTGATTATTAATTTTCTATCTGACTTTCCTGAGAAAATGTGGAGTGTAATGGGGCTTTTGTTAATGTTGCAGCGTTTTGGTAAAGTTTAAGTTATGGTGATTTGGTAATTAGATTGAAAAGAAATAAAAAATTTGTGATTCTAATTTGGATTTGTTGCTTGGTAATTAGATTGAATGGTTCAAATTTCCATTTATAGTGTATGGTGGATTTTGGTATATTTGTAATTGAACTTTTTGTTTAATGATATAATTTTTTTTGTTCATTAATTTTCATAAAACAAACGAGTTTGAACAAATTTTGAATACTAAATAAAAAATAATTTTGAAACAAGCTGAGACGAGCCCAATAATTTCATGTTCATGACGAGCCCGATCACAAATTTTAGGGCTCGTCACGAGCTCGAGCAGACCTAATAAATAAACGAGCCTAGCTCGAATGGTCCAAAGCTCGGTTCGGTTCGTTTGCAACCCTAATCCTATATATATAAATACACACATATGAATACATACTTATACCGATATATATTTTTTATTTTTTAATCTAATTCCAAATCAATGATATCCAAATATTCACATTCGAATTGATATTCAATTATACTTGAACTATAATATTATCCAAGCATCTTAATTGGATTGCATTTGTGGAATTTAAATTAATAAATTGTAATTTTAATGCAATTCCAATATAATCCCAAAGTAGTTTAATGAAACATGCCAATAAATAGGAGGTGTCGCCGTTTGAATCCCGAAACAAAAATCAAGTTTTTAAGCCAAAAGAGCCCAAAATGGGTATTCTTTGCTTTGCAAGATGTCCCATGTTGCAGTTTAGGTGCCCTGTGCACTCTTTCGATCATAACTTTGGCTCTAGGTGTTCGATTGAGGTGTTCTTTAGCCCGTTGGAATGCTAACATCATGGGCTTGAGTTTTGACTTTGAATTACTCAGTTTGGATTAGTTTTGAGTGACTCAGGCTTGTTTGTTTAGGCTAATCCATTTTGATCTTTTAGATCGTTCACCATTTTTTTTTTCCGTTCTCGCCTCGTTGCTCCAAATTTGAATTCGTTTATTCATATGGCTTACTCTAAGCCTAATTTGAATACTTTGACTTGAAAATTATATTTTTACCCTTGGTTGGACATTTTTACCCTTGGTTGAATGTTTGTCATTTTAATGTTCCGTTTTGATTCTTTTCACTCTTGTTTCGACCCCTTACGTTTCTTTTGACCCCTTTTTAATTTTAAAATCATTATTTTACCCCTATAATGAATTTAAAGAAGTGTTTTCTATAATGGGTATTCTAATATCCTTATGTAGTCTTGTTAGCCTTCCTTAGTTGGTTAGTGAGTTGTTAGAGGACTAGGGTGGTGACTCTGCATGAGTTTTTCCTGTGGGTATTATGGGTAAACGAAAGTCTCTCTCTAATTTATGGTTGTGTGCTATGAGCACATGGTGTGTGGTTCTAGGGACTCGAGTAATTGGAAATCACTACTTCCAACACCGTACAAATGGGCGAAAGATTGGAATTACCATTTCTGTTTTTTATACAAGCCATGATTTTTGTTAGCGTAAGGGTTTTTTCAAGGGAATTATCGTCTGTTTTGATGTTAACAATTATATTTAGAGTGTTTAATACTAATGTCAATTTGAGTTTAGTGTTTCAGTTAAGCAAGAAACAAACTCGGAAATTGAAAGCAAGGCATTGACAAGAAAGGGTAAAATTATCTTTTCATTCCAAAGAGTTTAAAGAATGAATTGGGGTAGATAGTTCGGTGAGGAAACTTGTAAAAAGGTTCCTATGGTTTGATATTAAAGTTTAAGCTTAAGTGCATTAAAAATCGAACGAGTTTTTCTGAATTGGAAAATTTATTTTTCACAAGACTGGTCATCCAGTCAACTGACCTTCATAAGACAGTCAACTTGTGCAATTCGAATCTTAAAGATTTTTTGCATCAGGTTGAGAAGTTGACTGACCCTCACAAGGTAGTCGATTAAAGGAGTGCGTATCTCAACTCCTTGGCAACAGGGATTGAGCAGTAGACTGGCCTCCTCAAGGCAGTCGGCTAGTTGAAGTCGTGGCTTAACTCCTTGGCAATAAGGATTGAGTAGTTGACTGGCCTATCCTAGACAGTCGACTGGTGGAATTCGAGAGCTAATTTTATTGGACTTGCTTTTGGGCAGTCGACTCTCTTCACAAGAGAAGTTGACTGACTGCCCTTAGGCAGTCGACTGGTCGAGCCTGAAAATGGATAGTTTTGCATTTATGAAACTTCAACCACCTTCCAACCACCACCATTCTCAAGAGGTGTATTTCACTCTCCTCTTCATAACTCTACATATAAATAGATTGTGATAGTCTTTAAGAAGACTAATAAAAGAGAGATATAAACCCATTTTGAAAGATTTGTCTTTGAAATCAAAAGCTCTAGCATTTAGTCATCTTCTTACTTTATTTATTTCTTTAGTAAGCATTAAAGAAAAATCTTTAAGGCTTGTTTGGCTTGAGCATTGAAAGTTTCATCTTGGTCATTTATGTCCAATCATTTAAGAAGCTTTATTCTCTTGTTTACAAATCATTCATTATTGTGACAGAATCTTGGTCTTGAGTTGGTAAACACATCACTAAAAATACTTGAGCTTTTACTTGATATATTATCTATAAAATCTTAGGATTTTGAGTGATTCATCGTTTCTTCAAAATATTGTCCTTGGGTGAGTGAAACCCTAGATTCTCCAAGAGAGGATCATTCTATTGTTTGTGAGATATGTGTAAAGGTTTGCTTTTTCACCTTTGAAGGAGAAGCCATAGTGAAAGGTTTGGAAAAAGTTTCAAGGGGGATCTTGAGCTGAGGTGTAGGAGTTACCGAACCTCGATAAATCATGGTGCCATATCTTTATCTCTATCCCTTTAGTTTGATATATATTTGCATGCTTGTTATTTTGTGATAAGTATTTATCTTAAACAACCTTGCCTTATCATTAACTTGAGCAAGTTGTATTTGATATTTAAATTTGCTTAAATATTTATTAAAAAGAGGATTAAGATTTTTAAAACCCTCCCCCCTCCCCCTCTAGGGCTAATTAGTGACATACAATTGGTATTGGAGTCTAATCTTTTTTGTTTTAAGGCTTAACTGTTTTAGAGAAATAATCATGTCCTCAAACTTAGTCAATCCTCATGTAAAAGGACAATCCAATAATAGACCCTCATGGTTTGATGGATCAAACTATAGCTATTGGAAAACTAGAATGATTGACTTCCTTCAAGCCATTGACTACCAAATTTGGCAAGTCATTGAAAATGGCCCTTTGTTTCAACAAAAGAGATTGACAGACAACTTGTCCCTAAGTCTCCAAGTGAATGGGATAACGATGAACGTAAACTCATATTTTAATGCCAAGGCCAAAGTTAATTTGAATTGTGACTTAAGTCTAAATGAATTCAACCGCGTCTCTACTTGCTCCACGACTAGAGAATTCTCTTCAAATATCTCCCAATTTACTAGTCTTTCCCCTTTGACCAAAGTGGGTAAAGAGGAAAAGGAAGGGATTGGAATCTTAGGATTGACAATACACTTTTCCACTTTCTCAAAATTATCCCACAAAGTTCAACTTAATTAATAGGCATGCCATGCTTTTATGGAAAGTTTAGTAGGAGAAAACACTTAGAAGATTTCTAGTAAACTCCACTAAGTTACTTTGCATGAAATTACCAAAATACCCTTAAGTGCAAAATTTTTGAAATGAATTTCTAAATTCCTTATTTCATATATATAGATGATAAAAATTATCGAAATAAAAAACTGACACTCCCGGGACCGATCTCCACCAGACGCTTTTCGAAACGTGTCTCGGGTCTACAGATAGTTTTAAAATTAAAATTTATGCAAAATGATTCCTAAAAATTCTCAAATTGCAAAACTTAAACATATAGCATATATAGAAGCAATTAATATCACCTTGATTATTTAATTTAATTAAATAAAAATTAATTCGCAAAATCTTTACTCGTAAAAATGGAAGAAAAATATTGGACGTTACAGTGAAGCATAAAGATCATTAATCAACAACAAATAATTTTTCCCCTCAACTAAAAAACTCTTTTCCCCTTGACAATATTTCTCTCCCTAACCAACACAATCTCTCCCCCTTACCAGTTACTTTTCCCCCTTTTTGTCACTGAAATGTTAAGGAAATATAGAACAATAAAAATAGTCTAGAGAGATGTAGGAGAAGGCACAACGTGTAAACATTGGAAAAAATACACAGAAAGACTAGAAAATCTAAGCAAAGCTTATATTAAACGATATGACTCTAAAGAATATATCCAAATTCTCGGGTAACAAAAATCTGTATAATGCATAAACTCAATACTAATGCATGAATGCAAAATGCTCAAACTAATATGAAAGAAAAAATAAATTTTTTTTCTTAGAAACATGTGAGCAGGGCAGTAATGTAACGCCCTGAGTTTCCTTTTTCTTTCTGGAATTTGTTTTCAAGTGTTAACGTGTTGTGATGTCACTTATTCATGACGTCTTGTGCAATCTTGATACGTGTTGATTTTTTGCATTTAGGTTTCGGACTTAGCGAAACGACTTCGTGGTATTTCGTTTTCGGCTTAGTGGATTTGTGTTTTGTTGGCAACTACGTGGGTTCGTCGTAACGTTTTCTCGTTGATGCTTTGGCGATTGTGTTCCGTGCTCGAACGTGTTATTCTAGTTTATTGTAGACGTTCCGGTGTAGCACTTATGTGATTATGTGTTTATTTTTATTTTTAGAACTTTTGAGAGTGAGGAGTATTCTCAGTTTTTCACTTGTGTGTGAGTTGGTGAGGAGGTATGAGAGTCTTCCTATGTGTTCTGGAGTGTTTGGATGTGTCCCGGATTGTTTCGGAGTTTTCCGGTGTCATATTTGGGCCTTGGAGCCTTTCCCTGCAATTGATGTTTTAGAGGTCACCGAGTACTCGGTGTACAACTCGGTGAAAGTGTTACCGAGTACTCGATGTACAACTCGACAAAGTCCATAAATTGCCTATATAAGTGGGTGTTGACCTAAAACATTTCATTTTCTCTCATCTCTTCTCCAAACTCAGCCTCTCTCTTCTCCAAACTCAGCCTCCCTCTCTCTCCCACTTGGTTTTCTCTCATTCTTTTCCCTATTTCATATATTTCGGCATGGATTTTAGTGACAACTTCAACACGGAAGTTGGTCGTGGTATTATTGGCTTTGATTTGAGCCATGGATTGGTAAGCGTTTTCTCCTCTTTGTGAGTTTTTTTCTCAAACCCTAGTTTTGGGTTTTCTTGACAAACCATCTATTAATTCTTGTTTTCCTTGTGGTTTGAGTCTTGATTCATTGTTAGGAGGCTACGACGAAGCTTTTCACAGATTGTTTTCTTCGATTTCGATTTCGGGTGAAAGCTAGGGTTTCATAGGCCCTGTTTAGTGGTTTGGCTTGCTCTTCATTTGAGGTAGGGGAAAACATCTTTAATCTATCATTCTTTGGTTTGTTAATGTGCGATTTCGTTTTAGGGCTTTCTAACCCTAGATATATTTTCTAAGTGTATACTTGAGAAATATGAATTTAGGGTTTGTACGTGTTTATGTGCTATAATCCATGTTTATGTCATCATTGAGATAGGTATATGATGTATGCTATATGGGTTATGATTATTGGACTTTTGAAATTGAAGTATGCTTATATGCCTATATATATGTATATGAGTATGAAGGTATATATGTATAAGTGTTAGTATACGTATATGATTTCGGGTTTTAGTAGTGTAGCCTTGATAACGTAAGTAGGCTAGCTACCTTGGTTAGTGAGTTGGGATGTGGAGGTAGATGATTGGTGGCGTATGAGATTACGAACTTAGCATGTTATTCTAATTCCCCCATTCTTGTTAATCTTAAAGTTATTATCTTGAACATTAAACTTGTGTATGAAAATGAGTTAATGTGTATAATTGCTTTAATTAAGATTAAAACATGTTAAATGAATGGAAATGTTATCCTTGTGAATTAAAGGACAACTTGATGACTTGGAACATTAATTGTGCATGAGAATGTATCCTTGTGATTTAAATGCTTTAATTGAGATAAAAGCTTGTTAAATGAATGAAAATGTTATTTTTCTGTATTAAAAGACAACTTGATGATTTGGAATCATAAATGGTGCATGAGAAAATATCATTGTTGAGTATTGGTTTAATGAGATTTAAAAGCATGTTGTGAACCATTGCTTATAAGTGTGAAATGGTAAGCGTGATGGTTTTATTGAGTACAATATATTGCAAATGAGAAAATCATATATTGTGATGGAACATGATTGTTGTGGAGAACCTGGATGCACATTGAGTACATCGTGTAGTGTCAAAATTATGGTGTTGGTATATGCGGGTTGTGTAAATATGTATGGGTTGTAGTATGTCAGATCGTCGCAACAACTGGCCAGGAAGTGTTTCACCCCTACAAAACTAGCAAGTCTGAAAACATGATAATGGTTTGGGAGTCGTAAGAGAGGCTCATATTCTTGACCCTGGATGGTCATAGGGCACGGAGTTACAAGTTGGGCTCTCGTGCAACCGCTCTTCCTCGTTGAAAGTGTGAAGTGTCAAAAGCACTTGGGAAGAAACAGTGTGGTATTATACATTACTTGATGAGCTTGTATCCTCAAAAGTAAATGGACAGAGTATGTATCCGTTAACCTATGTTGGGAACATAGGGTGTGTATCATGAGGTGTATGAGTCACATTGCATTTGAGTTGCTATATGTGATTTATGTTTATATGTGGATAATGATATCATTCTCTGTAGTTGAGGAGCATGTTTAATGTGAATTGTGATATATTATAATTCATATGTTATTAAAATGCTCAAGTGAAATTGTATAATGTGGGAATATGATTTGTATGCCTTGTTTCAAAGTATAATGTGAGACAAATGCTTATACTTGTTGATATGTGTTTATATACCCTAGGGTGGTGATATGAGTTGGTTTAACGATTTTCTTGTGATAAGTAAAGTCGGTAGTGGACTATGGAGTTGATTGTGAATTGTGACATTTGAAAAAGTGGATGATAGTTTTGTAACCTTGGTTGGCAGTGTGGTATTGATCACTTGATGTATTTGCACATTTGAGGGACGTATTATAGGTGATGTTTTTATGATCTTGGTTGGTTATGTAGTGATGGCCATTTGATAATTTTTTCGCATTTAAGGAATGTATCATCTATTATGCTTCAGGGTTTGAAGTTTGATTAAGTGAGGTGAGGAGTGACCTAGTCACTTATGTGGTAACGGTTTCTTGTTTCCATTAGTAATCTAAGAGAAGTGATATTACGTGTGGATTGAGGTTTGAATCGATTGGAAGAGGTTTTGATTGAACCTAGTTTGTTCCATAGTTTTGGCTACTAGGTCTTTCTTTTCATATTCTAAGAATAAGAGTGTTCTTGGAGTTGTCAACTTAGCCGCCGTAAGTGGTTGAGATGAGTTGTTCATTGAGAGTTGAATTGAGTTTTCGGTTGAGAATAGAGTTATAGGATCGTTCTTTCCCATTTTCGTTGAAGTGTTGTCATTTTTGGACTTCCGTCTTCATTCTTCATTCTCCGTGGTTCATGTCGGAAGTAGAGTCATTCCGCATGGTATTGTAGATGTTTCGGTGTGTTCGGGGTTGGCTTCATTTTGGAGCTTTTCGGGTTCATTCTTTGACTTGTTATTCTGGGGCCCATCGAGTACCAGGTGATGATTCTACAGAGTACTCGATGAGAGGCGCAATTGTGTAAAAGTTCAATTTATTCTAGAGAGTTTGGTTCATCACAACTCGGTGGAGGGTCACCGAGTACTCGACCAACGAGTACTCGGTGTATACCTCGGTGGTATTTGTTTTGTGTACTTCTTCTAGTTTTTTTCTGTTCTATCTCTTATGTTTCACCATTTCTCCTACTATGCTTGGGGCATTTATTAGTGGTCTTTAGGGATGAGTTTTGTTAGGTTGAAGGATCGGCTTAGATCCACCTTTCTTGAGTGTTGGTTGCGGTGTGATGCCGAGCCACTCCTTTGTGTCATCATTTGATCTATGGGGTTGGAAACAAATGTTGTGCTCTCTGGTTCCAATGTGTCACTTTTCCTTCTTCGTCCTCATGGGCGTTATAGGAATCCTATAGTTGTGGTTGTTTGGTTGACTTGATAGTGTAATATCTCGGTATGTGTGTCTCATACCTTCTTTCATTTCGAGTCTCAGTGACGATGTGTGCGGCTTAGTGCACATACGTAGTGATGTTTCCTCATCACGGGTGGATGTTCCTCCATATGGACGTGGTGTTTCGGTTATTCCTGTGTTTAGCATTGGAGTTTCCATCCCTTGCTTGGTTTCATGGCTTTATGTTGTCATTTTTGTGGGTAGTGTTCACATAACCTTCATGGTTGAGTAGTTAGCCTTCCTCGTCCTTAGTGAGGACGTTAGTGATGTAATTGATCTCCTTGTGGATAGTATCATGAGATTGATGTTGTGGCATGAGTAGTGATATTGAGGTGAGTGTGGTTCGCCTTTGTGAAGAGATTGAGGTGTTGTATGTATATTGTGTGTATATGCATTGACGATGGTTATGTAGGTACGTAGGGACTTGAGAGTTTTCCTTGGTACTGGTTATGGATGATCCTTTTTATGGGCATTGTGGTTATCTTAGTTTCCTTGGATCCTTTGGTTGTTGTTGGGGCCACTAGAATGATTGGCTATGTTACGTTAAAGTATTGTGTACTTTGAGTACATTTATGTGCGTAGTGTAGACTACTAGTGTTGGATTGGTGGGTACGAATCATAGTGTTCTCTCGTGAGATTATAACTACATGCCTTGTACTTATTTTGTTTCTCTCTCTATATATATACGTATACATATATATAGGTGTGCGTTTGCTATATGATGTTATGTTATGGTTTCGTTATGTGCTAGTTTCCTTTTTGATGATACATAGTAGGGGACTAGAGGGATGTATTTTCAGGGGTTTCGTGTTGGCATGAGTGCCATGAGGGAAAATTGATTAACCTAGGATAGATGCATGTACACGGTTTGGTTCGTACTAGGTTTGGACGATCGGAGGATGTGACAATTATGATTTCCTTTTTCCTATGGGGCTTCGATGAGTTCCCCCCGGCGTTCTTTTGCCCTAGTGCCCCACACCAGTATGCAGGGATGTTTCGGCTATGGGTTGGTTGGGTGCAACGACACCCTTCTTTTGTTTACTCGTTGCAGGTTCTGGATTTGACAGGGTTTTACGGATGATGCTACGAGATCGAGACGGTTATATGTAGTGTAGTTCTATTTTAGTTTCCTTTGCTTGTCCCCTGTATTAGGATTGTTGTATTTTTTGGGAGCCAGTCTGTTGGCATATCCCTTCCTTGTATTTGGTATCGTTGCATTGTTGTAGAGATGTATTCTTTCAGCACTTTGATGTGCCTTGTGTATCATTTGGTTTTAGTTTCCTCTTGGTTGTATGGAATCATAGTTGTTGGCATGATTCTATTTATTTTTATTGATGTTGATATTCTTAGTTGGTCGCTTATTTTATGGATCACGATCCCGGATTCCTCGGATGTCCCAGTTTGGGAGCCTTTGGAATTTAGGGGTGTGACAGTTTGGTATCAGAGCACTAGGTTTCACTGTCTTAGGGACGATGGGTGAGGGTTGGTGGTACGTTCGACATTTGATGTTATCTACGATTTCGATATGCGTTTTTTCTATGTGCTTCCGGGTTTTTTTCTATGTGGCATCGATGATGTGTCTTACTAGATATATCCCATTGTGATTTAATTCTAATGGAGTAGGACCACTCCTTACTCACTTTTCCTTTTCGTACTCGTATCATTTTGTTAGCTACCAAGAAATGTGAGTAGATCATTCGGTCTGATCAATCGGATATGGCTCGTGGACTAAGGTAGTCCCTGATTTCGAAGAAAAAATCTCCTAAGGTGGGAGGGTTGTAACGCCCCGCATTTCCTTTTTCCTTTTTGGTATTCTTTTCCAAGTATTAATGTGTTATGACGTCACTTATTTATGACGTCTTGCGCAATCTTGGTACGCATTGATTTTTCGCGTTTAGGATTCGGACTTAGCGAAACAACTTCGCGGTATTTCATTTCCGGCTTCGTGGATTTATGTTTCGTTGGCGACTATGTGGGTTCGTCGTAACATTTTCTCATTGATGCTTTGGCGATCGTGTTTCGTGCTCGAATGTGTTACTCTAGATTATTGTAGACATTTCGGTGTAGCAATTATGTGATTATGTGTTTATTTTTATTGTTAGAACTTTGAGAGTGAGTATTCTCGGTATTTCGCTTGTGTGTCAGTTGGTAAGGAAATATGTGAGTCTTCCTATGTGTTTGGATGTGTCCCGGATTGTTTTGAAGTTTTTCGATGTCATTTTTAGGCCTTGGAGCCTTTCCTTACAATTGATGTTTCAGAGGTCACCGAGTACTCAGTGAAAGTGTTATCGAGTACTCGACCTTTTTTCTATCGAGTATTCAATGTACAACTTGACAGAGTCCACAGATTGCCTATATAAGTGGGTGTTGACCTAAAACATTTCATTTTTTCTCCTCTCTTCTCCAAACTCAATCTTTTCTATCTCCCACTTAGTTTTCTGTCATTCTTTGCCCTATTTCATCTATTTGGGCTTGGATTTTGGTGACGGTTTCAACACGGAAGTTGGTCGTGGTATTCTTGGCTTCAATTTGAGCCATGAATTAGTAAGCATTTTTTCCTCGTTGTGAGTTTTTTTTCTTCTCAAACCCTAGTTTTGGGTTTTCTTGACAAACCATCTATTAATTCTTATTTTTCTTGTGGTTTAAATCTTGATTCATTGTTAGGAGGCAATGACGAAGCTTTTCACCGATTGTTTTTCTTTGATTTTGGTTTCGGGTGAAAGCAAGAGTTTCATAGGCCTTGTTTGGTGGTTTGGCTTGCTCTTCATTTGAGGTAGGGGAAAACATCTTTAATCTATCATTCTTCGGTTCATGAGTGTGCAATTTTGTTTTAGGGCTTTCTAACCCTAGATATATTTTTGCTAAGTTTATACTTTAGAAATATGAATTTAGGGTTTGTATGTGTTTATGTGCTATAATCCATGTTTATGTCATCCTTGAGATATGTATATGATGTATGCTAGATGGGTTATGATTATTGGACTTTTGAAATTGAAGTATGCTTATATGCCTATATATATGTATATGAGTATGGAGGTATATATGTATAAGTATATGTATATGATTCCGGGTTTTAGTAGTGTAGTCTTGATAGTGTAAGTAGGCTAGCTACCTGATGGGCGTCAGGTGTGTAAAATATGTGGTTAAAAACGACACCTTAACGACACTTTAGGTTTTACCCTTTTGCAAGCGCACATATCAATTGTATATAGTTTTGCTTGAGTAGGGGAATATCGATCCCACAGAGACGAGGATTGTTCACTTTAATAATTTAAAAACACTGAATTATAGTTTTCCAAAAATAGTTTGATTTTGTGAATTATCTAATACTAATGAAAATAAAATAGAAAACAATTAATAAATAATGATTGTGATTCATAGAGAGAGAAAGCTAGGGTTTCCTCACTCCACCACTAACCGTGTAACATAGTCCAAATTATATTTCAATTGCATGAGGGCGATCCATTAACTGTGAATCAGGTCACATTGCGCTAACAGTTTGACCCCAAAAAGGATTACTCTCAACCGGATTGCGACAACCTATCTCAAGACTAAACTAATTAGTGCATGTCAACTACTAACATAAAGTAAATTAAAACAGTAAATTAAAGAAGTGACTTAAACTAAAACATGTCTATATCAGTTTGTCAAGGATGACCTGTGTCAACCTAGGGTTTCGAGTTTTATGACCACCATTGTGTAGAAAGTCACAGATTAAGCATTCGAGTTCTAGTCCATAGTGAATAATTGTGATTGTGTAAGATAAATATATTCGGAAAGTCTAAGACAAGAATCAATTCAAATATATAAACTTGTATCACGAATAAAAATGGTCTCTCATCTAACACAATCATCACAGTATAGTCACAGTTTCCCCTCTATACAATTGAATATAAAATCAGAACTACATTACTTGGCTAGGGTTTTGCGAGAAAACCCTAGATACCGAATTAATTGATCATGGTTGAGAGAATCTGTATTGTCGGTGGATAAACACTCTCCATGGCCTTGTTCTCCAGATCTCTAGGTCTTCAATGGTAGTTCCCTTTAATGGAAGAACTTTATGAATGAACGTGCATGAACCAACCTCTAAAAACTATATTAAAACTAGAACTAAAAACAGATCTTCTTTCTAAACCCTAATCCTCTCATATTTATAGACAAGTGAGGGAAACCCTAATGGTTTCCCTTTTCTATAATTTCATAATTCATCAATAATATCTCTAAAATCAGATGTAAATATGTGTATAAGCATGTATGTAGAGGTCTGGAATCACCGATCACTTGAAATATCGAAGTAGGGACAAAACTGGAAAATTCTGAAACAACTTCAGTACATAGAGGGGTCACATAGCCACAAGGTGGGAATTATGCTCCGGACCTACGCTTGGGTGTAGGTCTAGGGTGTAGGGTCCAAAACCACAACGTAGCTTAGGAGCGTAGGTTGGGTCCAATTTGATCCTTTTCCTCTCTAACAACGTAGGGTATAATGCATTTTTGTTGTAAAAACCTGTCTTTTTATATTTGAGTTAGACTGGTCGCCTTTTACTCCCGATGCTTTTCGATGAAGTAATAATGTTTGAAAATGACATTTTTTCCCTTCGGTGCAATAACGATTTCGGGAAATGACCATTTTGCTCTCTAATAGCTCTTCTTCGCTTTGCCGCACCTCTTGATTCCTTTCTTGAGATAAAAACGAACACGAACTCAGTTAATTCTCCGAGATTAACTTTGTTTCTTCATTAAGCTCCTGAAACATGCTTACACACACAAATGAGATAAAAATACCAAGTAACGGAATCTAAAGACATAACAAACGCAAGATAGGGGCGAAAAATGACTAATATTGAACACCTATCACACCCCCAAACTTACATATTGCTAGTCCCTTAATAATAAACTTAGAGAAAACTTTCTGTGATGTTTTTTATTTTATCTAACCTACCTACTCTAACCTAATCCCTTGCTTTCGTGAGGGTCAACGATTACACTTAGCACATGTAACAAGCCTTTTAAACCCCTAGGTTACCTCCAGTGGACGAGTGAAGTCTCGTGAAGGTTTCTAGTGATGGTACCTACAAACATCTCAATTCTTTTGTAATTATGCATTCATGAGTTCGCACACACAATTCAAATAAGCTATGATACAACACACAAGATAATATGAATGCAAATATTTCCACTCACTACCAAACAACAATTATATCAAGCTTCGTGTTATGAATGGTCCCCACTTAAATGAATGATTTTGTTACTTTCTACTTAAAATCCAAACA
Organism: Cornus suecica; assembly: GCA_963922005.1. Taxonomy (NCBI): domain Eukaryota; kingdom Viridiplantae; phylum Streptophyta; class Magnoliopsida; order Cornales; family Cornaceae; genus Cornus; species Cornus suecica. The sequence continues at coordinate 63,372,401 of OY998238.1, read as the reverse complement.
ACCTTCCGTGATTTTGTGAACATTCAACTACAATATTTCAGTTTATTTTCTCCTACTCCATTGATCAAATTTTGCCATTTTTCATTAAAACATACATTTTCAACTTTCCACTTTTCATCCCTTTTTATCTTTTTAAGCTCCGGACTTTCTAGCGAGGATTTTTAGTCCCAACCAATTGGGCCCGAGCTTCTTCCATGGGATTTATGCTCATCAATCTTTTCCCCTTTAAATGCGAATAGTGATATTGTGATACCAAAGCCCGGTTACTCAGATCAAAGAACTGGTTTTTGCATTTTATTTTCTCAAAAGTTTTTCAAATTTCTCCATTTCTACCAAAACAACTCCCCTTCTCCCCTTTTATTGTGGCAAAACTATTTTTCAACTACATAGTAAAAAATCAACCTATTTCTCATAGTGAATGTGTGCTTATGTTTATAGGTTAAAGTCATCTTCCTTAATTTCAATTTCACTTATTCATTCACCCATGTAAAACCACATCACTTCACTAACTTGATCTAATCATTATTCTCATGCGTGGGAACATCACATCATATACAACTCATGCATTGTATACACAAACTTAATCAACTATAAATGCCAAACATTCATGCGTAAAAACAAAGAATTGTTCCAATTTTTTTTTACCTAAAAAATCTTTATTTCTTGTAATACTATACCCTTAATCCCAAACTTAAATTAGACTATGTCCCCATGGTCAAAAATAAAATTGGAGAACAAATACAGTTATCCTTAAATATCAATTCTGGATTCCAAAGCAAAACACAAATCCTCTCCCCCAAACTTGAATTGGATCACCTGGAGATATCATCAACAAAGTACACATACCCATTCATAGCAATGGAAAATAAATTATATCATAAACATCCAGAAATCGACACATTTTTAAGGAATCAAAGATTTTTTTTTTATTGAATTTTTTTTTATGGCAAAAATATTAATAATAATAAAATTGATTCGGCCTCAAGGGCCTACAATCCTAAAATAAAAATAAAAATAAAAATAAAATAAATAAAGACGTGGCCTTAAGGGTCTACCGTCTCTACAAATAAAATCCTAAACCTAAATCTTAGTCCGCCTCTTCTTTTTCATCACTTGACACGACATGCTTCAACTATATTCGACAGTCTACAATTTTCTCTAAATCTTCCTCCGGATATATTTTTATGAATGTCCACCGCATCTCATCCAATTCCTTTATTCTATCACCCAACTGCTCAACAATGATTTTTGATAGTAAAAACATGCATGAAAGATAATAGTTACATTTATCAGCCCCCGCCCATTCTCGACTCACAATTGCTTGAGCATACGACATCTCAGCCATAATCAATGTTGGAACACACACTTCATACCTATGAGTTAGGGCATACAAAGTTCGAAACACAGTGTGATCTCTTGCACTTATTCGATTATTAGGCCGGAGTTGAGCCACAACAACACAGTTCAAATAAAGTAGATCTAACTTCAACTAATAATTATCACACGTTTTATCCCCCGGATCTGAAACTGCACACAATTCCCGAACCATATCTTCATCCTTATGTGGCCATACTACAGGATGTTCCTTCAAAATTCCTTATAAGTTTGCCGGAGTACCGATTGGTATATTCTATGCATCGACAATACTTCTTCTTCCAATCACAACAGGAGCACTCCACTGAGTCACTTTAGCCCTTATCACCTCAATTCCCGGTGGTCCTGAAACTATCATATTTTCATAAAATTTTGAGACCAAGCTCGGATACACCTTTTTGCATGCCGGTTTTTCTAAACTCTTTAATCCTCGTTCTCTGAGAATTTTCCATCCGGGTGCAACTAAAACTCGATTCATCCTCTCCGGACGAAATATCTCCTCAAATTGCAACCGACACTGCAAAAATGATTTTGGTGTGGTTTGGCTTCCCTTCCGACTTGTAGCTTCGTTATTCGTGCTCTTCATGACCACATGTAGTTCCATCTCCTCTATGAACTCTTCCGGGTCAGAATAATCTTCATTAGCATTATCCATACTAACCCTCCTCGAAATAGAAAGAATAAAAGAATAATAGAAGAATAATACACAATCTAATGTTCACTCTTTGAGAATTATGAATTATGAATTGTGTCTACTCTATGGATGTATTTATAAATGAATGGACTAGAATTAGAAGAGAAAAATGATTTAAAGCCCTTAATTGATTAGGAAAGGAGAAGCAATAACTAATCCAACTTCTATTTGCAGTCAGATTAGGATTACTCTAAAAATTCTACAAAAATTCCTAAAAATAACTTAAACAAATCTAAATACAAGTATAAGGCCAAAACATCCCCAAAAGGGAAGAAAGTTTCAAAATTTCTGGCCCAGCCATGAATTACCCTACACTTGGGTGTAGGGTATGGCTAATAAATAAATTTTTTTTTAAAATCATGACACGCTTTTCACTAACCAAAACATCCCCAAAATTAAATGCACACATGTCCTCATAGTGCGAAAATAAAATCACACATACTCAATGTAATAAATATAGTAAGGCAAGAATATCAGTAAAAGCGGTCAAAAACTGTCATTTTATATAAAAACAAAAATATCATAAACAATTAGAGATGATCGTTAAAGCGGTCACAAAAGATCGAACACTGACTCTCCGCTAGACGATTGATCTCTACTGTGGAGAGCTAAAACAAAAAAATCTAAAAACAAAATAAAATAAACAAAACTAAACTAGAACTACAAAGCATCATTCGGAGGTGGCTGTAGTGGTGGAACGGTCACTCCCATATGCCGCATCATAATATCCCACCAATCCATCATCTCACACTGTCGGGCCTGCCTCTCCTCTAGAAATACGCACTCTAATCCCTCAATACGTCCAATAAATTGGTCGTACTGAGTCTGAGTCATCATAACAGCACCCCTAGCTAGGGCCTGTGGCGCATCACCTCCTAAAACAGCTTCCTTAGCCTGTGGTACCTCCACATCATCCTCCTGTGCACCCGGCAATAAAACTCCTCCGAATTTGCGTTGACGAGCATATGTCGCTGGACCCTTCTTGATCCACCCCTTGTTCCATGCTCCCCTGCTATACGCGACTAGCGGTGCAAACTTATCCTCAGCATCCATCTGTAAACCCTAATCAAATATCAAGTTCATCACAAGGCAAGGAAGAACCATCTGAAACTTGGCAGTCCCGACCTTATTTTCCCGGTGCAAGTGAATATAATGTCGGAATAAAGTCTGCCAAATGGTGTGTGGAATAGAGTACCAGTGACCAAACTCAAAAGCATAGTGTAACGTCGGAAATGGCGTGTAACACATGGTTTGATGGCTATGTGGTAACACATTGGACTGGACTATTACATCCTAGAGCCACAACATCGGATGATAGTTGGACTTCTTGGTCGCATTACGCCTATTATCGGCCCACTGCCCCTTAGTATGCAATCTCACCATATCATAAAATGGCGGAAGTGGGTCTGGCATAGATGAGAACCTCTGCTATAGCTCTGCAGGGCACTCGTGTGGAATACCCCACGCAGCAGCAATACTCTCGGGAGTAATCTCAAACTCCCGCCCCTGCACCACTGTCACTAGCCGAGTCCCTATGATGTAATGCCTCATATGAAGCTAGAACTCGCTAATCATGTCAGCGCAAATGTGTGGTGTAGCTGGGGCTAGGATCGACAATAATCTGCGCTCCCTCAGTACGCCAATGGTCCAATGTGGAACTATCTCTATCCGCTCAAGTGGCACAATAGTAAAAGTGCGCTCCTGTCGGAACCCCTTCTTCAAAGCCTGGGTCATCAGCGTCTCCTTGGATACTTTGGAATGCTTCCATCTGTAAGAAACGAGGTCACCCTCATCACCATCAACTATCAGCTCAGGATATGGCATCTCGCCGCACTCAGTATCCTCTAACTCTGCCTCCTGCTCTGCCTGCCCATCCTCACTATCACCACTCTCGGAAATCTGCTCATCGGATGTCTCTGACTCATGTGGTAGTGGCAATGGCTCAGGGACTAGAGATTGTGCCTAGGGTTGTGATGGTGCCCTCGGTGCAGCAGGTGGAACTGTTATCCGACCATATCTCAAATCTAACTCAATGCCCTCCGTCGGTGTAGTCAGCCTCTCAGCCTGCTCATTTGATAAATCCAGCTCAACATACACCGGTCTCGGTGCCCGGGTACTACGACATACAAGCCGCGTACTCTCCAGCGGTAGTGACCATGATTTGTCTCTCTGTACTGCCGTCCCCGACGTAGATGCTCCCTCAGTAGCCTTCCTTGCTCATTTTACGCGAGCCATTCCTACAGAATTCGGATTTTTACGAAAATGAGAAAAAATTGAATCAAACTTAAAACTATATCTAAAGTATTCTAATACGACGATTAAACAAGACCTCATCTCAAAAATTTGATATACAACCCGTATCTGAAGCCGGAAACCCAACTTTTTGAAAACGGATTAAAACACGATTTCGATCGGTCTCGTTCATAAATATTAGTTTAGAATAGTTATATTAAGTAATTGAAACCAAAAGAATGGATTAAAACTTATTGAATCATGAGAAACGACAAATTCCCCAAAATTGGATTCCGGTGACTTTTTGAGTTTTTCACGTGAATCCGTACACACCGTGCACTAATATGATGATCCGCCACTTGGGAATGATAATAAATATCGATATTTGTCTTTAGGAACGAATGGGAGTCGATTTGGTGGAGAGGAGAGGGCGAAAAGTGAATTTTAAAATGAAAAGTCGCGGGACTGTATATATTCAGTCTTGTGACCTACGCTTCGCCCTACGCTTGGGCGTAGGTGCCAAGGATGAATTTTTGGCTTCGGCCATTTTTTTGTTCGTTCTTTATTCTCGAAGACTCGAACCTCCCCTATGCATACCTATTGACTTGATTGACTTCGATTCATCAAAATTTGACGTTGTGGACAAAAATACCCCTTCGAATGATGATGACTATTTCAGACTCGATCTTAAAATTTTATAAAAATCGAATTAAACTACTAATTTACAACTATAAACTAAGATAAAAAGCTACTCTTTATCACTTAGTACCAATATTTAACGTTGTTGGCTCGACGTTGCCGCCTCTCAGTACTCAGGATCAAAATTATCCAGCTCTGGTGCCGGTTCTATTAAATCAATTGTCTCAACAACACTCTCTGTTGGCTCAGCTTCGATATAATGCTTCAAACGCTGACCATTCATAACAAATAGCTTTCTGTTGTCAGGGTCATCAAGTTCCACCGCTCCATGGGGGTAAACCTTAGTAATTTTGTACGGCTCGTCTCATATTGATTGGAGCTTACCGGGAAACAATTTGAGTCTTGAATTGAACAACCATGCTTTCTGGCCAACCTCAAAGCTTTTATGTCTAATATGTCTATCGTGAAATGCTTTGGTTTGGGCTTTATATATTCTAGAATTTTCATATGCGGTGTTCCTCAACTCCTCAAGCTCTGCGAGTTGGAGTTTCCTCTGAGCACCCGATCTTTTGATATCAAAATTCAATCTTCTGATCGCCCAATATGCTCTGTGCTCGAGTTCCACAGGGAGATGACACGCTTTACCATAGACCAATCTGTATGGTGACATACCAATCAGTGTCTTATAAGCGGTCTTGTATGCCCACAGTGCATCATTTAACCTTCTCGACCAATTCTTCAAATCAGGATCCACCGTCTTTTCAATAATTTTCTTGATCTCCCTATTCGAAACCTCCATTTGACCACTTGTGTGTGGGTGATAGGGCGTTCCAATTTTATGAGTGACACCATACTTCTTGCATAAGGCCGGAAGAAACTGGTTGTCAAAGTGGCTGCCGCCATCACTAATCAACACTCGTGGCATACCAAATCTAGAAAAGATATTGGATTTTACAAACTCCTTAACCACAATGTGATTCGCATGCGACGTGGCAACAACCTCTACCCATTTAGAAACGTAATCAACTCCCACTAATATGTACTATTTATCGCCAACTTTGGAAACGATCCCATGAAGTCTATGCCCTAGACGTCAAACAACTTAACCACCAAAGTAGGATTCAGTGGCATCATGTCTCGTCGAGATATGGATCCCAACTTCTAACATTTTAGACAAGATTTGCAAAACTCGAACGCATCCTTGAATATGGTGGGCCAATAAAAACCATTATGTAGGACTTTGTGAGCTATCTTCTGAGCACCAAAATGCCCTCCACACTCTAGCATATGACAGAATGTCAGTATGCCTTGAACTTCACTTTCTGGAACACATTTACGAATTATCTGATCCGGGCAATATTTGTACAGTCGCGGATTGTCCCAGATATAAAATTTTACTTAGCTGAAGAAATGATCCTTCTCATGCTTAGACCATCCATTAGGAATTTTACCTATGGCTTTATAGTTGACAATATCTGCATACCACGGTATTTGTTCCATAATAGCAATACCAAACAGATGTTCATCCGGGAACTCATCCTTAAGAGGAGTGTCGTCCTTTGTGGAATCAACTACAATTCTTGACAAATGATCAGTTACAACATTCTCCGTACCCTTCTTATCTTTGATCTCCAAATCAAATTCTTGTAGTAACAGAATCCATCGAATCAGTCTGGAGTTGGAGTGTTTCTTGGTTAGCAAATGCCTTAGTGCGGCATGATCTGAGTACACGACCACCTTGGTTCCCAACAAATATGACTTGAATTTGTCTAAGGCGAACACCACTGCCAGCAACTCCTTCTTGGTAGTTGCGTAGTTCATCTGAGCTTCGTTCAGAGTTCCATTGACATAATAAATCACATATGGCAACTTGTCTTTTCTTTGTCCCAGCACAGCTCCGATTGCATAATCTGAAGTGTCACACATCAGCTCAAATGGTAGAGACTAGTTCGGTGGACAGATAATTGGGGCATATGAGAGTTTAATATGCAATTCCTCAAAGGCATGAAGACATTCTTCGTCAAAGACAAAGACTACATCTTTAGCCAGTAAATTGTATAATGGCCTGGCGATTTTGCTAAAATCTTTAATAAACCTTTTATAAAACCCGGCATGGCCCAGAAAAAGCGTATCTGCTTCACAGATGTGGGAGGAGGTAATTTTGAAATCAGCTCGACTTTTGCTTTATTGACCTCAATCCCATACTTTGATATAATGTGGCCAAGTACTATTCCCTCTTGAACCATAAAATGACTCTTCTCCCAACTAAGAATTAAATTGGTTTCTTTACACCTTTCAAGTACTAGTGTTAAATGCCTCAAACAGTCTTCAAAGGTTGCCCCAAAGACTAAGAAGTCATCCATGAACACTTCCAGAAACTTTTCTACTATATTAGAGAAGATAGACATTATACACTTCTGGAATGTTGCTGGCGCATTACACAAACCAAAAAGCATCCGTCCGTACGCGAATGTGCCATATGGACAAGTGAAAGTGGTTTTATCCTGATCTACATGATCAATTTCCACTTGATTATAGCCAAAATATCCATCCAAAAAGTAGTAGTAGCTCTGTCCAGCTAGTCTTTCCATATGGACAAGTGAAAGTGGTTTTCTCGATAAATGGTAATGGAAAATGATCCTTCCTGCTATTAGAGTTGAGCTTTATGTAGTCGATACACACACGCCACCCCATAGTCATGCGTTGAGGAATTAGCTCACCCTTTTCATTGGGCACCACTGTGATTCCCGACTTCTTCGGGACCACTTGAGTTGGGGTTATCCACTTACTATCAGAGATCAGGTAGATGATTCCCACATCTAGCAACTTCACTACTTCTTTTATTACCCCCTCCATCATGTTCGTATTCAATCTTTGCTGCATTTCCCTTGATGGTTTTGCCTCATCTTCCAAATAAATCCAATGCATACAAATTGATGGATCAATCCCTTTCAAATCAGCCACACTCCACCCAATCACTTCTTTATTCTTGGTCAAGACCTCAATCAGACTCGATTCCTGTTCTGTTGTCAACTTTGATGAAATAATTATAGGAAGAGTTTTGTCGGGTCCCAAGAAAATGTACTTCAGTTTTTCTGGCAACTTCTTAAGTTCTAAAACAGTCAGAGTTGTAAGTGATGGAACTGGGGGAGTACTTGAGACTATTGGGAGTGGTTCCACTGGCTCTTGCTTCCAAGGTTGTGCGTATAACGCAATCTCAATTTTATCCAACTCCTTGTTCTGCCATTCCATATATGCATCCCAATCTTCGATTTCTTCATTTGGCACTTCATTTGCTAGAAATTCTTCAAGCTCATCTTTCTCCAGAATTTGAGTCGTAAAATCACGTATAATATCATCTAACTCGTCGTACTCATCTATTTGGAAATAGTCCATAGGCTTAGGTAATTAATGGTTTCCCTCAAACACAATCATCCTGACTTTCATGTTCCCAAAGGTCAGATCCATAGCTCAATTTCGGTAATTTATGCACGCATTTACCATGGCCAGAAATGGTCTACCTAAAATCACTGGGATGTGTTTTTTTGAGTCCGGGACAGGTTCCATCTCCAGGATTACAAAATCAACTGGAAAGTAAAACTTGCCCACTTGAACTATGACGTCTTCCAATATTCCTTTTGCTTGCTTGACAGATCGATCGACAAACTGCAGTGTAACCTCTGTGGGACTAGGCTGTCCCAACCCTAGCTATTTATAGATTGAATAAGGAAGCTAGTTAATACTCACACCTAGATCAAGAAGGGCTCTACCAATTTCCTGGTCACCGATAACACAAGAAATAGTGGGAGCACCGGGATCTTTCCTCTTTGGTGGAGTATTGCTTAATAGCAGTGAAATCACTTTCTCAGTCAATAGTATTTTATTCGAATTCTTCATTCTGCTTTTCCTCTTCTACGTACAGAGATCCTTGAAAAATTTAGCATAAGGTGGGATTTGGGCAATTATATCTAAGAACGACAGATTAATCTTGACTTATCGGAACGTATCCAACATATCAGATTCTTTCATCTCCCCATACTTAGCCGGTTCTCTAAGACGTTGAGGAAATGGCGGTGCCTCCTCGTAGTTCGCTTTATTGGCTCATCAAGAAATGTCTCATCGACACTCTTTTTTACTGACAGTTTATCTATCTGAACTTCAACCTCTCTGCTCTCAACCTCTTTTTGCTGTACGTTTTCTGCTTCCTTCCTTTGATCTTGCTCAACTTCTCTTCTTCTACGCAGCCTCTCTTCATGTTCTTCCTCCACTTTGCTCTCCACTACCCTTAAACTTCTCAGAGTCGTAATTGCTTGAATAGACTTGTGATTAACATTGTTAAACGATCCAAGCTCTTGTACTTGGTGGATCTTTAGGTTAACGATAGGCTGACTAGGCAACTGACCTAGCTCTCTAGTGTTTCTCTGATTTTCCATTTGTCCTAACTGTATAGTGATTTGGGCCAGTGCTTGAGTGTGAACACCCATCTGATTTTGGAGGTCCACCAAGGTCTGCTCTATCCTGTTATTTCGGAAATTGGGTGCTGGAGCTTGGTTTCTTTAAGGCTAGAGCTAGTACTGGAATAGTTGAATAGCCTGGTTGTTATTGAATGGTTGAAGAGCTAGAGAATTATTAGGTGGCTGACTGGGTTGTAAATTTGATTGAGAATTGCGAGCCAGTATAGTTGGTTGAGATTGGAATGATTGTTGGCTCTGTTGGAACCTTGGTTGTGAGGTAAATTGCTGCCTTGGTTGAAAATTGGATTGAGAATTGGACCACTATCCTTGTTGAACTTTTTCTGGAGGATTCTTAACATTTGTGGACTTATAGGACAATAATGGATGATTTCTATTATTTGGAGAGTATGAGTTGGAGAACGGGGCATTATTGGAGTAATTCCATGTTGCATTGATATCAGCGGCTATTACGTCCTCACACTCATTTTGAGAATAATCTGGTTCAACCTCATAAACTTCTCTTTTGGGAAAACGACTTCTTTGGATAAGAATTTTTTCAAATCACTTTAACCTCTCCTTTATCAATGCCACTGGATTTTTCATATCATGATTAACCTCAAATATTTTTTCTGATTTTCTATCTAGTTCACCCTTAGACCTCAAATCAGATTCATACTGAAGGGCATTTTCACTGATGTTGTCAAACATCTTTAAAACTCTCTTGTGGGTTTCAAGGTAAACTAACCCTGTATAGAGGCATCTATCAGATTTTTATGCTTTTCACCTAAACTGATGTAGAAATTTCTAGCAACATCTTGATCAGAAAACCTATGGTGGGACATTTATACAAAATCTCATTGTACCTCTCCCACGCATCATGAAATTGCTCTCCTGGCAACTGTCTGAATCGCTTAATCGCATCCTGGGCTTCTAAAGTCTTTCCTATGGGAAAATGTTTTTCTAAGAATTCTTGCTTAAGTGTTTTCCAATCAAGTTTAGTTGCTTGAGTCAATTTAATGTACCATCATTTTGCTTTATCTTTTAAAGACCATGGGAATAAACGCATTCTTAGATCATTTTTAGTTAAACTATCACACCTATCGATTGATGCTACCTCTAAGAATTCATTGGCATGCTGGTACGAATCTTCTATCCTAAGACCATAGAATTTAGGGAGCATGTTGATCACACTCGTCTTGATCTCGAAATGATTTGCACCTTCCCCTTCTGGAAATTTTGCATACGATTCATACACGTCTGGTGCGTAGAATCCCTTCAATGAGGTGTCTGGTCCTCTCTATGGATTGACTCTTTCGTCACCCATCTCGACTTTTTCTGTTTGACTACGCTCTTAAATAGATTTTCGTAAACGCCTTAGAGTTCTTTCGATCTCTGGGTTGTATATAATTAACACAAAATTTGAATTTGAACGCGTTGATCTATCGGATATAAACTAAAAACTGTTTTTTCTGAAATAAAGCAAATTAACTAAACTACTTCTAAACTAATCTAAACTATGAATAGAAAGGAAATCTAAAAATTAAATGCAAAAATCAAGCAAAATTAAAACTCACAAAGGGCCTAGACGCAACTTCAGCAACATTGTCTTTTCCTTTCACGCTCTTCATTTGTACCTGAAAATCACACAAAAATATAACTTTAGCTTTAATCTACAATAATGCAATGCAAATAAACTACTAAAGCTATTGACCAATGCCAAGTCCCCGACAACGGTGTCAAAAACTTGATGGGTGTCAGGTGTGTGCAAAATATGTGGTTAAAAATGACACCTTAACGACACTTTAGGTTTTACCCTTCTGCAAGCGCACCGATCAATTGTATATATTTTTGCTTAGGTAGGGGAATATCGATCCCACAGAGACGAGGATTGTTCACTTTAATAATTTAAAAACACTGAATTATAGTTTTCCGAAAATAGTTTGATTTTGTGAATTATCTAATACTAATGAAAATAAAATAGAACACAATTAATAAATAATGGTTGTGTTTCAGAGAGAGAGTAAACTAGGGTTTCCTCACTCCACCACTAACCGTATAACACAATCCAAATTTTATTTCAATTGCATGAGGGCAATCCATTGACTATGAATCAGGTCGCACTGCGCCAGCAGTTTGACCCCAAAAAGGATTACTCTTAACCGGATTACGACAACCTATCTCAAGACTAAACTGATTAGTGCATGCCAACTACTAACATAAAGTAAATTAAAACAGTAAATTAAAGAAGTGACTTAAACTAAAGCATGTCTATATCAGTTTGTCAGGGCATGGCTTGTGTTAACCTAGGGTTTCGAGTTTTATGACCACCATTGTGTAGAAAATCACAGATTAAGTATCCGAGTTCCAACCCATAGTGAATAATTGTTATTATGTAAGATAAATATATTTGAAAAGTCTAAGACAATAATAAATTCAAATATATAAACTTGTATCACGAATAAAAATGGTCTCTTATTTTAACACAATCATCACAGTATAGTCACAGTTTCCCCTCTCTACAATTGAATATAAAATCAGAACTACATTACATGGCTAGGGTTTTCCGAGAAAACCCTAGATACCGAATTCGTTTATCATAGCTGAGAAAATCTGCATTGTTGGTGTAGAAACACTCTCCATGGCCTTCTTCTCCGAATCTCTAGGTCTTCAATGGTAGTTCTCTTCAGTGGAAGAACTCTATGAATGAACGTGCATGAACCAGCCTCCAAAAACTATATTAAAACTAGAACTAAAAACATAACTTCTTTCTAAACCCTAATCCTCTCATATTTATAGACAAGTGAGGGAAACCTTAATGATTTCTCTTTTCTCTAATTTCATAATACATCAATAATATCTCTAAAATAAGATGTAAATATGTGTATAAGCATGTATGTAGAGGTCTGGAATCACCGATCACTTGAAATATCGAAGTAGGGACAAAATTGGAAAATTCTTAAACAACTCTAAAACAACTACAGCACATAGAGGGGTCACATGGCCACAAGGTGGGACCTACGCTTGGGTGTAGATCTAGGGCGTAGGGTCTACAATCACATCGTAGCTTAGGAGCGTAGGTTGGGTCCAATTTGCCCATTTTCCTCTCTGACAACGTAGCATATAATGCATTTTTATAGTAAAAACCCGTCTTTTCATATTTGAGCTAGACTGGTCGCCTTTTACTCCCGATGCTTTTTGGTGCAGTAATAATGTCTAAAAATGACATTTTTGCCCTTCGGTGCAATAACGATGTCAAGAAATTACCATTTTACCCTCCGATAGCTCTTCTTCGCTTTGACGCACCTCTTGATTCCTTTCTTGAGATAGAAATAAACACGAACTCAGTTAATTCACCGAGATTAGCTCTATTTCTTCATTAAGCTCTTGAAACATGCTTACACACATAAACGAGTTAAAAATACCAAGTAACGGAATATAAAGACATAATAAATGCAAGATAGGGGCAAAAAATAACCAATATTAAGCACTTATCAATACCTTGGTTAGTGAGTTGGGATGTGGAGGTAGATGATTGGTGGCGTATGTGATTATGAACTTAGAGTGTTATTCTAGTTCCTCTATTCTTATTAATCTTAAAGTTATTATCTTGAACATTAAACTTGTGTATGAAAATGAGTTAATGTGTATAATTGCTTTATTTGAGATAAAAGCATGTTAAATGAATAAAAATATTATCCTTGTGAATTAAAGGACAACTTGATGACTTGGAACATTGATTGTGCATAAGAATGTATCATTGTGATTTAAATGCTTAAATTGAGATTAAATCATGTTAAATGAATGAAAATGTTATCCTTGTGTATTAATGGACAATTTGATAATTTGAAATCATGAATGGTGCATGAGAAAACATCCTTGTTTAGTATTGCTTTAATGAGATTTAAAAACATGTTGTGAACCATTGCTTATAAGTGTGAAATGGTAAGCATGATGGTTTTATTGAGTACAATATATTGCAAATGAGAAAAACATATATTATGATGGAACATAATTGTTGTCGAGAACCTGGATGCATATTGAGTACATCGTGTGGTGTTAAAATCATGGTGTTGGTATATGCAAGTTGTGTAATCATGTGTGGGTTATAGTGTGTCGGATCGTCGTAACAACTGGCCAGGAGGTGTTTTACCCCTACGGAACTAGTAAGTCTAAAAACATGATAATGGTCTGGAAATCATAAAAGAGGCTTATATTCTTGACCCCGATGGTCATGGGGCACGGAGTTGCAAGCTGGGCTCTCGTACAACCACTCTTCCTTGTTGAAAGTGTGAAGTGTCAAAAGCACTTGAGAAGAAATGGTGCGGTACTCTACATTACTTGATGAACTTGTATCCTCAAAAGTAAATGGACAGAGTATGTATCCGTTAACCTATGTTGGGTGCATAGGATGTGTATCATAAGGTGTGTGAGTCACATTACATTTGAGTTGCTATTATATGATTTATGTTTACATGTGAATCATGATATCATTCTATGTGGTTGAGGATCATGTTTAATGTGAATTGTGATATATAATTCATATGATATTAAAATGCTCAAATGAAATTGTATAATGTGGGAATATGATTTGCATGCCTTGTTTCAATATATAATTTGAGACAAATGCTTATACTTATTGATATGTGTTTATATACCTTAGGGTGGTGATATGAGTTGGTTTAACGACTTTCTTGTGATAAGTAAAGTCGATAGTTGACTAAGGAGTTGAGTGTGACATTTGAGAAGGTATATGATAGTTTTATGACCTTGGTTGGCAGTGTGGTATTGATCATTTGATGTTCTTCCACATTTGAGGGACGTATGATAGGTGATGTTTTTGTGATCTTGGTTGGTTATGTAGTGATCGCCATTTGATACATCTTTCACATTTGTGGAATGTATCATCTATTATGCTTCGAGGTTTGAAGTTTGATTAAGTGAGGTGAGGATGTATCCTAGTCACTTGTGTGGTAACGGTTTCTTGTTTCCATTAGTAATCTAAGAAAAGTGATATTACGTGTGGATTGAGGTTCGAATGGATTGGAAGAGGTTTTGATTGAACTTAGTTTGTTCCATAGTTTAGGCTACTAAGTCTTCCTTTTCATATTCTAGTAATAGAAATGTTCTTGGAGTTGTCAACTTAGTCGCCGTAGGTGGTTGAGATGAGTTGTTCATTGAGAGTTGAATTGAGTTTCCGGTTGGGAATAGAGTTATGAGATCGTTCTTTCTTGTTTTCGTTGAAGTGTTGTCATTTTTGGACTTCCATCTTCATTCTTTGTTCTCTGTGGTTCATGTCGGATGTGGAGTCATTTCGCATGGTGTTATAGATGTTTCGGTGTGTTTGGGGTTGGCTCGTAGTCATCCGGTTTCAGTTCAGAGCTTTTCAAGTTCATTCTTTGACTTATTATTCTGGGGGCCACCGAGTACTCGGTGAGAGGCGCAATTGCGCAAAAGTTCAATTTATTCCAGAGAGTTTTGTTCTTCATAACTTAGTGGAGGGTCACCGAGTACTCGATGTACAACTCGGTAGTATTTGTTTTGTGTACGTCTTCCAGTTTCTTTATGTTCTCTCTCTTGTGCTTCACTACTTCTCCAACTATGCTTTGGGCATTGATTAGTGGTATTTAGGGATGAGTTATTTTAGGTTGAAGGATTAGCTTAGATCCACCTTTCTTAAGTGTTGGTTGTGGCGTGATGCCGAGCCACTCCTTTGTGTCATCATTTGATTTGTGGGGTTGGAAATAGATGTTGTGTTCTCTAGTTCCAGCGTGTCATTTTTCCTTCTTCATCCTCGTGTGCGTTATGGAAATCCTATAGGTCTAGTTATTCGGTTGACTTGAGAGTATTCTCTTGGTATGTGTGTCTCATACCTTCTTTCCTTTCGAGTCTCGGTGACGATGTGTGCGGTTTAGTGCACATACGTAGTGATGTTTCCTCATCATGGGTAGATGTTCCTCCATATCGACGTGGTGTTTTGGTTATTCCTGTGTTTAGTATTGGAGTTTCCATCCCTTACTTGGTTTCATGGCTTTATGTTGCCATTCTTGAGGGTAGGGTTCATGTAACCTTTGTGGTTGAGTAGTTAGCCTTATTCGTCCTTAGTGAGGACGTTAGTGATGGAATTGATCTCCTTGTGGATAGTATCATGAGATTGATGTTGTGTCATGACTAGTGATATTGAGGTGAGTGTGGTTCGCCTTTGTAAAGAGATTGAGGTGTCGTATGTGTATTGTGTATATATGCATTGACGATGGTTATGTAGGTACGTAGGGACTTGAGAGTTTTTCTTGGTACTAGTTATGGATGTTCCTTCTTATGGACGTCATGGTTATCTTAGTTTCCTTGGATCTTTTTTGGTTGTTGTTGGGGCCATTAGAATGATTGGCTATGTTACACTAGGGTATTGTATACTTGGAGTACGTTTATGTGCGTAGTGTAGACTACTAGTGTTGAATCGGTGGGTATGAGTCATAGTGTTCTCTCGTGAGGTTAGAACAACCCGCCTTGTACTTATTTTGTTGTCTCTATGTATATATATGCGTATATATATAGGTGTACATTTCCCATATGATGTTATGTTATGGTTTCGTTATGTGCTAGTTGCCCTTTTTTATGATGCATGATAGGGGACTAAAGGGATGTATTTTCAGGGGTCTCGTATTGGCATGAGTGCCATGAGGGATGATTAACTGACTTAGGATAGATGCATGGACACGGGTTGGTTAACACTAGGCTTGGACGGTCGAAGGATGTGACGATTATGATTTCCTACAGGGCTTCGATGAGCTCACCCTGACGTTCTTTTGCGCTGGTGCCCTATATCAGTTTGTAGGGATGTTTCAACTACGGATTGCTTGGGTGCAACGACACTTTTATTTTGTTTACTCATTGCAGGTTCTGGATTTGACAGGGTGTTACGGATGATGCTGCGGGATCGGGACGGTCATACATAGTGTAGTTCTATTTTAGTTTCCTTTGCTTGTCCCTTGTATTGGGACTGTTGTTGTATTTTTTGGGAGTTAGTCTGTTGGCATATCCCTTCCTTGTATTTGGTATCGTTGCATCATTGTGGAGATGTATTATTTCGACGCTTTGATGTGCTTTGTGTATCATTTGGTTTTAGCTTCCGCTTGGTTGTATGGAATCATAGTTGTTGGCATGATTCTATTCATTTTTATTGATGTTGATATTCTTAGTTGGTCGAGCATTTTATGTATCATGACCCCAGATTCCTCGGATGTCCCGGTTCGGGAGTCTTTGGAATTTAGGGACGTAAAAAGTAGAGACAATGAGCTAATCATTAACACATCATATTCTTAGATTTGACTTAGCCATTATACACATGGCAGTGAAGGAAATAAGAACACATACCTTGTACACATAAGAAGTCACAAGCCAAGCTTTACATGGTAATGAAGGAAATAAGCACATCATATTCTTTTTGTCTCAAACTTTTTTTTGTTCTTTTGCATCCATTCATATATATATATTTCTTTCTTCCTTTTTTATGTGAACACTCACTGCTTTGTAGTACGAGGCTCGATTACTCAGGTTAAAAATTTGAGATAATCACTTCCGCCTTTTGACGCGAATACTCAATGTTTCTTGAGGCATTGAGACCCGGTTACTCAATAAAAAAAATCATTGCTCTAGGGGCTTAAGGAAACAATCTTATATATTTCTTCTCATCATTTATTTTTTGTTTTTTTGTTTCAATATCACCCCAATATTCATGACCATGCAATAGGTATTTTAAAGCATCGATCTATCTAGCCTAGCTCATGAACCTACATATAACTTTGGGTGAAATAAGAAAGACTAAAAGTTTCGGTAAGCATTGCAATCATCTCCGACGTAAAACAAATACTCAAAGTTAATGAGTTTTAAAAATAATACTTAAAATATCAAGTGAACAACTCAAAATCCTCAGGTCAGGCTAACACTTCTAATTCTTGAGCATAGTAAGACAAGTAAATATGAGAATATATTGAAATATGATAACCTTTTGTACCCTTAGCCAAGCTCAACATGCTAAGATTTTTTTATTTTATAATTTTTATGGTGTTTTTGTCATAATATGTACATGAACAATCCTAATCAGAATAATAAAATATGATGCATGAATACTAAAAAAAAATGAATAAAAAATGCATGTTAATGTATCAATTCTAGGAGAAAATTTGAAATAACCTAAAAGATGGTGAACTAAGCCTAAAGGGGGGTGAATAGGTTTTTTATGAATTAATTGACAAATTAAAATTTTAATTTCGGAATAGTCAATTTTAATTCAATTCGATCGTAATATAAATCACGTAATAATAAATATAAGTGAAGATAATAAATCAGAGACGACATCAATATTTTTACGTGGAAAAACCTTGAAAAGACTTCAAGTAAAAACCATGGATACGCTCGGGTATCGATGCACTATTAATCAAGAAGTACAAGACTCTATGGAATTTTAGACTTACAAATCACTCTGATCTGCCTTTCTCCACTTGACCTCTGACAGTCTTGAATCACTCGCGCTCCACGAAGCTCTCGCTCTGATCTCCATACTCTGACGACTCCACTTCTCAATGGATCAAATAACCATGAAGCCTCATGCTTTGATCAAGGTAGTGTGATGATTTTTTCAGCAACTAGATTATCCAATTGTGCATAATGATTTTCGGTGTAGAAGCACAATTGGAAAACTCCAAACCAAGAGGGAATTAGAAAAAATATAATCACTCAATAATTTTCTCTTTCTATATATCTCTGTAGAAATATATGAACTGTAGAATAATTTCAGAGATCTCTCCCAAAAGGCACACCCTTCTCTTAGGTTTAACTCATACATATAGAGAAAAGTCTTCAATTAATGGTAGGAATCCTTTTCCAACCAGGATTCGTATTTCCACCATTTAAATCTTCCAAATATAAATAAATATGTCAATGATAGTCCAATATACTAATAATATCTTCCAATCGCGTCCTAAAGTGGTTAGGAATCAATTACATATCAAAATAAACATTCCCAAAAGTAATTATGCGTACCCACTTACCGAGTATTCGGTGGCTGTTCTACCGAGTACTCGGTGAAGTTTTTCGTGCGCAAGTGTGTGCAAGTTTGCAAAACACTGGTGGATTTTTACCTTTTTGCACAAACCGTGCGAAAGTTCGCACCTTACCGAGTACTTAGTAACACTCCCACCGAGTACTCAGTGGAACAACATACAACTTTCTCTGAAATCTTAGCTTCTTTGCACTGTCGCTTCCAGCTATTGTTCAACTGAATATTCTTTATATCTTCACCACTTTGTAGACACATTTAACACTTAACAACCCTGTAATAAAATTTATTATAATTGTTTATGTATGACATATTCTAGACAATAACCATGTTGAGTGTTAGATAGGTTAGTTTGGTTTCAATAACATCGATAAGGTTTATAAAAGGTAGAATCAAGCGTTGAATTAATGAAGAATACAAGTGAAGCACGGAAGTTAGCATATTGAGGTAAAATGTCTCCTAGAGTGCAAAACCGACATTTTCCGAAGCCGTCACTTCAAACAAAAAGTATCATGGGTTCAAAAGGGTCATTTTGGCGCAGTTGTGAAGTAAAGTGGTTTTGACAAAAATATCTACACTTAAGCCTACACTTTCAGTTTCAAAAAGTGGCTGGAAAACACATTTTTACGCTTGGAGGTACGCTTGAAGCGTAGTTGCGACAAGTTTTTGCCTGATTTTTCCTATGACGTCCAAAGTGTTAGGGGGTTGGTTTTAGATATGACCACGACTTATATACATCAAAGTGAGTTCTATACACATTATATTCACCGTAATATAGGGTTTGGATGTGAAATTATGAGAAATGGAAAACTTAGGGTTTGGATCATTATTGTCTATAAATACCCAAGTATACAACAAGAGAAGGCACATCTTAAAGAATTCTTTGCAAGTTTTCTATAGCTTCATCTCCTTCTACAAAGATATACATATGGTGAAAGAATATTATTGAGTGATTAGAGATACAAAAGTTCTCTCTTATTTTTGGACATCATCAATTGTGCTTTTACATCGATGATTTTTATGCACGATTGAATGGTTTAGTTGCTGAAAAATTCACACACCATCTATAGCAACGAGGTTGCGTTGATTCGTTTCAAGAAGTGGAGCCGTCTGTGTGCGGAGATTGAAACAGGAGGCTTCATGTTGATTTTGAAATGTTGAGAAACAGAGTCGTTAAAGTACGGAGATCGGAGCGAGAGCTTCGTGGAGCTCGAGTGAATATAGACTTTCAGATGTCAAGTGAAGAACATCAAATTACTGCAGTGGTTGTAAGTTCTATTTTCATAGAGTCTGTACAAATTCTATGATTCATAGTGCATCAATACCCGAGCGTATCCGTGTTTTTTACTCGGAGTCTTTCTAAGGTTTTCAACGGTTGTAAGTTCTGTTTTCAGCGGTTGTAAGTTCTATTTTCATAGAGTCTGTATAAATTCTATGATTCATAGTGCATCGATAGCTGAGTGTATCCGTGGTTTTTACTTGAAGTCTTTCCAAGGTTTTCCACGTAAAAAATCTTTATGTCTTCTCATTATTTAATTTTTGCACTTATATTCATATTTGCTTGATTGATCTATTTTTGAGAATTAAATTTAGAATTAAGGTTTGTGTTTAATTAAAATTGAATTTTCGCTAAATAATTTTAATTGATCATAAAATCGACAAAAAACCTATTCACCCCCCTTCTAGGCTATTTTCACTATCAGCTAGGTAATTTCAATTGGTATCAGAGCCAGGTTGCCCCTTTTTAGGTTAATTACCTAGGGTTAGATTCTTTACTTAGATGATGGAGATGACTCATGAATGAGGTTCCATATCTAGGTCCCCTTTGTTTGACGGCTCAAATTATACATATTGGAAAATGAGAATGAGAGCGTTTTTAAAATCTTTAGATGAGAGAGCATGGAATGTTGTTGAAGTAGGATATTCACCTCCTATTGTGAAAGACAACACGACTAATGAAGTGAAAGGAAAACCGTCAAGCGAGTGGATTGTTCCCGAGACGAATAACACGAATTGGAACTCGAAGGCGTTGAATTCGTTATACAATGTTGTTACTCCGAGTGAGTACAAGAGGATTGCTACATGCGTAATTGCCAAGGAAGCTTAGGACATTCTCCAATTCACTCATGAAGGAACGTCAAAGGTGAAACAATCAAAGCTTCAAATTTTGAACTCTCAATTTGAACAGCTGAATATGGAGGAGGATGAGGTCTTCGCCGATTTTGAGGTGAGGTTAACTGATATTGTAACGGGTTGTCATAACCTAGGTGCGACTATTCATGAGACTACCATAGTAAAGAAAATCCATAGGTCTCTTTTTGAACATTTTCGATCTAAGGTCATTGTCATCTCAGAGGTCATGAGTCTTAAAGAAATTAAGGTTGAAGAATTGGCTGGAAATTTGAAATCTTATGAGATGGAGATGTAAAAAAATCCCCCTAAGAAGGCTAGTGTCACAGAAGAGAAGAGCATAGCTTTGAAAACCACTAGGGAGGATCATGTTGAACCAGATAAAGAAAGTGAGTTGAGTCTGACTGATAAAGCCATGTTTGCTAAGAGATTGAACAAATTTGTTAGGGCTAAACAGAATGGCCAAGGACAAAAATTTGGAGATAAGTTGGGTGATTCTAGAAGTAGAAATAAGACTTAAATTAGGAAGGACAAGTCTGATCCTAAAAACAAGAAACCCAAATGTTTTGAATGTTAAGTATATAGTCATATAGCTGCAGAGTGTGCAAACACTTTGAAGAAATCCAAAGGATTAGCTGTCAGTTGGGATGATGACTCTGATAATGGATCAGCTAGTGATGTGACATAATCAGAAGTAGGTGATGATTCTGAGAATTTCACTGTGTTTGCTGCACAGAGCAAGGAGGTCAAAGAAGTTGCTACAAGTTGGGCGATGTCTGAAGAAGAAGGTTCTAAGAATGATGAAGATTGTGATAAAACGCTTCAAGAGTCTTATAATAATTACTTCATAAGACCACACAACTTCACAAGAATCACATGAAACTGTCGACTAAAAGTCTTAACATGGATAAATAATTGCATTCTTTAAAAAATGAATTAGCCAATAGTTCTCAAGCTCTAAATCTTCTACAGACCCAAAAGGTCAAGTTGATTGAGGATTTAAATAAGTCTGAACTTGAAAATATTGAGGCTTTGAAGTAAGTAGATGGGCTTAATAAGGAATTAATTGAGAAATCTATTAAGATTGAAAATTTGAAAAAAGAGCTGAAAGATACTAACTCAACTATTCAAAAGTGGTCTAGTGGAACTCTTTAGCTTAATCATATATTGAGTATAGGAAAGTCCGCAGGAAATACAAAGGGACTAGGTTTTGTTGGAGTATTGCAAAATTTGAATGTTGCTGTAAAAACCACCTTTGTAAAAGCCTCCTAAGTAACATCGAGTTCTTCAAAAGGAAATTAAAATTGGAATCCTAGGGCCCAATCCTATGCTAAAGAGTTCCACTAGACCACTTCTATGCTAAAGAGTTCCACTAGACCACTTCTATTCAAATTGGAATCCTAGGGCCCAATCCTATGCTACAAGACCTGTTGAAACCAAGTCTTTCCTTACCTCTAGATATCCTAGGAGGTCAACTGATGGAGCTTGGAGATTTGTTCCTATTTGTCACCATTGTGGTGTCAGTGGTCACATTTGACCAAGGTGTTTGATGTTGAGAGGGAAGACTCTGTAATCGGTGAAGGAATAAAGAGTTCAACACGGAGTTCGTGTTCATGATCAAATTTGAATGTTGAATGAAAAAATGAAGAGTTTGTCAAGATTGGCAAAAGGAGTTTCGAAGATGAAGAAGGTTTGGGTGAGAAAAAGTGAGCTACACTATCTTGTAGTTCATACTGCACTTAGAGCACGCAAGTCTACTTCTTGGTATTTGGATAGTGGATGTTCGAGGCATATGATTGAAGATAAGTCATGTTTTGGATTTCTCGAGGAGTGTCATGGTGGAATAGTAACGTTTGGTGATGGGAAGAAGTCAAATGTTAAAGGAAAATGTACAGTTGTGATTCCTGGTCTACCTAAACTAGAAGATGTGCTTTATGTAGAGGGTCTTAAAGCAAATTTGTTGAGCATAAGTCATATATGTGATAATAATCATTAGGTCAATTTTTCTCTTGATAAGTGTTCGATCATTGACTCTTTTGGGAATTGTGTGATGGAAGGTATGCGTTCAACTGATAATTACTATTGCATTGTTCCTAGTTCTGAATTGTTATGCATTAGAGTTAAACTTGATGAAGTTGAAATTTGACATCAGCAGATGGGACATGTTAATTTTCCAGAATTAACAAAAATTACTAAGAGTGAAATTGTTAAGGAAGTTCCTAAGCTTGGTTATACAAAAGGGATTGTGTGTGGATCATGCCAGAAGGGTAAACAAGTAAGATGTTAGCACAAAAATAAAAATATCATTGGTACTTCTAGACCTTTAGAGCTGTTGCATATTGATTTAATGGGTCCCACTAGGACCATGAGCAAAGGAGGAAAGAAGTATATTTTTGTCATAGTGGATGATTACTCAAGGTTTGCATGGAATGGATTTATGAGTGAAAAGTCTAAAGCTCCTGAAAGTTTTAAGAATATTTGTTTAAGAATTTAGACTGAGAAATATTGTTTGATTTATAGAGTAAGGAGTGATCATGGAAGGGAGTTTGAAAATTCAGAAATTGAAGTGTTTTGTGATGAGAGAGGAATAAAACATGAATTTTCAGCACCTAAAACTCTTCAACAAAATGGAGTAGTTGAGAGAAAGAATAAGGTTATTCAGGAAATGGCCAATGTTATGTTACAGGGTAGGAATGTTCCTAGGTATTTTTGGGCCGAGGCGGTGAACACAACGTGTTACAGCTCAAATAAAGTTTATCTTAGGCCTGGTACCTTAAAAACTCCTTACGAACTGTGGAATGGCAAGAAACCCAATGTGAAATATTTCAAGGTTTTTGGAACAAAATGTTATATTCTTAGAGATCGTGAATCTATTTGGAAGTTTGAGTCTAAGAGTGATGAAGGAATATTTTTGGGTTATTCATTGACTAGTCGAGTATATAGGGTGTTAAACCTTAGAACTCAAGCTATGATGGAATCTGCGAATGTAGTGGTTGATGACTTATGTGTTGATGAGTCTCCAATGTCTGCTGAGGAAGAAGATAGTGAGTCATTCTTTATATTGGATAATGATTCTTCTGAGGTTGAGAAAAAAGACAATGTGGTTAATGATGATACTTCAAGTCTTGCAGAATCACATGATCAAATTTGTGATGTTCAACCTACTCCTTCTAATGAACCATTTGCAAGGGTAAAATTGTACCATCGTTTAGATAATGTTATATAATCTGTTGATCAGATGATGGTGACACGGAGAAAGGCTAGGAATGAGGTTTCGTATGCATGCTATACATCTTCCTTAGAACCTAAAAATGTCAAAGAAGCTCTTCAAGATAGTGATTGGATTAATGTTATGCAAGAAGAACTTCAGTAGTTTGTTAAGAATGATGTGTGGTATCTTGTGCCTAAACCGAAGGATATAACTATGATTGGTGCCAAGTGGATATTCAAGAATAAAAAGGATGAACATGGTACAGTAGTTAGGAATAAGGCTAGGCTTGTTGCTCAAGGTTATACTCAGTTGGAAGGTATAGACTTTGATGAGACATTTGCTTCAGTTATGAGACTTGAATCTATTCGGATTTTGTTTGCTATTGCGTGTCATCTTGGATTCAAGTTGTATCAAATGGATGTGAAGAGTGCATTTTTGAATGGTGTTCTTCATGAGGAAGTATATATGGAGCAGCCCAAAGGATTTGAAGATCCTCATTATCTATATCATGTTTACAGGCTGAAAAAGGCTTTGTACGGGCTAAAGCAAGCTCTTAGAGCTTGGCATGAAAGGTTGACTGATTACCTGTTGGGAACAGGTTTTGCTTGAGGGGGAGTGGACAAAATACTGTTTATTCAGAAAATTGAGAGTGATACAGTTGTTGCTCAAATCTATGTTGATGATATTGTATTTGGTTCCACTCCTGATCAGCTTGCTCATTATTTTGGATATCAAATGAAACATGAATTTGAGATGGGCATGATTGGTGAAATGAACTTCTTTCTAGGGTTTCAGGTTAGACAATTAAATGGAGGGATTTTTGTTTCTCAAACTCATTATGCCTTGGAATTAGTAAAGAAGTTTGGGTTGGAAAAGGCTAAAGATGCTCTCACTCCTATGAGTACTAGTGTCAAGCTTAGCATAGATACTAAAGGCAAAGATATTGTCCCTACACTTTATAGGAGTATGATTGGGAGTTTGTTGTATTTAACTACCAGTCGACCTGACATAGCTTTTAGTGTTGGTTTGTGTGCACGTTACTAGGCAAGTCCTAAGGAGTCTCATATTACTACTTTGAAAAGGATTATCAAATATGTTAAAGGGATAGTGAATTATAAATTGTGGTATCCATTAGGTACTAATACTGATATCGCATCCTTTTTTGATGCTGATTGGGCCGGTAATGTTGTTGATAGAAAAATTACCAGTGGATGGTGTATTTATGTTGGAAATTGCTTAGTTTCTTGGCATAGCAAGAAACAAAATTGTGTTTCCCTTTCCACTGCTGAGGCTGAGTATATAGCAGTTGGTAGTTGTTGTACTCAGGTTTTGTGGATGCGTCAAATGTTGCAGGATTATGGTTTTTCTCAAGACACGATGACTATGTTCTGTGATGACACAAGTGCAATAAATATTTCTAAAAATCTTGTTCAACGCTTTAGGATAAAGCATATAGATATTCGATATCATTTCATTCGTGATCTTGTTGAAGATGTTATAGTGTCTTAGAGTTCATATCCACAGATTCTCAGTTGACAGATATCTTTACAAAACCATTAGATTTTCAAAAGCATGTTAGTCTTAGGAAATCTATTGGTATGCTTTCTTTAGAATAGATATCTTCTTATCTATCATTCTAGGAACACATTGCATTATTTTCCTAGAATTGATAGGTAATCATGCATTTGTATTATTTTTATTCATGCATGCATTTTATTTTGAAATAAATGACAATAAAGGTTTTTCAGATTGTTGAGCTTGGCTAGAGTAAAAAGTTGTCATATAATACTCTATTTTCACATTTACTTGTCTTATTATGCATATCTGCAGTATATGTATCAGTCTGACCTAAGATTTTTGGATGATCGCTTGACATGATTATTTTATGTTACAAAACTTTTATCTTAGGTGCTAGTTGCTTCGGTGATGATTATAATGCCTGTTGAATCTGTTATTTTTTTTTATTTAACCCGAAGTGGTATGAAGGTTCATGAGCTATGCTAGATTGGTCTATGCATGACATATTCTTTGTATGGGTATGAATGTTGTGGTGATGCTGAGAAAAAAAATGAAAGAATAAGATATTTTAAAATAGAAAAATGCAAAAAGTAGTTCTTCAATCTGAGTAACCGGGCCTCTTGCCTCAGTAAGCATTGAGCGTTCGCGTAAAAATGGGAGAAGACTAATGAGCATAAATCCCATGGAAGAAGTTTGGGCCCAGTTGGTCGGGACTAAAAATCCTCGCTGGAAAGTCCGGAGTTTAGAAAGAGTAAAAATGATATGGTGAAAAAGTTGAAAATATGAAAAAGAATAAATTGTGTGACAAAGAGAAAGTATTTTTTATTTTTGCCTTCTAGTTTGGATCTTGGATTGAATTATCATCATGGTTGATATGGAGATTATCAGGTTTAGTATGTATTATTTTCATCTTACCTTAGTGTTTGCACATGCAAATTTTCATATATATATATTTGCAAAACTTGACTTGTGCATTCTTGAGTTTACATGGTATATGTGCTGATTGTTTTCTATACCGTGTGTATAATGGTCGAGTTAAATATGAGAATATGACGTGTTAATGATTGACTTTGTGTCTCTACTGCCTTGCTCACAGATTTCTAAAAATAGAAGTATTTTATTTTATTTTTATTCATGACATTTTGCATTCATGCATTAGTAGTAAGGTCATGCATAGTAGAGATGTCTGTTACCCTGAGAATTTGGATATGATCTGATAAGAGTTCTGTATCTTGGTGTTTTTTTTCATTTAGTACTTTCTTGCATCTCTCTACATTATTGCTATGGCATATACTCTCTTTGCTTGACATTTCAGTGACAAAAAGGGGGAGAAATATTAAGTGAGGGGGAGAAATTATTTGATTAAGAGGGAGAAGTATTTAGCAAGGGAAAGTTTATTTTCAGGGGGAGAATGATGATCATTATGTGTGCATTGTTGTTATGATTTTCTGATGATCATTATGTTAGTTTATATTTGTTTTCCACACGTGTGTTTAATGGTTTGTTCAGTGTTGTGGTTACAGGTTTGGTAGTTCGTCATGAAAGCAAGGTGACAGTTTATACCTATGTTTGTTGGTGTGTGTTCATAGGTATAGATGTTATGTTGTTATTTGTGAGGCTATATTGTAAAACATGGTTTTGTCTCAGAAATGCCAAGGGAGAGATTGTAAGAACATTTATTGTAATTGTTCATGTATGGTATGTTGTAGACAATAACCATGTTGAGTGTTAGATATGTTGGTTTGGTTTCAAGAATATCGATAAGCTTTATAAAAGGCAGAATCAAGCGTTGAAGTAATGAAGAATACAAGTGAAGCACGAAAGTTAGCATATTGAGGTAAAATGTCTCATGGAGGGCGAAAACGATATTTTCCGAAGCCGTCACTTCAAACAAATAGTATCGTGGGTTCAAGAGGGTCATTTTGACGTAGTTGTAAAGAAAAGTGGTTTTGACAAAAATACTTACTCTTAAGCCTACGCTTTCAGTTTCAAAAAGTGGCTGGAAAACATATTTTTACGCTTAGAGGTATGCTTGAACTTACGCTTGGAGGTACGCTTGGACCTATGTTTGAAGTGTAGGCCCCTACACTTGAAACATAGTTGCCACAAGTTTTTGCCTGATTTTTTCTACGATGTCCTAAGTGTTCGAGGGATGGTTTTATGATATGACCACGATTTATATACATCAAAGTGCGTTCTATATACATTATATTCAGCATAATATAGGGTTTGGATGTGAAATTACGAGAAAGGGCAAACTTATGGTTTGGATCATCATTGTCTATAAATATCCAAGTCTACAACAAGAGGAGACACGTCTTGAAGAATTTTCTGCAAGTTTTCTATAACTTCATCTTCTTCTACAGAGATATACATATGGTGAGATAATATTATTGAGTGATTAGAAATATACAAGTTCTCTCTTGGTTTTGGACGTGATCAATCGTGCTTCTACATCGATGATTTTTATGCACGATTGAATGGTTTAGTTATTGAAAAATTCAAACGCCATCTATAGCAACAAGGTTGCGTTGATCTGTTTCGAGAAGCGAAGCCGTCTGTGTGCGGAGATCAAAGCAGGAGGCTTCGTGGTGATTTTGATCTATTGAGAAATAGAGTTGTCAGAGTACAGAGATCGGAGCAAGAGCTTCGTGGAGCGCGAGTGAATCTAGAGTTTCGGACGTCGAGTGAAGAAGAACAAATTACTGCAGCGGTTGTAAGTTTTGTTTTCGTAGAGTCTATACAAATTCTCAGATTCATAGTGCATCGATACCCGAGCGTATCCGTGGTTTTTACTTAAAGTCTTTCCAAAGTTTTCCACTTAAAAAATCTCTGTGTCTTCTCATTATTTATTTTCTGCACTTATAGTCATATTTTCTTAATTGATATGTTTTTGAGAATTAAATTGAGAATTAGGGTTTGTGTTTAATTAAAATTGAATTTCCGTTAAATAATTTTAATTGATCATAAAATCGACAAAAAACTTATTCACCCCCCTCTAGGCTGTTTTCACTATCGTCTAGGTAATTTCAAACCCAATATAAAGACAAAACTCTTAACATGGTTTTTGATCAGAATAATGCCATTACATAAATAAATGTTCTTACAATCTTCCCCTTGGCATTTCTGAGACAAAACCATGTTTTACAAATATATCCTCACGATAAAATAAAATCTATACCTATGAACACACACCGACAAACATAGAAATAGACTTTTCTTTTGATCTCATGATGATCTACGACTCATTCAATCACAACACTTCAACAAAACATACATATGAAAAACAAGTGTGGAAAACAAATAACATGAATAATCAATATTAAATGATCATAAAATAAATAAATAATATCAACATGAAGCATAATGATCATGAATCAATAACAATTAATTCTCCCCTTTAATTGTATATCTCTCCCCCTTACTAAATAATTCTCCCCCTTTTTGTCACTAAAATGACAAGGAATGAAATAACAATAAAAATAATCAAGAGAGACAAAAAAATAATAGACAAGTGGTAAATATAGGGAAAATATTCGAGAGGACTAGAGAATCGAATCAAAACTCTAAAAAATATATCCAGATTCTCGAGTAACAAAAATCTTTACAATGCATGAACTTAAATCTAATGCATGAATGCAATATGTTCAAACTAAGAAATTTTTTTTTTTCTTAAAAACATGTGAGCAGGGCATTTAGAGACAATGAGCTAATCATTAACACATCATATTCGCATATTTGACTTAGCTATTATGCACACAGTAGTGAAGAAAATCAGCACACATACCTTGCAGTAATAAGCAATCTAAGATAGGCTTTACATAGTTTTTGCATATATAAAAAATATTCAGGTGCAAAGAAACAACTAAGATTAAATCAATACTATTAATTCTAATAATCTCCTCATTAACCGTGATGATACTTCGGTCCAAAACCTAAACTAGAAGATAAATCTTTAGGTCGGACCTTATTGCATTTAAATGTCTAAAAATATAATCTTTTGCATCTTTTCAACTTTATCCCTTTTTGTCTTTCTAAGCTCCAAACTTTTCATCGAGGATTTTTAGTCCTGACCAACTGGGCCTGAGCTTCTTCCTTGGGATTTATGCTCATTAGTCTTCTCCCCTTTTTATGTGAACACTCAAAGAATTACTTTTTGCATTTTTATATTTTAAACATCTCATTTTTTCCTCTTTTAACATCATCCCAACATTCATGAACATGTAAAAGGTATTCAAAAACATCGATCAATCTAGCATAGCTCATGAACTTACATATCACTTCTAGTTAGATGAAAAAGACTATAAGTTTCAGCAAGTATTACAGTCATCTCCGAAGTGAAACAAGCACCCAAAGTTAATGAGTTCTAAAAATAATACTTAAACATGTCAAGTGAATAACTCATATCCTCAGGTCAGACTAACAACTCCAATTCCCATAAGCATTATAAGAAAAGTAAATATGAGAATAAAGTGAAATATGACAACCATTTGTACCCTTAGCCAAGCTTAACATGTTAAGAATTTTTATTCTATAATTTTTATGGTGTTTAATGTCATAATGTATGCATGAAAATCCTAAAAGTAATAATAAAATATGATGCATGCATAATAATAAACAAAAAAAAAATGCACTAAAAATGCATGATAATGTATCAATTTTAGGATAAAGAATAATGCAAGATATTCCTAAAATGATATATATGAAGATATCTATTCTAAAGAAAACATGTAAATAGATTTTCTAAGACTTATATGATTTTGTAAAGATATCTGCTAATTGAGAATCAGTGGATATAAACTCTAGACACACTATTCCATCTTCAACAAGATCACGAATGAAATGATGTCGAATATCAATATGCTTTGTCCTAGAGTGTTGAACAGGATTTTTAGAAAAATTTATAGCATTAGTATTATCATAGAAAACAGTCATTGTGTTTTGTGAAAAACCATAATCCTGTAACATCTGACGCATCCACAAAATCTGAGTGCAACAACTACCAATAACTGTATACTCTGCCTCAACAGTGTTAAGGGAGACACAATTTTGCTTCTTGCTATGCCAATCAACTAAGCACTTCCTATAGTAAAAACATCCTCCACTAGTACTCTTTCTATCGTCTACACTACTAGCCCAATAAACATAAAAAAAAAACAACATCAGTATTAGATCCCGATGGGTACCATAGTCCATAATTAATAGTCCCTTTTACATATTTAATAATACGTTTAACAATAGGAGAGTGAGAATCTTTAGGACTAGCCTGGAAACGTGCACAAATACCAACACTAAACGCTATGTCAGGTCGACTGGCAGTTAAGTATAACAAACTCCCAATTACACTACTATAAAGTGTAGGATCAACATCTTTACCGTTAGTGTCTATATTAAGTTTGACAATTGTACTCATAGGAGTGCGAGCATCTTTTGCCTTATCTAACCCAAATTGTTTTACTAATTTCAAGGCATATCTAGTTTGAGAAATAAAAATTCCATTAGTTAATTACCTAATCTGTAGCCCTAAAATGAAATTCAATTCCCCAATCATGCTCATCTCAAACTTATGTGTCATTTATTCTCCAAAATAATGAGTAAGTTGATCAGATGTGGAACCAAACACTATATCATCAACATATATTTGAGCAATAACTATATTACTATCAATTTCCTATATAAAAATAGTGTTTTGTCAACTTCCCATCGAGTAAAACCTGTTCCCATCAGATACTCGGTCAATCTTTTATGCCAAGCTCTAGGAGCTTGTTTTAGCCCATACATAGCCTTCTTAAGCTTATAAACATGACCCGAACAATAAGGATCTTCAAATCCTTTGGGTTTCTCCACATATACTTCATCATGAAGAATGTAATTTAAGAATGCACTTTTAACATCCATTTGATATAATTTGAATCCAAGATGACATGCGATAGCTAATAAAATATGAATAAATTCAAGTCTAGCAACTAGAGCAAACGTCTTATCAAAGTCTATACCTTCTAATTAGGTATAACCTTGAGCAACAAGTCTTGCTTTATTTCTTATAACAATACCATTCTCATCTTTTTTATTCTTATATATCCATTTTGTACCTATTATATTTATATCCTTAGGTCTAGGCACAAGATACCACACATCATTCTTAACAAATTGTTGAAGTTCTTCTTGCATTGCATTTATCCATTCATTATCTTGAAGAGACTCTTTAACATTTTTTGTTCTAAGACGGATGTATAACACGCATAAGAGATTTCATTCTTAGCATTTCTATGAGTCAACATATCCTATGACTTTATGTAACGGATGATTCAACTTAACTCTAGCTGATAGTTCTTTACTTGGAGTAGGTTGAATATTATTAGAAAGTTCATGTAATTCTATAGGACTAGGAGTATCTTTATGATCTGTTTTCTCCTCTTCAGTATCAGTAGGAGAATCATCACTTAACAGGTAAAATGGTTCACTTTCGTTTTCCTCTACAGAAGACTGAGACTCATAAACATATGAGTCATTAACAACCACATTGGCAGATTCCATCATGGTTTGAGTTCTAAGGTTAAAAACCCTATATGCCCTACTAGTCAGTGAATAACCCAAGAATATTCCCTCGTCACTCTTAGAGTCAAAATTTCCTAAAGATTGTCTATCTCTAAGAATGTAACATTTAGATCCAAAAACCTTTAAAAAAATTTATATTGGGTTTCTTGTCATTCCACAATTCATATGGAGTTTTTAAAGTGTCAGGCCTAAGATAAACTCTATTTGAAGTGTAACACACAGTGTTCACTGTCTCGGCCCAAAGGTTTCTTGGAAAATTCCTTCTATGCAACATAACATTCACCATTTCCTGAAGAACCCTATTTTTCCTCTCAACTACCCCATTTTGTTGTAGAGTATGTGGTGCAAACAATTCATGCTTTATTCATTGTTCATCACAAAAAGTATCAATTCCTGAATTTTCAAACTCCTTTCCATTATTACTTCTTACTCTAGTAATAGGATAATTTTTCTCAGTCTGAATTTTTAAACAAATATTCCTAAAGCTTTTAGCAACTTTAGACTTTTCACTCAGAAATCCTACCCATGTATATCTAGAGCAATCATCAATCATAAAAAAAATATACTTCTTACCTCCTTTGCTTAAGGTCCTAGTAGGTCCCATTAAGTCAATATGCAATAACTCTAAGGGTCTAGAAGTACCTATGGTACTAGTTTTCGTATGTTGACATCTAGTCTACTTCCCTTTTTGACACGGACCACACACCAGACCTTTGCCATATCCAAGCTGAGGAACACCTTTAACAATTTCATTTTTAGTAATCTTAGTTAAAATACGAAAGTTAACGTGTCCCATTCTTTGGTGCCAAATTTCTATCTCATCAAGCTTAACCTTATTGCATGATAATTTACTTTTAGGAATAATACAATAACAATTGTCAGATGATCGCATACCTTCCATAACATAATTTCTAGAAGAATCTATAGTTAAACATTTATCAGGAGAGAAATTGGCCTTATGGTTATTATCACAAATTTGGTTAATACTTAGTAAATTCGCTTTTAAGCCCTCAACATAAAGCACATTTTCTAAACTAGGCATACCAAAAGCCACAATCGTTCATTTTCCTCGAACTCTAGACTTCTTTCCATCTCCAAAAATAACTATCCCACCATTACTTTCCTCGAAAAAACCAAACAATGACTTATCTCCAGTCATGTGCCTAGAACATCCACTATCCAAATACCAAGAACTAGAATCATGTGCTCGAAAAGCTGTGTGAGCAAAAAAATAGTGTATCTCACATTTTCTTACCCATGCCTTTTTCATTTTAGGATCTCTAATTATCAGCTCAGACAAATTCTTTATCTCCTTACTTAAAATCCTAATTTGATCTTCAACATTAAGTCCTTTTTGAGTTGTTTGATTAATCATTTAATTCAAAATTCTTCCTCTTAATTTAAAGCAAATAGGTCGAATATGGCCTTTTACTCCACAGTGATAACATGTAGGAACAAATCTTTAAAAAACATTTATAGAAATTTTATGATACTTAGAGGTAAAGAGAGGCTTATTCTCAACTAGTTTTCTGACATAAAATTGAACCTTATAATTTCTATTAAATTTACCTTGAGAATAACTTGGTGCTACTTGGGAAGCCCTAATAAAGGTAGTTTTGGGAATAATATTTAAATTACCCGTTGTTCTTACGATTCCCAATCCTTTAGTATTTCCCACAGATTTACCTATACTCAACATATGATTAAGCTTAAGGGTTCCACTAGACCATTTATAAATAGATGAGTTAACATCCTTCAAATTCTTTTCCAAAACCTCAATTTTCATAGATTTCTCATTTATATCAAATCTTAGATTAACTAATTTCTTATTGAGATCATCTACATTCTTCAAAGCATGATTCCTTTCTTGTTCAGACTCAATTAATTTTTTGAACACTTGAGCTTTTTGGGTCTGTATAGGTTTAGGGTTTGGGAACTATTGGCTAATTCATCTTTTAAAGAGTGTAATTTTTTATCCATCTTTAAATACTTAGTCAATAGTTGATTGTGATGGTAGTTAAGTTGAGTAAGATTATCAAGTAATTCATCGTAAGAAACTTGAGGCATATCATCACAATCTCCATCACCCTCAGAATTTTCATCTCCAAACATCGACCATCTAGTGCAACTTCTTTAACCTCCTTGCTTTGTGCAGCTAACATGACGTAGTTCTCAGACTCATCACATACCTCTGAGTTTGTTTCATCACTAGCTGATTCATCATCTCAAGTGACAACTAAGCCTTTTGATTTTTTTAAAGTGTTTGCACACTTTGCAGCTATGTGACCATACCCTTTACACTCAAAATATTGAGGCTTCTTCTTCTTAAGGTCAAACTGGTCATTCTTAGATTGGGGTTTATTTTTATTTCTAAAATAATTTAATTTATCCCCAAAATTATGTTCTTTGCCACTCTTTTTGCCACTATTAGCCTTAACAAATTTGTTTAACCTTTTAGCAAACATGACAATATCATTCATATTTAAATCACTTTCTTCATCAAACTCAATCGGATCTTCTCTAGTGGTTTTAAAAGCTATGCTCTTTTGTTTAGTGTCGTTAAACCTCTTAGAGGGACTTTTGAACATCTCCATCTCATAAGATTTTAGGTTTCCAGCCAATTTTTCAAGTTTAATTTCTTTAAGACTCATCACTTCCGAGATAACAGTAACTTTAGATCGAAAACGTTTAGGGAGAGACCTAAAAATCTTTTTCACTATAGTAGTTTCAGGCATAGGCTCTCCTAGATTGTGACAACTCGTTACTATGTCGGTTAGTCTATCCTCAAAGTCAGCTAAAATTTCATCTTCTTCCATTTTAAGCTATTCAAATTTAGAATTTAACATTTGGAGTTTTGATTCTTTAAGTTTTGAAGTCCCTTCATGAGTTACTTGAAGAATATCACATGTTTCTTTAGCATTTTTGCACGTAGCAATTCTTTTAAATTCACTAGAGGTAACGACATTCTTTAAAGCATTCAAGGCTTTAGAATTCCAATTAGAACTATTTGTTTTAGTAGTTGTCCACTCGTTAGCCAGTTTTAATTTAAATTTATTAGTAGTCGTGTCAATCATAGTGGGAGATGAATAGCCTATTTCTATAGCAAGCCATGCTCTTTCGTCAAGAGATTTCAAGAATGTTTTCATCCTAGCTTTCTAATACGTATAATAAGAACCATCAAACAAAGGGGACCTAGATACAGACCCTCCTTCATGAGGTAAATCAATCATCTAAGTTCAAGATCTAACCCTAGGTCGTTAACCTAAATCATGGCAAACCTTGCTCTTATACCAATTGAAATAACCTAGAAGATGGTGAACTAAGCCTAGAGGGGAGGTGAATAGGCTTTTTATGAATTAATTGACAAATTAAAATTTTAATTGCCTAATAATCAATTTTAATTCAATTCAATCACAATATAAACCATGCAATAATAAATATAAGTGAATAAAATAAATCAGAGACGACACCAATATCTTTACGTGGAAAAATCTTGGAAAGACTCCAAGAAATAAACTATGGATACGCTCGGGTATCGATGCACTATGAATTAAGAAGTACAAGACTATATGGAATTTTAGACTTACAAATCACTCTGATCTGCCTTTCTCCACTCGACGTCTGACAGTCTTGAATGACTCGCGCTCCACGAAGCTCTTGCTCTGATCTCCGTACTCTAACGACTCCGTTTCTTAATGGATCAAATAACCATGAAGCCTTCTGCTTCGATCAAGGCGGTGTGATGATTTTTTCAGCAACTAGATCATCCAATTGTGCATAACGATTTTCGGTGTAGAAGCACAATTGGAAAACTCTAAACAAAGAGAGAAGTAGAAAACATATAATCACTCAATAATTTTCTCTATATATATATCACTGTAGAAATATATTAATTGTAGAATAATTTCAGAGATCTCTCCCAAACGCCACACCCTTCTCTTAGGTTTAACTCTTATACATAAAGAAGAGTCTTCAATTAATAGTAAGAATCATTTTCCAATCAGGATTCGTATTTCCACCATTTAAATCTTCCAAATATAAATAAATATGTTAATGATAGTCCAATATACTGATAATATTTTCAAATTGCGTTCTAAAGTGGTTAGAAATCAATTACATATCAAAATAAACATTCCCAAAAATAATTATGCGTACCCACTTACCGAGTACTTGGTGGCTATTCTACCGAGTACTCGGTGAACCTTTTCATGCACAAGTTCGCAAAACACTCTGGTGGATTTTTCCCTTTTTACACAAACCGTGCGAAAGTTCGCACCTTACCGAGTATTCGATGGAACAACATACAACTTTCTCTGAAATCTTTGCTTCTTTGGATAGTCGCTTCCAGCCATTATTCCACTGAATATCCTTTGTATCTTCACCACTTTGTATACACATTTAACACTTAACAACCCAATCTAAAACACAAAACTCTCAACATGGTTTTTGATCAGAATAGTGCCATTACATAAATAAATGTTCTTACAAAAATAGTACATGATGTTCCTAGAATGATACATATAAAGACATATATCCTAAAGATAACATGCCACTAAATTTCCTAAGACTCACATGCTTTTGAAAATCTAATGGTTTTGTAGAGATGTCTGTTAACTGAGAATCTGTGGATATAACCTCTAGACCTTTCTCAGAACAAAGTTGAAAAATGCAATAACAATTATCAGATGTACGTACACCTTCCATAACACAATTTCCAGAAAAATCAATAATAAAACATTTACTTGAAGTGAAATTAACATTATGATTATTATCACATATTTGGCTAATGTTAAACAAGTTAGCCTTTAGGCATTTAACCAGAAGTGTTGTCTCACCAACATCTATCCAACAAATAGGAGAATGATAAGGCCTACCGTACAACGCCTCAAATGGTGCCATCCCAATACTAGACTAATAATCGTTGTTGTAGGCGAACTCTACCAAATACAGATGATCCTCCCAGCTGCCCTTGAAGTCAATAGAGCACGCTCTAAGCATGTCCTCAAGAATCTGGATGGCAAGCTCCAATTGTCCGTCTATCTGAGGATGAAATGCCGTGCTGAATCGTTATGTGAACCTCTGATCACAATCCGAAACAATACTCACTGGAACCCCATGAAGCTTGACGATTTCCTTCATGTATAGCCTGGTAAAAACCTTGGCTCCACTAGTCACTTGAATAGATGGGAAATGTGTTGTCTTTGTCAGTCAATCCACGATCTTCCATATAGCATCCTTCTGATTCTTGGACCTCAGTAGTCCTATCACAAAATTTATAGTAATATGCTCCCATCTCCATTATGGAATCGGTAAAGGCTGTAATAATCATAGCGGTGCTCGGTGGTCTACTTAACATGTTGATAAGTGAGACATCGGTTCTCAAAATCGGCTACAACTTGCTTCATTCCCTACCACCAGAACTGACGTAAAAAATTATAGTACATCTTTGTGCCTCCAGGATGGACTAAAACTTTGGAGCTATAAAACTCGCTCATCACCTCATTACAACATGGTTGTGGAACATAAAAACAACCTTGGAAATGAAGACCTCCGCCGGTGCCTAGAACACAGTCGTCAACAACATTGCCACTAGTGATGCAAGCTCGAACTGGTGTAATATGGTCATCTTGTGCCGGTGCCTCGACAACTCTACTAATAAATGAAGGCTGAGCCACCAAACTAAACAATGTCGCCTATCTTCTGGGCTCCAAAATCTCATTTGGTTTGGGTATTACTTGCCATATCCTAATACTAAAAGTACTTTTGCTACACTAAAATCTAACCACCATTAACCCTCAAATACACCTCACAGCCCCGTGACAAGACACATTTGAACTCTAAATCAATAAGTCGTCAATCATCAAAATACATTATTCTCTCAAAAAGGGCATTACTAAACTGGTCCTTCAATAAGTAGCTTAATAATAATTACACCTAGGATGTAATTCATCAAATCACCTCACTTGCAATTTACCTAATGTTCTACGTCACCCTTATAATGTCATAAGTTACAATACGTGTAAAAATACTAGGGCACATAAAGCATCTAGGCCTGACAAGTATCTGGGCCCACAAACCCTCTAACCCAATAACAAGTAATCAAGAGCCCGATGGAAAAGGCACATTCAAAAGACCATTACTTAGGTGTTCTAGAATAAACTTGAAAAATAAGTTAGTGACGTGGCAAAAAAGGTGAAAATTGCTGAGGTGTAAGGGAATGTTACCCTAATGGGTTTAAAGCCCAAAAAGAGCATATATATAAACAAAAGGAAACCATCAATAAAGCATTCATTCTTGTGTTGTGTAATTTTTTAGCATCTATACATTGGCGCCGTCTGTGGGAGGGTATTGTTCACCATTGTTCATCTTCCTATCTCTCAAGCTGAGTTTTACCTTATTCTTCTCCCCTTAAGCTAACCTTCCTCCTTTCCACCTGACCATACCGGTAACTCATTCGCATGCAGAGATGCCAACCATCGGTGATAGCTAGGCGGGAGTGTCATAAACAATATAATAGATCTTGTAGTGACTAGCTGCCACTGAATGCCGAGGTCAGGTTATAGAGGAACGAAACTAGGCCCTAGAGAAGTGAAATACGGAGCTCCTGGTGAGGCTAGCTCTTCCACCCGCTCCCGCAATAATACCAGGCCATTTACAGATCCAAGGAGATGGAGGTGGACAAGAGGAACATGGCAAGTCCTCCCTTCAACTGGGCAAGGCCCCCGCCACTATTGGGGTCTTAACCTCCCAGAGGTTAGAGGAAATGATGGCCGAGTTCTAGAGAAAATTCATAACGGATCTGAAGACCCAATCTACCGACAATTTGGCTATTCAGGCTTCCATCGAGTCAATCCAGTAGCCATTCACCCCTGAGATCACCTGGGTACCTTTTCCGAAGAAGTTCATCATGCCTCGGTTCACTCCTTATGACGGCACGAAGGATCCTGAGAAGCATATCTATCAGATCCATCAGAAAATGACAATAGATGCGAAGAATGAGGCCTATTTTTATAAAGTGTTATCTACTAGCCTTGATGATGCCATCCTGCTATGGTTTAGAAAACAACCACCGGGTTCCATCAGGAGTTGGCAACAGCTGACTAAGCTCTTTGTTGCCTAGTATTACGAGAACAAAAG
The DNA here is from genome assembly GCA_963922005.1 of Cornus suecica. NCBI lineage: Eukaryota > Viridiplantae > Streptophyta > Magnoliopsida > Cornales > Cornaceae > Cornus > Cornus suecica. The sequence goes on along the minus strand of OY998238.1, from coordinate 63,333,399 downwards.
ACAAAAAATACCATATCCTATCTTTTCACGATGATCCAAGAGAAGGGTGAGTCCCTGAAGAGCTTCTTATCCAGATTCAATATCGAGTCCTTTTCCATCAACAACTGTGATCAGCATTCGGCCGTTGAAGCCTTCGGGATGGACTTGATTGAAGGGTCAAAGTTCCATCAATCTTTGGTGAAACACCCTCCATTGGGCATCATGGATTTGAATTCCAGAGCATAAGGCCACTTGTGGATAGAAGAGGAAGAGGCCATTCGGTAGAAGAGAACATCTATGGTAAATGTAGAAGCCCGATCGAAGGAACGGATGGCCGATTGGAAGCGACCGGGTTCTTCAAATGGTTCCACCCCGATCCTTGAGAAGCATCCCAGATTTGAGGAGAAGGTGACCAAACTAAGAGTCAGCCTGGCCAAGCTCTACCAATAAAACAAAGCCAGAGGAGTTTTCCAGCCACCACCACCTATCAGGCAGCCTCTGGACCAGAGGGATAAATCGAAACACTGTTCCTTCCATAGTGACTTTAGTCAAATAACCAATGGGTTTTTAAATCTTAGATGACAGATGGAGTCCATCATATCTAGGGGAGAACTCCAGTGTAATGGCCCACATTTCCTTTCTCCTTTCTGGAAGTCTTTTATAAGTGTTAACGTGTTGTGTCATCACTTATTCATGAAGTCTTGTGCAATCTTGGTACGTATTGATTTTTTGCATTTATGTTTCGAACTTAGTGAGACGACTTCGCTGTATTTTGTTTTTCGCTTCGTAGATTTATGTTTCGTTGGCTACTATATGGGTTTTTCATAATGTCTTCTCGTTGATGCTTCGGTGATCGTGTTCCGTGCTCAAACGTATTACTCTAGTTTACTGTAGAGGTTTCGGTGTAGCACTTATGTGATTATGTGTTTATATTTATTTTTAGAAATTTTGAGAGTGAGGGGTATTCTTGGTATTTCACTTATGTGTGAGTTGGTGAGGAAGTATGAGAGTCTTCCTATGTGTTCCGGATTGTTTGGATGTGTTCCGAATTATTTTGGAGTTTTCCGATGTCATTTTGGGGCCTTGGTACCTTTCCTTGCATTTGCTATTTCAGGGGTACCGAGTACTCGACCACTAGTTCCGGAGTGTTTGGATGTGTTCCGAATTGATGAACAACTCGGCAGAGTACAGATTTTTTTATATAAGAGAGTGTTGACCTAAAAACATTTCATTCTCTCTCCTCTTTTTCTCCAAACCAGCCTCTCTCTCTCCCACGTAGTTTTCTCTCAATCTTTGCTCTATTTCATCTATTTGGGTTTTGATTTTGATGACGGCTCCAACATAGAAGTTGGTTGTGGTATTCTTGGCTTCAATTTGAGCCATGGATTGGTAAGTGTTTTCTCCTTTTTGTGATTTTTTTATTCAAACCCTAGTTTTGGGTTTCTTGACAAACCATATATTGATTCTTAATTTCCTCTTGTATTGAGTCTTTATTCATTTTTAGGAGGCTATAGCAAAGCTTTTCACCAATTGGTTTCTTTGATTACGGTTTTGGGTGAAAACTAGGGTTTCATTGGCCTTGTGTGCGGTTTGGCTTTGCTCTTCATTTGAGGTAGGGGAAATCATCTTTAATCTTTCATTCTTTCATTCGTGAGTGTGCGATTTCTTTTCGGGGCTTTCTAACTATAGATATATATTTGCTAAGTTATATAATTAAAATATGAATTTAAGGTTTGTATGTATTTATGTGCTATAATCCATGTTGTTTATGTTATACTTAAGCTATATATATGATGTATGCTAGATGGGTTATGATTTTTGGACCATTGCAATTGAAGTATGCTTGTATGACTATATAAATATGCATATGAGTATTGAGGTTTATATGTATAAGTGTAAGTCTACGTATACGAGTATGGGTATTAGTAATGTAGCCTTGATAGCGGAAGTAGGCTAGCTACCTTGGTTAGTGAGTTGGGATGTGGATCTAGATGATTTGTGGCATGTGGGATTATGAACTTAGGGCATTATTCTAGTTCCCCCATTCTTATGAATCTTGAAGTTACTATCTTGAACATTAAACTAGTGTATGAAAATGAGTTAATATGTATCATTGATTTAATTGAGATAAAAGCATGCTAAATGAATGGTAATATTATCCTTGTGAAATTAAAGGACAACTTGATGATTTAGAACATGAATTGTGTATGAGAAAGTATTTTTGTTAATTATCGCTTTAATTGAGATAAAAACATGTTAAATGAATGAAAATGTTATCCTTCTAAAATTAAAGGACAACTTGATGATTTGGAAGATGAATGGTGCATGAGAAAACATTCTTATTGATTATTGCTTTAATGAGATTTAAAATCATGTTAAATGATTAATGGTATTAGTATTAGCATTTTTGAAATGTTGTACATAAATATGATGAGATACATATTTATGTTGGTACATGGGTTATTGAGACATAGTGCATATGGAGTTCACTTTTTGTATTGAGAATTCAGTTGGTGTTGGTCTATGCTCGGTTGTGTAATTATGGGTGGGTAGATTTTTATCGGATTATAAGTCATAACTGGGTTGTGCATCCGTCTTCGGATTATAAGTCGCGACTGGGTTGTCCATCCGTCTTTGGATTATAAGTCATAACTTGGGTGTGCATCCGTCTTCGTATTATAAGTTGGAACTGGGTTGTGCATTCTTCTTCGGGTTATGAGTCGCAACTGGATTATGCATTGAGTTTCATTGGTTCAGTGAGTGTACCATGAGGTGTGTTGAGTCATATCGCCATTATATGATTTATCTCTACATGTGGATAATGATATTATTCAATATGGTTGAGGAACATGTTTAATGTGAATTTCGATATATAATTCATATGTTATTAAAATGGTCAAGAGAAATTGGATAATGTGAGAATACGATTTGCATGCCTTGTTTTAAAGTATAATATGAGATGAATGTTTATATTTGTTGATATGTATTTATATGCCTTTAGGTGGTGTTATAAGTTAGTTTAATGGCTTTTCTTGTGATAAGTTAAAGTCGGTAGTGGACTAAAGAGTTGCTTCTGAGTTGTGACCTTTGAGAAGGTGGGTGATGGTTTTGTGATCTTGGTTGGTGGTGTAGAAATGACTTTCGATATTTCTTTTGCAATTTAGGAATACGTCGTCTATCATACTATGAGGTTTGAATTTGATTGAATGGGGTTATGACGGATCCTAGTTACTTGTGTGGTAATGGTTTATTAATTCCGTTAGTAATATAAGAGAGGTGACATTACATGTGAATTAAGGTTTGAATGGATCGGAATTGGTTGTGATTGAACCTAGTTAGTTTCAGAGTTTCGGCTACTAGGTCTCCCTTTTCGTATCCTAAGAATATGAGTGTTCTTGGAGTTGTCAACTTAACCGCCTTAGGTGGTTGAGATGTGTTTGTTGATTTGGGACTTGAATTGAGTTCACAGTTGGGGATGGAGTTGTTAGATAGTTCCTTCCCATTTTTGTGGATTGTTGTCATTTTTGGATTATGTTATTCATTCTTCGTTCTCCATGGTTCATGTTGGATGTTGAGTCACTCTGCATGGAATTATAGATGTTTTGGTATGTTCGGGGTTGGCTCGGAGTCGTTCGGATTTGTTTCGGAGCTTTTCGGATTCATTCATTGACTTTTTATTCTGGGGGCCACCGAGTACTTGATGATGATTCTACCGAGTAATCGGTGAGAGGATCCCTTACGCAAACGTTCCAATTATTCCAGAGAGTTTGGTTCGTCACAACTCGGTTGAGGGTCACCATGTACTCGATGTACAACTCAGTGGTTGTTTTTTGGTGTAGTTCTTCAAATGTTTTTTCGTTCTGTACCTTACGTTTCATCATTTCTTCTCCTATGCTTGGGACATTGATTTGTGGTCTTCAGGGATGAGTTTTGTTAGGTTTAAGGATTGACTTAGATCCACTTTTCTTAAGTGTTGGTCGCGGCGTGATGCCGAGCCACTCCTTTGTGTCATCATTTGATCCATGGGGTTGGAAAATGACGTTGGGTTCCATGGTTCCAATGGTTCACTTTTCCTTCTTTGTCCTCATGGGTATTATAGGAATCCTTGAGTTGTAGTTGTTTGGTTGACTTGAGAGTGTATTCTCTCAGTAGGTGTATCTCATACCTTTTTTCATTTCGACTCTCGGTTATGATGTGTGTGGCTTAATGCACATACGTAGTGATGTTTTTCTCATCACGGGTGGATGTTCCTCCATATTGACGTGATGTTCCAATTATTCATGTGTTTAGTATTAGAGTTTCCATTCCTTGTTTGGTTTCAAAGCTTTAAGTGGTCATTCTTGAAGGTAGTGGCCACGTACCTTTCTTGATTGAGCAGTTACTCTTTCTCATCCGTAGTGAGGGCATTAGTGATGGATTTGTAATTCTTGTGGGTAGAACCATGAGATTGAGGTGGTGGCATGAGTAGTAATATTGATATGAGTGTGGGTTGCCTTTGTGAGGAGGTTGATGTGTTGTATGTGTATTATGTATATATGCATTGATGATGGTTATGTAGGTACGTAAGGACTTGAGATTTTTCCTTGGTACTGGTTATGGATATTTCTTCTTATAGGTATCGTGGTGATTTTAGTTCCTTTTGATCCTTTGGTTATTGTTGTGGCTACTAGAGTGATTGACTATGTTACGTTAGGGCATTGTGTACTTGATGTACGTCTATGTGAGTGTTGTTAACTACTAGTGTTGGTTGTATGGTACGGTGATTTTAGTTCATTTGGATCCTATGGTTATTGTTGTGATCACTAGAGTGATTGGCTATGTTACGCTAGAGTATTATATACTTGGTGTACGTTTACGTGAGTAATGTAGACTACTAGTGTTGGATTGGTGGGTACGAGTCATAGTGTTCTCTTGTGAGGTTAGAACTACGTGTCTTGTACTTATTTTGTTGTCTCTATATATATTTATGTATATATACAGGTGTACGTTTTTCATATGATGTTATTTTATGGTTTTGTTATGTGCTAGTTTCCCTTTTTATGATGCATGGTAGGGGACTAGAGGGATGTATTTTAGGGGTCTCATATTGGCATGAGTGTCATGATGGACGATTGACTAACATAAGATAGATGCATGTACACGGGTTAGTTCGCACTAGACTTGGACGGTCGGAGGATGTGACGATTATGATTTCATTTTTCCTACGGGTTTAGATGAGCTCACCCGACATTCTCTTACCCTTGTGTCCCACATCAGTTTGCAAGGATGTTTCGGCTACGGGTTACTTGGGGTGCAACGACACCTTTGTTTTGTTTTCTCATTGCAGGTTTTTAATTTACCTAGAGTGTTACGGATGGCGTTGTGGGATTTGGACGTCTTTATATGGTATTGCTCTCTTTTTATTTTCCTTTGTTTGTCCCCTGTATTAGGACTATTGTTGTATTTCATGGGATTCAGTCTGTTGGCATATCCCTTCCTTGTATTTAGTATCGTTGCATTATTGTAAAGATGTATTCTTTCGGCGCCTCGATGTGCCTTGTGTATCATTTGGTTTAGGTTCCGCTTGGTTGTGTGTGGATTTAGTATTATTAATAATATTCCATTCATTTTATTGTTATCTATGATCTTAGTTGATTGCTCTCTATATGGATCACACCCCGGATTTCTCGGATGTCCCGGTTTGGGAGTCTTTGGAATTTAGGGGCGTGACAGTTTGGTATCAGAGCATAAGGTTTCACTGTCTTAGGGACGACGGGTGAGGTTCAGTGGTAAGATTGTCGTTCGATGTTATCTACGATTTCGATCTGCGTGTTCTCTATGTGCTTCTGGGTTTCTATGTTTTCATTATGTGGCATCGAGGACGTGTCTTGCTAGATATATCCCACTGTGATTTAATCCTAATGAAGTAAGACCAATCCTCAATCACTTTTCCTTTTCGTACTTGTATCATGGTGTTAACTACCGAGGAATGTGAATAGATCATTTGGTCTGATCAACCAGATGTGGCTCGCGGACTAAGGTACTCCCTAATTTTGAGGACGAAATCTCCTAAGGTGGTAAGGTTATAATGCCTCATGTTTCTTTTCTCCTTTCTAGAATTCCTTTCCAAGTGTTAACGTGTTGTGACGTCATTTATTCATGACCTCTTGTGCAATCTTGGTACGTGTTGATTTTTCGCGTTTATGTTTCTGACTTAGCGAGACGACTTCGTGGTATTTCATTTTTGGCTTCGTGGATTTGTGTTTCGTTGGCAACTATGTGGGTTCGTCGTAATGTTTTCTCATTGATGCTCTGCGATCGTGTTCCATGCTCGAACGTGTTACTCTAGTTTATTGTAGACGTTTCGGTGTAACACTTATGTGATTATGTGTTTATATTTATTTTTAGAACTTTTGAGAGTGAGGGGTATTCTCAGTATTTCACTTATGTGTGAGTTGGTCAGGAAGTATGAGAGTCTTCCTATGTGTTCCGGAGTGTTTGGACGTGTCTTGGATTATTTTAGAGTTTTCCGGTGTTATTTTGGGGCCTTGGGGCCTTTCCTTGCATTTGTTGTTACAGGGGTACCAAGTACTCGGTAATTGTTTCATCGAGTACTCGACCACTATCCTACCGAGTACTCGATGTACAACTCGACAGAGTCTGCAGATTTTTTATATAAGTGAGTGTTGACCTAAAAACATTTCATTTCCTCTCCTTTTCTTCTCCAAACCAACTTCTCTCTCTCCCACTTAGTTTCCTCTTAATCTTAGCTCTATTTCATCTATTTGGGATTGGATTTTGAAGACGGCTCCAACACGGAAGCAAGTCGTGATATTCTTGGCTTCGATTTGAGCCATGGATTGGTAAGTGTTTTCTCCTATTTGTGAGTTTTTTTTTCTTAAACCCCTGGTTTTGGGTTTTCTTGACAAACTATCTATTGATTCTTGATTTCCTCTTGTGTTGAGTCTTGATTCATTGTTACGAGGCTATGGCAAAACTTTTCATCGATTGGTTTCTTTGATTTAGGTTTTGGGTGAAAGCTAGGGTTTCATTGGCCTTGTGTGTGGTTTGGCTTTGCTCTTTATTTGAGGTAGGGGAAAAAATCTTTAATCATTCATTCTTTGGTTCGTGAGTGTCCAATTTCATTTCAGGGCTTTCTAACCATAGATATATATTTGCTAAGTTGTATACGTAAAATATGAATTTAGGGTTTATATGTATTTATGTGCTATAATCCATGTTTATGTCATATTTGAGCTAGGTATATGATGTATGCTAGATGCGTTATGATTCTTGGACTTTTGAAATTGAAGTATGCTTGTATGACTATATAAATATGTATATGAGTATTGAGGTATATATGTATAAGTGTAAGTATACGTATACGAGTATGGGTATTAGTATTGTAGCCTTGATAGCATAAGTAGGCTAGATACCTTGGTTAGTGAGTTAGGATGTGGATATAGATGATTTGTGGCATGTGGGATTATGAACTTAGGGCGTTATTCTAGTTCCCCCATTCTTGTGAATCTTGAAGTTACTATCTTGAACATTAAAGTTGTGTATGAAAATGAGTTAATATGTATCATTGCTTTAATTGAGATAAAAATATGTTAAATGAATGGTAATGTTATCCTTGTGAAATTAAAGGACAAGTTGATGATTTAAAACATGAATTGTGCATGAGAAAACATTCTTGTTGATTATTATTTTAATTGAGATAAAAACATGTTAAATAAATGGAAATGTTATCCTTGTGAAATTAAAGGACAACTTGATGATTTGGAACATGAATGGTGCATGAGAAAACATCCTTGTAGATTATTACTTTAATGAGATTTAAAAGCATGTTAAATGATTAATGGCATTAGTGTTGGCATTTTGGAAATGTTGTTTATAAATATGATGAGATACATATTTATGTTGGTGTATGGGTCATTGAGACATAATGCATATGGAGTTCACCTTTTGTATTGAGAATTCAATTGGTGTTGGTCAATGCCCGGTTGTGTAATTTATGGGTTAGTAGATTTGTGTCAGATTATAAGTCCCAATTGGGTTATGCATCCTTGTTCGGATTATAAGTCGCAACTGGGTTGTGCATCCGTCTTCGGATTATAAGTCGCAACTGGGTTGTGCATCCGTCTTCGGATTATAAGTCGCAACTGGGTTGTGCATCTATTTTTGGATTATGAGTCACAACTGGATTGTGCATTGAGTTTAATTAGTTTAGCGAGTGTACATGAGGTATGTTGAGTCATATTACCATTATATGATTTATCACTACATGTGGATGATGATATTATTCAATATGGTTGAGAAGCATGTTTAAAGTGAATTTTGATATATAATTCATATGTTATTAAAATGCTCAAGTGAAATTGGATAATGTGAGAATACGATTTGCATGCCTTGTTTTAAAGTATAATGTGAGATGAATGCTTATACTTGTTGGTATGTACTTATATGCCCCTAGGTGGTGTTACAAGTTAGTTTAATGGCTTTTCTTGTGATAAGTTAAAGTCAGTAATGGACTAAAGAGTTGCTTGTGAGTTGTGACCTTTGAGATGCTGGGTGATAGTTTTGTGATCTTGGTTGGTGGTGTAGAAATGAATTTCGATATTTCTTTTGCACTTAAGGAATGGATTGTCTATCATACTTTGAGGTTTGAGTTTGATTGAATGGGGTTATGACCGATCCTAGTCACTTGTGTGGTAACGGGTTATTGATTTTGTTAGTAATCTAAAAGTGGTGATATTACATGTGAATTGAGGTTTGAATGGATCGGAATTGGTTTTGATTGAACCTAGTTAGTTTCAAAGTTTTGGCTACTAGGTCATCCTTTTCATATCCTAAGAATAGGAGTGTTCTTGGAGTTGTCAACTTAACCACCTTAGGTGGTTGAGATGAGTTTGTTGATTTCGGAGTTGAATTGAGTTCACGGTTGGGGATGGAGTTGTTAGATAGTTCCTTCCCATTTTTGTTGATTGTTGTTATTTTTGGATTCCATTCTTCATTCTCTGTGGTTCATGTCAGATGTTGAGTCACTTCGCATGGGATTGTAGATGTTTCGGTATGTTCGGGTTCATTCATTGACTTTTTACTCTTGGGGCCATCGAGTACTCGATGATGATTCTATGGAGTACTTGGTGAGAGGCGCACTTGCGCAAAAGTTATAATTATTTCAGAGAGATTGGTTCATCACAACTTGAAGGAGGGTCATCGAATACTCGACCACCGAGTACTCGGTGTACAACTCGATGGTATTTGTTTTGTGTACTTCTTTCAGTTCCTTTCCGTTCTCTCCCTTGTGTTTCATCACTTCTTCTCCTATGCTTGGGACATTGATTTGTGGTCTTTGGGGATGAGTTTTGTTTGGTTAAAGGATCGGCTTAGATTCACTTTTCTTGAGTGTTGGTCATGATGTGATGCCGAGCCACTCCTTTATGTCATCATTTGATACGTGGGGTTGGAAAAGGACGTTGGGTTCCGTGGTTCCAATTCGTCACTTTTCTTTCTTCGTCCTCCTGGGCGTCAGAGGAATCCTTGAGTTGTGGTTGTTCGGTTGACTTGAGAGTGTATTCTCTCGGTAGGTGTGTCTTATACATTCTTTCATTTTGAGTCTCTATTTTGATGTGTGTGGCTTAGTGCACATACGTAGTGATGTTTTTCTCATCACGGGTGGACGTTCCTCCATATTGACGTGATGTTCCGGTTATTCATGTGTTTAGCATTATAGTTTCCATTCCTTGCATGGTTTCATGGCTTTAAGAGGCCATTCTTGAGGGTAGTGTCCACGTACCTTTCGTGATTGAGCAATTAGTCTTCCTCATTCTAAGTGAGGGCGTTAGTGATGGATTTGTACTTCTTGTGGATAGAGCCATGAAATTGAGGTGGTGGCATGAGTAGTGATATTGATGTGAGTATGGATTTCCTTTGTGAGGAGGTTGATGTGTCGTATGTGTATTGTGTATATATGCATTGATGATAGTTATGTAGGTACGTAAGGACTTGAGAGTTTTCCTTGATACTGGTTATGGATGTTCCTTCTTATGGGCATCGTTGTGATTTTAGTTCTTTTTGATCCTATGGTTATTGTTGTGGCCACTAGAGTGATTGACTATGTTATGCTAGGGCATTATGTACTTGGTGTACGTCTATGTGAGTATTGTAGACTACTAGTGTTGGTTGGCGGGTACGATGATTTTAGTTCCTTTGGATCCTATGGTTATTGTTGTGGCCACTAGAGTGATTGACTATGTTACTCTAGAGTATTGTGTACTTGGTGTACGTTTACATGAGTAGTGTAGACTACTAGTGTTGGATTGGTGGGTACGAGTGATAGTATTCTCTTGTGAGGTTAGAACTACGTGCCTTGTACTTATTTTGTTGTCTGTGTGTATATATACGTATATATATAGGCGTGCGTTTGCCATATAATGTTATGTTATGGTTTCGTTATGTGCTAGTTGCCCTTTTTACGATGCATGGTAGGGGACTAGAGGGATGTATTTTAGGGGTCTCGTATTGGCATGAGTGTCATGAGGGACGATTGACTAACATAAGATAGATGCATGTACATGGGTTGGTTCGCACTAGACTTGGATGGTCGGAGGATGTGACGATTATGATTTCCTTTTTCCTACGGGTTTAGATGAGCTCACCCCGATGTCCCACACTAGTTTGCAGGGATGTTTCGACTACGGTTTGCTTGGGATGTAATGATACCTTCCTTTTGTTTTCTCGTTGCAGGTTTTGGATTTACCTAGAGTGTTACGGATGGCGTTATAGGATTGGGACGTCTTTACGTAGTGTTGATCTCTTTTTGTTTTCCTTTGCTTGTCCCCTGTATTGGGATTGTTGTTGTATTTTATGGGTGCCAATCTACTGGCATATCCCTTCTTTATATTTAGTATCGTTGCATCGTTGTAGAGTTGTATTCTTTCGGTGCCTCGATGTGCCTTGTGTGTCATTTGGTTTAGCTTTCGCTTGGTTGTGTATGAAATTATTGTTATTAATAATATTTCATTCGTTTTATTGTTATCTATGATCTTAGTTGGTCGCTCTTTGTATGGATCATACCCCGGATTTCTCGGATGTCCCGGTTCGGGAGTCTTTGGAATTTAGGGAAGTGACATCCAGGATCACATCCAACGGGATAGACCCAGAAATGAACAGCAAGCACCTAACAACCACCGAGCTACCGTACGCGCACAACTGGTCAAGATCATTAATATGATCCATGGGGGTCCTACCTCCAAGGAGGCGGAAGGAGCTAGCAGATCTCAGTTGTGTATGACCCACAAAATGAGGAAAACTGACAAGGTGAATGAGGTACACCATCGCGCGGAAAAAGCTCTGATCATTTTCTCTACAGCGACCTCCGTGATATCCAGACCCCCCACAATGATCCACTAGTCATCACCCTGATTATGGCAAATTACCTCGTCAAACGGGTCATGATAGATCCAGGAAGCAATGTTAATATCATCACAAAGTGGGCCTTTGACAAATTGGAAGTTGACCCGAAGGAGATAATCATCTCCTGAAGCTTCATTGCAGGATTTGACGGAAAGTTGGTTGAGCCAACGGGGAGGTCCAGTTACTAGTATCGGTAGCCCAGAGAACCCTCTTAAAGACCTTTGTCATTGTGGACGTGAATCCATCGTACAATTTACTCATGGGAAGGGGTTGAATTCACCTGATGCAGGGTATATCGTCAACCCTACACCAGATGATGAGGTGCGTGGGCCCAAAAGGGTTTGACATCATTGATATCAAAGGTGATCAGGTAGCTGTCAAAGAGTATTATGCAGTCACATTAAAGGAAATGAGAAATAAGCCTAACCAAGAGGAGATCCGTAGTAAGGATCGGGATCTAGGAGCCAAATAACAATTAAAGGAAGGGGAGTCTGGTCCCCCGATCATAGTTGAGCCCTTACAGCTAGTACCAGTCATACCCGATCAACCCGAAAAAGCCACCAATGCAGGTACAAACCTAACTTCTTGTGAATTAAAAGAACTAACTCAATTCTTGCAGAGCAACACTGATGTCTTCGCGTGGGAGCACATGGACATGCCCGACATCGATCCTTCTATTGCCGAACATAAAGCCTATCAGGCAGAAATAGAGATGTATGGGGGCCCAAAGGAACCAGATCATATCAGAAAGGGTATCTTGGTTTCTCTAAGAAGGGTTCATTAGGGATGTGAGATATCCCGAGTGGCTCACCAATGTCGTCATAGTCCAGAAGAAGAATTGCAAGTGGAGGGTTTGTGTTGATTTTACTAACCTCAACAAAGCATGCCCAAAGGATAACTTTCCTTTGCCAAAAAATGATCAAATGGTGAATGCTACTACTAGTTATGAGCAACTGACCTTCCTCAATACATACTCAGGCTACAACCAGATTAGGATGAACCCATTTGATGAGGATAAAACCTCATTCATCGTTGAAACAAGTACCTACTACTTTAAAGTTATGTCATTCGGAGTAAAAAATACAGGTGCCACTTTTCAAAGATTGGTGAACAGAATCTTCAAAGGGATGATGGGTGATAGGTGTCAAATATTAGTCATTTTGACCCCTTAACTCACTGTTGTTATGTTCTTTCATTCCATTATTTGGTATTCTTATGTTGTCTGCGTGTTAAAGTATTCAGGATCTTAATGAAGAAATGGAGCTATTTTCGATGAATTAATTGAAGAGTGTGTTCTTTCTATCTAAGAAGAGAGTCAAAGAGGTAGTCCGAGATAAAAATGGCTCCCAGAGGGCAAAAATGACATTTTTCAGAAGCCGTCATCTTCAGCAAAAAGTATCGTGGGTTCGAGATGGACGTTTTAGCGCATTCACGGAGAAAAATGGTTTTTCATAAAAATCCTACGCTTGTGCAGATGCTTCTAGTAACAAGAAGTGGCTAGAATTGCAAAATTTACACTTGGACATACGCTTGAAGTGTAGGCCAGCTACGCTAGAAGCGTAGCCTCCAAGCGTAAGTGCGGCAACTTTGACGATTCCTGCGTGATTTTTCCTATTTCACCCCGGGCTTAATTGGAACACGTTCCCCAGACTCTAGACCTCTGTATACATGTATATACACTAAAAAGGGCTTTGGTGAGTTTTGAGAGTGAAAACACTGAAAATGGCCTCTCTATTCCATTGCCTATCTATACAAGACCATGAAAAGGGCTTTGGTGAGACATTCATTAAGAAAGGTTCATTCATTCAGACTTGCTGCTATTGAGAGCCATATTCAAACCTAGAAATCCGGAGAAGAAGACCATAGAGAGCATTTCTACATCAACGATGCAGTCTCCTTCTACCATGGCTAACTAACTCAGTATCTAGGGTTTTCTAGCAAAACCCTAGCCAAGTAATGTAGTTCTTTAATTATTTTCAATTATAAAGAGGCGAAACTGTTGACCATACTGTGGTGATTGTAGTATTTAAGAGATTGTACTGATTTGCAATATAAAATTATATGTTTGTTCTAAATTCTTGTCTTAGATGGAATAAATGTATTATTTTTCACAACTATGATGATTCAATATGAGCAAGAACTCGGATGATTAATTATAGTTTTCTACACAATGGCGGTAATGAAACTCGAAACCCTAGGTTGACACAGTTCGTGCATTGGCAATTTAATATAGACATGCTTTAGTTTATTTTCATGCAGTAGGAGTAGATTAGAGTAATATAATTGACATGTACTAGTTAGGTCAGTCATGAGATGGGTTGTCGCAATCCGTTTGATGGTACTCCTTTTTGGGGTTGTATTTAGTTATTTGCGGTACTACCTGATTCACAGTTATGGATCGCCCTCGTACAATTCATACAATGAAGAACTATATTATGCGGTTAGTGGTGGAGTGATGAAAATCCTAGTTTTCTCTCTCATCTGAATCACAACCAATTTAATTTGCTTTATAGATAATATTAGTTAAAATAAATAATTTAGTCTTTGACCACCCAAACAAACAATTTTCAAAAAATATAATTCAGTATTTTTGAATTATTAAAGTGAACAAACTCAGTCTCCGTGGGATCGATATCCCTTACTCAAGCCATTTGCTATTCGACAATTGATACGTGCGCTTGCGTAAGGTAAAACCAAGAGTCGTTAAGGTGTCATTTTTAACCACATATTTTTATATACCCGACGTCCCATCAAGCATCACCCTTTCTAATGACATGAGGTCGACCACGACGTGGGGGCATGCTCTCTACATGACAACAACTAAACATGTGAGGCACAAGTACAATCATAGTACGCCAAACAAAACAACAAAGCAATGGCAACACACACATAAGTCAATGACGTACAAGAGACGATAACTAATACGTAAACACGTAACATAAAAAAAAACAAAAAGCATAAGCGGTAATGACCCTCGCCCATTGTCCCATAAAGAAATAACACGCTTTGATACCAAGTTGTCACGCCCCAAATTTCCTAGGACTCCAAAACCCGAGCCTAAGAGCTAAGGGAGTGAATGGATAAGTAATAAAATGAAATATAATCCCTTTAAGTCATCAAATACCCATACAAGGGTAAAATAAACATATAACATCTCAAAGATGTGAAGAAATCACACGGAATCAAAAAGAAGGTAAATCGAAACAATCGATACGTAAACCGAAACGTTGGAGCACCTTATATTCAACCAGGGGTAAAATTATCATTTCAAATAAAAAATAGTAATTTCCAACTACAACTACAAATTTTGGACCTAGCAGAAGCCATAGGAACAAACGGAGCCAAATTCGAAGGTGCGAGGTGAAAACCACAACATTTTGAAAAATCAGCATCGCTACATTTAAAGTTCAAAATCTACCGTCACCTTCAAACGACCATTATTCACTCCAAGATGACTCAACCGAACCGATTCGAAAGGCTAAACATAAGATCTTGATGTCAGCTTTTCAAAAAGCTAAAGAACACCTCAATCTGATACCCGTAGCTCAAGATATGACCGAAATAGTGAATAGTGGTCGGAAGGTGCGCGAGCTGCAGTCGACCTCAAGAAAGTATGCAGTCTACTGCCATAAGGCTTGCAGTCAACTGCACCAAGTGGGCAGTTGACTGCCCAAGGTCGTGGCTAACGAAAATAGTGCGGAAACTTAATTTTTCAAGGCTCAGTCTATTGCCTAAAGGCCCAGTCGACTGCAAGGGTTTGAAAAATTGGAAAAAATGACTATAAATCACCTTGAACTCCTATGGAACATGGAGGATAGCCTCAAAACTATTGGGAAATTTTAGAATGCTAATAATATTCCCAGAACTTAAAAACTAAAGAGAATCAATTATTTTTGTCAAAATCTCTTCCTTAAATTTCCGTAAAAGATATTCGTCTTGCCCCTGGTCTCCGTTTTTAGTAGACCACCGACTTTAAAATCTCAAATTTATTTTCAAACAACTTCAAATCATTTCAAAACACAAAGTTTTAGCCGGGGTTATGGGGGTAGGCGAAAATGGGTTTTTTCATTCAAATAAAAAATGATTGGTTTCAAAACATATAAAAAATGTCATTTTCGGCCAAACATCAAATAATCACATTCCATGGCAAATAATCCACTTCATATTCACAACTCCAAATGAAAAGATTCAATGTTGACATTATAACGCTGTAAGGCGAAACATACTATAGATTGTTCAAAATACATATTTGCACAATCCGGTACTGAAGTGCACAAAAAGAATATAATCCATACGCATAACACTCCAACGGATATACATCGACAATAACACCTTGACTAACATGCTAGCCGGGTCAAAATAAAGTAGTTTAACATTTGTTTACAAGTTTATAAGAAAATGAGCATATGTGAGTTACACTAATGCTCTACAAAATAAGTAGTTCGTCTCCTTATGCACAAAAGGGCGAAATCAACACTGTGTATCTACCGAGAGACTACGGACCTCCTAGGAAAGAATCACCACTTGAAAAATATATAAGTCGTGGGGTGAGCTCACTAGCCCAGTAGAGGAAGCATCATCACCTCAACCTCGGTAATCCGAGTGGTACCACCCAACCAAGGTTCATGCCACTAACCCTAGGTCGGTCTTTTATTCCACATGGCTCTCACACCAATTCGGAACCCCATCGAACCCAACAAACAAGTCTCCCAACATGCTCTCCTCATAATTATTCACAATTATAGCATGCTTCAATATCAATATCATAATCACACATATATGATAGTTCAAGTGCAATATGACTCAACACACCTCATATTACACACTTTCCCAATACTGGTTAATGAATATGCACTCTACTCATTTACAAAGAGAAAGAGTACCACACCAATTCTTCCCAAGTGATTTTAATACTTCTCATTTTCAACAAGGAAGGTGGTTGTACGAGATGACTCGTGACTAAAGATTCGTATATCGAATGGACGAGACAACCCGCGACCTTGAGAATGAGATGACTCACGCTATACCCGATTCCCAGACACATTAGTTCCGTAGGTTGGGAACACCCCCTGGCCAGTTGTTGTGACCATCCGACACAAGACTTCTCACACATGAGTACACAACCTGTATAAACCAAAACCCATGTTTTTTACACTATTTGGTGTACCCCAAAATGCATGGAGGTTCACAATCACAACCATATGCCATCACAATACATGTTTCTATCAATTAACATTATATTGAATCCAAATTATCACAATGCTTACAATTTCACATTTATAAGCAATATTTATCAACATGCTCTATCACAATACATGCTCAATTCACTAGGCAATATATTGTACTCATATTATCACAATACTTACAATTGCACATTTATAAGCCATAAAACACAATAAGCATTTATATCACAAGTTCATGCTTTCAAAGGCCTAAATCATCGTCTAAGTTATCAAGACACAACTCGCATATATATATATACGACATATATACACATAGACGCACACACACTTATACAAAGACGAAAATAATTCATTTTTCCCCTAGCTCAATTCCAAGCAAGCTACACAATATGCCCAAAAGAGGTCCAAGCCACTCAACCCCTCAAGTGCTTAATAGGATAGCTTCCAACACTAGCAACACACCATATGAACAACACGATTACTATGGTGTCAACAATAAATAAAACATTTACTCACAAATGGCTCCAACCAAAAGAATCAATTCAAACCCTAATGATAACTAATTTAGAGTTTCTTGGAGAAATGAAAAGCTTAAGAGCATAAGATAGGTAACTCACCACTAGCTCTTCACAAGAGGGAAATCAAGAACTACTACCAAGGAGACTCACTTGGTAGTTGAAAGAAACTCAACCTTCTATAAAATGAACAAAAGAAGACAAAAATCAATATCCTTACAAAGAAATTCATGAACATGATAACTAGGGTTCTTAGCAACTAAAACCCTAAAATGGGATAGAAGACTTACCAAGTATTCCAAGGATACTACCAAGAGCTATCCACCACAAGGAATAAGAGGAAGAAAGAGCAAGAGTTTGTGAGAGATAAAAGTCTTGCAAAGTGGCTAACCCTAAAGGTTGTAGAGATTCTCCACTCACCACTCTCACCATCCAAGGGTTGAGAATAAAGCCATGAAATTGAATAATTTATCCAAGGGTTGACATGAAGTCTTGCAAAATGAAAGACCAAGAATAATGGATTATTGCATTTGAGTGTCAACCAAATAAGGCCCTTTGATCCAAGGGTTGAGAACAAAGATGGGAGAAGAAGAACAATGGCTAGAAATGAAACACCACTCCAAAAATGTAAAATGACCAATATCTTCCCAACTTAAGGTTATTTATAAGAGTGCCATCATGACTCTTAAATACCCTTTTACCCCTTGTCATCCTCTCTAATTACCAACATGCCACTCATGTCCCAACACTTAGCCAAAATCTCTACACTTTCCACTAAGTGCTCAAAATGTGAAATTACTCATTTATCTTTCAGCCATTTCTTTCCCGAAATCGTTTTCAATAATTTTCATTATTCTCAAAATGAAAATACAACATGCAACTTACAATTTTAATATCACATAAAACATGTAAGTCATGCTAAGCACATAAACACATTAAGCACATAATCACTTAAGCACTTAATTGTTTAAATAAAAAATTTAATTAACACGTAAAAATACCGGACATTATATATGAAGTAATATTTAAGGGAATGGAACTTTTATTAATAAAAAGAAAACTAGATTTGGCCTTAAGAGCCTACAATCCTATAAAAGAAAAAAATGCAAAAAACTAATGAAATTAAATGAAAAACACAAGGATAGAACAAATCCTAAATGTATTTTATTTAAAAATAAAGAAAATAAAATAAAATAAAATTTTAGAGAGAATCTTAGAGAATTTCCAATCGATCTTTTTACCTATTCCATTCCCTATCCTACGGATTATCATTATTCCTCTCTTAGCCACTTTTAATCATGAGATCACTTTCAAGCTCATTAATCCATTCTTGAAGTATATCCATATCCTCTGATTGATCCACCATCCCTTGCTCTACCTCTTCATAATCTTCATCAAATTCTTTAGCGCAAAAGTAAGAGGCAATAGAAACATACTCTTTTTCACGTTTATGAATAAGATCTCCCATTGCATTCTTAATAATTTCGTAGATTAAGAACAGATAGGGGAACTTCCATGTAGCCGCCGTTGTCACGCCCCAAAATTTCTAGAACCCAAGAATGAGTTTAAAAAATCAAGGACAATAACGTAATGCGGAAAACAAAACAAAAAGAAAGAAAAGAAGGAAAGTACAAGGAACCAAAATAGCCTTACTGATATCTTAAATAAGTCTATAAGACATCATAAGAGAGTTTCTAAGTCGTTGAAAAAAGATTCCCAAGCAATCCCCTAAAATCGACAAGTGGTTGAAAGGATCGAATTGAACCACCACATTCAAACGGCCATAACCCACTCAAAACAGACTTAAATGGAGCGATTCAAAATCCTAAACTCAAGAGCTCGAAGTCATCTTTCCAATGAGCTAAAGAACGCCTCCATTAGAGCTACGTAGCAAACTTTATGAAGGAAACAACAAAAAGGGGTTGAAACCTGCGCGAACCACACAACTTGCATGAGGCGCCTAACCGACTGCATGGGGGACCTATTCGACTACCTTGAAGTGGGAAGTCAACTGACCAAGGCCGAAGAAAAAAACAAATTTACGGAAATGGAAATTTAAATGGCCAACTGATTGTCTAATGCGCCATGCCGACTGCCATGGTCTAAAAAGTTAAAAACAAATACCTGAAACCACTTTGAACCCTTATGAAACATGGAGGATAGTCTCAAAACTATTGGAAAACTTTTGAAATGAGAAAAATATCACCAGAACTCGGAAAAAGGGGGAGAAACGAGTATTTTTGTTGAAAGCACTTCTTTGAAATTCCGTAAAAGATATCCGTCTTGCCCTTGGTCTTCGTTTTTAATACTGACAGTTTCTAAAAGTTAAAATCTTTAAGAACATGAGTTGTAAAGTCATTTCCAAAACACAAAACTTGTTGGGCTACGGGGGTGAGCGAAAAAGGGTTTTTATTTAGAAATAGAAAGGGTTTATTTCTAAACCAAGAAAACACCGTTTCCGGGAGAGAAACATCTAATAGCGACAATCATTACGATAGGAAAATCTATAAATATTAAATGAAGAAACTCATAATATTCATCATTTAAGATGCCCTAGGGCGGTACATGTCGTAGTTTAACAAATGAGAAGTAGTTTTACATTTCCGGCACTAAATTGCAGTAAAAGAAAAGTCCCGTCGTATAGCGCTCCGAGAGATAATACATCAAATAAAAACTACCTAACTAACATGCTAGCCGGAAAAAGAGCAAGTTTAAATCATTTGAGTACAAGTTTCACAAAAGAGAAGCATTATGTATATATATATATATATATATATGCTCTACAAAAAGAGAAGTAGTCCACCTCCATAAGTGCAAAAGGAGCGGAAACAACTCCGTATCTCCACTAAGAGATTACAGGCCACCCAAAGTGAGATCATCACCCGAAAATTGTTAAATTCATGGGGTGAGCTCACTAGCCCAGTAGAGGAAGCGTTATCGCCTAAATCTCTGTAGTCTGAGTGGTACAACCCACCCAAGGCACATGCTACTAATCCTAGGTCGGTCGCTTGTCCCACATAGTTCTCAAGCCAATCCAGGACCCCATCGAACCCAACAAACAATTTCCCTAACATGCTCATATCATCATTATACGCGAACATAACATACTTCAACATAAATATCACAATACATATATAATAATTTAAATGCAATTTGACTCGACACCATAATGGTTAACACTCTAACTACTGTGGTCATGGATACAAGTTGTCGCCAAGTTGTTCACTTGAAGAGGATGGACACTCTCTATCAAGGAAGCTCAATGCATAACTTGGCTGCGACTTATGATCCGAAGATCGAATGCACGAGCCCGACTCGTGGCTTTAAGGGTGGCACATTCTAACCATATACCACAGTTCTCGGACATACTAGTTTCCGTAGGTCATGGAAATATCCACTGGCCAGTTGTTGTGACGATCCGACACAAGTCTACTCACACATGGTAACATGACCAACATAAACCGACACCAATGTACATAACACAACAAGGTGTACTCAATATGAAAAAGGCCTCAATTGAACCATGTATTTTCATAATATACATGTTCTACATCAAGTTGCAATATATTATGTCCAAAATGCCAATTTGCTCATAATCATACACATATAAGAAACTTTTCACAACAAGCATTAATCATCACAAAATTATGCTTTTCAAGGGCCTAATTTCTCGTCTATGTTATCAAGACTCAACAAACATATATATATAGACGCTTACACCCTTGTACAAAAATTAAAACAACTCATTTTTCCCCTACCTCAAATGGAGTTCAAGAAAGGTTAATCAAGAGGTGCAAATGAGGTCCAAGCAAGGGTCACCAATATCAAGTGTGCTTCCAAGAATGAAGTTGGTTGCGCAATTCCTCACAATTCTATTCAATACACCATTCAATGAAAGCAAGATTACAATGGTGTTATAAAACAAGCTTTAATTATCAAAAGTGGTTCCAACCACAAGAATTGAATGACACCCTAATGATAGTTAAACTAGGGTTTCATGAAAAAGAATTTCAATGAGAATGGTGAAACTTACCACAATCTCCACCAAGAGTGCACTAAAGACCCACAACAAGAAGTTCTATTGGTAGTGCATTCTACCACATCTCATAAGAATTGCAAGCTAGGGTTCTTGTAAACAAAACCCTAAAGTGAGAAAACACTTACCCAATGGAGTAGAAGAATGCCAAGAACACTTCTCAAACATAAACCACTCAAGGCTTCATCATTAAGAGAGCATGGAGTAGATAATAAGACAAAAATTGACGCTAAAACCGAAGAGAGAATAGGGTTGGCCAAAATTCTTGTGGAGAGAGTGTGTGTGTGTGTTCTTGGTGAGAATGAGAGGATGAAGAATATGGTAGGCAAAAGTGTGTAGAGATATTAGGGTTTGTAGAGATTTTGATCCAATGGCTAGGAAAGAAGGTGGGTGAAGGAAGACCATCCAATGGCTAAAATCATGACAACACACATGTGTACCATCATCCAAACACTCACTTTCCAAGAATGCCCCTAAGGTTATCCCTTATTCATAAGAGTGCCATTATGATCCCAAATTTACCCATTTAACCCAAGTCATCCATTCTATTTACCATAATTCCATACACACACCAACACTTAACCAATTCTCTACAAACTCTACTAAGTCTTCTATATGTGAAAATACCGAACTACCCCTTGGTCATTAATTTTCTAAAATTATTTGCAACACTTTTCATTATTCACGAAATAAAAATATAACATGCAACTAACATATTTAATTACAAATAAATCACGTAAGTCATGTTAAGCACATAAATACAGTAAACACTTAATAACATAAGCACTTTATTATTAATAATTTTTTTAATTTAGACGTGAAAATATCGGACGTTATAGCCTTGATAACTCCTAAGAGTTGGGCGTGTCCAAGCATGCATCTAAGATGATTTATGGAAAAGACACCCAATAGCCTATGTGAAATCGATAAAAAAATTTAATCATTGTTTCATAGCGCTAATTCCGAAGCTCATTGGGATAGATTTGTGATGTGATAATTGTGTCGACAAACCAATGATTGGGACTGAAACTCCATTTGTCAACCAATTTATCATCAACACCCACAAAATAATTAGGACATATAGCTGCAATCATCTCGATAATTGCAGGGGTGAATAGTTTAGGTATGGGTAAAAACCTCTCGCAAAGTTCTTCTGGACACCTATGTGGAATACCCCAAGCTTTAACGATTTTTTAGGCCGTGACATCAAGAGGAGGTATTTCAGAATCCAAGCAAACTCGGAGAATGAGTTCTCCGATCATTGTGTATCTCATATTGTAGTAGAATTTTTGTACTACCTTTAGATATGTGATTATTGATGCCGGTTTTGTTAAGTTGGCTAGACCCCGTGCCTCGAGAAGGTTAACACCACTTTGCATCCTAGGGGTGTTGATAACTTCTTCTATGTATATGACTTTGTAGGCAAGCAAACAACATGCATAAGTTAGTTCAATAAGTGGTGGATCTTTAGACTCATCGGTGCACTCTATGGGTTTGGATTCTTAGGGATTAGTGGAAGACTCCATTGGTTCTAGCTCTTCGAGCTTATCATATGAAATCTCTATAGGGTAATGGATGATGAAGGCTTTGTGGGAAACAGACATATGTGTCGTAAGCATGGTGAAGAGAGAGCTATGACTTTAGAAAGAATGACTAAGACAAGTATTAAGGATCTATATTTATAGAACTTAAGTCCAAATCCTCTATAGGAGAGGAGTGAATGGATATGGCATAAAATTTGGAATGGAAAGTGTATAATTGGAAATTTCATGAAAGGAAACTAGATTTAATCATAATCTTTCCAATATTTGAAAGAAATATGTATTTTTGGTAATTTTTCTAGAAATCTCTTTTCTTAAGTTAAAAATTACTTAAAATATGTATAACTACTGAATTAATATAGTCAAAGTCCTATTTTGAAAAGAAGTTTGTGAAAATAATAATACTTAAATTTTTTTAATAAAATAAAAATATTTGAGGGAATCTCGAGTACAACTCTTCGAGTACTCGAAGAGACCTGTACTTAAATTATATATTTGTATATATATATTTATTATTTTCAAATTAATTAGTCAACTATTTTAAATAAAAACTACTAATAAAATACATTCTAGATAAATGTCTAACATATTTTTTAAATTTTGATAAAAACTAAATGAAAAGTTCGAATTTTTTTTGAAAAGTGAACTCCTTCCCCCAAACTTATACTATATCATGTCCACATGATTGAAAATATATAATATGAATTTTTCACGCACAAAATACAAAACTACATCCATTTTTATTAAATTTCAAAGTTTGGGAAATGGAGTACAAAAGATTTCTAAAATAAACAAAAGATCATATAAATCAAAAGTGCAAAACTATAAAATTGGGATCAAGGCTTAGCCTACGGTAATATCTAGAACATAACTCTATGTCGGTTCATGATTAGATGATCTTGATCCTAAAAAGAGGTGGGTGGTGGGTGAGTGGTAGAGGTGGATCCGGCTCCTAATCGCTCTAAAATAGCCTGAAATCCACGAGCCATCTCATCTCGAACCTCGGATCGAATCTTGGCCTGATCCTAAAGAACCTGCTGCAAGGTGGACTCTATACATTCCTAACGAGCTAACATATCGACTTACTAATCCCAAGACAGAATCACTGTCGATCTCTCATGTCTTAGAGCCTGAGGCATCTCCTCATCAGTAGCCTTATCATTATATCTATCCTCTGCAGACTCCTCATCTGCCTCTCCCTCAGCTCGATCCTCTGCTCCTACCTCTCCCTCAACCTTCTCATCCTCAATCGTAGGTCCAGGTGTAGTACCGTTAGTGCAAAGCTTGTCATAAGAATGGCAGAAAACATCGAGGGGCATAGGAAAATCAACCGCTCGTACCTTTTTACCCTTAGCAAGCTCGATCTCAAGGTGCTGGAGAATGCCAGTGATGAGAGAAGGAAATGGAAGCTTCCACTTGGCTAGTGCCACCGCCGAAAGGTCTGATAAGTCCCACCACACAATCTCCATGATGTGTAAAATAATATGGGGCATCGAGACCTAGTGTTGAGCCTCAAAATCAAAAAGTTTTTGTAAAAGCATAGCCCACCTCACAGTGTCGTGGCCTCGAGGGTGTACCTAGGAGCGAAGGACTATATCTAAGAACTAGTACTTCAGTCGGATGTACTTCTTCCTATTGCAACTCGCGCTCTTCTTATCCCTATACCGCCCCCGACACATCAGTGTAAAAATGGCACGAACATCAGGGATAAGCTCAGGTAATGGCAAATCCTTCGGAACCTCATCTAGGATCCCCTAAACAGTAGCAATGAAAGTAGTATTGACTGTAAAAGCTCGATCCTTCACCCTCCTAGACAACCCTGTAATGCCCCGCGTTTCCTTCCTCCTTTCTTGAATTCTTTTCCAAGTGTTAACGGTTTATAACGTCACTTATTCATGACGTCTTGTGTAATCTTGGTACGTGTAAACTTTTTGCGTTTATGTTTCCGACTTAGTGAGTTAATTTCGTGGACTTTTGTTTCCGGCTTCATGATTTATTGTTCATTGGCAACTACGTGGGTTCGTTGTAACGGTTTCTCATTAGAGCTTTGGCAATCGTATTGCGTTCCTAAACGTGTTACCTTATTTTAATTTTTGACGCCCAGTGTGACACTTATATGATTTTATGCTTGATGTGATTAGTATATTTAACGGGTACTTCTTGATAGGTGTAAACATGTTAATTGTTTATTGTATTTTCATTTTGTAAATAATGAAAATAGTTGAAAACGATTTCGAAGACAAAATGACCTAGGGGCATAATGGTAATTTCCCTAGTATAGAGATAGTGGAAAATACTAGAAATTTGGCTAAGTGTTGAAATAACACTTGAGTGGCATAGACGTAAATAGAGTGGAGGACTATGGTCAAGTAGGAAAGATAATTTAATGGCACTCTTGTAGTTGAATATAAGTTGTAGGGTTTTTAGTCTTTTCTCACTTTAGGGTGTTGTCACATTCTTGGCCATTAGATCTTCCCTCCCATGTTTAATTATGACCCTTGGATGAGTGTTCCTTGTGAGTGGGAAATCTCTACACCTATTTTGTCTTCCAAATGCAAGACTTAAACTCATCCCTTGGATGTCATTCTTATTTTTTCCATCTTTAATCTCAACATTTTGATGTTAAGGCCTTGTTTGACAAGTGTATAAGGGTTGTGTATATTGATTTAAGTCTTCCATTTGCAAGACTTATTGAGCACCCTTGGATCCATTTCTCTTTTGTCCCACATTTGTTTTAGACCCTTGGATTGGTTTAGAGATAGTGGAGAATCTCTACAAAGTCTTTTAAGTCTTCCACTTAGAGACTTCATCTCTTATAAGCTATCTCCATTTCTCTCCTCTCCTTCTTGCTTCTTCTCTAATTTTGGTTTGATTTCATCACCTTAAGCTTGGAGTTTAATGTTGTATTCAACATGAAAGTTGTTCATGTTGTTCTCTTCTTCGAATTAAGCCAAAGAATTGTAAGTGTTCTTCTCTCATTGTGAGTTTCTACTTCAAACACTAGTTTCATTTTTTCATGATGAACCACCTATGATTCTTGGTTTCATCTTGTTTTGAGTTTATGTTCATTGTTAGGAGACTATGGTGAAGCTTTCCACCAATTGGTTTCCTTTATTTTGGTGTTGGGTGGAAGCTAGGGTTTCATGAAGCTCACTTTAGGGTGTTGCTTGGTTCTCCATTTCAGGTAGGGAAACTTCTATCCTCTCTCATCCTTTGGTTTCGTGAGTGTGCGATTTTGATTCTAGGGTTCCTAACCTTAGATGTATTTGCTAAGTTGTATACTTGAAAACATGAAATTAGGGATTGTATGAGATTATATGATATAAATCTTGTTTATAGTGTACTTGATGATTATGTGGATAGGACTATGATGTATGTTAATTAAATTATAGTTCTTGAGAGTTTGATATAAAAAGTATGCTTGTATGCCTATATGTGTAAATATGTATGGGTATGGTTGTGTACATGTATAAGTTTAAGTATACATTTGAGATTATGGATATTAGTGGTGTAGCCATGATGGTGTAATTACGCTAGCTACCTTGGTTAGTATGTTGGGATATGGATGTGGATGATTTGTGTGATGTGGGATTATGAACTTAGAGCGTTATTCTAGTTCCCTTACTCTTGTGAAATTTGAAGTTATTATTTTGAAAGTTAAACTTGTGTATGAAAATGACATAATATGAATCATGGCTTTAATTGAATAAAAAGCATGTTTAAAAGAATGAAAATGTCATCCTTGTGAATTAAAAGACAACTTGATGAATTGGAACATGAATTGTGCATGAGAAAGTATCCTTGTGATTATTGCTTTATTTTGATTTAAGAGCATGATAAAGGATTGATGGCATTCATGTTGGCATTCTAGGGAATGTTTTTCATAAATATGATGAAGTACATATTTGTGTTTGTGCATGGGTCATTTGAGACATAGTGCATATGGAGTACACCTTTTGAGTTGTAGTTCAATTGGTGTTGGTCTACATCTGATCGTGTAGCCATGGGTGAGTGGACTTGTGTCAAACTGTCGCAATAACTGGTCAGGTGGTACTTCTCGTTCCAACGGAACTAGTCTTCCGAGAAATAGAGACGATGGGGGAGGACTTGTTCCGAACTCATGTTCACGGACTGTGTTTCGTGTTTGGTATTCCTTGGTGAGTTTGCATATCTCTCACAAGTGAATGCTTTTGGCGACACTTTCTACATTCCTTCATGAGCTTGTATCCTCAAAAGTGAATGGTAGAGAATGATATCCGATTACCCTCCGTGTAGGGTGTGTTGTCGTATGTGTACCATGAGGTGTGTTGAGTCACATTGCATTTGAGTTGCCGTTACTTGATTTATCTCTACATGTGAATCATGATGTTATTCAATGTGGTAGTGGAACATGTTTAATGTGAAACTTGATATTTAATTCATATGTTATTAAAATAATCAAATGAAATTGAATAATGTGATAAAATGATCTATATGATTTCCTTTAAAGTACAATGAAAATTTTCACAAGACGTGTATTTGAATCCATTCAATTTTTAAGTGAAAAACCCGTTTTAGCTGACCCCCGTGGCCCCGACTAAAATCTTGAGTTTTGAAATGATTTTAAATTCATTTTGTAAAAGATTTAGACCTTTGAAAGTAGGCGGTGTACAAACCAGAGACCGGGGCAAGACGGATAATTTTATGAGATTTTAAAGAATCTTTTATCCAAAGTTTTTGTTTTACGCATTTCTCGAGGTGTTGGTGATTATTTTTGAAATCCAAAAATGAAAAACTCACTTTTCAAAGATTTGTGATTTTTCGGGACTGACGGCGTGAAAGACAGAGTCCATATGCAAAATTGACATATTTATACTTTTTCCAAAATTTCACATTTTTTAGGTTAAGCTACAAATCTTTGTAGTCAACTACATCTCCTTACACTAAAAACTATAGCCGACTACATTAGGGAATGTAGTCAAGCCATGAGCTCGGTTTAAAAAATGCGTAGTTTTCGCCTCGCACCTCCCAATTGGGTCCCGTTTATTTCTATGGTTTGTCCTATGTTAAAATATTTGAGATAAAATTTGAAATGTCATTTTTACCCTTGAAATGACTATTTTATCCTTCGTGAAAGTGGGGTACTTACACTTTCTGTTTTGGTCGGCAATGTCCGACACCGTTTTCAAAAATTCATATCTCTCGCCTCGTTGCTTCGATTTAGGCCCCGTTTGTTTCTGTGGCCTATCCTATGTTCAAATTGTTTAGAGATAATTTGAATTTTCATTTTTACCCCTGAAATGACTTTTTTACCCTTGGTGGAAATGAGGCATTTCAATGTTCAATTTTGGTTGGTGTTGTCCGATCCCATTTTCAAACATTCATCTCTCACCTCGTTGCTTTGATTTAGGTCCCGTTTGTTTCTATGGTTTGACCTATGTCCATATATGTGAGATAAATTTTTTAATTTTACCTTTTTTCCTTGAAATGACCATTTTACCCTTGGGCGAATAGGTGACCTTGAAGTGGTTGGTTAAATGAGCTATTTAATTCTTTTCACTCCCCTTTTGTTCTCCGATGACTTCATGAATTCCCTTAGGTTGGAGTGATTGTTATACCCCTGTATTAAGACTTGGGATGCGGGGTTTGACAAGTGGGGTGATTGGTAGCATTGATGTGAGAGTGGGTGTCTCTCTATGTGGACTTATTGGTAATGATGTGGTGATTTGGAGCTTAGTATGTTCATGATCTAGGAAGCTTGATTGTTCTCTTTCCTGGGGTGTTATGAGTAAGAGTGTTTCTTCATTGGTTTGGTGTTAGGCATTGTGTTGACTGTTAGTGTTGGATTGGTGGATACGGATCATAGTGATCTCTGAGGTGGTCAGTACTACGTGACTTGTATTGGTTTTCTATATATATATATATAGGTGTGTGTTTGCCTTGTGTTATTGTGGTATGGTTTCACTACGTGCTAGTTGCCCTATATGTTTATACATGGTAGGGGACTAGGGGGCTGTGTTTCAGGGGTCTCGTATTGGTGTGAGTGCCATATGGGATGTTTGACCGACCTAGGATAGATGCATGTACACGGGTTGGTTAGCCTTAGACTTTAATGGTCGGGGGATGTGGCAGTTTAGGGTTTCTCCTGCTAAGCTAGTGAGCTCACCTCTTTCGCTTTTCCCTAACCCCCAGTTGCAAATAGCAGGTTCTTCTCGCAGGATGGCTTATGGCATGGACACCGTGATGGGATGGGGACGTCTTCACATAGAATTGTTCCTTTTAGCTCTCCTTTTGCTTGTCCCCTTATATTGGGACTATTATTGTATTTATTGGGAGCCAATTATTGGCCTTCCTTGTATTTGGTATCATTGCATCGTTGTAGAGATGTTTTCTTTCAGTAACTCGATGTGCCTTGTGTATCATTTGGTTTTAGCTTCCACTCAATTGTGTATGGAATTTTATTGTTATTAATACTATTCAAATCATTTTATTATTATTGATGATCTTAGTCAATAATGGCCTCAATCGCCTTGCATCAAGCATCTTGACCACAATTTTGGATTTCCTGTGGCCCCGAAATACCTCTTAATCGAAAGTACGCTCGATGAGAAAATCCTTGCTCAACCCTAAAGCCCTCGCCTTTTGGCATGCCTCTGCTTCCCACTAAACTGCCTGCGCAAAGATCGCAGCAGCTACTGCCAATGATTCCCCACCCTCTATAGCTCTCCCTCTCTTCCTAGGTGCCATTTCAGTGCACACAAGTTTATATTTATGTGTATATATATGTATAGGTTTGAAAATAAGAAGGAGAGAGATTTTTTATTTGAATTGGGATTGAAATTGAGAGGGTTTTGGACAGATTGTTGCAAGGATGATGAATCTAGGCTTAGTTTGGATCGATATGGACCAAAATGACGGATTTGAAGAGAAATATTATTATATGTATACATACATGCATATATATATATGCGTATATCAGTATGTGTATAGATGGATTAGAGGTACAATTTGGGTTGGATCGGGTGAGGAGAGACTGTATGAGTGTTAGGTTTAGAGTTTTTGAGAGAAAACAAAAGTTTAGAATGATTTGTGAGTGAGGGAAGTAAGCCCTAATATGAATAACCGAGTTCTCATCTAGTTCAGTTGAAATTTTAAGTTTTCAAGTACTCGAGTACTCGATAGTTCATATCGGGTCGAGTACTCGATAGTATTTTATCGAGAACTCGAGATGCTGCACTTCTCAACTTTACTGTCTTTGAACCCTTGACCGTTTCTTTTAGTTCCATGATATATCCTACCCTATTCTAAGTCTATAATTAACCTTTTTAAGTGACGGTTAATCATAAAAACCTACGGGGATCTATCTGACGTCTCCTACTCCTAATTTAGAATTAAAAATTTGAAAAAACTATCTAAATTTGCAGAACCTCAAAAATTACTAAATTAATCCTAAAAACATTCCTCAAAATAAAAGAAATCATAAAACATGTAAAAAGAATAGAAAATCTAATTATTATACAATTCCGGTTTTCCAGTGCCAATCTTTACCGTCTTTGGCAAGACTGCGTCTCATTGTACTATCCAACACCTTTTCTCACTGCTACACACCCACCAAATGTCCGTCCCATTGTGGGAAGTGAGTCATTAATCAATGTACATTGCGGATATTTAGCAATGAGCATGACATCAAACAAATAATAATCATCATATAACTTTCCTCCTTTGTCAGCTCTGTGTTCATCCCATATCTATTATTTGTGTCCAACGAATTTTTTATCAATGAATAAGGTAATGTGTCCTCCATCACCTCATCCATCCCCTCAATTATAGAGTATTCCTCACTTCATTGTTTATCATTGTGGAGTTATTCCTCGAGACATTGGGGAAATGGTTCTCTAAATTCATATGGTGTCTCAATTGGCTGTTGTGGTAAAGGAATAGTTTGTATCCATTCTTCTTGTGAAATTTCATTCTTCACCTCGAATCTTTCCTCTATTTTATGGTGACTGTCCTCCTTGTCCTCATAAGTTGTATTGGTAAGACTAGTTTTCTCTTTAGAATCACCAAGGGATCCTAGATCAACTATACCTTGACTTATTGGATCAACTACTGCTTGACGTGGCCATTCCTCTTCTCTTCTACTTAAAGAACTAGCTAGTTGCCCTACTTGGGTTTCTAACTTAGCAAAAGACTGTGACTGAGAGTAGAGTAATTATGATTCAGCTTCTAACATGCTAAGGGCAGCTAATATTCTATATTCAAAATTGTTTGATGGGGGAGGTGGACATGGAATTAGATTTGAAACGAAATCTTCACACTAAGGTTGATTTAAGTCACACAAATAAAATTCTTGATTATCCAATTATAAGTACGTATTGTTGATCTTGTGTGTAATCTCCTCACACTCGCGAGTGGTTGCTTCAATATTCCCTAGGGCCGCTAAAACCTTCTCTTCAAAACTCAATGGCTCTTGGAAAAAATATTGATTTGCCTCCATAAATTAAAATTTACTAAATGGTTGAGGGTAGCACTCTTGATTATATGATAAAAAACCTAACTCTTGATCATATAATTGAGAGCTCGATCATTGATCGAAATATCGTGGATCTTGATTTAAGCTCTGATATTGACTTCCCGTGTATGGTTGGTGATACAAAAAACTAGGATCATCTAACCAACCCGGATTATATGTATTATAATATGGAATATCGGCTGGATTGGTATAGGCGTTATACATTTGCTTTAATATTTTAATACTAATAAATATAAAGAAAAAGAAAAATAAATTAAGCAAGAAAGTAAAGTATAATTGTGCAATAATGCTAAATACACTTAAAACTCACAAACAGTCCAGCAAAACAGTGCCCCCCTGCTTCTCCAGTTCTCCTTTCGCTTATTTCGGTGTACCTCGTCAAAACACACAATTCAACTTTAAAAAGAAGAAAATAAAAATAAAGCAAGTAAATAATTTAGCTAAAATAACTATTCTAGAGTATAGAAAATTCGTCTAGTCCCCGGCAACGGAGCCAAAAAATTTGATCGGTTCTAGGGCAAGGCTTGAATAATGATTAATAATAATGGTGAAAATAAGCCCTTAAAGTTGACCTAGTTTTACCTATCGCAAGTGCATAAATCGTATTATAATATAGTATGTTCTTAGGACAGGGTTATCGAATCCACGGGACTAAGTATATTGCAACTCTATATGTAATTATTATAACTAAATTATGAAGCAATATTTTATGGGATTTTTTTCTATAACTACATTGACAGATAATTAAAATAACAGAAAGTAAAGATAGATTTTTGGTTTTGAGAAGAATAGTAGAGATAAGGTCTATGGTATTTATAACGCCACCACTAACCGCATAATATAGTCTTATATTCATTCATTTGTAAAGGGCGGTCCATCATATGTGAATCAAATTTAGGGTTGCAACATTGGCAAACCCTAATCCCAAAAAATGAACAATTCATCTGACTCAGCTACAACCCATCTTCAAAAGAGCGTGACTTGTGCATGTTATCTATATTACTCTAAACTACTCCTATAGTGCATTAAAATAAACTAAAGCATGTCAATTTCACCTCCCTTAGCATGGCTTGTCCAAACCTAGATTGCATTTTAATGACCACCATTGTGTAAAAAATCATGAATTAAGCATCTAAGTTCTAGCTCATATTTAATAATCATGATTGAGTAAGATTAAATATTCATTTAAGTTAAGACAAGACTTAGAATAAAATAGAGAATCTCATATTAAATCAAACGTGTTCACTCATCTAAACAATCATCACATATGTGTCCTTCAGTTTCCCCTTTTACAATAAAAAAAAAAAGGGTCTATTATTAATAACAATAAGGACATCCAAGGAATCCGAGGTGTGATCCATACAAAGAGCAACCAACTAAGATCATAAATAATAATAAAATGAATGGAATATTATTAATAACAATAATTCCATACAAAACCAAGCGGAAGCTAAACCAAATGATACACAAGGCACATTGAGGTGCCGAAAGAGTACATCTATACAATGATGCAACGATACCAAATACAAGGAAGGGATATGCCAACAGACTAGCTCCCAAGAAATATACAACAACAGTCCCAATACATGGGATAAGTAAAGGAAAACAAAAGGAGCAACTCTACGTACGAACGTCCCAAATCCCGCAACAGCATCCGTGCCACAAGCCATCTTGTAATGAGGACAAAAAATAAAGTGTCGTTGCACCACATGTTGTCTGTAACCAAAACCTTTCCTGTAAACTGGCATTTGGGATGCCAGACAAAAGAACATCGGGGTGAGCTAGTCGAAGCCCCGTAGGAGAAAGAAATCGGAACTATCACATCCTACGACCGTCCAAGTCAAGTGCGAACCAACCCATGTACATGCATCTACCTTAGGTTAGTCAAATGTCCCACATCGCACTCACGCCAATACG
Source organism: Cornus suecica (assembly GCA_963922005.1). NCBI lineage: Eukaryota > Viridiplantae > Streptophyta > Magnoliopsida > Cornales > Cornaceae > Cornus > Cornus suecica. The sequence continues at coordinate 63,300,316 of OY998238.1, read as the reverse complement.
AGACCCCAGAAACACATCCATCTAGTCCCCTACCATACATCAACAAATAGGGCAACTAGAACGTAGTGAAACCATAGCACAACATATAATAATGCACACCTATATATATATATCCATGTATATATATAAAGATATATAACCAATATAAGCCACATAGTACAGACCACCTCATAAATCATTACGACTCGTACCCGTCAGTCCCACACTGATAATCAACACAACATCTATGACCAAAACACAGGAACAACACTACTAATCATAACACTCTAGGAATGATAACAATCATGTTTCCTAGATCATGAGCATACCGAGCTCCAAAACCTCAAATCAGTATCAACTCCTACTATAAATCAACTCCCATGTCACTACCTAAAATCCGTAACCCCAACACGGGGTTAAAATAGTACCTTCAAGCTAAGGGAAGTTACAAAGTTTACCGAACACCAAAAAGGAAGTGAAAGGGATTAAATAATCCATCACACCGACCACTCAAAGTCACATGTTCGCCCAAGGGTAAAATAGTCATTTAAAGGGAAAAAAATACTTTCAAAGGTTACCCCACCTATTTGAACATAGGTCAAATCATAGAAACAAACGGAACCGATTACAAAGCCCTAATGCGAGAAATATGAATTTTTGAAAATGGCATTGGACAAAGCTGACCCAAACAGAAAGTTAAAGTACTCCTCTTTCACTAAGGGTAAAATAGTCATTTCAAGTACAAATAAATGATTTCAAATTTTGTAACAAATATTTGGACATAGGAAAGGCCGTCGAAACAAACGGGACCTTAATCAAAGCTACGAGACGAAAGATATGCATTTTTAAAAACGGTATCAGACAACGCCGACAAAAACGAAAAGTTGAAGTACCCCTCTTTCACCAAGGGTAAAACAGTCATTTAAAGTGGAAATAAATGATTTCAAATTTTATATCAAATAATTGGACATAGGGCAACCTATAGAAACAAACGGAACCAAAATCAAATGTCCGAGAAGGAAAATACGGAAGTCCGAAAAATAGACGTCGCCATTAGTGCGAAGTGGGATCTATCCCAAACAATTGGGATCGATCCCAATTGCACTAAACCAAAATAAACCACCGACCAGTGGTGGGATCGATCCCAAAAATTTGGGATCTATTCCAGGTCTAGAATTTAAAAAAAAAAATACAAGTTTCTTTAAAAATCCGTAAAAATTTTCCGTCTTGCCCCCGGTCTCTGTTTTGTACACCGCCGACTTTCAAAGATCAAAATATTTTATAGAATGAATTTAAAACAATTTTAAAACTCAAAGTTTTTGTCGGGTTTACGGAGGTAGGCGAAAACGGGTTTTTCACTTAAAGACCAAATAGACTCGAATGCAAGTCTTATGAAAAATCCATTTTCGGGGAAACAAACCGAAACACCAACGGAAAGATCAAAGCGAATTCGTAGACGCTCAAATGGAGAAAATGAATCAAGAACTGGAGTTAAAAAGCAACTCAGAGAAAAGGGCAAGTGACTATACGTAAAGGCACTAACTCTAACCCAACCCTACCTAGTTCCACATCCAAACCCCTAAACTCCATAACGACTTAATCAAGAATACCCATAACTCCAATGACATTCCTATCCTTAAGATCTCTAAAGGGAACCTAATGACCATTGCCACGGAACCAACGAGTTTCAAATCAAGACCTCGTTTGATTCCTTCAAACCTCAATTACACAATCGAAACCACATCTTTTAGGTTTCTAACAATATCATATGGTGATCATTACACAATCGACTCGGTTTACTCATAACCTCTTCTATCATAATCAAAACATCAATATCACCATTGATGCCACGTTACTACACCAACACTAACCTAGACTACGAAACCATCACCCCGCCTTCTCAAGGCTTCAACTCATAATCGATTTCATAGTCCACTACTGACTTTACTTAACACAAGAAAGTCCTTAAACCAACTCATATCACCCTCCTAAGGTATATAAACACATATCAACAAGTATAAACATTTATCTCACATTATACTTTAAAACAAGGCATGCAAATCATATTTTCACATCTATCCATTTCACTTGAGCATTTTAATAAAAAATGAATTATATTTCAAAATTCACATTAAACATGTTCCTCAACCACATAGAACAATATCATGATCCACATATAAACATAACTCACATATTAGAAACTCAAATACAATGTGACTCAAACACCTCATGATACATCCGCTCAACCCATGAAACTCAATGCATAACCCAATTGCGACTTCGAAATCCGCAGATAGATGCACAACCCAGTTGCGACTTATAAGCCGAAGACGGATGCACAACCCAGTTGCGACTTCAAAATCTGAAGATGGATGCACAACTCAGTTAAGACTTATAAACCAAAGACGGATGCACAACCCAGTTACAACTTCAAAATCCAAGACGGATGCACAACCCAGTTGCGACTTATAATCCAACCCCCAAGTCTACTCACGCATAATTACGCAAATGGATATAGACCAACACCAATTGAATTCTCTCTACCAAAGGTGAACCCATATGCACTAAGTCTCAATGATCCATGCACCAACATAAATATGTATTTTATCATATTTATAACAACATTCCCAAAATGCCAACACGAGTGCTTCTCATCATTCAACATCCTTTTAAATTTCATTTAAAGCAATAATAAATAAGGATGCCTCCTCATGCACCATTCATGATTCAAATCATCAAGTTGTCCTTTAATACACAAGGATAACATTTTCATTCATTTAATATGCTTATATCTCAATTAAATCATTTAAATCACAATGATACATTCTCATGCACAAGTAATGTTCCAATTCATCAAATTATCCTTTAACTCACAAGGATAACAATTTCATTCTTTTAAACATGCTCTTAGTTCAATTCAAGCAAGTTTCTCACAATTCACATCTCAACCTAACATCAATTCCCAACATAGTAAATATCATTCACAAAAGGAAAACTAGATATTCGCTCTAAGTTGAGATGTCGAGTTACACCAATCACAAAGCATATACTCAAAGGTGTTACCCAAAGGAGCTAGCCTAATCTCACTACCAATGCTACATCCCTAACACCTACATACACATATGTATAATTTTACTTACACATATACACAACTATACCCACATACATATACACACATATATAGGCATACAAGCATACTTTAATATAGGAATTCTCAAGAATAACCACCCAACTAGCATGCATCATAGTCCTCGCAATATCATCACCAAGTACTCCATACACAAGGGTTAATTTACATAAACATGTGCAAACCATAACATCACATTTCCAAGGATACGCTTAGCAATTTCATCTAAGTTTAGGAATCCTAGAATCAAATTCTCACATCCACATAATCATAAGATGAGTTAGTTAAGAAGTTTTCCCCTACCTCAAGTGAAGAGAAACACAAACCACTAAGCAAGGCCGAAGAACCCTAGCTCTGACCCAACACTGAAATCAAAGGAGCAAATCAATGGAAAGCTTCACCATAGCCTCCTAACAATGAATCAAACTCCAACACAAGAGGAGAACAAGAATCATGAAGTGGTTTAACAAGAACCCCAAAACTAGGGTTTGAATGGAAAACACACAAGGATGAAAGAACACTTACCCATCCTTGGCTCAAATCAAAGAGAAGAACACCATGAACAAATTTCATGTTGATGACCACATTAAACTCCCAACTTAGGGTGATGAAATCAACCCATAAATGGACAAGAAGCAAGAAGGAAAAGATAAGAGAAATGAGATGGAAATGAAGAAGTCTTGCAAAGTGGAATACTTATAATGTGTAGAGATCCTCAACTCACACCTCTCACCATCCCATGGCCAAGACTAAAGCTAGCAAATGAAGGCTTAATCCAAGGGCCACAAAATAGTCTTGCAATGAAAGACTAAATACAGCACACATAAAATCCATTAATTTGTCAAACAAAGCCTTAACATAGGGTTGAAAATGAGGCAATGAAAATGAATGAAAGATTCAAGGGTTGACATGAAGTCTTTCCAAGTGAAAGACTAAGAATAATGGATTCTTCCATTTAAGTGTCATCCAAACAAGTTCTTATGATCCAATGGTTTAGAACAACTATGGAAGAAGAAGATCAATGGATATAAGTGAGACACCACTTGAAAATGGGAAATGACCAATTTCTTCCCAACTTATGATTAATTACAAAAGTGTCATCATGCCTCTTAATTACCTTTCTACCCCTAGTCATCCTCTCTATTTACCACCATGCCACTCATACCCCAACACTTAGCCAAATCTTTACACTTTCCACCAAGTGCTCTAAATAAGAAAATACTCATTTACCCTTCGGTCATTTCTTTCCCAAAATCGTTTCCAATAATTTTCACTAATTAAAAAATAAAATATAACAAGAAATTCACATAAGTGCTACACCGGAACGTCTACAATAAACTAGGTAACACGTTCGGGAATGCAATACGATTGCCGAAGCTCCAACAAGAAAATGTTGCAACGAACTTACGTAGTCGCCAACGAACAATAAATCATGAAACCAGAAACAAAACTCCACGAAGTCGTCCCGCTAAGTCCGAAACTTAAATGAAAAACATTTACCCGTACCAAGATTACACAAGACGTCATGAATTAGTGACGTCATAAAACGTTAACACTTACAAAAGAATTCCATAAAGGAAAAAGGAAACGCGAGGCATTACAACAATACTTGGCTAGGGTTATGTTAAAAACCCTAGATACCGGTTTAGCCGCTCATGGTTGTGGTTGTCTGCATTTTTTATGTCGACACCACCTCCATTTATTTACTCATGGTGTTGGATGGTGCTGAGTGGCATCCCAAACTCTTTGGAATACACGTCATGGCGATCGCCAAGATGCAAAATCTTGAGTTCTCGTAAACAAAAGTTCGAGTTCTCGGTATGTTAAAATCTTTAGTACTCGGTAGACATTCTTGAGTACTCAGCAACTTTAAAAAAATCAAATTTTATTTATTTCTTTGTTGCGCCACTTTCGATCAACTTCACTTCACATCTCTTATATTCTTCACCATTTCATACTTGATTTATCATGTTGATGATCTGTCGACTTGATTAACCCAACTGAAACTTACGTATAGGTGCCAAATGTTGTACAATTTATGCCCCTAACTCGATATTGTTATGTCTTAATATTCCATTACTTGGCATTTTTATGTGGTTTGTGTGTTTAAGCGTGTTTCAGGAGTTTAATAAAGAAAATGAGCTAACTTTGGTGAATTAACCAAGGAAGTACTTATGCTATCCGAAGAGAGAGTAAAAAGAGGTGTTTTCAAGCGAAAAGTGTCTCCCGGAAGGCAAAAATATCATTTTTGGAGCTACAACTTCGGGAAACATACTAAAGGAGTGAGGGGGTTCTAATGGCACAATTCCCTAGAAAACTAGTTTCAAAGGATTTTGTTATGCTTGACCTACGCTTATAGTAGCTAAAAGTAGCTAAAAAGTGCTAAAACTATGCTCGAGCTACGGTTGGAGTTTATGGCCCAAAAAGGAGTTACTCTTAAGCATAGCTGGGAGCTACCCTTAAGCGTAGTAACCCCTATGCTTAAGTGTAGGGGGGTATAGCGTAGTAATGCTGTGAAATCCCAATTTTGGCCCAACTTAAATTCTTTTGGCTTGACTTCGAGTCTAACACTTCTATACACGTGATTTAAATATATTGTATATCAGATTGAAGGATTCAGTTCAGTTTGGAAGGGAATCACACAAAATGGGAATCCTACTCTCAATAGGAGAAGTCTAATGTAAATTAGGATTTCCCTCGGCTTTGCCTATAAATACCAAGGTCTGTTACAGATTTAGAGAGCTTATTTTCACAAAATTTTCAGAGCACTATCTCTAGAGATTTACATCTTTCAAAGGGATGAGCCGTTCAAGACCTAGAGATTCGGAGAAGAATAACATGGAGGCCATTTCTCCATCAACGATGGAGAAACCCACCGCCATGATAAACTAACTCGGTATCTAAGATTTTCTAGCAAAACCCTAGCCAAGTAATGTAGTTCTATATTTGTTTTCAATTGTAACGAGGGAAAACTGTGACCACACTGTGATGATTATGTAGATTTGTGTTCGAACTTATTCTTGACACAAGGTTTTATATTTATTCTAAATTCTTGTCTTAAATTGAATGAATATATTATCTTAACCAATCATGTTATCGTAAACATAGTGTGATTTTCTACACAATGATGTTTAACACTTGAAGCCCTAGGTTTACACAGGCCATGCCTCGACAAGGTAATATAGACATGTTTTAGTTTAATTTCATGTTGTAGGAGTATATTATAGTAAAGTAGATGGTATGTACTAGTTATACTTTGTCTGGAGATGGGTTGTAGCAAATCCGATTGATAGTATCTGTCTTGGGACTTATTCGACTATTTGTGGTACGTCTAATTCACAGTGATGGATCGCCCTCTTGCAATTGAGCCAATAGAGGACTATATTATGCGGTTAGTGGTGAAGCGATGAAAACCCTAATTTTTCTCTATCTTGATCAAAATCATAATTTACTTTCTATTTTAGTTTTAGATCTCAAACCAAATCAAACAACTCTTTTTCAAACATAATTCAATACTTTTAAATTGCTAGAGTGAATAATCCAAGTCTCTGTGGGTTTGATATTCGCTTTCTCAAGCTGATTGTATTATAATACAATTCGTGCGCTTAGGATATGTAAAACCTAAGCTGTTGTAAGGGGTTATTTTTAACCATTATTTTTAGCACCCCTAGACAAACATCAAGTTTTTGGCATCATTGCTAGGAACTTGGCATTATTCTTAGCTTTAGTAGTTTAGTTGTATTGCGTTATTGTAGTGTATCTAAAGTTAGAATTCTTGTGTGATTGACAGGTACTCTGAAAAGCACAAAGGGATTTAGCAGAGCAGTGAAAGTACATCGTTGGACCTCTTGTGAGTTTTAGTTTAGCTTAATTTCGCACATAATTTTAGCTTTACTTTCTGTTAATAATTAGAAGTAGTTTAGTTTTATTTTCACAGAAAAAAAAAAATTTTTGCTTGGTGCATGACCGATCGGCAATTAGTTTTTGATTTCAACACTGCATTAGTACCTTTTGATCCTGAGATCGAAAGGACTTTTCATAAGAACTATCGAGCTAGGGAAGTAGAGCGTCGATGACATTTGGATCTTGAAAGGATGGCCGACCATAATGCGGATGCACGAAAGGTACTAGCTACATCCTTGAAGGGGTACCATACACCCTCTGCTCATGAATTGTATGTTGAATTTCCAGAAGAAGATGGAGTCAAACACTATGAGTTCAAATCTAGTGTCATTAATATGTTGCCTAAGTTCTATGGACTCATGAATGAGGACCCATATCAACATATTAATGAGTTTTTAGATATGGCCTCAACAGTCAGAATTGAGAATTTGAGCCCTAATGCGTTGCATGTGCGCTTATTTCCCTTCTCCTTAAGAGAAAAAGCTAAAAGATGGTATGTCACTTTAGAGAGGGAGGTAAAAATTGATTGAGAAACCCTAAAACCTGAATTCTTAGAGAAGTATTACCCGATAGGTAGAACCCATGAAGCACAAAAAGCAATTACCCACTTCAGAGAATTGTCTGGTGAGCAATTCCATGATGTTTGGGATAGATTCAATGAAATTCTGCGAAAGTGTCCCCATCACAAATTCGTTAAACAAAATATAGTACGTAACTTTTATCATGGACTTCGTTCCACTCATAAAAAATTGATCGATGCAGCAGTAGGAGGTCAGTTTACACTGAGGACAGTAGACAAAATCTTGAAGTTGTTTAACAACACGAGCGACAACTGGATTCATCATGAATCTGAGATGCGTGCTAGGGATGGATTCGAAAGAAGGTCTGACAAAGCGTTTAGCATAGATAGAAATAACGATGATGTTAGAGAGCAAGTAGTCGCATTAGGAAAGAAGCTCGATAAGTTCATAAATCTGAGTCAGTCAACACCAAGAGAATGATTATCAGGGTAATGAGATAATTCCCGCTGATGTAAATGCAACATGGACCAATTCAAATAATGCTTCTTTCTCTAATACATACAATTTGAATTGGTGAAACCATCCACATCTATCATATCATTCTCATAATGTGGAAAATCCTCAACCAAATTTCCCTCAGAACCAACAATCATTCAATTCTCAACCAACAATCATGACTCATAATTTTAAGCCTAATTCTCAAGCCATTCGACCTTTCAATTACCAAATTCAACCTCAAAGAAGTCAAACCCCATCACCTGGACCACCGGGCTTTGATAATTAACTGGCACGTACCTTAAAGGACTTGCAGAACATGGTGGGTTCTCACTCCAAATCTATCACCAAGCTAAAAACCTAAATGGGCCAAATAACTAATTCGCTGAACAGAAGCGAGGAAGGGAGATTGCCTAGTCAGCCGGTGGCTAACCTGAAGAATAAAGAGGTGATGGAGCTTAGATCTTTCACTGAAAATACCCATGAGATAGTTCAAGCTATCACAACTTTAAGAAGAAGAAGGGAAGTGGAGAATAGGGTTAAGCAGTAGCATGAAGAGAGGCGCGAGCAAGCATAAGTCGACTTAAAAAGTTTAGAAATATCAACCTCAGGTGGAGGAAGATATTGATCAGACATTACCAGAAGAGCTAGAAAGGGCAAGTTATGAGGAGGTTGCACCATTTCCTCAACATCTTAGAGAGTCAACCAAGTATGGTAATCATAAAAAGTTAGACACGTTTCGACATGTTAAGATCAATTTGCCTCCTTAGACATCATAAGCCAACCTATGCTATGTTTCTAAAGGACCTCTGCACTCAAAAGAGAAAAAGTAGTTCAAAGATCCCGAAGAAAATCCTATTGACTGAATAAATGAGTTTAGTGTTATTAAGTAACACAGCACCTAAGAGGAAAGATCCTGGTGCTCCCACTATTCCTTGTGTTATTGGTAACCAAGAAATTGGTGGAGCTCTTCTTGATCTAGGTGCAAGTGTTAATTTACTTCCATATTCAGTCTATCAGCAGCTAGGGTTGGGATAGCTAATTTATACCTTAGTAGTGCTTCAAATTGCGGATAGATCAATTAAGCAAGCGAGAGGGACTTTGGAAGATGTCATCGTTCAGGTGGACAACTTCTACTTTCCAGTGGATTTCATAATTCTTGATACAGAACCTGTCCAAGACTCGAAGAAACATATCCCTATGAGATTAGGAAGACCGCTCTTGGCCACGGCCAATACATGTATCAATTGCATAACAGGGGCTATGGATCTATCATTTGGAAACCTGAAGGTGCGAATGAATGTTTTTAATCCTAATCATCAACTCCCTGAGTTAGTAGAATGCTTTTATATTGATCAGATTGATGAAAATATGGAGGACTTCGTACCACGAATCTTGGAGAAAGATGAGTTGGAGTCTTTAATGACTGGAGTGAGGTTAGAGAATGAACCTGATTACTGGGATGAGCAGATGAGGTTGAACTATGAGGATATTGTTACAATAGAGACTACATTATATGCCTAACCATGGAAAATGCTAATTGAGTCACTTCTCTCACTCTCGAGTACACCACCAATTCCATCTCTAATAACTCCTCCTACCTAGGAACTTAAGGAATTGCCTGATAAGCTGAAATATATCTTCTTAGGACTAAATAAGACTATTCTTATAATTATATCATCAAACCTGATGGAAGAACATGAATTGAGTATAGTCGAGGTCTTAAGTGAAAATAAAGAGGCAATAGGGTGGAGTGTTGCTGATCTTAAAGGAATAGATTCCTTTATTTACATGCATCGCATACATTTAGAGAAGATTGCAAAACCGTCAAGGGAGATGCAACGGAGGTTGAACCCAAACATGAAAGAAATGGTGATGAAAGAGGTCGTGAAGTTGTTGGATGCGGGTATCATTTACCCCATATCTAATAGTACATGGGTGAGCCCTACATAGGTGGTACCAAGTAAATCAGGTATCACAGTTATGTCAAACTCGAAGGGTGAGTAGATTCCACAACGCACTGATAGGTGCCAAATGTTGACCACTTTAGGCCCCTATCTTGCTATTGTTATGTCTATGCATTCCATTATTTGGTATTTTTATGTGAATTATGTATTTAAGTGTATTTCAGGAGCTTAATAAAGATAATAAGCTAACTTTGGTGAATTAACTAGAGAAGTGTTTGTCTCTATTCAAAGAAAGAGCAAAAAGAGGTGTTTTCAAGAGAAAAGTGTCTCCCGGATGGCAAAAATGTTATTTTTTTGGAGCCGCAACTTCAAGAATCATGCTAATAGAGTCGAGGGGGTTCAAACGGCATAATTCCTAAGAAAAGTAATTTCCATGAATTTTGCTACGCTTGGCCTACGCTTATAGTAGCTAAAAGTGGCTAGAAAGTGTTAAAACTACGCTTGGTGTACGCTTGGTGCCTATGCTCCAAGTATAGCTTTCCTACACTTCAACCATAGGGGGGGGGGGGGGGGGGGGGGGGGTGGGGGGGGGGGTTAATCATAGCTATAGTGCTAAAATTTTAGCCAACTTCGTACAACCATATCTCGGTCAAAACAGGTCCAAATTGAGTGATTCTTCAGCCTAACATCAAGAGCTTAAAGTCAAATTTCCAAAACAATATAGCACACCTACATACAACATGTGTAGCTTTAGTTATGATCATAAGAGTGAGACATGTCTGCAAAAAAAAACTAAAAATTTCAAATTCGGGCAGAAATCCTAGTTTAACCCGAATTGATTTATTTTCACCCGGATGACTTTATGTTCGACTTCAACACCTATATGGACATGTTTTAGACATATTATACATCATATTGAAGAGTTTTGCTTAACTTGGAAGGAAAGTCATACCAAAAGGGGAATCATACTTCAAGAAGGAGAATTTTAATATAAACAAGATTTCCCTCAACTTTGTCTATAAATACCAAGGTTTGGACCAGATCTAAGGGACTTCTCTCCAAATAATTTTAGAGCTTCAATTCCATAATTTTAAGAGCACTATCTCTGGAGATTTACATCTTTCAAAGAAGGGAGTCATTTAAGACCTAGAGTTCCGGAGAAGAAGATCATGGAGGGCATTTCTACATCAATGATGCAGTGTCCTTCCACTATAAGCAACTTGTTGGCTTTGAAATTTACTCTCGGCAAACAATTCCAAAATTGATGATAACAACCCATTGAAGAGTGTTTGATACTAATGAATTATCGAGTGTATATTTTCAGCAAAAGACAGGTGAACGACTCAAAAGTTAAACTCGGAAAGGAAATGACTCGAAAAGCAAGCTCGGAAAGAAAGCTTGATTTAAATCAAAAAGCTGTGAAAGAAATTGAAGCGCAAAATGGAAAATCATTTAATTCAACGGCAAAGGCGAAAGTCGAAGACTCAAGACTTGGGGTAGATAGGTCGGGGAGCGATCATTGTAACAAGGTAATTTTATGCGTCGATATTATCGTATAAGCTCAAGTATAAAATGAACCGAACTCAAATGGAATGAAAAACGCTTTACCGAACTTAAACGGAAAGAAAATATTTTTATTAAATGTTTTTTAAGTTGTAGTCGACTAGAATCACCATGTGTATTTCAATATAGTCGACTAAAACAATCAGTAGCTTCAGGCTTTTCATCCACATCAAAGTAGTCGACTGAAAGTACTTTGAGTCGACTAGACTACAAGAAGTAGTCGACTAGAACTCAATCTAGTCGACTAGATGAAACCATGTAGTCGACTAAAAGAAAAAGCAGTCGACTAGTTGATCCTCAAAACCTACAGATTCTTCAGAAAACATTTCCCATGTTTTGTGGATTGTTTTTAATGGTGTTCAAACGGATCTTGTCTTTCAAATACTATAATCATTCTTCAAAACCCTAATACAATGCTATATATAGAATGAGATGTGTATATTGAAAGTAGAGAGATTGAAACACAAAGAGAAAGAAAGCTATCAAAAATTCTGCAGAAATTTTCTCTACAAAAACCATTTAAACCAAGCTTTGAAAATCAGATTTTCTCCAAGTTTCTTTGAAAATCAAAACCTCTAGTATCTCTTCTTATTCTCCAAATATCATTCATTGATCATATCCTTTGATAATACATTTCTAGAGCTATTGTAAAATCACCAAAAACACTTGAGCTTATATTGATTTATCTTCCATAAAAACCTTTGGGTTTTGAGTGTTTTTGTTCTTCAGTGATTTTATTGATTACATACGAATTTGTAATCTCGGACAAGTGAAGTCCACCGATTTTTCAAGAGAGGGTTGTTCTCTTGATTGAGAGACAAGCTCGAGAGGCTTGTGTTGTAAAGGTATGCCATTCCACCTGTGAAGGAAGGGCCATAGTGAAAGGATCGGGAAAAGTCTCAAGAAGGGGTTCTTGAGCCGAGGAGTAGGAGTTACCGAACCTCGAAAAAATCACGGTGTCAATCTCTATATCTCTTTCTCTTTACTTGATTAACTTGCATTCTATAATCACTTGAATATCTTGTATGCTACAATTTGTCTTGAGATTAATTGTTAGAGAATTGAAATTGAATCATTCACTTATTTATTGAGAAATTGTGTTTTGGTTATAGCGTGTTCCAATTTTGAAAAGAGTTAGAAATATTTTTTGAACACCCTATTCACCCCCCGTCTAGGGTTAATTAGTGACTAACAATTGGTATCAGAGCCTAATCTCTATTTATCTTAGACTTAACCGTCTTAGAGAACGATCATGTCATCAAATTTAATCACTCATGTTGAAGGACAATCTAATAATAGGCCCCCATGGTTTGATGGATCAAATTATAGCTATTGGAAAACTAGAATGATAGATTTTCTTCAAGCTATCGATTACCAAATTTGGCAAGTAGTTCTTGAAGGACCATTTGTCTTGACCAAAATTGTCGATGGAAAAACCGTCCCCAAATTACCTAATGAATGGGATAATGATGACCGTAAACTCATGTCGTACAATGCTAAAGCCAAAGTAAATTTAAATTGCGCTTTAAGTCCAAATGAATTTAATCGTGTATCTACTTGTTCAACGGCAAAAGAAATGTGGGATAAACTTGATGTAACCTATGAAGGTACATCTCAAGTACGAGAATCTAAAATTGACATACCCATGCATGAATATGAATTATTTGCTATGAAAGATGATGAAAATGTGAATTCAATGATGTCTCGCTTTACAAATATTTTGAATGGACTAAAGCATCTTTGTAGAATTGTTCCTAGATCCGATGCGTCACGAAAAGTGCTTAGAAGTCTCCCGGCAAAATGGGATGCAAAAGTAACGGCTATCAAAGAAGCTCATGACCTCAACACCATGAGTCTCGATGAAATTTTCGGCTCTCTACTCACTTGGTAAATAACATTAAAAGCTCGTGAAGACGACATCAAGCCAAGAAAGGGGATATCTTTGCAAGCTTTCACCAAAAATGAAAACAGTGAGCCGAGTGAAGAAGAAGAGGATGAGGACATTGCCTTGTTCACCCAAAAATTCAAGAGACCTTCAAAAAAAGAAAACAAATAGTGGAAGATTCGTGAAGAGAATCGATCCAAGAGGCGAGCCTAGAAAAAGAGAACCCCCAACGTGTTTTAATTGCGGTAAGCCGGGACACTACAAAAGCGATTGCTTCAAGCTCAAAAAGGAAAACGAGAAAATACCTAGCAAGATGGCAATGAATGTCACATGGGAAGACTATGACTCATGCGACTCGGATGAGGAGAAAAGTAGTGAGGAAACGGCAAACATTTATCTCATGGCAAATGAAGAAGAGGTACATTTAAATTTAAATGATCTAGATAAACAATCATATGATGAACTTCTTCTTGATTAAAATGAATTGCAAGATGTGTTTGAAGAATTACATGATGAATTCGAAAAATTAGCTAGAAAATATATCCTTCTTAAGAAAGCTAAATCTTCATGTAGTCTCACTAGTTCAAGCTTAGAAGTTTCTTGCAATGACAAAAGCATTGAGCTAGAAAAGGAAAATATTCGGTTGAAAAATACTATTGATGATCAAATAAATGTTTTAGCAAAATTTACAAAAGGAAAAGAGAATCTTAGTATCATGTTAGGAAGACAAAAAGGATCATTTGATAAATGCGGTCTAGGGTATGATGCTTTTGACAAAAATGCTCTCATTTTGAAAAAGAGAAAATCACTTAGCTCTACATTTACTAGAAAATCATCTCATGCATCTTCAAATGATTATAAACATGTTACTTGCTACTATTGCAATAGAAAAGGACACAAAACAAATGTATGCTTTCATAGAAAGAAGAAAATTATGTCAAAAATGGTTTGGGTTCCGAAAGGGACTAGTGCATGCTCTCATAGAAAAGAGAATGTTGTAATGAAACAAATTTGGGTTCCAAAAGAAACTATTGCGTGTCTATCTAACCAAAATGGACCCAAAACAGATTGGGTACCAATAAAAGATACTTGAACTCGTTTTATAGGTATGCTTGAAGTCCGCATCAAAAGAAAAATGGTTTCTTGATAGCGGATGCTCAAGGCATATGACGGGAGATAAATCAAAGTTTATTTCACTAAAACCATATGAATGAGGAAACGTTACTTTTGGAGACAACTCTAAAGGCAAAATTATGGGAATTGGCTCAATCGGTATTTCCTCTTCTCTCTCTATAGATGATGTGCTTTTAGTTGATGGTTTGAAGCATAACTTGTTTAGTATTAGTCAACTTTGTGACAAGGGTTATGATGTTATATTTAGGACAAATGCATGCATAATCAAGAAAGATGGGAAGCAAATGTTCAATGCCAAAAGAAATGGAAACTTGTATACTTTGTTGCTATGTGAATTGCATGATCAAGATGTTAAATGTTTTGTCACATCTAGTGAAAATAGTTGGTTATGGCATAGACGTCTAGGACATGCTAGTATGGACCTCATTCATCGTTTATCCAAAAATGATTTAGTCAAAGGCCTCCCAAAGACTAAATTTTCAAAAGATAAAATATGTAGCGCATGTCAAGTAGGCAAGCATGTTAAATCTTCTTTCAAGAGAAAGAAATATATTACCACTTCTCGACCTCTAGAGTTACTTCACATGGATCTCTTCGGTCCGGAGAGAACGGCAAGCTTAGCCGGGAAACTCTATGTACTTGTTATAGTTGATGATTACTCTAGATATACTTGGGTTCACTTTCTTGCTCATAAAAATGAAACTCACTCTATTCTTGAAAAATTTTATAGAGTCATTCAAAATGAAAAAGATTTGAAAATCAAGAAAATTAAAAGTGATAGAGGTTCGGAATTTGAAAATCAAGACTTAGAAAAATTATGTGATGACCTCGGTGTTTCACATGATCTCTCGGCCCCTAGAACCCCTCAACAAAATGGTGTAGTTGAAAGAAAGAATCGATCTCTACAAGAGATGGGTAGAACCATGTTAAATGAGCACAACCTTCCCCGAAGCCTTTGGGCGGAAGCGGTAAACACCGTTTACCATATAATTAATCGTGTTATTATTCGGATGAAGTTGGGGAAAACACCCTATGAGTTGTGGAATGGTCGAAAGCCCAATATTGGGTATTTCAAAGTTTTCAGGTGTAAATTTTTGTGTTAAATGATAAAGACAACCTTGGAAAATTCGACTCCAAATCGGATGAAGCAATTTTCCTAGGATATTCTACAAGGAGTAAAGCATTTCGGGTTTATAACAAAAGGACTCTAACCATGGTTGAGTCTATTCATGTTGTCTTTGATGAATCACCCTCACCACCATCACCTAGAATTGACCTAGAAGAAGATGAGGTTGTTGGGATTGAGGATAATCTAAATACTCTCAATATCTCCAACTCATCATGTAGCCAAAAGGAAATGAGGGAAGTTGAGTACCAATCCAATGATGTCTTGACCAACTCAATGCCTAAAGCATGGAGGATTGTTCACAATCATCCTCTTGATCAAGTCATAGGTAATCCTTCAAAAGGGGTTAGTACTAGATCTCAACTTAAAGATTTTTGCAACCACATGGCCTTTGTATCGCAAATCGAACCTAAGAACTTCCACGAAGCTCAATGTGATAATTCTTGGATCGTAGCAATGCAAGAGGAACTAAATCAATTTGAACGCAATCAAGTTTGGCGTTTAGTTCCTAGACCCGAAAATCAAACTATAATTGGCACAAAATGGGTTTTTCGAAACAAAAAGGATGAGAATGGAGTAATTATTCGAAATAAAGCAAGATTGGTAGCACAAAGATATAATCAAGAGGAAGGCATCGACTACGATGAGACCTTTGCACCGGTAGCTAGATTAGAAGCAATTAGAATGTTTCTTGCATCTGCATCATATAGAAATTTCACTCTTTATTAAATGGATGTCAAAAGTGTTTTCTTAAATGGTGTCATAGAAGAAGAAGTCTTTGTGAAGAAACCACCCGGTTTTGAATATAATCTTTTTCCAAACCATGTCTTCAAATTAGCTAAAGCTCTATATGGTTTAAAGCAAGCTCCTCGAGCTTGGTATGAGAGACTTAGTGGATTTTTCACTAAAAATGGTTTTACATGAGGAAAAGTTGACAACACACTTTTTACAAAAACCATCAAAAATAATTTGTTGATTGTCCAAATTTATGTTGATGACATCATATTCGGCTCAACAAATAATTCTTTATGTAGGGATTTTGCTACAAGCATGCAAAATGAATTTGAAATGAGCATGATGGGTGAGTTGAATTTCTTCTTAGGGTTGCAAATCAAGCAAAGCTCGGATGGCTTATTCATTAGCCAATCCAAGTACACTAAGGATTTGCTAAAGCAATTTGGTATGGAGGCTACCAAACATGCCATAACTCCTATGAGTTCCTCTATTAAGATTGATAAAGATGAAAATGGTAAATGTGTTGATATTACTAACTATAGAGGCATGATCGGTAGTTTGCTTTATTTAACAGCTAGTAGACCGGATATAATGTTTAGTGTATGCTTATGTGCCCGGTTTCAATCATGTCCTAAGGAATCTCATTTGCTTGCGGTAAAACGTATTTTTCGCTACCTAAGTGGTACAATAAACTTAGGGCTTTGGTATCCACGAGGAACTTCAATTGATCTTATTAGTTATTCGGATGCCGATTTTGCGGGATGTAAAATTGATCAAAAAAGCACAAGCAGCACTTGTCATTTTCTAGGACACTCACTAGTATCTTGGTCAAGTAAAAAGCAAAATTCCGTTGCATTATCTACGGCCGAAGCCGAATATGTGGCCACAGGTAGTAGTTGCGCTCAAACTCTTTATATTAAGCAACAACTACTTGATTTCGGTCTTACTTTCTCTCACGTGCCTATTAAATGTGATAATACGAGTGCGATTTGTATTTCAAAGAATCCTATTCATCACTCACGCACCAAGCATATAGAGATTAGGCATCATTTTTTACGTGATCATGTTGCTAAGGGTGACGTTGAATTGGTTTTTATCGACACTAAAAATCAATTGGCGGATATTTTTACAAAACCACTTGCGGACGAATCTTTTTCTAAAATTCGTCGAGAAATCGGAATGGCCATGGATTGTGATGTTTTATCGTAGTTTCTGTCGTAATCTTTATTTTTCATATTTTTTCTATTTTTGTGTATTTATTTCCTGATTTTTTTATTATTTTTATCATTTTTGCCTTCTAGTCGACTCATCCTGTGAAGTGTAAATCACTCTAGTCGACTACTTTGGTCAGTAGCTTCACCATTTCATGTTCTTCACCTTCTAGTCGACTACATTACCCTTTAGTCGACTCATTTGCCATTCTAGTCGACTCAAACAATGTTTTAGTCGACTACTTGGTCTTCCTAGTCGACTCAAACCCTATTCTAACCGACTCAACCCTAGCCCTAGTCGACTCAACCCCTTTAAAACCTAAACTTCTTCTCTTTCTCTCCATCCGCCTCCCTCCATCTTCACACACCTTTAAACCCTCTCCTCTCAATCCCTCTCCTACTACCATTTATACCTTCAAATCCTCACCTATCTCTCATTAATTTTACATTTCTATCATCCTTCACCCATTTCCTTTATTTAATTTCTTCATTTTCATTATCTTTCTCACGTTCATATATACACCCACATATATATATACACCATCATATATCTCTATATCTCTATATATTTGTGCATCATCTTCTACAATTCCACCGAGGACTCGAGGTCTATTTCGGAAACGTTCCCGCATTGATAGAGGCCAAAGCTCCACCAATCCACGCATTCCTACGGCTGTTGACGAAGAGGCGTCGAATGAATCTCTTCTTCTTGAGGTACTTCTTCTTGATGATGATGATAGAAATAAATTCATCACTATATTTGATCATCGTGCTCCTACACCTTGCCGTATTGTCACAAAAGATTTATGCACTGAAATTAGGGCTCGAACTTTCGAGTTGTTCCGAGTAATTGATTGGGATTTTTCGTTTCTCTTGACATTCCGGTACTTCCGCGAATTGTCAAAGCCTTCTACTCTTCTCTTGAAAATCATAAGGAGAAATTACTCCCTCATCTTCATTTTAATCTATGTGGTGAAGACGAGACTGTTGATGACAGCGAAATCAAGCGCATTTTCTCGCTTCCGAATGACGGTATCTGCCACTTCTCCAAGGATTGGTATAAGGCTGATGGGTTCGATTGTATTGAGGTTGTTCGGGCTATATGCGTCGACAAAGAAATTTCGCAGAACGCCGGTATTATCTCTTCTATGCTACTACCCTAGGCTAGATTAATTCATAATGTTATTACTTACTTTATTCTGCCTAAAACTGGTAGTCGTAGCAGTGTTTCTCGTATGGAGGCCTTCTTGGTTTATTGCATTTTGACAGGAACCCGTGTTGATTTAGCTTATATTTTCCGTTCTGTCATCCTTACATGTCAGCGCAAGCCATCTGACCCACTTTTCTTTCCCGCGCACATTACATATCTACTGCAGCGAAAAGGTTTTAATTTTCCAACTGAAGTGTCTGAGCATCACCCTATTTTTCTTGATGCCACTCATGTCAAGCATATGCACATTTCTTCTGATGCGGAAGGAAACTTCATTTCTGAGAGTGTGTCTGCTCCTCATTCGCGCCCAGCTCCTACCTTTTCTACACTACGCCAGGAAGCCTCTTCCTCGGTTCCTCCGTTGGACAGCGCTTCGGCTTCTCAGGCTACTCTTCTCGACCAAATTCTTCGGGTTGTTCAGAGCAATACGGACCTACTTAGGCAGCAGGAACAAGTGCTTCAGCGCCTTGATACGACCGTGAACCAGAATACGGAAGCCATTCGATTGATCAATGAGCGTCTTGTTCTTCATGATGAGGAAATGTCTACCTGCATTACAAATCTGGCCGGGTCACTTGATGACCTCACTCTTGGACTCAGGAAGCCTCGCTCACACGCCCCTCGACGCTGACAAAAAGGGGGAGAAATTATGTTGTTGTACTGTCAGGTATTTCATTATCCGACATTAGCAATTTCTGTTTTTGTGTGGCTTGTTATGGTTATTTACGAACTTGTTTGTTTTCTTTTCCATGTTTTTTCATTAGTATAAACAGCTTGTATTAAACTGAAACATCTATGATATGCTGTTTATTTTTGCTATCTCAAATGTGCGCCTATTTTTATATATTATATCAAAATGCCTATTAAATTGCAAATCTCATTTACTAAGGGGGAGCATTTGATCAAAATATTATGCACATGTTGAGGGGGAGCATCACTTGATGTTTCGCCAAATGCCAAGCAAACACAAAATGTTTTGTCGTCATCAAGGGGAAGATTGTTGGCTTTGAAATTTACTCTCGGCAAACAATTCCAAAATTGATGATAACAAACCATTGAAGAGTGTTTGATACTAATGAATTATCGAGTGTATATTTTCAGCAAAAGACAGGTGAACGACTCAGAAATTAAACTCGAAAAGGAAATGACTCGAAAAGCAAGCTCGGAAAGAAAGCTTGATTTAAAGCAAAAAGCTGTGAAAGAAATTGAAGCCCAAAATGGAAAATCATTTAATTCAACGGCAAAGGCGAAAGTCGAAGACTCGAGACTTGGGGTAGATAGGTCGGGGAGCGATCATTGTAACAAGGTAATTTTATGCGTCGATATTATCGTATAAGCTCAAGTATAAAATGAACCGAACTCAAATGGAATGAAAAACACTTTACCAAACTTAAACAGATTTTCTCCAAGTTTCTTTGTAAATCAAAACCTCTAGTATCTCTTCTTATTCTCCAAATATCATTCATTGATCATATCCTTTGAGAATAAATTTCTAGAGCTATTGTAAAATCACTAAAAACACTTGAGCTTATATTGATTTATCTTCCATAAAAACCTTTGGGTTTTGAGTGTTTTTGTTCTTGAGTGATTTTATTGATTACATACGAATTTGTAATCTCGGACAAGTGACGTCCACCGATTTTTCAAGAGAGGGTTGTTCCCTTGATTGAGAGACAAGCTCGAGAGGCTTGTGTTGTAAAGATTTGCCATTCCACATGTGAAGGAAGGGCCATACTGAAAGGATCGGGAAAAGTCTCAAGAAGGGGTTCTTGAGCCGAGGAGTAGGAGTTACCGAACCTCAAAAAACTCACGGTGTCAATATCTCTATCTCTTTCTCTTTACTTGATTAACTTGCATGCTATAATCACTTGAATATCTTGTATGCTACAATTTGTCTTGAGAATAATTGTTAGAGAATTCAAATTGAATCATTCACTTGTTTATTGAGAAATTGTGTTTTGGTTATAGCGTGTTCCAATTTTGAGAAGAGTTAGAAATATTTTTGAACACCCTATTCACCCCCCCCCCCCCCCTCTGGGGTTAATTAGTGACTAACATAACTAATTCGGTATCCAGTATTTTCTAGCAAAAAGCCTAGCCAAGTGATGTAGTTCTATTTATTTGTTTCAATTGTAATGAGGGGAAGCTGTGACCATACTATGATGATTGTAGTAGAATAGTGATCGTACTTATTCTCGAAACAAGATCTTATATTTATTCTTAATTCTTGTCTTAGATTGAATGAATATATTATCTTAACCAATCATGTTATCATAAACATAGCGTGATTTTCTACACAATTGTGCGTAATACTTGAAATCCTAGGTTTACACAGGCCATGCCTTGGCGAGGTAATATAGACATATTTTAGTTTAATTTCATGTTGTAATATTAGACTAAAGTAGATAGCATGTACTAGATGCACTTTGTCCGGAGATGGGTTGTAGCGAATCCAGTGGATAGTATCATTTTTGGGGACGTATTCGACTATTTGCGGTACGTCCTGATTCACAGTTATGGATCGCCCCCTTACAATTGAGAAAGTAGATAGTTATATTATGTGGTTAGTGGTGAAGTATGGAAACCATAGTTTTTTTCTCTACTGTTCTTGTCTTAATCTATCTTTATTTGTCTTATTAGTTAATTAGTTAATAAATCACAAAGAATAAATCATACTTTTATAGCAATTCGAGAGTATTATTTTATGAGAATTCAGAATACGACTTAGTCTCTATGGGATCGATAACCTTTCTCAATCCAATTCTATACTATAATTTTACTCGTGCGTTTGCAATAGGTAAAACCTAAGCTGTCATAAGGGACCATTTTTAATCATTAATTTTGTCACCCCTAGATAGACATCATGCACGACCATTGGGTTGCGTGTGTGCATTGATTACAGAAAACTCAACTCACAAAGCCATTATTGCTTTTTGGATGGATATTCCGGTAACAACCAAGTGGCTATTGATCATGTTGATCAGGAGAAAACCACTTTTACTTGCCCATATGGTACGTTTGCGTACAAGAGAATGCCTTTTGGTATGTGCAATGCGCCAGCTACTTTCTAAAGGTGTATGATGTCGATATTTTCTGATATGGTGGAGAAATTCATGGATGATTTCTTAGTCTTTAGGGCAACCTTTGAGGACTGTTTAAAACATCTGGCACTCGTGCTCAAGAGATGTAAAGAGACGAATTTTATTTTGAGATGGGAAAATAGCCATTTTATGGTTTAAGAGGATATAGTACTTGGCCACATAATATCAAAAAGAGGGATTGAGGTAGACAAGGCGAAAGTTGAATTAATTTCAAAATTGCTACCTCCCACATCTGTTAAGCAGATACGATCATTATTGGGCCATGTAGAGTTTTATAGATGATTTATTAAAGATTTTAGTAAGATCGTCCGGCCACTATGCAACTTATTAGCCAAAGATGTGACATTTGTCTTTGATAAAGAGTGTCTTTATGCTTTTGAGGAGCTCCGTACATAACTCTCGACAGCCCTAATCATGTGACCACCAGATTGGTCTCTGCCTTTTGAGCTGATGTGTAATGCTTCAGACTATGCCGTAGGAGCGGTATTGGGTCAAATAAAGGAGAAGCTACCATATGCGGTGTATTACGCTAGCAAGACTATGAATGATGCATAAATTAACTACACAACAACAGAGAAGGAATTGTTAGCAGTTGTGTTTGTCTTGGACAAATTTTGATCATATTTATTAGGAACCAGTGTGGTAGTATATTCGGATCATGCAGCATTGAGACATTTACTAACAAAGAAAGACTCCAAACCTAGGCTTATTTGAAGGATTTTATTGTTCAAAGAATTTGATTTCAGAGATTAATGACAAGAAGGGTTTGGAGAATGTAGTTGCTAACCATTTATCAAGGATCATTATAGAGACTACAAAGGAAACTACTCCTCTTAAGGATTCATTCTCGGATGAACATCTGTTCAGTGTGGCTGTAGTGGAGCAAATACTGTGGTATACTGATATTGTTAATTATAAAGCCACGGGTCAGATTCCAAAAGGTTGGTATAAGAATGATAGAGACCAATTTTTCAACCAAGTTAAATTTTATATTTGGGATTATCCACTATTAAACAAATATTGCTCTTATCAGATTATCAGAAAATGTGTCCCTGAAAGTGAGGGGTAGAGTATTTTGAAGTTTTGCCACACACAAGAATGTGGAAGGCATTTTGGAGCTCATAAAATGGGCCATAAGGTGCTACATAGTGGCTTCTATTGTCCAACTATATTCAAAGATGCATTTGAATATTGTAAAGCGTGTTTGCGATGTCAGAAGTTGGGATCCATATCTCGACGGGATATGATGTCTCTAACCCCGATTTTGATCGTTGAGTTATTTTATGTATGGGGTATAGATTTCATGGGACCATTTCCGAAAGCGGGCAATAAAGAGTACATACTCGTAGGGATTGACTATGTGTCTAAATGGGTAGAGGTTGTAGCTACTGTACACCCTGACCATCAGGCAGTAGTAGAGTTTATACAGTCCAACATCTTTTCAAGATTTGGTATACCACGTGTGATAATAAGTGACGGGGGAAAGCATTTTGATAACCGTTTTCTCGGTGGTCTATGTTGGAAGTACGGTGTCAATCATAAGATTAGTACACCATATCATCCCCAGACGAGTGGACAAGTGGAATTTTCTAATAGGGAAGTGAAGAATATCCTGAAAGAAATAGTGCGAATGGATTTGAAAGATTGGCCTCAAAGGTTAAATGACGCACTGTGGGCTTATAAGACTGCTTACAAGACCCCGATAGGTATGACACCATATCGGCTTGTCTATGGAAAGGCATGTCACCTTCCTGTTGAGCTAGAGCATCGACCATATTGGGTAGTTCGAAGGTTGAACTTTGATTTGAAGAGATTTGGTGCTAAGCGGAAACTCCAACTTGTAGAGCTTGAAGAGTTGCGGAACAATGCATATGAGAATTATCGGATTTATAAATCTCGGACGAAGGCGTTTCATGATAAACATATTTGAAGGAAGGTCTTTGAGCTCGGCCAGAAGGTGTGGCTGTTTAATTCAAGAGTAAAGTTGTTTTCTAGTAAGCTTCAATCGAGATGGGATGGACCATATGAAATTATGAAGGTTTGCCCCCATGGAGCAATAGAACTTGATGATCCGGAGATAGGAAACAGGTTTGTGGTGAATGGTCAGAGGCTTGAGCATTATATTGACGTTCATCCAGTTGAGTGTGTTGTGGAGACGATCAATTTGACTAATCCAACACATGATCATGATCCTGGATACTGAGGAGTGGCAACGTCACACCAACTACATTAAATATTTGAACCTAGTTTGTAGCTTTTAATTTTAGTTCATTAGTCGTAAGATCGAGTTATAACATCGTCGTCATCATAATAGGTGTGGTGAAGTATTCAATGAGGTGTATGGAATGTGCGGAGTATGATTGTGGTGAATGAATTACGAGAGAGGATGGAAAAAGTGAAGTTGGAAAATTTTCCTGAAGTAGGGAGCTACGCTTAAGCGTAGCTCAACCTACGCTTAAACGTACTCCAACCAACGCAACTTCGCGTTTAAAAGGAAAGGGTGAAAACATTTCCCGCTCACTCACCTCTCCACCAAATTCTCTCAAATCACTCCCAATCCGACCCTAAGCTAATTTCGAACCTATTCATGTCAATCTTACATCAGATCCGTCCTTAGATCGTTCAGATTCGCGTGTAGAACTCGAAGAGTCTCGAAAATCCATTTTTGGAGAAATCATCAAATCTTTCGATTTGGTGAGTTTTTCTTCAATATTTGTGTTTCTAATTACTCTTTTGATCATTCTAAACTAGTATTGACGAACAAATCCAGTTGAAAACATGTTTTAATCCATTTCTCAAAAGTTGTGATTATCGGCTTAGATAATGGGTTGAATTTTGAATTTTTCACATGTTTTTTATTTGGGGTTTGTTTAAACATCATATTGGGTTCATTTAGTGATGATTTTGAGTTTGATTTAGTATCCGGAATGATTCACTTATTATTTTTGAAAATCTCAATTATAGGAACTAAGATAACATCGCGGACTAGGGGTGTGAGTTCTTCACGAGCGAGACCGAGGTCGCCTGACCCGGTACTGACGGATAGATCACTGCCTAGGAACCATAGACATTTAGTATTGTCGACTACGTCATCATCATCTTCAAAGGTGACACATAATGATCATATGCATACGACCGTCGAGTCGCCCATCGCTTCACCACCACTAGCACCACAACTGAAGCCATAAACGGTTGCTGATGCACCGATATTGGAGTCACTTAGACCAGTACCCCCCACGGAGACAGTGGAGAACCTATTGGACCAGGCTATGGACAGGGGGTACCGGATAGAGCGGACATATCATGTGGATATCTTTGAGAGGGTGGAAGTTGTGCCAGCATGGACTATCCGATGTCTATGGGTACAACACTTATTGTCTATTTTATCCCCACCCTATACGACAGTTATCACATATATGATCCAAGAGTTATGGCTCCACATGCAGCATTATCACGGAGAGCTCAAGATAGAGACTGAGGTGAGAGAAGTCAGATTTCATATTACACCTCTGACTATCTCTAAGGCATAGGGTATTCCTGATGCATACCCACCAGAGTTGGCGGGTGAGTTTTCACCTCTGCCGGAGCCTTTCCCTAGAGTGAAGGAGATAGCCTAGTTGCAGACCAAGGGGAGTTACAGGGACGACAGGAACAACTACATAAAAAAGTTGGATTATCATCCGAAGTTGTTATTCCTGGATATGTTTTTTCGGTCTCATATACATCCTCAGGGGCATGTGACTCAAAGGTGGCAGTTATTTCAGATGCTACATTATGCCTTTGAGTTCGACCATTAGATTTCGATTCCTCAGATCCTGTAGGGAGGCCTATACCAACACTATATGGATACACGAACTACGACCAAGGTCAGACATAGTGGATTTCAAATGTGATTCAAGACCTTGGTTATGCGACTAAAGATAGACATTGGGATTAAGATTGATGAGGATGTGTATGTAAACCGGTATATACCTGGTGTCTACCAAGCGGGGTCTTAGAAGAACCAGTGGTCAAGACTTGCATGTGAGGTGGTGTTACAGAGGAGACCGATGGTAGCTCCTATTGTGGTCGTACCATCGGTTGTGCCTGCTGAGCTAGAGGCAGGACATGATGATGTTGTGTCACCTCAAGATGAGGGAGTACATGCTGCTGAGATACCTCAGGCGTCTGCTGGTATGACAGTGACACTCACTCGTGCACAGTTTGACGAGTTGATTGCAGGGTAGATAGGGCTCAGAGATGAGATATGTCAGTTGAGGGTGAGTTGAGAGCCAGTTAGAGGATAGTTGTGACTGACATATAGTTACGCAGAGAGGAGACGACACAGCTCCGACATGCTCAGAGAGTGCTGCGTGGCATAGTAGAGGCATAGATGTTTCATATGGGACTTGAGCCACCGACGCCACCACCACCATTCGATGACGAGGATGATTATTGTAGTTATCGTATAATTTTGTAGTTAGTTTTGTTTTATCACTCGAGTCGAATTATTAGGCGGATAGTTGTGATGGGATGTTTCATGTTACTGCCTAAACGATCGATTTCTAACTATATTGTTTATTTTTTATTTTATAAAATTATAGATTCTCATATTTATGTGATGATATTGTTCATATTTTGCATTCCCTGAACGATGATGATGCATGCATTGAATGAGATGTGATTTTTGAGGTTTGGTCGAGCTTTGGAGTCACACAATGAGGACATGTGTGTGTTTAAGTTTGAGGGGGAGTGTGAGGTCGTATTGTATAATGATGTTAGAACATGGATATGAGGAGTTTGTAGAGGAAAATTGACCCGAGAAAAATTTAGCAAACAAGACCAAGCCATATGCGTAGCTTGTCTAGAAATAATTAAAAATTTGCCCGAATAAGGGGTTTTTCGGCTGGTTTTTGTTTTATATTGTATTAGGATTTAATTAGGAATAGTTTTTAGGAATTTCTAGAGTTTAGATAGGATTTTTTAGCAAAATCCTAGTCCGATTAGGAAGTGGAATTTAAATACAAGTTAAAGATGGATTATTGGTTGTTTCCACTTTCCAATTCCAACAATGATCCCAAATCCTTCTCATTAATGAATATGAATTATTCATCTATAAATACAGCTCTTGCGATCCATAATTCTCACAATTCACCAACAAGAGCTTATGCAATAAATCATAGAGAGATGTCTAGTTCTTCTTATTATTTTGTTTATTCTTCTTCTTCTTCTTATAATGTCGAGGGTGAACATGAGATAAATAGTGAGTACGAGAATGAATCTGATCCAGAGGAGATCCTTAGAGATGATGCCTCTTCAGAGACTGGGAATGTGAGAGGGAAGAATATGGAATTGGATTAGGAGAGCACAAATATGGGAACTACAAGCGCACCAAGGAAGAGGACCACGCCTCATTCGTTTATGAAGTGTAGGATGCAATACAAACTGATGTTTCTTTCAGAAAGAATGAAAAGCCCATTGATAGCACCCGGGATGAGATTCCTACGTGAAAGAGGATTAGGAAAGTTAAAGAGCCCGGCTGGATTGAATGTGTATCCAATATTGGTTCGGAAGTTTTATGAAAGGTTGGAAATCGAAGGACCAGAAGGATATGAGGTGGTGCGAGTCCTAGTAGATGAGAGGAGTAACCTTATAGTGGTGGATGTAGAAGTTATTACGAAAATATGGAATTTACCACTTGGGTGTCCGGAGCACTTGAGAAAGAAGTTCAAAACAGTCCCGTCGGATTAGCCACACACGGATGCGGATATGATCAAGGAAATATGTGACATGCATATTCCAAAACAAGGAACCAAGAGTGTGGACAACTATCTTTTGAAGTCGGACTTGCTATATTTGGATTGTGTGATTACTTCTCAGGTATGTCAAAATCATAGGACGAGTTGGAGAGGACATTCAATGATCAAGATACTATATTACATGCTTAAAGGCTATTGGGTACCAATTCCGGTATTGATATTAGGCAATATGATTTTGATACCTAGAATTGTGAGCGAAAAAGTGCAAGGGTGGAATTTTATGGAGTTTTATCTCCCATATCCATTCTTGATATCAAGAATTCTTGAGGAGCAATTGGGATATAGATTGAGCGAGATGAATGAGAAGTGATTGTCATTCACAAAGTATTACAAAGAAGCAAGTTTTGAATGGCTTGAGATGAAATCAAATATCAATGCTTCTTGGGGATGTTTTCCAAGTGGAAATGAATGATGGCTATGAGGAGCAACAAATGAATGGAAGTTATAGTTGGACTGGGGTTTGTAGGTTTAGAAATTTTTGTGTTTTAATTTAATAGATAGGTTGCAATTTTCAATTCCTAGAGATTGTAGCCTTTTAAGGCCAAATCTTTGCAATTTCAATTTCATAGGATTGTAGGCCCTTAAGGTCAAATCATGGTTATTTTATTTTATTTTATTTAATAAAAGTTTCATTCCTTGTGCAATAAATGAGTAATGATTTCTGGAAATCTATGATTATATTTTGGCTTCCCTTGCTATGATATTGGGTATGTGTGTTGTGTTGAAAATTTTTACAGGTGGCCTAAACCAAGTTTGGGGGGAGATCAGGCGCTAGATTATGAAATTCCAGAATTACGCTTCAAGGGTAACTATATTATTTCTCATGCATATGATTGTGAACCATGAGGACATGGTTTAATTTAATTTTGGGGAAAGGGTATAGTTAAGGAATGATAATTTTGGAAAACAAATAAAAAAATTGAAAATTTTGAAAAAAATTGGAGAAGTTCTTTGTTTTCACGCATGAGTGTTTTGTATTACAAGTTGATTAAGTTCATGTTTATGATGTATGAGTAGTATGTGATGCGATATTCCCTCTCATGAGAGTAATGATTAGATTGAGTTAGTGAAATGATGTGATTTTATATAAGTGAATGAATTAGTGAAATTGAAACAAAGAAGAGCGATCTTGACCTATAAGCACATGCACACATTCACTATGGGAAAATTAGTTGATCTTTAACTATGTTGTTGAAAAATTAGCTTTACCACAATAAAAGGGGAGAAGGGGTGTTGAGATGGATGAATCTGGAAAAAAAAATATCTTTAAAGAAAATGCAAAAAGTAGTTATTCGATCTGAGTAACCGGACCTCCTACCACAAAGTAGCAGAGTGTCCGCGTCAAAAGGGGGGGAAATTAATGATCATAAATCCTAAGGAAGAAACTCGGGCCCAGTTGGTCGGGACTAAAATTCCTCGCTAGAAAGTCTGGAGCTTAGAAAGACAAAAATGGATAAAGTGGAATGAAATGGAAAGTAATAGTTTTTCAAATAAAAATGGAAAAATTTGATCAATGAAGTAGAAGAAGAAAGATTGATCTACCATAGGAGAATGTTCACAAAAACACGGAAGGTTGTCCGGATTGGAAGTAGAGATTAGCAAAATTATTTACCTTAGTGGGGATCATTCACAACATTAGCTCAATATAGTTTTTGTTCGGTAGTGAGTGGGAATGTTTGCATCCATATTGACTTATACATTGTATCATGACCTGGTTAATGAGTATGTGGGTACATGAATGTGTGAGAATGAAGAATGGAGAAGTTGTGGGTAGTGTAGCTAACCCTGAAGAGACTTCACTCATCCAATCGGCGTTGTTGAGGGGTTTAGGCTTGTTACACATGCTAAGTTTAATCGTCGACCCTTACAAAAGCAAGGATTAGTGTAGAATAGTTAGAATAAATAATCATCATGAGGTGTTTTCAAAGTTCTCTTGTGTTCATTTCTAAGGGACGAGCAATATGTAAGTTTGGGGGTGTGATATATGCTAAATATTGTACATTTTAGGCCCCTAACTCGCTATTGTTATGTCTTAATATTCCATTACTTGGTATTTTTATGTGGTTTGTGTGTCTAAGTGTATTGATAAGTTCACAAAATCACTATTTTAAATGTCAAAAATAAATCTTTAATTCACCATTTTATTGCATAAATGTTCTTTATATATCTTTTTATTTCTTATAGGTTTGAATTGGAAAAGATGAAGAAAATATATTAAAGTGAAGAAAGGAATGCACATGGATGGAAGAAAGAATATAATGCACATGGATGAAAGATGAAGAATATAATGCACATGAAGAAAGAAGAAAATGACTTGGAAAGCATCAATATTCAAAGAAAAAGAAAAGAAAAGTAGATCTAACTTCACTTTACAAGATGTCATTATATTCCAATTTTCTCTATAAATAGGAGAGTAGTTGGAAATTGTAAGGAGTTAGATGGTAGAGAGCGAGAAATTGTAGAGAGAATTTAGTTTTGTATCAAGTTTTTATTTTGTTGTAATCTTTTTCTTAGTTAATGAAAATTTCTTCTATCATCATGTTTTATTTCTATATCATGATGCTAGCTTAAACATCTTCTCAAGGGAGTGATGAAGCCACCTTGGGTAAGATATACATAATTTTATTTTATTTCTTATTGTTCAATTCTCTTCCCGAAATAATTCTTTCAAGTGACAAAACCTACAATAGAGGTTGAAAATAGAGGAAGGATTCTCCGTGATTACCAATCAATGGAAATACGGGGAATGCCTACCACTATTTATATTTATTTATTTTTAAACCAAAACATTAGAGGGAGGATTTTCCGTGATTACCAATTAATGGAAATACGGGGAATGCCTACCAATATCTATGTTTATGTTTAATAGGTTGGAGGAGAATTTGCAATAGAAATATATAATATTATTTATATAGACCCGGGTGGTGGATTATCTTCCCTTGAGATTTCTTCCATCATTTGATAATTATCTAGTTATTTTAGTTTACTATTCAAAAATTCAAGAATTGTTTTAACTAATTTCTTTTTATCTCGAAAAATATAGTTTTGGATCCTAGTCTCAAACCGATTTCTAAGTTGAGAGTGGTTCGACCCTACTTATTGCTATACTATTTTAAGTAAAGTATTTGTAGGTATTATAAATTTTGTTGACCGGAGTTTGGTGAAGCAACGACAAAAGAAACATCAATTCACCAACCGTCAAATGGCGCCGTTGCCGCTTCAACATTGAATTCGGAGTCAAAGATTCGAGACTACAAGTTTTCGGGAACCCACCCGAACTTTCTATCTCTCCTTTATTTTAATTTTTCTCTATTGTGTGATTTTTGTTAATTTTCGAAAAAAAAAAAAAAAAAAAAAAAAAAAACTGCAGTAGGCTCCAACAGTGAGTAACTTCCATTTCTTTTAATTTTTCTTTATTTAGTGGTGTCCTAGTTAATTAAAAAAAAAAATACTGTTAGTAATTTTTTTAAATCACAGTTTCTCTATTAGGTACTTCTAGGTTTGGTTTGAAAAAAAAAAAAAAAAAAAAAAATTATATGAAACTGCCGTAGACAGTGTATACTAGTAAGGTCTCATTTGAGTTTTTTTTTTTTTTTTTTTTTTTTAAATATAAAAAAAAAAAAAAAAAAAAATCTGCAGTATTCTAGCACTGTAAGGTTCTTAAAAGAAAAAAAAAAAAAAAAAAAAAGTGTGACGTACAGATCACTCATTCGTATACAAATTTGTTACTTGTTACTTTATTTTGTTATGTTCATTTTTTTTTCCTCCATGCTGTATTTTATTCATTTTTTGTCATAATTAGTTATTTTTACTAATTTATTATTATTAATTTTTTTTTTTTTTTTTTTTGCAGGAGGTACTGTACCGGTTCGTCAGCCAGGTTCCATATCTCTAAACCTTTGTTATTTTTTTTTTTTTTTTTTCCCTAGATTAGACAAATTTTGCATGCGAATTCTAGGATAGAATAACATTAGAAATTACCCTAAGTTCTCATCCTTTGTATTTAGTTTATTTCTATTTTATTTATTTTTAGTTTTAGTTTTTCTAGACACAAATTTTGCATGCGAATTTTAGGATAGAATAACATTAGAAATTTCCCTAAGCTCCCGTTTTTTAATTTTTTTATTTCTTTTTCTCTTGTGTGTGCATATTTTAATTAGCATTTTGCATAAGATACTTAAGGGCAAAAATTCTCACAAGATACGGTCGGGATTTCATCACCCGTTTCCGTGGCCCACAAATCACAAAAATCCTTGCATTTGTTAAACCATGAGCCTTATTTTAAAATTCATTAGCAATAATCCAATCTAGGGTTACGAGCTCATAGGCCCTCTAGGAAGGAAGCGGTTGGTAATCACTCCAGTGAGTCATTATCAAATTGATAAACGGTAGGAAATTCTGTCTAGGAGTGTGGCTGACGCGCCATTAAGCAGGCCACGTGCCTCGCCACACTTTCCTGGGAACTACTCCGTTGTTAGTTTGATGATCCTTAACTGGTAATCTATCGACTTAATCTGAAATAGAGTAGGAGCTGTCTAATTAGGAGAGAATTAATTTGGACACCATCCTATTAATTCTCTACAAGATTAGATTTAAAAATTCATCACCCTTGAATTTAAGCTCAAGATAACAAAGCCAAAAATTTTGTGTGATTTGCCCATCATCTAGTTTTTTTTTAGGTTTCTTTTTGTTTATGCCCCAGTGGTTACGAGTTAACAAGCGTTTAGTTAGGTTTCCTAGTGATCTCTCACTCTTTGATTTAGAAGAAAAATCAACTACCTTGTTAAATCTGTCAACCACCAATAATTCATCAATGGCTGCACCGAGAACTCTTAATGACTACTTTGCCCCAATCACAGCCAACCCACCCAATTGCATTGTTCTACCTGAGAATGATGCACCCCAGTTTGAGATTAGACCCGCCACAATCAATATGTTGCCAAAATTTCATGGACTTGAAAGCGAACAACCCTATATCCATTTAGGGAAGTTTTTAACAATATGCAACACATTCAAAAATCAAAATTTGAATGAAGAGGGTGTCAAACTGCGTCTTTTCCCCCTATCCTTAGAAGATAGAGCTGCATCATGGCTAAACTCCATTCCACCCGACTCCATTCGATCATGGGATGAACTTGCAAGGAAATTCATGAGTAAGTTTTATCCCATGCAAAAGACCGAATCAATGAGAGATGCCATTAATACTTTTAGAGGAAAAATTGAGGAACAATTCCATCAAACTTGGGACCGATTTCATGACTTGCTACTCAAATGCCCACACCATGGCTTTGATAAAGCACAACTAGTTCATTTCTTCTATAAGGGACTTTCACCTATGAACCGAACCATGATTGAGTCAATGCACCAAGGAAAGTTCAATGCCCAAACCCCTGACCAAGCATATATATTTTTGGAGGAACTAGCTGAAAATGCCCAAAATTGGAATTGGAACCAAAATGATAATGAATTTTCTAGGAATGATCAAATGAATAGAACATCTGGTTTTTATGACATCAAACCTGAAAATGAGTTAAAGTCTGTGATGAAAAGTCTTGCTGAGGGAGTGAAAGACTTAGGTAAAAAGTTTGATGCATTTGCCCTAATATCTACCCCTGCACAATGCAATGTTTGTTCTGGTTTATCCCATCCAACAGAGGAATGTCCGATCTCTTGTACATCTGAACCTTCGGATGCGCAAGTTTGTGCTTTCAATACCTTTAGGAGACCATTGCCTAATACATTTAGCCAAAGTTACCATCCTGATACTAGAAACCACCCTAATTTTTCATGGAGGCAAAATTTACCTCCACAAAACTTAAGTGGTCAGTCTGGTTTTCAAGGTAACTCCAATAGGCAACCTCAAACTCAAGGACCAATAATTCCTCAAAATCAATTCCCTAGGAATAACCAGTTCAATCCAAGCCGAGATTTAGCAGTTGATCCCATGAACAACTATGTTGCTCCTGTCCCACTGGTCAATAATACTTCCAATTATGAGGACACTTTGAAAATGCTTGCCCTTAATCTTGATCAATCCAATAAGCATTCCAATCAGAGATTTCAAAAGTTAGAAAATAACTTTGATCTCTTGACTCAAAATCAACTGCAATTTCAGCAGTCTCTCCAAAATCAGTTGAGTCAACTCACTGCAGCTCTGTCTGAAAGACAGAGGGGTACATTGCCTAGCCAACCCGAAATCAATCCAAAAAGACAAGGATTTAATCTTGTAGGGACTCCTTCCACTTCTGACCAATCAAATGCCAATGTAAATTCCATCATTACCCTCAGGTCAGGAAACAAAATTGATAATAAGGTTGAGCCACCCATCAGTGATGAAATTGAACCATCCAAATCTCTTCCACCCAATTCCCAAAAATCCAAAAAGGACCAAGGTCCTAAGCTTGATGAGGTCATTCCAAAGCTGTTTATTCCACGTGCACCTTTTCCCTCTAGACTAGTCAACAATAAGAAGGATTCTCAATACAGTGAAATCTTAGAGATTTTTCAAAATCTCCAGATTAACATTCCATTTCTCACTGTTATTAAGCAAATTCCTTCTTATGCAAAATTCATTAAAGACTTAGTCAAGAGGAAAACCAATATCCCTAAGGAAGCCTTCATAGCCCAACATTGTTCCTCCTTCCTACAAAATCAAGCTGTGGTTAAACACAAAGACCCTGGTAGTCCAACTATCACTTGTAGGATAGGAGAAAAATTTGAAGGTCAAGATTTATTGGACCTTGGTGCCAGTGTCAATGTGTTACCGTATTCAGTCTACTTGGATTTGGGATTGACTGATTTGAAGAAAACTGATGTTAGAATTCAGTTAGCTGACCGATCCATCAAAATTCCAAGGGGTATCATTGAGGATGTGATAGTAAAAGTTAATGATTTTTATTACCCCGTAGACTTTATTGTGCTAGACACTCAACCAACCCAAGGTAAACAAATTCCAATCATTTTAGGTCGACCATTTTTAGCCACAACCAATGCATTGATCAATTGTAGAAATGGTAGCATGACCTTAACCTTTGGGAACATGAAAGTGGAAGTCAATGTGTTCAATTTGATGAAACAACCCATTGAATCAGAGTCTGTTGAAGATGTTTGTCTCATTGATTCATTGACCAACCACACCTTTAACCACTCATATCCTGAGGATCCACTCCAGCATTGTCTAGCCCATTTTGATGATAATTTGGACGAAGCTAATAACATTAGCCAAGTAAATGATTTGCTAGACTCTGCCCCACCATTTGAAGCACCCAAGTATAAATCCAAGTTTGAATCATTGTCCTTGCCAGTTAACACTGAATCTGAAAATACAAAGAAACCACATAATATTGAATTAAAGCCTTTACCCGAGACTTTAAAATATTCGTATCTTGGTGAATCTGAGACTTTTCCAGTGGTAATATCTTCTGAGTTAACTGAGCAACAAGAGTCCCAATTAATTGAGGTTCTTAAGACAAATAGGGAAGCCATAGCATGGTCCATTGATGATATCAAGGGCATTAATCCTCTAGTGGTGCAACATCGCATTCACTTAGAAGATAATGCGAAAACCTGTAGACAACCTCAAAGGAGACTTAACCCCAATATGAAAGAAGTTGTCCGCGGAGAAGTTATCAAACTTCTTGACGCTGATATCATCTACCCGATTTCTGATAGTCAATGGGTGAGTCCAATCCAGGTAGTTCCTAAAAAGTCTGGCATCACTGTTGTGTCCAATGCCCATAATGAGCTTGTTCCTACTCGCATTCAAACTGGATGGCGAGTTTGCATAGACTACAGGAAACTGAATAGCGTGACTAGAAAAGACCATTTTCCACTTCCTTTCATCGACCAAATGTTAGAAAGATTAGCTGGTCAGGCCTTCTATTGCTTTTTAGATGGTTATTCTGGTTACAATCAAATTCCTGTTTATGATATATCCGTAGTATGTGATGCGATATTCCCGCTCATGAGAGTAATGATTAGATTGAGTTAGTGAAATGATGTGGTTTTACATAGGTAAATAAATTAGTGAAATTGAAACCGAAAAGGACAACTTTGACTTATAAGCACATGCACACATTCACTATGGGAAAAACAATTGATCTTTGACTATGGAGTTGAAAAATTAGCTTTGCCGCTATAAAAGGGGAGAAGGGGAGATTGAATGGAGAAATTTAAAAAAAAATATATATATATATTTTCAAAGAAATGCAAAAAGTAGTTCTTCGATCTGAGTAACCGGACCTTGGTATCACCAATATCATTGTTCGCGTAAAAAGGGGAGAAAACTAATGAGCATAAATCCCATGGAAGAAGTTCGGGCCCAGTTGGTCGGGACTAAAAGTCCTCGCTGGAAAGTCCGGAGCTTATAAATACAAAAAGGGATGGAAGTGAAATGATGGAAATAATGAGTTTTTACGAAAAATATGGAAAGTTTGATCAATGAAGTAGAAGAAGAGAGATTGACATACCATAGTAGAATGTTCACAAAAACACGGAAGGTTGTCTAGATTGGGAGTAGAAAGTAACGAAATTATTTACTTCAGTGGGGATCATTCATATCATTAGCTTGAGATAGTTATTGTTCGGTAGTGAGTGGTAGTATTTGTATTCATATTATCTTATATATTGTATCATGGCTTGAT
Source organism: Cornus suecica (assembly GCA_963922005.1). NCBI lineage: Eukaryota > Viridiplantae > Streptophyta > Magnoliopsida > Cornales > Cornaceae > Cornus > Cornus suecica. Next base: position 63,263,979 of record OY998238.1, on the reverse strand, counting down.
TAATGAATATGTGAATGCATGAATGCATGAAAATGAAGAATGAAAAAGTTGTGGGTAATATATCCAACCCTCACGAGGCTATTGCTCGTCCACTGGGTAACCTAGGGGTTTAAGGCCTTATTGCATATGGTAAATGCAATCGAAAACAGCCTGCGAAAGTGGCACATCTTTAGTTAAAATTAATAAGAGTCTAATTTTGCGAACTAATCTATTTTGCCCTTATTTGCTAGAGGACTAGCAAGAGCTTGTTTGGGGGTAATTTGATAAGTTCACAAAATCACTATTTTAAATGTCAAAAATAAATCTTTAATTCACCATTTTATTGCATAAATGTTCTTTATATATCTTTTTATTTCTTATAGGTTTGAATTGGAAAAGATGAAGAAAATATATTAAAGTGAAGAAAGGAATGCACATGGATGGAAGAAAGAATATAATGCACATGGATGAAAGATGAAGAATATAATGCACATGAAGAAAGAAGAAAATGACTTGGAAAACATCAATATTCAAAGAAAAAGAAAAGAAAAGTAGATCTAACTTCACTTTACAAGATGTCATTATATTCCAATTTTCTCTATAAATAGGAGAGTAGTTGGAAATTGTAAGGAGTTAGATGGTAGAGAGCGAGAAATTGTAGAGAGAATTTAGTCTTGTATCAAGTTTTTATTTTGTTGTAATCTTTTTCTTAGTTAATGAAAATTTCTTCTATCATCATGTTTTATTTCTATATCATGATGTTAGCTTAAACATCTTCTCAAGGGAGTGATGAAGCCACCTTGGGTAAGATATACATAATTTTATTTTATTTCTTATTGTTCAATTCTCTTCCCGAAATAATTCTTTCAAGTGACAAAACCTACAATAGAGGTTGAAAATAGAGGAAGGATTCTCCGTGATTACCAATCAATGGAAATACGGGGAATGCCTACCACTATTTATATTTATTTATTTTTAAACCAAAACATTAGAGGGAGGATTTTCCGTGATTACCAATTAATGGAAATACGGGGAATGCCTACCAATATCTATGTTTATGTTTAATAGGTTGGAGGAGAATTTGCAATAGAAATATATAATATTATTTATATAGACCCGGGTGGTGGATTATCTTCCCTTGAGATTTCTTCCATCATTTGATAATTATCTAGTTATTTTAGTTTACTATTCAAAAATTCAAGAATTGTTTTAACTAATTTCTTTTTATCTCGAAAAATATAGTTTTGGATCCTAGTCTCAAACCGATTTCTAAGTTGAGAGTGGTTCGACCCTACTTATTGCTATACTATTTTAAGTAAAGTATTTGTAGGTATTATAAATTTTGTTGACCGGAGTTTGGTGAAGCAACGACAAAAGAAACATCAATTCACCAACCGTCATGTATTTCAGGAGCTTAATGAAAAAAATGAGCTAACTTTGGTGATTTAACCAAGGAAGTGCTTGTGTATATCCAAAGAGAGAGCAAAAAATGTGTTTTCAAGCAAAAAGTGTCTCCCGGAGGGCAAAAACATCATTTTTCAGAGCCGCAACTTCAAGAAACGTACTAAAAGAGTCGAGGGGGTTCTAATGGTACAATGTCCAAGAAAAGTGGTTTCCAAGAATTTTGTTACGCTTGACCTACGCTTACAGTAGCTAAAAATGACTAGAAAGTGCTAAAACTACGCTCGAGCTATGCTTTGAGTTTGTGGCCCAAAAAGGAGCTACGCTTAAGCGTAGGGGTTGCTACGTTATGCTTAAGTGTGAGGGGGTAATGCATAGGAAGATGGTGAAATTCCAATTTTGGCCCAACTTAAATTCTTTCGGCTCGACTTTGAATCCAACACTTCTATACACGTGATTTAGACATATTGTATATTAGATTGAAGAGTTTTGTTCAGTTTGGAAGGGAATCACACAAAAGAGGAATCATACTCTCAATAGGATAAGTCTAATGCAAATTAGGATTTCCCTCGGCTTTGCCTATAAATACCAAGGTCTACTATAGATCTTGAGAGCTTCTTTTTACAGAATTTTCATAGCACTATCTCTGGCGATTTACATCTTCCAAATAGAGGAGCCATTCCAGACCTAGAGATCCGGAGAAAAAAAACATAGAGGTCATTTGTACATCAACGATGCAGTCACCCACCGCCATGATCAACTAACTCAGTATCTAGGATTTTCTAGCAAAATCCTAGCAAAGTAATGTAGTTATTTATTTGTTTTCAATTTTAATGAGGGGAAACTGCAACCACACTATGATGATTATGTAGATTAGTGATCAAACTTATTACTGACACAAGGTTTTATATTTATTCTAAATTATTGTCTTAGATTGAATGAATATATTATCTTAACCAATCATGTTATCATAAACTTAGTGTGATTTTCTACACAATAATTATTAACACTTGAAACCCTAGGTTTAAACAGGTCATGCCTCAGCGAGATAATATAGACATGCTTTCGTTTAATTTCATGTTGTAGGAGGATATTAGAGTAAAGTAGATGGCATGTACTAGTTATACTCTGTCCGGAGATGGGTTGTAGCAAATCCAATCGATAGTATCTATTTTGGGACGTATTCGACTATTTGCTGTACGTATGATTCACAGTGATGGATCGCCCTCTTGATATTGAGCAAATAGAGGACTATATTATGCGGTTAGTGGTGAAGCGATGAAAACCCTTATTTTCTGTATTTTGATCAAAATCACAATTTAATTTATGTTTTAGTTATAGATCTCAAACCAAATCAAACTACTATTTTTCAAATATAATTCAATACTTTTAAATTGTTAGAGTGAATAATCCAAGTCTCTGTGGGTTCGATATTCCCTTTCTCAAGCCGATTGTACTACAATACGATTCGTGTGTTTGTGATAGGTAAAACATAAGTTGTCGTAAGGGGCTATTTTTAACCATTATTTTTACCACCCCTAGACAGACATCACTTACAACAATGAACACAGTTTCTTTATCAAAAATATGTCATTACATATAAATGTTCCTACACAAATTATGTAAAGCCTTATATGGTTTGAAGCAAGCCCCTAGGGGGCTTGGTATGAAAGGCCTAGTGGATTTTTACTTGAAAATGGCTTTACAAGATGAAATTTTGATAATACGCTTTTTACCAGAACCGTCAAAATTAATTTATTAATTGTTCAAATATATGTTGATTATGTCATATTTGGATCAACCAATGAATAACGTTGCCAAGATTTTGCTTCAAGCATGCAAAAAAATTTAAAATGAGCATGGTGGGTGAGTTGAACTTCTTCCTAAGATTGCAAATCAAGCAAAGCTTGGATAGCATATTTGTTTACCAGTCTAAGTACACTAAATATTTGTTAAAGTGATTTGGTATGGAGGATGCCAACAATGCCAAAACTCATATGAGTACCACTACTAATCTTAATAAAAATGAGCATGGTAAAAGTGTTTATATTACTAAATATAAAGGCATGATTGGTAGTTTGTTATATTTGACCGATAGTAGACCAGATATCATGTTTAGTGTGTGTTTATGTTCTCGTTTTCAAGCATGTCCTAAGGAATCTCATTTATGTGTCGTTAAACATATATTATGTTATCTTTATAGCACAATCAACTTAGGACTATGGTATTCACGTGACACTTCACTTAATCTTATTGGTTATTCGGATGCCGAATTTGTCGGATGCAAAGTGGATCGAAAGAGCATAAGGGGCATATGTTACTTTTTAGGACACTCACTAGTTTCATGATGCAGTAGAAAGCAAAATTCCGTTGGTTTGTCTACCGCCAAAGCTGAATATATTGCGTCATGTAGTTGTTGTGCTCAAACGCTTTATATTAAGCAATAATTGCTTGATTATGATCTTTTATTCAATCATGTTCCTATAAAATGTGATAACACTAGTGCCATTTGCATATCTAAGAATCCCATTCAACACTCACGTACCAAGCATATTGAAATTAGACATCATTTCTTATGTGATCATGTAGCTAAAAGAGATATTGAATTAGTTTTTGTTAATACAAATGATCAATTGGCCGATATTTTTACCAAACCACTTAAAAAAGATATTTTTAAAAAAAAAATTCATAGAGAAATTGGAATGATATTTGATGTTGATGTGTTAGCAAGATTTTTTGTTTGTTATTAGTTAGCTTTTATTATCTTGTATTACATACTTGTTATAGGTTTTATGTTCATAAGTGTTGAAGTTGCTTCATGATAGAGTTGATTTATACTATGTGTATTCATTCATTTACTTACCAATGTTGATAATTCATTTTATTCTATCTTCACTTTTAATTTTATTAATCTATTCTTCTTTATTTTATTTATTTATTTTATTTCACATATTTATTTTATTTATTTCTGTTGTTGCCAGTCGACCGGGAATCCCATGACAGTCAACTGGACAAGTGCGTGAGTATTTTTGTTTCGGGAAGACTTACCCAGTCGACTAGCCTTAGCCCTTAGTCAATTGGGTAAAGAAATCTTTATTTACCTATTGGTTACATCGTCAAGAAGTTGACTGTCTCTTTCTCGACAGTCGACTGGGTCTCTATGAGTTTTGAGGAAAATCAATTGGCAGTCCACTGTGTTAAATCCCTAGTCGATTGCCCGTCTAGTTCAACCCTTTTATAAGGTTAGTTTCCCTCTCTTCCAGCATCTTCTCTCATCTTCTCCACTACCCTATTTTCACTCTTCCACTCACTTCTCATCCTCATTCCTTTCACTTCATAATGTATCTTCTTGTTCTTTTTATCACCATTTTCATGGCTCTAAAGCCATTCGCCCAAGGACTTCCTCGTCGTCATCACCTTGTTCATGGTGAGGGTTCTAGTCTCCCTTCTCCATCTCCTATTGGTGCTTCATCCACTTGTACAGGCGACGATTCTCGTGAGGCTACTCCCGCTTTGAGTCTAGTTTCCTTTCGTAACAATAACTTGCTAAATTGCATTCACTACCCGATTGCTCCTCATTTGGTTGTCACACACAATTTATGTGATGACTTGGGTCTCACTGTTTTTAGGCTTTTCCATGCCTTGGGTTGGGATTTTTTCATCTTGCTCAACTTTTCTGTTTTTCCTAGGTATGTCAAAGCTTTCTACACTACTCTCAATCCTACCAACATCGATTCTCTTCACGATCATGTCACTGATACCGCTTTTGATATTAGTGATGATGGTATTTGTCATCTCTTCTCTCTCCCCACACATGGAATTTCCTACTACCACCCCTTTGCTTGGTATTCCTTTTGTGACTTTCACCCCGTCCAGGCCGTTCGTGTTATTTGTGCTAACTCTGGGATTACCCAAGAATCTAGCCTTGTTTCAAAGATGCTCTCTCCTATAGCACATCAAATCCATAACATTGTCACCTATACCATTCTACCCAAATAAGAAAACCGTTGTCTTGTCACCCCTATGGAAGCCTTCCTTGTGTATTGCATCATGACCGAAAAAAAGTGAACTTAGCATTCATTTTTCAATCCTTTATTTTGGACTCTCTTTGCAATGAATCCAGACCCCTTTTATTTCATACTCATGTTTGTTTTTTGCTTGACAAATCCAATGTGCCATTCTCCGGTGAACAATCGACCAACAAAGCTATATTTCTTAACTCCTCTCATTTGCATCATCTCATACTTGGCATCCATGTTGATGGGGCCCTCGTCTCTCTTGGTGCCTCCGACATTCTCTGTGAGTTTCTCGAGTCCATTTCTCGCTCTGAAGAACATCTTTCTCATCTCTCTCAGGCAGTTGATAATCTTGGCGATAGCTTTATTCGCTATTTTGGAAACCTTGAGTCTCCGTTTAGAGATTCGTTTGGCTCTTCCTCCTTATTGATGGTGTCAAAGGGGGAGAATGTTTGCATGTTGGTGTGTAGTATTGTGGTTATGTGGTGATATTTGTTTTGATGTGGTTTAGTTCGATGTTTTTAGATTTGGCGTTGTCGTCTTGCTGTTGGTCGACTATGTTATCTTTATGTGTAGTTTTATTGGTTAAACTTTGGCAGGATGCTATGTTAGTATTGTTTGTGTTGGTATAGTTATTTTGTCATTTTGGAGTTCTTTTTTTAACATTATCACATGAATGTGTTAAACTATTTTATCTATGAAAAATATCATTTCATAATGTTGTCTTTTACTAATATGTATTGTATGGTTAATTCCATTCCTTTGTCATTAATATGTTTAATGCCTTAACTGAGGGGTAAAAACATTGCTCTCATTATTTATGAAAATTATGCACTTGTTGAGGAGGAACATCACTTTTGATACTCCAACTCTTTGCAAACACCAAATATTTTATCACCATCAAAAAGGAGGAGATTGTTGACCCAAGTGTTTTCCAATGGAATTATCGTCTATTTTGATGTTAACAAAAATATTTAGAGTATTTAGTACTAATGATAATTTGAGTTTAGTGTTTCAGTTAAGCAAGAAACAAACTCAAAAATTGATAGCAAGGCATTAAAGAGAATTCTTTAAGGCTTGTTTGGCTTGAGGATTGAAAGCTTCATCTTGGTCATTTATATCCAATCATTTGAGAAGTTTTTTTCTCTTGATATTGTGATATTCTCTCGTCTACAAATCATTCATTATTGTGAGAGAATCTTGGTCTTGAGTTGGTAAACACATCACTAAAACATATGAGCTTTTACTTGATATATCATCTATAAAACCTTAGGGTTTTGAGTGTTTCTTGAGTGATTCATCTTTTCCTCAAAAGATTGTAATATAGGGAGAGTGAAGCCCTAGATTCTCTAAGAGAGGATTGTTCTTTTGTTTGTGAGACAAGTTAGTTAGCTTGTGTGTAAAGTTTTGTTGTTCCACCTTTGAAGGAGAAGCCATAGTGAAAGGTTTGAGAAGAATCTCAAGAGGGATCTTGAGCCGAGGAGTAGGAGTTACCTAACCTCGATAAATCGCGGTGTCATCTTTTTATCTCTATCTCTTTACTTTGATATATATTTGCATGCTTGTTATTTTGTGATAAATTTTTATCTTAAACAACCTTACATTATCATTAACTTGAGCTAGTTGTCTTTGATATTTAACTATGCTTAAATATTTTTTAAAAAGAGGATTAAGAGTTTTAAAACCCTATTAAACCCCCCCCCCCCCCCCCCCCCCCCCAAGGCTAATTAGTGACTTACAATTTCAAAGCAATTGGGGGATGACTTTAAGGCACCATCGGGAGCAAACATCTTGTTATTAAAAAATATGATCATTGGAAATTTTTGAACACCTTTGATTATGATAAGATGGGTTGGTACTGGAATTTCCAGAAATATTTGTTTGAAGTAGAAAAGGATGCACAATAGGCGACGGAGGAGAAGGAGAAAAGTGGCCAAAATTGGAATTTAGAAAACTCGTAGTATAGGGAACGGGATAAGTTTGTTCTTTTGGAATTTTTTCTAGTTTAGCTTGCGTTAATTAAATTGTTTTTCACCAAATCCGTTTAGGATTGGTTTTATCTTACTTTTGATGTCATTTACTTTTTTATGTCTTTTTAATTTAATTTTGTAGGTTTGTAGGCTCTTAAGGTCAAATTATGAGTGCTTTCATTAATAAAAATTGATCATTCTTGAATAGATTGTACAAATCAAGTTTGGGGGGGAGATACCAAACACCATGAAGATGAATTCTGGAAATATTGGCAAGTTGGTAACTATTTCTATCTCTATTTTATGTATCGACCATGAGGACATAGTCCGGTTTAAGTTTGGGAGGAAGGAAATAGTTATTAATTCTAGCATACATTAAAGGATGATATAAAAAAAATGAAATATTGAAAAAAAATTGAAAAGTTCTTCGTTTAAGTATGTGATTGAGGTGAATTACAAAATTATTTATGCATATTTTTATAATTAGTGAAGTGTTTTGTTATGCAATTATCCCGCTCATGATAAGTAATGGTTTGATTGAATTGATTTAGAGTAGTGGTCCACATAGGTGAGTGAATGAGTGAAATTGAAACAGAAAATGACGGTTTTGACGGTTTTGACCTATAAGCACTTGCACGCGATCTCTTTGGAAAGATTGGTTGATCTTTGACCATGTAGTTGAAAAATAGCTCTGAAACTATTATTAAAAAAAAAAGTGATGTATATGCAAAAAGTAGTTCTTCAACCTGAGTAACCGGACCTATTACCACAAAGTAGTTAGCGTTCGCGTCAAAAGGGGAGAAGACTAATGAGCAAAAATATACAAAAAAAATAAGCTCGAGCCTAGTTGGTTTGGATTCTTAAGATTCTAGCTAGAAAGTTCGGAGATAAAGAAAAAATATATAAATAAAAAATCACCATGGCAAAGTTTGATTGACAAAGTAGAATAAGGGAGATTGACCCACCATAGAGAAAGTTCACAAAAACACGAAAAAATATTTGGATTGGCTGTAGAAAGTAATAAGTTTATTTTACCATTGTGGGGACCATGCTTGAAAAATAGTTTGAGAAAATTGTTATTCATGAGTGAATGGGAATAATTTGTAGGCATTCTATCTTTGCGAAATTGTATCATTACATGATTGATGAGTATGCAGGTTCATGAAACATATGAGAATGAAGAATGAAAGAATTTGTGGGCAGTATACATAACCCTTATGAGACTTCACTCGTCCACTAGGAAAACCTAGGGGTTTAAAAGGCTTGTTGCACGTGGTAAGTGTAATCCTACACCTTCACGAAACAAAATGATTAATTTAGTTATTTTTTATTTTGCTTAGTTAGGAAAAACACAGTCATCACAATTTTTGAAAAAAAGTTCTTCGTTATGTGCTGATTGCTAAGGGACTAGCAATATCTAAGTTTGAGGGCTTGATAGGAGCCGAATGTTGTACATTCTAGGCACCTAATTAGTTATTATTAGTTTTACACATATCATTATCTTGGTATTTTTATCCGGTTTGTGTGTTTTGAGATGTTTCAGGTTCAATACATGTAAAGTGAGTTAATTTTGGTTAAATAACCAGAATACGAGCTCTAGACCATTCAAGGACCAAAACCAAGGATTCAAGGACCAAGAACAGGCTAAAGATGAGTTTAAGAATCAATATAAGTGAAGTGAAGTGCAGACGGATGAAAAAAATGACCAATGGAGCTTAAATGAAGAAGTGAACAAAAACAAGCATTCACGAGTTCTCGAGCTCTTGGCCGAAAACTCGGGAATGTGGTCGCCACTAGCACCACATACACAAGGAAGGAAAAACCACCAGAGAACTTAGCTTGACATTGGGCGCCAGTACCTCTTCTATGAGAACTCGGGAATTCACCTAAGAACTCGATAGTTTTCCACTACGAGTTCTATACTTAGAGTCCGAGAACTCGACCTTGGCGTTGTGACTTTTCTACTGGGACCCGCCATGACTTTGCTTGACCTAATGCACACTCCAGGCTATCTTTGGACATGTTTAGACCCATATTGGTTAGATTTTATGTCATTTCTCAACCCGATACACGCAAGGAAAAAAATTTTACTTGATTACGAAGAAACCACTCTCAACAAATAATTTCTCCCTTTATAAAAGAGAGGGTTCAGTTCTTGTGAAGAGGATTCTTTGGTGGAGAAATTGACAAGAATACACCGGTGGAGACAAACACAGAATGACACTGTGCGCTGTTGCCAGAACCCGAGCATACAACAAAGAGAAGATCTAATGTTACCATAGAAGCCATGTCTACATCAACAATGGAGTTCACCACAACCATGAGCAGCTAAACCGGTATCTCAAAAACCTTATCCAAGTAATGTAGATTATATTTATTTTAATTGTAAAAAAGGGAAACTGAAGACCTCGTATGTGATGATTGTGTAGATTGAGTGAACGAGGTTTAAATTTTATATAAGATTTTATGATTATTCTATGTCATGTCTTAGCTTGAATAAATATTCTATCTTGCACACCATATTTTCTCATAAGGGCTGGAACTCTGACGTTAAATTATGGTTATCTCACAATGGTACTTAATGAACATGAATATCTAGGTTTGGATAGTTTGTGCTAAAGAGAGGTGATGAATGCATGTTTATTAGTTTAATTTATTGCTTTGTAGGAGTACTTTAGAGTAGAGTAATATGCATGCACAAGTCACACTCGGTTCGAAGATAAATTGTAGCCGAGTCGGATGGATTGTATCCTTTTGGGGATTAGGGTCTGCTAGTAGCGACTCTAATCTGATTCACGTGTGTTGGATCACCCTTTTACAGTTAATTAAATATATGTCTATATTATGCGGTTAGTGGTGGCATCAAAACTATCCTAGAATTTGTATCTATTGATTTCCTTCTCAACTAATTTATCTAACTTAGTTAAATTAATTATTTATCAAAATTAGTTATAAAATCAAAGTATCTTCCTAATTCAACTGTGTAGTAGTTTAATATAGTAGAAAATAACAACCCATAGATTCGATAACCCTATCTTAAAGTATACTATTCTGCAATACGATTCATACGCTTCCGAGAGATAAAACTTTGACACATATAGGACACATTCTTAATCATTATTTTTACTAACCCCTATCACCCATCATTTATCATTTTGTAATTTAGACTCCTTAATATTGTAGTTTTTCCAAAATACTAATGGATAGGTTTAGTTTAAAATATTTGAGCTCTGATTTAAAAAGAAAATATTGATTAATCATGTGAAAGGGATCAATAGGCTCCCAAATATTCTAGTAGGGTAAATGGTCAATTATACAGCATATACGATCTTGTGCTGGGAAAGGGCGACGTATTAATTATTCTGCGTTCTTGAAAAAATTAATAAATTCTCATGACATAATTAGTATTAATAAAATTCATGATTTTCTTCTTATCGGGGAAAAATGGGGTGAGTTGTTTTAAAAGTAATAATTAACAACAAACATTGATACATGCAACAATGTCACCATCTTTTAATCAAGACATAATCTATTAACAGACATTATAAACTTTCAAGTTAATTACTTATACTATGTCCTAGTAATGCTTCCTCATGATCAATAGAGTTCTGAGTTTCTTCATATTCAGCCATTAGACTAAAACAATTTATCGAAATATATGATAATTAAATGAATCATTGCATCTTTCAATCTTTTTTATTAAAATGAAGAACTCTCAGTGAAAAAAGCTTTCAAGAAATCATTACTCAATGATCCTGAGAGCATACCACTTGGTAGGTGAATTAAGATCTCAAGTTCTTTTGCCAATAGAAGTAGTCCCTGATCTTCTGTTTGGAAAAGATGATGACAATAAGGAAACCCTTAAGGAACCCTTCTTTGATATGATGGGCTTAGGAATACTTAATAATCTGTGAGAGTCTAAGCCACCTCCATGGCTTTTGCATGCTTTCATTTTCCTTCTACAGGGTGTTTCTTTTTTTGCAAGATCTTCTACACTTGTCACTCTAGACAGGAATGTAAAAGACTGAGACTTGCCTTGATAAAACTGGGAAAGACCTCTTCTGCATAAAATCAATCATTTGTTAGGTCTAGGGCTCTATAATTTAAAACAAGAATTTGTTGGTTAGATTTATTCATGTTTTTCTGTATGCATATATAAACCCACATAGAGAGAGAGAGAGAGAGAGAGAGTAATACTACGATGATAACTTAAAAGAAAGCAAAACAACAAAGTACCATAGATCCCTAAATACCTACTTGAGTTCATGGTGGGCTGATTCATATGTGAGGGAAATTGGGATAATTATAATCAGAAAATCATGTAGTTAAGTTTGCCATGAAAGATAGTAATACTGCCTATATAACTAGATGAACACTAACTAATTTTAATAAAAAAAATAAAAAAAAAATTAATAACAGTATTTTCGCACCAGCTTACGCACATCGAATAATTAATTTTAATCACTTTATTGTACACTTCATAATATTTGCCATAAATTCCTTTTCATTTTCATTTGCCATCGATGACACTAGGCTCTAGCTAATACATGTAAAGTAAAAGACCTGCAAGGAAAAGGAGAAAGGAAAAAGAAAATGAAAATGAAAATTGAAGTTTCTTACTTGATGGGAAGTTGGGCCATGAGGCCTGATAAATCATACAAAGATCCAGTGGATTGCAAAGATGATGAATATGAAGTTGAGGAAGATGCATCATCTGCCATGTCTGTTGAAGAAGAAGCTGATTCATTCGAAACCCTTGAATCTTCTTCAAGTGAAGATGTGGATGATGATGTAATGTTGTAGCTATCATCACCATCTTCATTACCTTCCATGATATGCCATTCTTGAACATCTTTCTCATCTGCAACATATCCACTGCATGATCGACCTTGAAGCATTTGCTTTTTGCCTTCTCCCATATCTTATTGGTGTCAAATATTTAGTTAGCCAAAAAACAATTAAAAGAACAACAAAGCAGCCTATGACTTTCTTTCTATCAAGAAGTCTCGTAAAGCACATCCACACACATTCATGAGACCTTTACGAGGGGCCAACATATTTATAATTTACATGTGTACATGCATGAGCACAAATGGATTAGGTTAAAGTTTCTTCCATGACAGGTGGAAACATGGAATGTCCGTCATTTCTATACAAAGTATTAACATGCAAGGAATACAATATGGAGCATGGTTGCCGTTGCGGTGTATTGGTTGTAGTATCGGTATAACCTTATACCGATTCGGAAAATATTGGCCTCTAAAATAAGTATCGGTACTAAATAACGGTATCGACACTTTCCTAAAACGTTACGAACCGGACGATACATAACTATGATATGGAGAGAACTTGTAAAATATATATATATATATATATGGTAAACAAATTACAAAAAAAGGAAATTCGGATTTCATAATTTGGATAACGTGAATTTTAATTCAAAAAAAAATGCATTATGGTTTATTTAATTATTAATTATGGTATGCGGTATAAATGTTGCTCATCAAGCTAATCAAGAAATAATTATCACAAGAAAAATGTTAATTGCACGCAAAATAGAGACAAATAATTATAGGTTGTTAGATGTGTTAGTTCCATATCCATACCCACATGTATCTCTCCACAGCCGCCTCATGCTCAGACAAACCAACAACCACAGCTGTATAGAAACAAACCAACCACCATCAACAACACGTCTTCACCAAAGTTAAGCATGGTTGCGCCGCCCATGGGTGAAAACGCAACCCACGCCTGTTGAAGTTGTTTGTTCGTTCCTATCCTTCACCTGCTATATATATGGGCAGTGTATGAAGATGAAAGACACAACTGTAAGCATAAGTGAAGAGAGCCAGAGAGAGTGAAAAACAGAAAGAGTGATACACGAGGGAAAACCACAGAGAAAGTCTGTGATGTTGTAAGAGAGAAAGTTGTGAGGTTGAGAGAAACACTTGTAACCTACTCCCTCATTCTCGGTTTCGTTTCAAATCTAAGATAGTGAAACCTCTCTCAAAGTGGACGTATCCATATTTTTGGGGAACCACTATATATTTGGTGTCTATTGTGTGTGTGTGTTTGCATTTGATCTTGGTTTCAACCCAACAAAGTGGTATCAGAGCCATTAAAGCTCAACAGAGTCGAAACTTCTAGCTCTATTTCGAACCATACCAGAGATCAAATCACCACACCACCCCTAGTTTCGTACGACCCATCAACCAAGGAATCATTTCCCGTTGAAAACACCCTCAAACACCACCACACGCGCCTCCACATGCCACCCCACAGTCGGCGCGTCAGCAGGCTCGGTCTCACGCGCGCCACGCGTCTTCTTCCTGCAGAGCGCGTGAGGACCACGCGCACCACGCGCCCCACGCGCCTCCAAGCTCAGCTGCGCGTGAGGACCACGCGCACCCACGCGCCTCACGCGTTGACACGTCATTGATGACATCAGCAAGGCTGCCACGTCACTGCTGACATCACAGTCTGCCACGTGTCAGCCCACCATTCAGCCACATCACTCGCCACGTGTCACCACTGACACCTTGCCACGTGTCACTCCCAGATGCTGCCACGTCATCACCAACTTGCAAAATTACAATTTTGCCCCTCGACGTTGTTTTAACCATTCCAGACTCATCCTAAGTCGAAATTGAGCTCAGTCATAGGCGATCTTAAGGTTTTCGACCATTCCGGACGCAACGATACACTTCGTTTTGCGTGATTCCACTCCAAATATATCAAACAAGCCAAGAGGGCTTAAAGATTCCGTTTCGATGGACGATTCAGGATCCGGAGCGATGATCAGATTGACCGCTGCCAACTATTCATTGTGGAAGTCAAAGATGGAGGATATTTTGTATATTAAAGATCTGTGGAAGCCGATCAAAAGGACCGATGATGCACCTGATGGCAAACCGAAGGACATGACCGACGGAGACTGGACGGTACTCAACCGAAAATGTGCCGCCCAAATTAGACAATGGATCGACAAAAGCATTTACCAAAATGTTGCCAACAACAATGATGTTTATGCTCTTTGGCAAAAATTGGAGAAGATGTACCCACGGAAGACATCTCAGAACAAGGTAAATCTTTTGAGCCGTATGGTGAATCTTAAATACAAAGACGGCAAAAGTGTGTCAGAACACATAAGCGAATTCCAGGGGCTGTTGGATCAATTCAACTCTATGAAAATGGTTTTAGAAGATGAGATGCAAGCAGTATTCCTATTACACTCCCTTCCGAAATGTTGGGATACGCTAGTTGTCTCTGTAAGCAACTCAGCTCCAGATGGAATAATTAACATGGAAATGGCGAAAGACAGAATGCTGAACGAGTAAGCAAGAAGAAAGGAAGAAGGATATCATCCGGAGTCAGAAGCTCTTGTCACTGAAAGACGAGAAAGAAAAGAATGGCGTGGTAGAAGCAAAAGCAGAAACCATCGCAATCAGACACAGCATCGTGGGCAATCAAAGTCTACTTTCAGAAGAGACAAAACCTGTCATCACTGCGGCAAGCCAGGCCATTTTATCAGAGAATGCAGGAAGCTTAAAGCCAAACAGTCTGGACAACAGACCGGAAATAAAGGTGAAGAAAGTACCTCAGAAGCAGCAGCAACAGCCGGAGAAGGGCTCATCATTGTTCAAGATGATGAGTGTGTCAACTTCACATCCGAAGATTCTACCTGGGGTTATTGACTCAGTTGTTTCCTGTCACATAACTTCGAGAAAGGATATGTTCACATCCTACACCAGTGGTGACTTCGGACTTATGAAGATGGGGAACCAAGGAGCATCCAAAATTACCGGCAGAGGTGATATTCTTTTGGAAAGCAGCAATGGATGCAAACTACTCCTCAAAGATGTGAGACATGTTCCAGATATTCGTCTCAACCTGATCTCCACCGGCAAGCTCGATGATGAAGGCTAAAACAGTCACTTTGGTGATGGTAAGTGGAAGCTCACCAAAAACAATCTTGTGGTGGCCAGAGGAAAGAAGACCAGCTCGCTCTACACAACTCAAGAAAAACTGTGTATAGTTGAGGTGAATACGATGGAGAAAGAAATCCCCACCGAGTTATGGGACAAAAGACTCGATCATATGAGTGAGAAAGGACTCAAGATCCTTGCTAGAAAATAACTCTTACCTGGAATGAAAGGTACTCCATTACACACCTGTGTCGACTGCATCATGGGGAAACAACACAGAGTTGCATTCCGCAGTTCCCCTCCATCTAGAAAACCAAACATTCTAGATCTCGTACACACGGATGTTTGCACCATGCAAACCAGAACTCATTGAGGTGCCCTCTATTTTGTCACATCCATTGATGATCATTCCAGGAAGTTATGGACCTTTGCATTGAAAACTAAAGACCAGGTGCTGGAAGTGTTCAAGCAGTTCCATGTAAAGGTTGAAAGAGAAACTAGAAAAAGGCTTAAATGCGTACGTGCAGACAATGGTGGCGAGTATAGAGGACCATTCAAGGAGTATTGCAGACGCTTCGGCATCAGACTCGAAAAATTGGTGCCGAAAACTCCTCAACATAACGGCCTTGCAGAAAGAATGAATAGAACCATCTTGGAAAGGATCGGGTGCATGTTATCTAATGCTAAGTTGTCAACTCCTTTCTGGGGTGAAGCAATGAGAACAGCGGTTGACTTAATCAACCTATCTCCCTCAGTTCCATTAAACTGTGATGTTCCAGAGAAAGTATGGAGAGGGAAAGATGTTTCCTACAAACACTTGAAGGTGTTTGACTGCAGAGAATTTGTCCACATCCCTAGAGATGAAAGATCCAAGCTTGACGGAAAGGCCAAACAGTGCATCTTCCTGGGATATGCCCATGAAGAGTTTGGTTACAGACTCTGGGATCCTATCAACAAAAAGGTCATCAGAAGCAGATATGTGGTATTTTTCAAAGATCAGACCATTGAAGATCTTGAAAAACATAAGAAATCAGATCCACCTGAAGAGTTACCAGCCAACCTAGACCCGATTCCTTCATCGGGAGCAGAAAATGATGGGGGAGATATTCAAGGAGATCCAGCTGATGACGGTGAAGAACCAGAACCAGAACCAGTTGCAGAAGAAAATCCGGTTGATCCTCAAACAAGGAGATCTTCTAGAGAGCGACAACCGAATCGCAAATATTCCTCCGCAGAGTACGTGATGCTTAGTGACAGGGGAAAACTAGATAGCTATCAGGAAGCTGTTGCAGACAGCAAAAATGCAGAGTGGATGAAAGCCATGTAGGAAGAGATGAAATCATTGCATGAGAACCACACATATGACTTGGTCAAGTTACCGCAGGGAAGGAAAGCTCTCAGGAATAAATGGGTATTCAAACTGAAGCCTGAAGAAAATAATCCACAACCAAGGTACAAGACAAGACTGATTGTGAAGGGATTCGGTCAGAAGAAGGGCGTTGATTTTGAAGAAATATTTTCACCTGTAGTGAAAATGTCCTCCATCCGAGTTGTTTTTGGCTTGGCAGCCAGCTTAAACCTGGAGATCGAACAACTGGATGTAAAGACCGCATTTTTACATGGTGATCTGGATGAAGAAATCTACATGGAGCAACCTAAAGGATTCAGAACCAGAGGAAAAGAAAATATTGTGTGCAGATTGAGGAAAAGTCTCTATGGGCTCAAACAAGCACCAAGACAGTGGTACAAAAAGTTCGATTCATTCATGGACCAGAATGTGTACAACAGAACCACTGCAGATCACTATGTATTTGTCAAGAAATTTCCTGATGGAGATTTTATCATCCTCTTGCTATATGTCAATGATATGTTGATTGTTGGCCATGACAGCAGCAAGATCAACAAGTTGAAGAAGGAATTGAGCAAGTCATTTGCTATGAAGGAGTTGGGACCGGCAAAACAAATCTTGGGAATGCAGATCTCTCGAGACAGGCTGAAACACAAGCTCTAGTTATCTCAAGAAAGGTATATCAACAAAGTTCTTGAAAGGTTCAACATGAGCAAAGCAAAACCAGTCAGTGCTCCACTTGCAAGCCACTTCAAGTTGAATATGAAGCAGTGTCCTTCAAGTGAGACGGAAAAAGCAGAAATGAAGAAAGTGTCTTATGCTTCAGCTGTTAGCAGCTTGATGTACGACATGGTATGCACGAGACCTGATATTGCTCATGCAGTTGGAGTTGTCAGTCGATATCTGTCAAATCCTGGAAAGGACCATTGGGCAACAGTAAAATGGATTCTCAGGTATCTTAGAGGAACTACCAATATTTGTTTATGCTTTGGTAGTGGTAAACCTTTATTGGAAGGTTGCACAGATGCAGACATGGCCGGAGACAGTGACTCGCGAAAATCCACATCAGGGTATCTAATCACTTTTTCAGGGGGAGCAGTTTCATGGCAATCCCGATTACAAAAGTGTGTTGCCTTATCCACCACATAAGCTGAATACATTGCAGTAACAGAAGGATGCAAAGAGATCTTGTGGATGAAGAAGTTTCTTCAAGAATTGGGACAAGAGCAGGAAAAGTATGTCATATACTGTGACAGTCAAAGTGTTATTCATCTTAGCAAAAATTCAACCTTCCACTCAAGGTCCAGGCACATCGACATCAGGTATCACTGGATCCGTGACGTGCTCGAAGACAAACTTCTACAGTTAGAGAAGATTCACACAAATGATAATGGATCAGATATGATGACCAAGAGCCTGTCCAGAGAAAAGCTAGAAGTTTGCAAAGAAGAAGCTGGTTTAACACCAGCCCCAAATTGGCAGTGAGGGGGAGATTAGTTGAAGACGTTCTCTCTGATTGGTATGGAAGGGGGAGAATTGTTAGTTCCATATCCATACCCACATGTATCTCTCCACAGCCGCCTCATGCTCAGACAAACCAACAACCACAGCCGTATAGAAACAAACCAACCACCATCAACAACACGTCTTCACCAAAGTCAAGCATGGCTGCGCCGCCCATGCGTGAAGACGCAGCCCACGCCTATTGAAGTTGTTTGTTCGTTCATATCATTCACCTGCTATATATATGGGCAGTGTATGAAGATGAAAGACACAATTATAAGCATAAGTGAAGAGAGCCAAAGAGAGTGAAAAACAGAGAGAGTGATACACGAGGGAAAACCACAGAGAAAGTTTGTGATGTTGTAAGAGAGAAAGTTGTGAGGTTGAGAGAAACACTTGTAACCTACTCCCTCATTCTCGGTTTCGTTTCAAACCGAAAATAGTGAAACCTCTCTCAAAGTGGACGTACCCATATTTTTTTGGAACCACTATATATTTGGTGTCTATTGTGTGTGTGTTTACATTTGATCTTGGTTTGGACCCAACAAGATGAATAAATATAATTTTATTTGAGTCTCAAATTCCTATATCACATGAACTATCAGAAATTTACGTTATATCACCACTCTTATCACCTATTTTACGTCATTCCTTCTAAATGAATTATTGACACGGGAGGGTGGATGGAATGGGAATACATGATCTTCTCTGCCATCCTAGTGAGTGAGACTCCTTTAATTAATTTCAGTTTTCGTTGTTGTTATTATTATTTTCTCGCTTTCTTTGCCTTATCTTCAGATTCCACGTTATCTCTGCTCATGTGCTTTTAATTAATTGATTTTGAAATTCAATAGTTGAAAAGGATAAGCTCAATGGAATTGAGTCCATCCATATCCTAGTCACTGTCTCATCCCACATAACCAATTATTCATTTTATTATTTAATGTAAGAATTTTTTGTTAAGATTGTGTGAAGAAAAAGTTGTTCTAGAACTAAGATAAGGTTTGGGGGCATTGACTGGGAGGCCGTTGTTGGGTGTCTACTGTCTTCCTACATTATCTTGTCCCACCAACCTTATCAAGTCATATGAAACAAGTTTAAGTTGTGTTTGTGTAACGATGTTCACCAAACCTGAAAATGGTCTATATACACGAATACATTCATGAATATACAGTGACTCATCTGCAATTTAAGTGCCCTGAAAGGGAGCAAAATTGGACGGAATTAAGGCTTCGTTTGGATTACTTAGAGAGAAAATAAAAGAAATGATAATATTAATTAGGGTTAAATGTAATAAATTCCCCTATATTATTCTCTCTTTCTTCAAATAACCCCCATCTATGTTTTTGGCAAAAAAAATCCCATACTATCCCCTTTTTAACACTTAACCCCCCTCATCTATGCGCACAGTTATAACACCGTTAGTGGACATTCATTGGACAGTTTTACCCTTCATTAAATTTTGTTTGGCCAAACAACTCATACAAAATATAAAAAATATATAAATAATATTTGGAAAAAGCAATTTCTGAAAAATATAAATATCTTAAAAAATACATGTAACAAAAGTCAAAAAAAATCTGAGAAAAAAAAAATTCGGGAAAAATTTGTTTTTGGAAAAAATCCTGGAAAAAAATTAATCTGGAAAAAAATCGAAAAACAAATTCTTGAAAAAATTTCTAAAAATGTTTTTTGGAAAAAAATTAAATATTTAGAAAAATATTTTGGGAAACATTTATATTTTTTCCGGACTTTTTCTAGTAATAAATTTTTGGAAAAAATATATAAATAATATTTGGAAAAAACAATTTCTAAAAAAAATATAAATATTTTTAAAAATACGTGTAAAAAAGTCAAAAAAAATTAGCTTTCGTTCAAATTTCTGGAGCCAATCTTTGTGTTAATAGAGACCACACTGGCTATTATGCTTGCCTGATGAAGTGGTAATTAATCTCATCAATCAGCATAAGATAATTTGTTAAATGGAGCAATTGCCACAACAACAATACTGCTTCCTTGAAAAACTAACTGACTTTTTTTACATGTATTTTTTAAGATATTTATATTTTTTTAGAAATTGCCTTTTCCAAATATTATTTATATATTTTTTCCAAAAATATATTACTAGAAAAAGTTCGGGGAAAATATAAATGTTTCCCAAAAAAATTTTCCAAAAATTTTTTTTATTATATATTCCAGGAATTGTTTTTTCGATTTTTTTCCCGAAATTTTCCAAAAAACTTTTTCCCGGATTTTTTCCAGAAATGTTTTTCCCCGGATTAATTCCCAAAATATTATTTTCCAGAATTTTTTTTTGAAATATATATTTTCCAAATATTTATATTTCTTCCAAAATATTTTTTGAATTGTTTTTACATATTTTTTATATTTATTTTTCAAAAAATTTTATTTTTCAAAAAATTTTATTTTTCAAAAAATTTTATTTTTCAAAAAATTTTATTTTTTTCAAAAAAAATATTTCTTATAACAAGGGGGGTAGATTGATCTTTTCTAGAATATATAATTTTTTTATGAAATAAATATTTCTTCCCAATATTATTTTTTAATATATAAAGTGTGTGTTGTCACAGGTGCATTGATTGTGGGAGATTTGCATTGTCACGTCACTAAAGTTGAAAGCTTAAGTTGGTTTGGCCAAACAAAACCTTATTTAATGAAGAGTAAAACTGTCCAAACAAATGTCCACTAACGGTGTTATAACGGAATTGGGTAAATTGCAACATTTACATAGTTTAGGGGGGAATCCTTTAGTGTAGGAGGTTATTTTAGAAAGAGAAAATAGTATAGGGGGGTTTATTGCATTTAACCCCATTAATTATGATAGAGAAGAAAAGAAAGGAAAATATAGCACTGTTTAAAATTCACGTTTGGATAAATTATGATGGAAAAAAAAAAGGATAGTATTTTTGTTTGGATAGGGAAGAGGAGAGAAAAGAAAAGAAACCGTTATAACCAATTTACTATTATATCATAATATTCAAATGTCTAAAGTTTTTATTTTCAAAAGATTAAAGTTATATTTGGTATTATAAAAATATCACTTGAGTGTTATCCATTCTCTCCAAATCTTCTTATTTTTTGAATGATAATATTTAAGGGATTTGGAGGGATAAGAAGTGATAAGTTATCCCTCCAAATATTTTCTTTTCTCTTCTCATTAACAAACCAAACATGAAAAACTCTATCATTTCTTTTTTTTCTTTTCATATCCTTCCAATTCTCTCAATCCAAACGAAGCCCAAGTCAAATTGGTATTATTGGAACCTATATGTAGACCTGTCAATGGATCGGATTCGGATCGGATCAGTTAAATCCAAATCCAATTTGTTAAGAACTCCCGATCCGCGATCCAAATCCGATAATTCGACGGATTTTCACTTAGTTAATTCATATTCGAATTTCTTCATTATAGAATATCTGATTCGAATATCTAATTAAAAAAATACAAAAATACAAAACTTAATAAATATTGAAACACTAAATTATTCACACTTTTAATAATTGTATTTATGATCAATCATTATTAATAAATAATAAAATAATTAACAACTAACATTTATATACATATACAGTATTAAATATATACACATAAAAATATCAAATATATATTTATATATATAAATATAGTTTATATCGGATCGGGTTATTATCGGATCGGATGATATAAATCCAAATCCAATTTATTAAGAAATCGGATTATCGGATTCGGAACCTAATCGGGTTATCGGATTCGGAACCTAATCGGGTTATCGGATTTTATTTTCAATCCATATCCGGCTAATCAGATCGAATTTGAATCGAATTCGGATCAAAATCCGATCTATTGACAGATGCACCTGTATGTATAGTCTTTACATATTATAGGTTTGATGATGTTTCTTAAATCTTGAGTGGAAGTTAGCTTCAATATCGACTGATAACTTGAATATCATGTAGAGTGTAGCTGTAGAGCTTATTGATTGATACTTTAATATTAAAGCAGATAAGAGTTGAGAACATTTTTCCGGAGTTGAAATGTTATTCCGTTCGTTTTAATTTATATCATTATTTTTGTAAGTAAATAATAAATTTTAATGTATTTTCTATATTAATAATAAATAAATTAAGTTACCAAAAATATTAATAATAATAAATAAATTATTAACTTTTTATCCATTGTGGGTCCATGACGGATGATTTATAGTTAGTTATTGGATAATTTGCAGTTATACCCTGAGGTTTTAGGTCAATTTTACCTAATGATCGGTCAATGTTCATTTTAACGGAAATACTCCTTAAGATTTGTAAAGTGTTGCAATAACACCTACTGAAGGCATGAAATGACTTTTAATACCCTTGATTATTTTGATTTTCATGCTAAATCTATAACTTACCCCTACTACACCAACCACCCATATTGTTAAAAAATCTATAATAAATAAATAAGATATACTATATATAAAATATTATTGATTACTACCAAATCCCACTAAATAAGATACACCCTTATTAATTTCTTTTACACTTTCCACTAAATATATTAAATATTATTAAGTTAAATCAAACTTTTATACAAATTAATACAAAAAAATTCTCAACTACCCACAGAGTATATTGATTACTACTAAACTAATCTATATACTACTTAAAATATCAAAGCTTTTTTTATTTTTTCTATAGACTTTTTTTTTGTTTACTCTTGTTACCTATTAAAATATTTTTTACGTATTTATTTATTTTATATTTACACTTAAATGTTGCAAAACTCTTTTGACATTCTCGCTAAAATTAGTAATTGTTAAATAATATTTAATAACATATATAATTGTATTGTCAATTACCACCAAAATTGTTGATTGGTTATAATATAGATATATAATTATTTTTTCTCTACGTTCATAAAAATTTATATATAGGTTATTAGATATGTGATACTTATAATGGTTATAAATTATAATTCCTTAGTTTTTCTTTTGTGAAATATTTATATAGTAATATATTTAGAATTAAAAGTGATAATTAAATAAAGTGATTTTTTTTATTATCAATTTATATATTTTATAATTAATAAAATATTTTTAGTGGTAGAATTTACTTTTAAATAGATTTTTTTGTATATTTTAGATGTTTATGAATTTAAAATAAAATTATATATGGTATTTCTTATTTATTTATTATAATTTTTTTAATAATAAGCTTGGTTAGTGTAGTAAGGGTAAGTTAGATATTTTGCATAAAAATCAAAATAATCAAAGACACTAAAGTCATTTGATGCCTTTAGGGATATCAGTGCAACACTTTACAAATCTCGAAATGTCTTCGTTAAAATGGACATTAACCAACCACTAGGTAAAATTAACACAAATCTCCCTTAAATTCTTAATAGTGCAAAATTAAGTATATCGAATTTTAAATGAGACGTGTATAATTGTGATGGCAAAAAAAAAAAGGTGAACACTTGATTTGGAACAGTAAAAGTATTTTGAAAGTTTTTGGTATTGCAGATGTGCAAGTTCGGTAAATTTCATAAATTATTAAATTTTTTCTTTTGTTTTTTTTTGCTTTCTTAAATTATTCAACTTTTTCTTTCGTTTTCTTTTGCTATCAAAATTTTCCTTTTTCCGTGTGTTTAGATAATTAAAGCTATACCCCTCAAATTTATAAGGGGAATAAGTTGAACTTCTGGCTAGGTGAAACTTTGAGTATGACTGTAATTAGGACTATAAAGGAACGGGATAGAACTGAGTTCTAGGCTATTCAGGCTCGACTCGTTTGTTTATTAGGTCTATTCGGGCTCGTAACGGACCCTAAAATTTGTGATCGGGCTCGAGATTGTCATGAACATGAAATTCTCAGGCTCGTCTCATCTCAGCTAATTTCAAAATTATCTTTTATTTAATATTCAAAATTTGTTCAAATTCGGATTCAAGATCGTTAGGTTCACTTGTTTCATGAAAATTAATGAACAAAAAAATTATATCATTAAACAAAAAGTTCAATTACAGATATATCAAAATCCACTGTACACTATCCATGAAAACATGAACCATTCAATCTAATTACCAAGCAACAAATCCAAATCAGAATCACAAATATTCTATATATATTTTTTTAATGGTAAGAAAAATCAGAATCACATCACAAATATTCTATTTTTTTTTTAATGGTAAGAAACGTACAAACTCACACACACCCACAAATATTCTATTTCTTTTCAATCTAATTACCAAATCACCAGAACTCAAACTTTACCAAAACTGCAACATTAACAAAAGCCCAATTACACTCCACATTTTCTCAAGTAAGTCAGATAGAAAATTAATAATCGAGATTCCAAACAGTTGAACAAACGATCAAGAACCAGTAGTGGATTCCTGCAATCATTCCCAAATTAATGTAAAAATAAAATCAAAGCTCATTTAAATGTGTATAAATGTGTGTGTGAGAGAAAGAGATTTATAGAGGTTAGCGATGTCCTTGAGAGAAGCCATGGAGGCTTTTCTGACCACTGAAGAATCATTCACCAGCAAAGAAACCAGAATCTGAACTGCCTCTGTTACAGAATTGGAGCAAATAAAAAAAGTATGTGTTTTGTGTGTATATATGTGTAAGCCTCATTCACATACATCACAAATGGCCTTGAGCTGCTTGAGGACGTCGACTCTGGTGGTGGCGGAGATGGCGCGATCTTTGGGATCCTTCCACGACGCCTTCCTCCGACAACCCTCATGCTTTATCAGAATGGCATCTCTTCTTGTGTATGGAGAGAGGAAAATCCTAACCCTAGATCAATGTTCAGTGCCGATTGGTGGAGGAAACCCTCTCCCCCAGAGGAGAGAAAGGGTTGAAGAGAGGAAGGAAAGTCAATGATTATAAGTGAGGGATTTCTAGGGTTCCTTTTAAAACCGTTGGATAAGGGTAGATCCAATGGTGGCTAAGCATTCTTTCCATTTTCTTTTTTTTTTTCTTTTGTAAATTTAAGAGGTAATTAAGTAATTTATCTATTTTTTGAAAAAATAATAATAATAATTCTATTTAAATATTTTTAATGTAACTTTACCTATATTCTTTTATGGATTTCAATTTTTTTTATTTTACCGGTTATATAATTAATTTAAAATGTTAAATATCATTAATATTTCAGTACTTGAAATCTAATCCAATTGCTTTTAAACTCTTTTTAATGATTTTATAGTATGTAAATATATATTTCAAAAGATTTTTATATTTCATATATTTTTTTATACTAAATACTATTTTTAAAGTAATTCTGCTTAATTTTTATTACTAAGATTGAGACAAGTCCATGATCAATAATATTAGTCAATTTGATAAGATCTATTATCTGAACTCTCAAATGGTGGATTATATCTTTCATTTGAGGATTTATTTATTGCAATAAAATAAATAAAATTCAATAATTAATATCTTGAATAAGATAATATATTAATGGAATTTATCATTCATTCTAATTTAATTTGTTTATCTATTTATGTCAAGACACTTATACATATATATAAGTAGTGAAATTAACTTCAATTGAGTGAAATTGAGTAATTCCTCAATTCAAAATAGTTTAATTGAGTGGAATTAATAAAATACCAATTCAAGGTAGTGTAATTGAGTAAATTCCAAATTTAAAGTAGTTTATTTGAATTCAATTGAGTGAAATTGATAAAATTTTCAATTCAAATTAGTGAAATTAAGTTCAATTGACAAAATTCTCAAATCAAAGTAGTGAAATTGACTTCAATTAAATTTCCAATTCAAAGTAGTCAATTGAGTACAATTGAGTGGAATTGATAAAATTATCAATTCAAGGTAGTGAAATTGAGTTCAACTAAATAAATCCTCAATTAAAAGTAATTTAATTGAATTAAATTCAGTGAAATTGCTAAAGTCCCGAATTCAAAATAGTGAAAATTTAGTGAAATTAAGTTCAATTGACAAAATTGACTTCAATTGAGTGAAATTCAGTAAATTCCCAATTTAAAATAGTTTAATTAAGTCCAATTGATTGAAATTGCTAAAATCATCAATTCAAGGTAGGAAAAATTGAGTGAAATTGCTAAAATCTTCAATTCAAAGTAGTGAAAATTTATAAGGGGAATACTCCTCAGTTGAACTTCTGGCGAGAAAGGTGAAAGGTTTACCGCTCAAATTTATAAGGGGAATACTCCTCAGTAAAACTTCTGGCTAGAAAGGTGAAATTGGGAGTATGACTGTAATTAGGACTACAAACGAACAGAGTAGAACCGAACTTTGGATTGTTCAGGCTCGGCTCGTTTGTTTATTAGGTCTACTCGGGCTCGTGATGAACCCTAAAATTTGTGATCGGGCTCGAGCTCGTCATGAGCATGAAATTCTCGGGCTCGTTTTAGCTCGTTTCAAAATTATTTTTTATTTAGTATTCAAAATTTGTTCAAGCTCGGTAGGCTCGTTTGTTTTATGAAAATTAATGAACAAAAAAAATATATCATTAAACAAAAGTTCAATTACAGATATACCAAAATCCACCATACACTATACATGGAAACATGAACCATTCAATCTAATTACAAAGCAGCAAATCCAAATCAGAATCACAAATTTTCTATTTCTTTCAATCTAATTACCAAATCACAATAACTCAAACTTTACCAAAACACTGCAACATTAACAAAAGCCCTATTACACTCCACATTTTCTTAGGAAAGTCAGATAGAAAACTAATAATCGAGATTCCAAACGGTTGAACAAACGATCAAGAACTAGTAGTGGATTCCTGCAATCATTCCCAAATTAATGTAAAAATAAAACCAAAGCTCATTTAATATATATATATATATATATATATATATATATATTTGCATGTATAAATGTGTGTGAGAGAGAGTGATTGATAGAGCTTAGCGATGTCCTTGAGAGCAGCCATGGAGGCTTCTCTAACCACTGAAGAATCACCTGCTAACGAATAAACCAGAATCTGAACTGCCTCTATTACAGAATTGGAGCAAATAAAAAATTATTACAAAATTTAAAATAAAAAAAGTATGTGGTGTGTGTGTGTATGTATATATGTAAGTGTAGAAAATGTCTTGACCCACCAAAGTCTTTTCGGGTTAAGCCCATCAGGCTACTGACCCAATAAAATTCCTGTAAGCCCAATGGTTGGGCTCATTGTATCCATGTATTTATTTAATAAATGAAATGTTGTCTCAATGGGCTTCAAGCCCATCAAGAAAATGTATAAAAGGAAAATCAAATATTGAATAAAGGATTCTTTTTTGTGTTGTGCAATTTTGAGCATCTACACATTGGCGCCGTCTGTGGGAACTGCACTGTCGGAGTCGCGACTTTTCAAATCTGTCCTTCGGGATATGAAAAATCGCCTCATTCTTCCCATCTCAAAAAGCTGAGTTTGTTTGTCAAACAAAGGCCAACCCACTGCAGAGATGCCAATCACTCGTTCGCAGGCAGACGTTCAACCCACTGCGGATAATCGTGCAGAGGGTTCCATGGAGCAAGTTCTTCAACGCTTGGTAGTTGCTGAGGAACGTAGCATGGCCTTGGAAAGGCAAAATGCAGAGCTCATGGCCAGGTTGACTCCACAGCCTGTTGTTCCGCCAATAGTCGCAGATGACCCTCCTGTGGCGGCAGTCGACCATTCTCTAAACCAGCAGGGCAGCGACAAACCTGAGGAGCATGTCGAGTTTTCTCAGCGCTCGGAAAAGGCTCCAGCAGCCAACGAGTCCATAACCCCCCAGAAGCTTCAAGCAATGATGGATGAATTCCAAAGAAAATTCCTCGGGGACTTGAGGTCCCGATCCACTGATGACATGGCCATCCAGGCGTCCACTAAATTGATACAATCACCCTTCGTTCACGAGTTAACACAAGAGCCCTTTCCAAAGAAGTTCGTTATGCCCCAATTCACCTCTTACGATGACACAAGGGATCCCGAGGAGCACATATACCAGATCCATCAGAAGATGACCATGTACGCTGAGAACGAGTCCCTGCTTTGCAAAGTATTCTCTACAAGCCTTGCTGACGCCGCTCTATTGTGGTTTAGGAAGCAGCCACCCCGATCCATTGGCAGCTGGCAGCAATTGACCAGGCTCTTCATTGCCCAGTATTATGGAAACAAAAGACAAAAGAAGACCATATCCTGCCTCTTCACCGTGATCCAGGAGAAGGAAGAGTCATTAAAAAGTTTTCTATCCCGCTTCAACATTGAATCCTCTTATGTGGATAACTGTGACCAACATTCGGCGGTTGAGGCATTCAGGATGACTCTCATTCCAGGAACCAAGCTCCATCAGTCTTTGGTAAAGCGCCCTCCATCGGGCATTGGGGAGCTAAACTCCAGGGCCCAGGGGTACTTGAGAATTGAGGAAGAGGAGACTATCCCGCAAAGGAGGTCAGCCTTCGTCGGTCTTGAGATTCAGTCCAAGGATCGATTGACCGATCGCAAGCGAGCAACTCCACCGGGATCCTCAGCCCCACCAGGATCGTCAGTCCCTAAGTCGTTCAAACGCCCCAGGTTCGACGAAAGGTTGACACCCCTGAAGGTTAGCCTTGTTAAACTCTACCAAGAGAACAAAGCCAAAGGAATCTTCCAGCAACCCCCGGCCATGAGACAGCCACTCGACCAGAGGGACAAGTCAAAACATTGTGCTTTCCACGGTGATTTCGGGCACATCACGAATGAATGCCGCAACCTAAGGCAACAGGTAGAGACGTTACTACTTCGCGGGGAACTCCGAGATTACGTCCAACGGGACAGACCAAGGACAAATGATCAACGTGCCCTCAGTGCCCCTCGGAAACCCTCAGATTCACAGCCGGTCAGGGTGATTAATATGATACATGGCGGCCCCCCATCCAAGGCAACCGAAGGGTCACGCCGGAGCCACATGCGGAGAGCCCAAAAGATGCGAAGAGTCAACGAGGTCAGTGATGCCCACCACAAAGCAAGGGAAACACAGATCACCTTCTCGGTGTCAGACCTTCGGAGTGTCCAAACCCCGCATGAAGACCCTCTGGTCGTGACCTTGATGGTGGCCAACTGTCTTGTGAAAAGAGTCATGATCAATCCTGGGAGCAGCGCCAACATCATCACCAAATGGGCTTTTGAAAAGCTCGAGATCGATCCGTCCGAAGTTCTGGCATCCCGGTGCCCCATCGCAGGTTTTGACGGAAGGCAAATTGAACCGATCGGAGAGGTTCAGCTACCTGTATCTGCCGCTCAGAGGACCCTAAACGAGACATTCGTTGTGGTCGATGCCAAACCTTCGTACAATTTGCTCATGGGAAATGGATGGATTCACCGAATGCAAGGTGTGCCTTCGACTCTTCACCAAATCATGAGATGTTTATGCCCCGACGGTACAGGTACAATTGATATCAAAGGCGACCAAGTGGCAGCCAAGGAATGCTATGCGATCACCCTGAAAGAGATCCAGAAGGTGAAGGCCCCAGGGGCATTCCGCTCCAAGGAGCAAAGCTCAGGCTCCAAATTGCAATTAAAGGAAAGGGACCCGGGCCCCCCAATTGTGGTTGAACCGTTGCAGCAAATCTGCGTTGTCCCGATAGCCCGGGAAAGGTTACCTTTGTAGGTACAAATCTCACCGATCATGAATTTAAGGAACTAACACAGTTACTGCAGGAAAACTTTGATGTCTTCGCATGGGAGCATACGGACATGCCGGGGATCGACCCCGAAGTTTCACAGCACTCATTACGGGTTGACCCGAATGTCAGACCTATCAGGCAAAAGCAAAAGCGCATGGGGGCACATCGGAACCAAATTATAGCGGATGAGGTATCCAGATTGCTCCAAGCAGGCTTCATCAGAGAAGTCAGATATCCCGAATGGCTTGTCAACGTAGTGGTAGTGCAGAAGAAGAACGGCAAATGGAGGGTTTGTGTTGACTTCACCGATCTGAACAAGGCATGCCCGAAAGACAGCTTTCCACTGCCAAAGATTGACCAGATGGTTGATGCTACCGCTGGATACGATCGTCTGACCTTTCTGGATGCATATTTAGGTTACAACCAAATAAAAATGAACCCAATGGATGAGGAAAAGACCTCATTCATTACTGAAACAGGCACATACTGCTCTAGAGTTATGCCTTTCGGACTGAAAAATGCAGGTGCCACTTTCCAGAGACTGGTCAACAAGATCTTTAAAGGTATGATGGGTACAGTAATTGAGGCCTACATCGATGACACTGTGGTCAAGAGTAGAAGGAAGGAGGACCATCTCGTCCACCTGCGCCAAGTGTTCGCCACCCTCAGGTCACACGGCATGAAGCTTAATCCAGCGAAATGCTCTTTTTGCGTATCATCTGGACGGTTCCTCAGGCACATCGTGGACCGGACCGGGATCCAGGCCAGCCCGACGCAAGTCAAGGCCCTGATAGAAATGAAGGAGCCCCGAACACACAAAGACGTTCAAGTCTTGACGGGGAGAGTGGTTGCACTTAGTAGATTCATTTCACGACTCACTGATCGATGCCGACCATTCTTTCAGGCAATAAAAGCAAAGAAGGGAGAGATCTGGGGTCCAGAGCAATCGGAGGCCCTGGTGAGTCTACAGGAGTACTTGACCGTGCCCCCGATTCTATCCACACCAATTCCCGATGAAATCTTATACCTGTACTTAGCAGTATCCTCTGCGTCAACCAGTGCCGCCCTCATTAGAGAGGACGGAAAACTTCAAATGCCAGTGTTCTACACCAGCAAATCATTAGCTGAGGCAGAGACCAGATACAGCAGGCAAGAGAAGTTGGTTATGTCACTAGTGAATGCAAAAAGAAGGCTAAGGCATTACTTTGAAGCTCACCCGATCGTCGTCCCAACAGCAACACCCCTACGGGTTATTATGTCAAAGCCTGACCTCTCAGGGCGAATTTATAAATGGGCTATCGAATTGGGCATATACGATTTGACATACATACCCCGAGTTTCCATCAAAGGACAGGCAGTGGCGGACTTTTTACTTGAAAGCGAAACTGAAGAGCCAGACCAGGAAAACGAACCGAAAACCTGGAAGATTTTTGTGGATGGATCATCCTGTTTCTCCGGATCAGGGATTGGCTTGGAGATCTTGACACCTGATGGGACACGCCTTCATATGTCAGTACAATTACAGTTCCCAGCCACGAACAATGAGGCGGAGTATGAGGTCGTCGTCTCCGGGCTAAGGATAGCCCAGAGCCTCCAGATTCAGTCCTTAGCATTACACAGTGATTCTCAGCTGGTTGTCCGTCAGATCAACGGAGAGTATGAAACAAAGGACCCGAAAATGGAGTTATATCGTGCACTCGTTATGAAAGAAACAGAAGGTTTTCAAAAAGTAACCTTCACCTAGATCCCTAGGAATGAAAATTCTGAGGCTGATCATCTGGCCAATCAGGCATCCTCAGCCGGAGAGGACCTAACTCGGGTTGCACTGGTGGATTTTATTCAAAGGCCCAGTATCCAAGAGGCCGAACAAGTAATGCTCATCCCTTGGGAACCCAGCTGGATGGATCCCCTGAAAGATTACTTGCGAAATGGAACTCTTCCCGAAAACAAAGCTGAAGCTTACAAGGTCAGGAGGAATTCAGCCCGGTATTCAATCATCAATGGGCAACTCTACCGAAAATCCTTTTCCGGTCCTTACCTGAGATGTATTACCCCGTCTGAATCTAGAGCAGTGATGCAGGAAATTCACAGTGGGGTTTGTGGAAACCACTCCGGCGGCAGGACCCTTGCCCATAAAATACTGTCTCAAGGGTACTTCTGGCCCTACCTGTCGCGGGATACCGAAGAGTACGTCCGAAGGTACAAGCCCTGTCAAATGCACGGGGATGCTATCCATCGGCCACCCGAGTTCTTGCATCCTACTATAGTACCACACCCATTCGCCCGATGGGGAATGGATATAGTGGGACCCCTCCCGAAAGCAATCCGGTCGAACGCGTACGTCCTTCTGGCGACTGACTATTTTACCAAATGGGTGGAAGCGGAAGCATATCCCACTATCAAAGGAAGCCACATCATCAAATTCATATGGACCAACATAATATGCAGATTTGGGCTACCGAGGACGATCATGATGGATAACGGAACAAACCTGGACAACAAGGGGGTCAGAGCATTCTTTACCGAGCATGGTATCAACCAGAACATGTCTTCCGTTGGCTACCCGCAAAGGAATGGGCAGGCGGAAAGGACAAATCGAACTATATTCAACACCCTGGCCAAAAAACTTGAAAAAGCCAAAGGAGCCTGGCTAGAGAAACTGCCCGAAGTTCTCTGGTCATACAGAACGACTCTGTCACGCCCCAAATTCCTAGGACTCCGAAACCCGAGCCTAAGAGCTAGGGGAGTGAATGCGGAAGTAAAAAGAAACGAGAACCAAAAGACATTCAGTCATCAAACACCCACAAAGGGTTGCAACGAATGCCCAGATACCATGTTGTCACGCCCCTAAAGGGTGACGCAAACCAAACGACTACTAGAGTCAATAATAACAAAGATGTACATGGAATAACAATAAGAATATATTCCATGCCAACACGAATACTAAAAACACAAGAGTATCCTCAGATACCAACAGACACGCTCCTAAATCCCTAAGACTCCCGAACTGGGACATCCAAGGAATCCAAGATGTGATCCTTAATACGAATGACCAATTAAGACATCATTAACCAAGAAAACACATGGGTTAATGATAGAAATGGTATATTCCATACCCAAATGACTAATAAAACTAAGCAGCGGAATCTAACGAAAATCCGGCAGAGTTCCGTTTGTAAATGGAACATCCGGACAACAACCACAACACAAGAACCTGCCAATAGCAATTCAATAATCACAATGGCTTCCAAGCCCCACATTCATCAATCTTACTAGGGCCGAGGTAGTGGAAAGAAACCAAAACCCCTCCAAACCCTCTAAACTCAACAGAGCCACAAATGCTCGAATAGGAATACAAGAAATGCACCTAGCTGTGCAAAATAAATACAATAACCATCAGAAAGAATAAATACAGGAACTAAAAGATACATCAACAGGGATATGCCAACAGACTGGCTCCCAAAAGAGAATACATAACAATCCCATAACAATGGGTAGATAAACTGAAAGCGGATACCTATCGTCCCCAAACCCAGTCGTGCTGCAACCGTAACCGCATCACCCAACGCAACTCCAAAACCTGTAACAAGGAAACAAAAGAAAGCTGTCGTTGCACTGCATCCTGCTCATAGTCGTATATTTCCTGCAACCTGGCGTGTGAATACCAGGGGGCAAATGAAATACCCCTGTGAGCAAATAAGCTCAGTGGGAAAGGATATCCTAACTACCACATCCTCTGATAGTTTAGGTAAAGCTAACCCGTCTAATAAGATATAAATAACTCAACTAATCCCATCCACGCAAAACCCAAGGCACACGCTCATATACTACCGTACGTAAGTATATAACAGGGATATATATATATATATACACATATATATATAAGAATAACTACACAACATGAGTCTGTAATGTACAACTAAGACTCGTACTCCAAGTACCAACACCAGTAGTCTACACTACTCTTACCAACGTACACTAGGTACACGATACGAGGATCCAATCTAACAATTCCTCAATTACTCACAACACAATTTAGAAAATCCAACAGAGGGAAAACACACTCACCTCTAATATCCACAAGGATCATAATCCACCACTAGTACCAAGGAATACTCATAACTCACTCCCCGAGAACACAGGAGGAAAAACACTCACGTCCTTGCGTACTAACACAACCGTCATCTCTCTCTCTCTATATATATATATTGTAAATGTACAATATATATATATATATAAACAAACCTCGTCCTATTCCTAGAGGAAATCTACCTCTCAAGGCTAGATCACCTCAATCATATAACCGTACCATAATTCAAATCGACATCATAATACTATCATTAATAGGGTCAATCACATCACTAACACTCTCACTGTAGGCGGGGAAAACCACCCAATCAAATCACTAAGAGTACACGAACTCAACTCACAAGAACGACCACCTCAGGGTCACCAAAGCAAAGCGAAGGAAAAGACTTTCCAATGCTTAACCAACAGATAACCGAGACAACAATGTCAAGGTAAAGAACACCACAAGTGTTTAGTGAAAACACTTGGACAAGGAACCCAATCCACTCGGTATCCATGCCCCTAACATGTGGAACAACTCGAATCACCTAAGTGGTGACATCAAAAACCAAGAAGAAAGGAAGGGCAACACTATATGTGTGCACTGAACAACACCAAGCCTCATACCCGAGACTTAGAAATGATAAGAAGCAAAGGTGAAACAATGGAACACCTTTCAAAAGTCTACAGGATGAGATATTGAGAAATAAGTCTCGAAATCTCATAATCCCAAGAAAAGTAATAAAATAGTTTTCCTTTTAAGAAACCACATAGTAAAAATGACCGTCTTGCCCCCGGTCTCCGTCGTTCGCCATCGCAGGCTTTTAGAAGTTAAAAATCTTTTTAAAGAAGATCCTAAGATCATTTTACAAAGTACTAAAACTTTTAATTGCTACGGGGGTAGGCGAAAACGGGTTTTTCCTTTTTAAATACAAAGAGTTTAGAAAACACCGTTTCCGAAGGACAGCCAAATAAGGGTAAACACAACTCCACGGATTCCTATAATGTCCAAGATGACAAGGAAGGAAGAGTACTACATTGGGTTCACGGAACACAACTATCCGTTCCCAACCTCACGAGATCAAATGACAACACCTGGAAAAGGTTCGGCACCACGCCGTAACCTACAACTCAAGGAATGACGTGTAAGTCAAAGACATGTACTAGTATACAGAGTACAATAAAAGAAATGCTTAGAGGAATGAACTAAGCACTAGAAACAAGATTGCCAAGCTACAGTACCTCGAGTACTTAATAAAATCACTTAAACCCCTTAATATCATGAAAAGGGAGAACTAGTGGCCGATACCACGGGAATAACTAGTCTCAATCAATACCTCTTCCAATTCATTATGACTCCAATTTCACAATTGATAATTAACAGAATCAAGAAGTCATTTCCACTTAACTAGACAGGTTCAATCACAACCACTTCTAACCGCACTCAAAACCTCAAAAACACGATAAAGGATACCTCCCCCTAAGTGGGAAATAAACATCCAGGGTCAGTAATATGCAACCAACCGAAACCACAAAACTATCACCGCCTTCTCTAAGGCCTCAGATCACAATTGATACTCAATCAATCCCTAAACTCAAATCTCTACAGATAACACATAACTAACCACAGAGGTCACTATGCCAATATACCTAATCTCCCCCAAGGGCACAAGGTAAATAATCACAAGTATAAAGATACACTTTTCATTTATACTTATTTTCTCATTTAATTCATGTTTTCGCATTTATCACTTTCAACTGAGCATTTTATAAAGATATGAATTTAATTTCACAATATTCATACATAACATGCTCCAAAATCCAACAGGCAATAATAACACATATTAAACCTGCTCCAACATCACATGTAATAATATCACGTATACATGTCAAATGAAATCACATAAATGTCATACATATTCAATGTGATTCATACACCACCCTTTGCCCACATCACGTGGTTAACGAATACGCACTCCACCCATTTACAAGGAGAAATAGTTCCGCACCGATTCTTCCCAAGTGTTTTTGACACTACACTTTCAACAAGGAAGACGGTTGCACGAGACGACCCGTGACCAAAAATCCGTATAACGGATGCACGAGACGACCCGCGACTTCGAGAATGAGACGACTCACCCTATACCCCATTCACAGCTCATTATTCTGTAGGATGGGAACACCCCCTGGCCAGTTGTTGCGAGGATTCGACACAAAGACACCCCACATGATTTCACAACCCACATATACCAATACCATGATTTAACACTACATGATATTCTCAATATGCATCCAGGTCCAAATGAAAATCATGCATCAATCATAAATATGTAATGCATCATATTTATGTAAATACCCACAGGGTAATATATAAATCTCAAAATCTCTTTTCATGCATTAAAATACAATAAAGCAAGTTAATCATATGAAAACAATTTCATATACCATTCATGTTTTCAAAATATATATTTTCTTTAATTCTTTAGAAAATATTTCAAATTCCCTTATCATGCCTTTAAAATAAATTAAAGCAATTAATTCACGTATCGCAAAGGAACCTAGCACAACGTCTAAGTTTCCACGAATCTCTACTAACTCATTTAATTCTCAAGGGAAATTCTAAGCCATCTATTCCTATTCGATTCATATAGGAAATTATTTAATTACATAGGAAATAATTTAATTAATTTTCTTAAATTAATTCCTACGTCCAATTCCGATTCTAAACGAATTATAGATATTTAAATTAACGATTTAATATATCTATATTAAATTAAATAAGGGCTTTGCACCCCTAAACTACTTCAATAATGCGGAGTGAGAAATAAAATTTCCCACCTGAAATACGCTTACAGAACAGCCGTTTCGGGCCCACCGTGAACAGTACTAGCGCCCGAATATATAACGCCCACCGACCAAAGTTGTCCGAAAAATATATTTAATATGTCGAAACGACCGCCTTATCGCCCTATTCAATATAATTAAAATTTGTTAGCAATCGATAATTAATTCGGAACAAATCTACAGAAAACGAAACTGAAATTCATACCGAAAATCTGAAATTCCCGGCAAACCGCTCAACGGTTTCGCACCAATTTCGGATATATCGTACACGGTACCGAGGCCGAGCTATTCCCCGAAAACCAGCCCGAACCGAGCCCGACTCGCCACTGAGTCAACCCGACTCAGTCCAGTCGACTCGGGACTGGTTAGCCACCAAAACGCTCGATCTACACCAGTCTGGTGACCCACGCTGCCGCGAACCACCGGTCCACCTCCATGGTCACCGTCGCTGCTACCTCAGCCGGCGACCACCAAGCCAAATCGCAAACCCAAGACCGAACACAAATTCGCTTGTTCTACACGCGGCTCATGGTCGCGCCACTATAGCAGCGGCCACACCACCAGGCTCATACCTTCCTGCTCACAATTACATCGCCAGTCATGGTCGTCTCTCCTTCTCGCCGGCAAACACCATGTCCCGTAATCTCAAATGAAACCCTCGTCTGGTCGCACCTCACCTGCGTAACCCACTGCGCCGCAGCCAGCACCTCCACTTCCTGTCCTCTCTCTCTCTCAATCGGCCATTATAGAATGATGGAGAAATAGATCTGTGCGTGAGAAGGTTTAAGAAGAGTGGAGAAGAAAACCGAAAATCTGTGTATCGTGTAGGAGAAGGAGAGTGGTTCAGCAGTTCAGTACACGCATATACATATACATATATATATGACCTAATTGTAAAAGCAACCCTCAACTTATCCATAATTACGAAATGACCCCACTTCAATATATATAATTAAATATATATATAATAAATCCCAATAAATACCGGGAGCCTCTAAATAATGTCGCGCGACCCCGAAAGTCCACGGGACGCCAAATAACTAAAATAGTCCGAAAGAAATACACCGGGTTAGGACCCCAAACGTCAGAACACTAAACAAGTCCGATCAATTACAACGTGTCGTCAACCAGTCGAAGCACTAAACATTAATTGATCGAAATGAAACCGCGTAGTCGATAACAATAATCCACGAACTCGTCAAAACGAAACCGTAATGTCGTCCAGTCGACTTTAAAACTAAATGCGAAAAATTTACAGGTACGAAATACCAAGAACAAACAATACGTCAAGAACAAGTGACGTCATTACCGAAATTAAATCAAAAATAATTTCAGTAAAAAGGATTATAACACGGGGTGTTACAGACTCCCAGACAGCCCACTAGAGAAACACCCTTTGCCATGGCGTACGGCGCTGAGGCTGTGATTCCTACAGAAATCAGGGTTCCAACCTTCCTGAGTGAGGCCTGGGTTGAAGGACCAAATAACCAGCGCTTGGCTCAGAATCTTGATCTTCTGGATGAAAGAAGAGAGGTTGCCGGGATTAGGCTGGTCGCCTACCAACAGTACGTCCGGAACCATTTCAATCGAAGAGTCAAAAGAAGAGAATTCCAGGTCGGAGATATGGTCCTTAGGCAAAAAATAGGGCTCGTAGGCAAGCTAAGGGAGCCTTGGGAGGGCCCGTATACCATTACCGCGGTCATTGGTCGCGGAGCATACCGAGTCCGACGGAATAGTGATGGCGGAATGGAACCAAACTCTCAGAATGCCTCTCGCCTGAAGAGGTACTACCCTTAATGGGCCAAGTCCTGTTTTTAACTTTGATCTTTTTGTAAAAAAGGCTATAGTGTTTGATCAGTAAAAATCATTATCATGGCAAATTAAATCATAAAATCTACAGATCCTGAAGAGATCAATGTTCCAAAAATAAATTAAGTGTTGCATTGTCTTTCGCATGGCCTGAAGTGCCCGAAGACACAACACAGATCCTGAAGAGATCAATGTTCCAAAAATAAATGAAGTGTTGCATTGTCTTTCGCATGGCCTGAAGTGCCCGAAGACACAACACAGATCCTGAAGAGATCAATGTTCCAAAAATAAACGAAGTGTTGCATTGTCTTTCGCATGGCCTGAAGTGCCCGAAGACACAACACAGATCCTGAAGAGATCAATGTTCCAAAAATAAATTAAGTGTTGCATTGACTTTCGCATGGCCTGGAGTGCCCGAAGACACAACACAGATCCTGAAGAGACCAATGTTCCAAAAATAAATTAAGTGTTGCATTGTCTTTCGCATGGCCTGAAGTGCCCGAAGACACAACACAGATCCTGAAGAGATCAAAGTTCCAAACTGAGCGTTATGTTGACCATCGCATGGCCTGAAGTGCCCGAAGACACAACACAGATCCTGAAGAGATCAATGTTTCAAAAATAAACTAAGTGTTATATGGACCTTCACATGGCCTGAAGTGCCCGAAGGCACAGGACAGGAATGGTGATATTATAAAAGTCAAAAATCAACTGGACAAAAACTATTATCTGTCATTCAAAATAGGCCCCAGTGGCCAAGGCTTACAATATGCTTTATTAGTACAAAATCCTAGGGTCCAACTCCGGTGCCTGGCTCATCGGGGTTCACTAGAACGATGGCCCCATCAGGAGCTGGAGAATCAGGAGTGGCGGCGATGCTCATTCCTGGGAGAGGCTTGGTCAGGAACTCGCAGAAACGAACGTCGTCTGGACCGCCAACCGGATCGTTGTACGGAGGAGCGATGCCCAGACTCTCATCCAGTTCTTCCACCGAGGCAAAAGTCCTTTCTTCGATGGGTTTCTGCATGTCACTGAAGCATGAACTCCAACCAAACTCGATACGCTACTGGGAAGTTTCGCATAAACGCTTGTACATCTCGTTCCCACCCCGGTGGCACATCTCCACCACCGATCTCTCCGTTGCAAGCAGATTCTCTATCTCTGCCCTCTCCTCCAGGAGCTTCGAACTGGAGGCCGTCAAGCTCTCATTATTAGCTTTCAGGCTCTCATTCTCAGCCTTTAAGGCCTCCGTTTCAGCAAAAAGGGCCCGCCGGACTGCCTCCATTTATTTGATTTTATCTTGAGCAGCCCGAAGCTGTTGTTCTGCAGCGATAGCCCTCTGGGTCTGGACATCCAACTTTTCATTGGATATGGACAACTGGTTAGCGACCTTCATCCGGGAGTCCTCCTTCAGCCTCAGAAGTTCATTGGATTTCTGGAGCAGCTTGGTGTCCTCTTCCATTTTTGGCATTGTAAGCCTGGGTCAGGTAGAGCATCTGCCAAAAGAACAAGTGTTAGCCTGATAGATAAACAAATGAAATATTAAGTACAATTGAGGAAGTTGTAGGTTAAAGCACTACCTGCATCGCTACCTCTGGACCAGTCAGAGTCAACTCCTCCCAGTCAATGGTTCTCAGTCTTTTTCGGTCAATGGGCGTCCATATCTGTGAGCCCATAGCCCGAAGAGCAGAGTCGTTGTCAATGGTCGCGTGCCCCGCAACCAGAAAGTCACCACCCGGGAGTGTAATCTTCGGCGCCCATGGCACGGGTCTTTCCACCTCAGTTGCAACCCCACTGTCATCCAGTACGATGGGAGACGACTGTGTGGTCGTTCGGGGCCTGACAGACCGTTCGGGTAGACTCTCCTCTGATCGGGGATGTCGTACTCCCGTCAGGCTTGTTTCCCCTTCAACCAGACGAAACTCAGGAGTGGGAACATCCCCTGAAGGTCGGGTAACCTCCTCTGATCTTGGAAGAGGAGTCTGGCCGATTTGAACATTTCCCATCGGTGGAGGTGGAGTTACCGGGGTGTTCTCCACCAAGGGCAGGAGATTGGGCCCAGCCGGAGGTGTGGGGGCGTTTTGTGATCCCTGCCCGCTTTCACTCTCACCCGGGGTCGAAGTTGTCACTTGAGGAACAACTGCCCGCCTGGCCTTCTTTTTCAGCACTGCCTGCGGGATTCTCAGCATTTCTGTAGACAGAGCCTGCAAAGTAGAACCTGTCAGGAAACTGTTACACATCCTCAATGGCTGTCCCCAAATTTTTGATTTTAGCAGTTCAAAACGGGTTCTGATATAATTTGAAGTTTTATATTCTTCGGGCGCTCCCAGAAACTCAAGCACATGGAGGCCTAACTTATCATTGCACTGATCGCAGTTGCATGACCCCCTATGAAATGGCTTGAAAGAAGGGAAAAGGTGTTGGTCAAACTCGCTAGGGACTTTGAATCTGGACGAGCTTGGAAGTCTCCAGTTCCCGCTCACCACGACCATTCTTTCCTTCCACCCTTTGTTGGACTTTTCAGTGCCAGCACAGATCTTCCTCCCACTAAGGGGAAAAAGATTATACCGGCCTCTGCAGTCCTTCTGGGCCTGTATTTTGTAACAGAACATAAGGTCCGTCAGTCCAAGGTCAAGGCCCAGATCCCGATTGATGATCAGGATCATAGCCAGGACCCGGAAGAAGTTCGGTCCCACCTGAAGTGGGGCCAGACCCAGGGTAGCTAAGGTGTAAAGGAAAAAGGGTTGGATCGGGAATTTAAGGACCTGAAGGTGAAAGGCCGATAACAAAATCTGGTGGTCTAAAACCCCCTCACCCTTCCTAAAATCATACTTTTTAGGATAGTTTTTAATAATTACCCCATCGGGTACCCCGCATTTGACCCTTAACTTTTTTAACACTGTCTCTACCCTATTCATGGGAGGAAGGGGATTAGCATAAAACTGATCTCCCGAACCCCCTGCAGCCGGATTCCCAGCTGCTGCTACATTCTGGTTAATCTCCGGTGGACTAAGTACAATTGTCCTAACCACCTCCACTGAGGGTGAACTAGGGGAGTCATCCGGGTTCAAAGAGGAGGGTAAACGGTCGCTACCCGACCGGGTGTCATCGCTATCAGACATTTTAAAAAGAAGAAAAAGAAAGACGCGAAGATGAAAAGAAATAACTTACTCTAAGATGAATCCCGAAAGATTTCGGACGCTTTCCTGAGAGAGGAGATAGACTCTGGCAATGATAAGTAAAGATCTCAAGTGCAAAGAGTTCTCTGAAAGTTTTAAGTTGTGAAACGGGATGGATCCTCAACATTACAGCCAGTATTTATAGGAGTCTCAGGGGCGCCTGAAAAGCCGTGCGCTCGGGAAGCGAAACGTCACCTCGCTTCATGTGCGCCTCCTCGGCCACCCTTCTCACCAATCGAGGCCATCCGGACCACTGATTTCAAAGACCACAATGATTACTCAGCCATCACATTAATTGGGTGAGCCACGTCACCCCGACAGGGGTGATGAATTCATTATTCTTACCCTTCCTTCTCCCTTATGGGCCCGGTCGCCCCACGGCCCATCAAGAAGAAGTGGGCCTGTGTAAGTGTAGAAAATGTCTTGACCCACCAAAGCCTTTCCGGGTTAAGCCCATCAGGCTACTGGCCCAATAAAATTCCTGTAAGCCCAGTGGTTGGGCCCATTGTATCCGTATATTTATTTAATAAATGAAATGTTGTCTCAATGGGCTTCAAGCCCATCAAGAAAATGTATAAAAGGAAAATCAAATATTGAATAAAGGATTCTTTTTTGTGTTGTGCAATTTTGAGCATCTACAATATATGTGTAAGCCTCATACACATACGTCGTGAATGGCCTTGAGCTACTCGACGACGGCGTCTCTCATGGGGCAGAGATGGTTCAATCTTCAGGATCCTTCAACGACACCTTCCTCCAATAGCCCTTGAGCTTCATCAGAATGGCGTCTCTTCTTGTGTGTGGAGAGAGGAAAATCCTAACCCTAGATCGATGTTCGTTGCTAATTGGTGGAAGAAACCTCACCCATAAGAGAGAAAGGAAAGTGAGAGGCGATGATTATAAGTGAGGGATTTTTAGGATTTCTTTTAAAATCGTTGGATAAGGGTAGATCCAACGGTGGCCAAGCTTTCTTTCATTTTCCTTTTCCTTTTATCTTTTGTAAATTTAAAAGGTAATTAAGTAATTTATCTATTTTTTGAAAAAATAATAATAATAATTCTATTTAAATATTATTAATGTAACTTTACCTATATTCTTTTATGGATTTGGATTTTATAATTTTACCGGTTATATCCTTAATTTAAAAATAATAAATATCATTAGTATTTCGGTACTTGAAATCTAATCCAATTGCTTTTAAACTATTTTTTAATATCTTTTTATACTATTTAAATATATAATTCAAAATATTTTTATATTTCATATTTTATTTTTATACTATATACTATTTTTAAAGTAATTCTGCTTAATTTTTATTACTGAGATTGAGACAAGTCCATGATCAATAATATTAGTCAATTTTATAATATCTATTATTTGAACTCTTAAATGGATGATTATATCTTTCATTTGAAGATTTATTTATTGCAATAAAATAAATAAAATTCAATAATTAATATCTTGAATTAGAAAATCTATTAATGGAATTTATCATTCATTCTAATTTAATTTGTTCATCTATTTACGTCAAAACACTAATACATATATATAAGTAGTGAAATTAACTTCAATTGACTGAAATTGAGTAAATCATCAATTCAAAATAGTTTAATTAAGTTCAATTGAGTGGAATTAATAAAATCTCAATTCAAAGTAGTGTAATTGACTTTAATTGAATGAAATTGAGTAAATCCCTAATTCAAAGTTGTTTAATTAAATTTAATTAATTGAAATTGATAAAATTCTCAATTCAAAATAGTGAAATTAAGTTCAATTGATAAAATCCTCCATTCAAAGTAGTGAAATTGACTTCAATTGAGTGAAATTCAATAAATCCTCAATTCAAAGTAGTTAATTGAGTGAAATTAATAAAATTATCAATTTAATGTAGTGAAATTGAGTCTAATTGAATAAATCCCCAATTCAAAGTAGTTTAATTAAATTAAATTGAGTGAAATTGATAAAATTCCTAATTCAAGATAGTGAAATTGAGTTCAATTAAGTAAATCTCCAATTCAAAGTACTTTAATTGAGTGAAATTGCTAAAATCCTCAATTCAATGTAGTGAAAATTTAGTGAAATTAAGTTCAATTGACAAAATCTCCAATTCAAAGTAGTAAATTTGACTTTAATGGAGTGAAATTCAGTAAATCACCAACTCAAAATAGTTTAATTGAGTTCAATTGAGTAAATCACCAATTCAAAGTACTTTAATTGAATTAAATTGAGTGAAATTTCTAAAATCCCC
Source organism: Cornus suecica (assembly GCA_963922005.1). NCBI lineage: Eukaryota > Viridiplantae > Streptophyta > Magnoliopsida > Cornales > Cornaceae > Cornus > Cornus suecica. Next base: position 63,220,073 of record OY998238.1, on the reverse strand, counting down.
AATCCAAAGTAGTGAAATTGACTTCAATTGAGTAAAATTCAATGAATCCACAATTCTTAGTAGTTTAATTAAATAAAATTGAGTGAAATTGCTAAAATTCTCAATTCAGAGTAATGAAATTAAGTTCAATTGACAAAATTCTCAATCCAAAGTAGTGAAATTGAATTGAATTGTGTGAAATTCAGTAAATACCTAATTCAAAGTAGTTTAATTGAGTTCAATTGAATGAAATTGATAAAATGGTTAATTTAAGGTACTGAAATTGAGTTCAATTGAATAAATCCCCAATTCAAAGTAGTTTGATTGAATTAAATTGAGTGAAATTGATAAAATCCCTAATTCAATTTAGTGAAAATTTAGTGAAATTAAGTTCAATTGACAAAATAGTATTATAGTATTTAAATATATAATTCAAAAGATTTTTATATTTCAAATTTTATTTTTATATAGTATATACTATTTTTAAAGTAATTTTGCTTAATTTTTATTACTAAGATTGAAACAAGTCCATGATCAATTTATTGGCAATTCTTTTTAGAGGAATCCAATATCTATAATAAGAATTCTAACTAATTGAATTAGATGGTTTTCACTATTCAAATATTGAGTTTTTCACCGATTTGACATATGGTAATTACTTTATTGTGTGACTTTGTAAATTTATTATTTTTTGTTTTGATATTATACCTACATATGTGTATTTTGATTTTTAATTTATTTCTTTCTCTTGTGTTATCTATTGATATAATATTATTTAATTTTTAAATAATTTTAAGTTAGATAATAAATTTAATTTATTTAAAAATATTATTTTGTTATATGAAAATTAATGAACAAAGATTATTATTTTTAATTCCCTAGTTAAATTTTAAATGTGTAATTATGTATAAGGAGTTTAATATTAGACGAGCTTATATGAGCTTTTGTTCACGAACTTAAACGATTTTTAACGATCTCATGTTCACGAACATATACGAGCAGAACTCACCGTTGCTCAGGCTCGGCTGGTTTACTAAACGAGCTTGAAAATCGTGATCAAGCTCGTCTCGTTTACTTAACGAGTCGAGCCCTAGCCAAGCCCTTAACGAGCTGAGCCCGAGTTGTTCACGAACAACTCGTCTCATTTGCAACCCTAACCGTAATATATGGAATCTAAAAGTCCAATTATCCTAAATTATTTAGGGTACATTAAATTTTTTGTTGGCCTAAGGGTAAATCAAAGAACAATTATCCGTTTTAATGATAACAAAATGTTAAGCATGTGTTTAGTATTAATGAGTTTACTCAGTTAAGCATTACAGAGCTACAGAACAAATGTCGAAAGTAAAACAAAAGGCTCAAAGGAAGGACAAAAAGGTCATTTCACATTGGAAGTGCTTCGAAGATTCAAGAATCAAGACTTGGGGTATATAGGATGGTGAGTGACTTGTATTAAAGGATTTATGCTAAGTTTTCACATTTTATAAGCTCAGAGTTAAAATTGAAATTAAAGAAACTGCACTGTCAGGCAACTGATTCTCCAAATCAGTCGACTCACAGCTTTGCTAATCGACCGACACTTCATTGTTAGTCGATCAAACCCTTCAGAAAATCTTGATTTCTATTTTCCAGTCGACTGACACTTCATCGTCAGTCGACCGAACCCTTTAGAAAGTCTTGACCTCTATTTTCCAGTCGACCGACACTTCATTGTCAGTCGACCGACCACTCCAGAGAGTTCAGAGCATTTTCACGAGTATTTGCCAGTCGACTGATAGATCAATTTCAATCGACCGACAGGAAGCCACCAGGCAAGTGACGAACTAATATTAGTCGATTGACAGAGCTAATAACATTCAATACAGAGCATTAATGTACCTATCTACCTCTTAACTACCACCACTCTCATCTTACTCTCCAAAGGTGAGCCTCACTCTCTTGAATTTTGCCCTAGCTATATATATGATGTTATAGACTTTGGAGAAGATAACAACCTCAACTCTCTTACATTCAAAACTGATTTTACTTTCAAACATTCATCTTATAGCAAGAAAAAGCTTGAGCATTAAAAAGCTAGCCTCCCTTCATTCAATTCCAATCATTGTGAGAAGCTAGTTAGAGAATATTTCTTGTTCCTTCTCTTGGGTGCACTTCTCATTTATTGCCAAGAGACTCTAAGATCTTGAGATAACCAAACACATCACTAAAAACACTTGAGCTTATAAATTGTGTATCCTTCATAAACCCTAAGGGTTTTGAGTGTTTATTGAGTGTTTCCTTACCTTATGAAAGGATTGTGATGTTTGAGTGAGTGAAGCTCATTGATCCTTAAAGAGAGGTTTGTCCTCTTTTTTATGTGATGGGCTTGTTAGCTCGTTTGTAAAGGTTTATTATTCCACCTGCAAGGAAAAGCCATAGTGTGAGATTGAGAAAGTCTTAAGGGGGATCCTTAAGTCGATGAGTAGGAGTTACCGAACCTCGTAAAAATCATCGTGTCATCTCTCTCCCTCTTACTCTTTCATTTGATTTATTGCATGCTCTACTTACCTTAAATTTATATTGTTGCTTGATTATTGTTTCCATAGATAGATAATATATTGTCATTCAATTGTTTAAGTATTTAGTGTATGCATCTTATTAACTAGCATAGTTGAAATCAAATTAAATACAAAAGGTGATTAAGAATTTTTATAACCTTATTCACCCCCCCTCTAGTGTTAATTAGTGACTAACAATTGGTATCAGAGCCTAATCTCTAGTGATTAAGGCTTAACCACTTTAGAGAACGATCATGACATCTAATGTTGTCATTAACGTTTAGGGTCAATCAAACAATAGACCCCTTGATTTGATGGATCAAACTATAGTTATTAGAAAACTACAATGATAGATTATCTTCAATCCATTGACTACCAAATTTGGCAAGTCATCATGGATGGTCCATTTGTTCCCTTCAAACTTGTGGATGGATAGCGTGTTACTAAAATAGCTAGTGAATGGGACCATGACGATAGGAAACTCATCTCTTTGAATGCCAAGGCAAAAGTAAATATGAATTGTGCCTTAAGCCTAAATGAATTTAATCGTGTATCCACTTTTACCACGGCCAAATAAATGTGGGATAAGATAGAAGTTACCTACGAAGGTACTTCTCAAGTACGTGAATCCAAGATTGATATTCTTATGCATGAATATGAATTGTTTGCCATGAAAAGTGACCAAAATATTAATTCTATAATGTCTCGGTTTACTAACATTTTGAATGGTCTTAAGCAGCTTGGTAGGGTTATCCCAAAATCCGATATATCTCAGAAAGTTCTTAGAAGTCTTCCGGCCAAGTGGGATGCAAAGGTCACGACAATTAAGGAGGCCCATGATCTCAATGCCATGGACATTGATGAAATTTTCGGATCCTTTCTCACGTGAGAGATCACCTTGAATTCCTAAGAGAAGGAAGTAAGACCAAAGAAGGGATTAGCCATAAAAGCATCTATCCAAGAAGATGTCATTGAGTTGGAGAATGAGGAGAAAGATGAGGGCATTGCTTTGATCACTCAAAAGTTCAAAAGGTTTCTTTAATGGAAGAAATTGAATGGTGGAAGGTTCATCAAGAGAAATGAACCAAGAGGTGATTCAAGCAAGAGAGGGCCTCTAACTTGCTTCAATTATTGGAAGTCGGGGTACTATAAATCGGATTTCTTAAAGCTAAAAAAGGATGATGAAAAGAAGCAAAATAAGGTAGCCATGAATGCTACATGGGATGACTATGACTCAAATGCTTCGGATGAGGATGAGGATGAGGATGAGGAATCCGAGGAAACGGCTAACTTTTGTCTCATGGCAAAGGATGATGAGGTACAACTAGATTCGTTCTCCTTAGATAGTTCTAAATTATCTTATAGTCAATTGCTAGCATCTTTTAATGAATTGCAAGAAGCCTTTGAGGATTTGCATGATGAATATGAAAAAGTAGCAATTAAGCATACATCTCTCAAGAAAAATAAATCTTCATGTAATGGATCTTGTTCTACATCCACCTCACCTAGCATGCTTGATGATACTAGTGAAAAGTTAGAAAATGAAAATGAATTCTTAAAAAGAACCATTGATGATCAAATAAATATTCTAGCTAAGTTCACCAAAGGAAAAAAAAACTTAAGTATCAGTCTAGGAAGGCAAATAAGAGGATCTGATAAAAGTGGCTTAGGATATGATGTCTTTGATAAATATGCTATTCTTTTGAAAAAGAGAAAATCATTAAGACACTTTCACTAAGCAATCTAGTTCATCATCTTCGAATTATCACTTGCTACTATTGCAAGCAAAATGGACACAAGACGAACGTATGCAATCGTAGATATAAAGAAGCTTCAACTAAATTGACTTGGGTTCCAAAAGGAACCATTGTATATAATTGAAGATGCAAAAAGGCTACAACTAAAATAATTTTGGGTTCCAAAAGGAACCATTGCATGTCTCACTAACATTAGTGGACCCAAAATGACTTGGGTACCAAAAGGTGGCACTTAAACCTCTCTTTGTAGGTATGGTTGAAGTCAACCAACAAGGACAAATGGTTTCTTGATAGCGGTTACTTAAGGCATATGATGGAGGACAAATCAAAGTTCTCTTATCTCCAAGCTTATGAAGGGGGAAACGTCACTTTTGGGGACAACTCAAAAGGCAAGATCATTGGTATTGGTACTATTGGTATAACCCCTTCTTTTTCTATTGATAATGTTCTAGTTGTTGATGATTTGAAGCACAATCTTTTTAGCATTAGTCAATTATGTGATAAAGGCTATGATGTCATCTTTAGGTCAAATGCATGCATAGTTGAGAAGGATGAAACGCAATTATTCAATGTCAAACGAAATGGGAATGTCTATACTATGTTGCTTTGTGAATTGCATGAACAAAATGTTAAATATTTTATCACAACTAGCAAAAGTAGTTGGTTATGGCATAGACGTTTAGGACATGCTAGTATGGACCTTCTTCACCGCTTGCCTAGAAATGACTTAGTCAAAGGCCTCTCAAAGACTAAGTATTCTAAAGATAAAGTTTGTAGTGTTTGTCAAGCGGGCAAACAAGTCAAATATTCTTTCAAAAGAAAGAAAGATATCACAACTTCTAAACCTTTAGAACTTCTCCATATGGATCTTTTTGGTCCGGAAAGAATTGCTAGCATAGGTGGAAAAATTTATGTTCTTGTCATAGTTGATGACTTCTCACGATTTACTTGTGTACATTTTTTTACTCATAAAAACGAAACTCATTCCATTCTTAATAAATTTTGTAGAAGAATCCAAAATGAAAAAGACTTGTCAATTAAGAAGATAAGAAGTGATAGGGGTAGAGAATTTGATAACCATGAGTTAGAGTAATTATGTGATGAACTTGGTTTATCTCATGATCTCTCGGCTCCTAGAACTCCTCAACAAAATGGAGTTGTTAAGAGAAAGAATATATCACTTCAATAAATGGCTAGGACTATGTTAAATGAACATAGTCTTCCTCAAAGCCTTTGGGCTGAAGCAGTCAATACTGCTTGCCACGTTATTAATAGAGTCCTCATTTGATCTAAATTAGATAAGACACCCTATGAATTATAGAATGGTCGAAAGCCCAACATTGGGTATTTCAAAGTTTTTGGGTGCAAGTGCTTTGTGCTAAATGACAAGGATAACTTGGGAAAATTTGAGTCTAAATCGGATGAGGGAATTTTATTGGGATATTCTTCTCGAAGTAGAGCTTTTAGAGTCTACAATAAAAAGACTCTAACTATGGTTGAGTCAATTCATGTTGTTTTTGATGAGTCACCACTACCATTGACTTAGATGATGATGAGGTTATTGGGATTGAGAACGAGCTAAATGATCTCAATATCTCCAACCCTTCAAATGATCCTTCGGAAAAGACGGACGTCAAAGATCAATCCAATGATGATTTGACTATGTCTATTACAAAATCATGGAGGATTGTAAACAATCATCCAATTGACCAAGTTATAGGTGATCCATATAAAGAGGTTGACACTCGTTCTCAACTTAGAGACTTATGTAATTTCATGGCTTTTGTGTCTCAAATTGAGCCCAAGAATATTCTTGAAGCTCAATGCGATGACTCATGGATTGTCGCCATACAAGAGAAACTAAATCAATTTGAATGCAAACGAGTTTGACATTTAGTTCCTAAACCTAAGGATCAAACTATAATAGGTACTAAATGGGTTTTTCGAAACAAAAAGAACGAAAATGGAGTGATTATTTGTAATAAAACAAGACTTGTTGCTCAAGGCTATAATCAAGAGGAAGGCATTAACTATGAGGAGACTTTTGCACCCATGGCTAGATTAGAAGCAATTAGAATGCTTCTTGCATTTGCATCATCTAGAAACTTCATGTTTTATCAAATGGATTTCAAAAGTACTTTTCTAAATGACGTCATAGAGGAAGAAGTTTATGTCAAACAACCACCCAGTTTTGAAAATGAACAATTTCCTAATCATGTTTTCAAATTAACTAAGGCCTTATATGGTTTAAAACAAGCTCCTAAAACTTGGTATGAAAGACTTAGTGACTTTTTGCTCCAAAATAAATTTTCAAGAGGTAAAGTTGACAACACACTTTTTACTAAGATCATTGAAAGCAATTTATTGTTTGTTCAAATATATGTTGATGACATCATATTTGGATCAACAAATGAATCACTTTGCAAGGATTTTGTGGTTAGTGTGCAAAAAGAGTTTGAAATGAGTATGATGGATGAGTTGAACTTCTTCTTAGGATTGCAAATCAAGCAAAGCTTGGATGGTATTTTCATTTACCAATCCAAGTACATTAAATATTTTCTAAAGTGTTTTAGTATGGAGGATGTCAAACATGCCATAACTCATATGAGTACCGCTACCAAGCTAGACAAAGATGAAAATGGTAAATGTGTTGATATCACTAAATACAGAGGCATGATTGGTAGTTTGTTTTATTTTACCGCAAGTAGATTGGACATCATGTTTAGTGTTTGCTTATGTGCTCGCTTTCAATCTTGTCCTAGGGAATCTCATATATGTGTCATTAAACATATTTTCCATTATCTTTGCAGTACAATTCACTTAGGACTTTGGTATCCACGTGACACCTCACTTAAACTCATTAGTTATAAGGATGCCGACTTTGCCGGATGCAAAGTAGATCGAAAGAGCACAAGTAGCACATGTCACTTTTTATGGCATTCACTAGTTTCTTGGTCTAGTAAGAAGCAAAATTCCATCGCATTATTTACCGCCGAAGCCAAATATGTTGCGGCCAGTAGTAGCTATGCTCAAACGCTTTACATTAAACAACAATTGCTAGATTACGATATTACCTTCAATCATGTGCCTATTATATGTGATAACATAAGTGTTATTTGTATTTCAAAAATCCCTATTCAACACTCTCACACAAAGCACATAGAAATTATACATCACTTCATACGTGATCATGTTTCAAAAGGTGATGCTGAGCTGGTTTTTGTTAATACAAATGAGCAATTAGCGGATATTTTTACAAAACCTCTTCAAGATGTTAGTTTCTCAAAAATCCGTAGAGAAATTGGTATGGAAATGGAAAGTGAAGTTGTAAAATGATTTTATTGAATGTCATTTATTATTTATTATTTTTTCACTTTATTTCTTTGTCAGTCGACTGACAAATGCCCATTTTCAACGTTTTCTCTCTGTTTGGTTGAGGCGGCTGATTGTGCTCGGCAGTCGACTGAAATTTAAACTGATTGTGGACCATGAGTCGACTGAAATTTGAATTTCAGTCAATTAACAGACCTATTTAAGTCGACTGGTTCAGGGAATATTCAGTCGACTGACGGGGTCTTGTAAGTTGACTAACACACATATTTAAGTCGACTATAGGGCTTGTAACCGCTACACTTCGTCTTCCTCAACCTCTATCCTCAATCCTTAACCCCTCCTTGCACGTTTTTACCCATTTATTGCCCTATATCCCCCACTTTCTTCCATTTCTCTCTATAAATCTCACCATTTCTCTCTTTTTCTCTACACAAACCCTCTTTTTCTAAAAATCCTTCTCCTCTTTCTCTCATACCACTTCAATGGCTTTCCTTCTCCAATTCCTTCTCATCCTCTCCACACTCATGGTACCATCTCGTCTCAATGCACCACCAAGGAAATGCTCTCGCACCTCTGGTTCACGTCCTCGTTAACCCCCTACTCCATCTCTTTCTCTTCCTCGTCAATATGACCATGTTGATGACGATGAAGATGATGCACCCATGAACCTTCAGGCCCTCTTTCCTAACGTCTCTCATCGTGCCGAGTTCCTTCGAAAGTTCAAAAAACATGACCTCTGCAAAACCCGAATCATCAAAAATTCCCTTTGCCAAGAGTTGAAACTTCGAATCTTCTCTCTCTTTCAAGATCTCGGATGGAATCACTTTGTATCCCTGGACTATCACGTCCATACCCATCTTGTCCAAGCTTTTTACACCACCCTTACCGAGGATTCCGCGTCTGACACCCTTCATGCTTATGTCTCCGGCGTTAACATCACTGTCACCGATGCCGACTTTTTAACTTAGTTTCGTATACCCACCATTGGTTAAACTATCTACCTTCAGTATGAATGGCACCAAAGACGTACTTTTCAGCCTCAGGATGCCATCGATGTCATTTGTCACACTCCCGAAAATATTCTTCCTTCCAACCTCGCTCACATTTTCCGCAAGCACTTGATGGCCTGCAAGAAGGCGCACAATAAGAAGCTCTTCTATCCCATTCCCATCACCCACATCCTCCACCTTTTCCAAATTCCAACAAAAAAGAAAGCCATATCCAATGTGAGCCTTCCAATGGATGCTCGATGCCTCAGCCAAATGGGATTGGAAGTTAATTCCGAAGGCTTTATTCAGCAAAAGACCCAGCCAACCGATCATCCTCGCCAAGCTCCTCCTGCCCAACGTCAAGCCCCTCCAACCCAAGGCCAAGCCTCGTCCTCCTCAGCTCCTCCCGGTGCTCTCGCCATGGTTCCCGCTAGTCCGTCCAGCTTTTTTCATGATCCTCACACTTATCTCCTTCATGAGATCATTGAGGCGGTCAAGAAAAATAAGGAAGGAATTATGCGTAATGCCGAGTCCATCTCGCGAGAAAGGAAGATCGCAGAGCTCTCGACGGATTTCAACATTCGTTTGCCGCTCTTGACCTTAAGCTTAATGACATCAAGGATTCTATCCCTCCTTTTTTATGTTGAAAAAGGGGGAGAAAATGTTTAGGCATATGTTTTGTTAATGTTTGCGTGGGTTTTTATATCACTGCTAGCAGTAATATTTGTGGTAGTAGGTGTTTCATTCGGTTGCAGTTGATATTGTTCTTATTTTAATAGTATGTAGGTTACGTTGTGTGTTGTTTTTTTGCCCATATGTCTAAAATCTCATTTATACTTTAACAAGAGTATCTAAATGAATGAGAATGCGTTTATTTTTTTTAAATGACTTAGTGCTTTAATTTTTATTTATGCATAAAGTCAGGGGGAGCGTATCTTCAGCGCTAACCTTTTTTGTCAAACACACAATATTTTGTTATCATCAAAAAGGGAGAGATTGTTGGCCTAAGGGTAAATCAAAGAACAATTATCCATTTTGATGATAACAAAATGTTAAGAATGTGTTTAGTACTAATGAGTTTATTCAGTTAAGCATTACAGAGCTACTGAACAAATGTCAAAAGTAAAGTAGAAAGCTCAAAGGAATGACAAAAAGGTCATTTCACATTTGAAGTGCTTCGAAAATTGAAGAATCAAGACTTGGGGTATATAGGATGGTGAGTGACTTGTATCAAAGGATTTATGCTAAGTTTTCACATTTTATAAGCTCAAAGTTAAAATTGAAATTAAAGAAACTGCACTGTTAGGCGACTGATTCTCCAAATCAGTCAACTCACAGGTTTGCCAATCGACCGACACTTTATTGTCAGTCGACCGAACCCTTCAGAGAGTCTTGTATTCTATTTTCCAGTCGACCGACACTTCATCGTCAATCGACCGAACCCTTCAGAGAGTCTTGACCTCTATTTGCCAGTCGACCGACCACTCCAGAGAGTTTAAAGGATTTGCACGAGTATTTGTGAGTCGAGTGACAGATCAATTTCAGTCAACTGATAGGCAGCCATCAAACGACTGACGAACTAATATCAGTCGATTGACATAGCTAATAACGTCCAATACAAAGCATTAATGGAACTCATCTACCTCTCAACTACCACCACTCTCAACTCACTCTCCAAAAGTGAGTCTCACTCTCTTGACTTTTGCCCTAGCTATATATATGATGTTATAAACTTTGGAGAAGATAACAACCTCCACTATCTTGCATTCAAAGCTGATTTTACTTTCAAACATTCATCTTATAGCAAGAAAAAGCTTGAGTGTTTATTGAGTGTTACATAAACAATTGTGTATCCTTGAGCTTATACATTGTGTATCCTTCATAAACAATATACCATAATTGAGACTCTAAGATCTTGAGAGAACCAAACACATCACTAAAAACACTTGAGCTTATACATTGTGTATCCTTCATAAACCCTAAGGGTTTTGAGTGTTTATTGAGTGTTTCCTTACCTTGTAAAAGGATTGTGATCTTTGAGTGAGTGAAGCTCATTGATCCTTAAAGAGAGGTTTGTCCTCTTTTTTGTGTGATGAGCTTGTTAGCTCGTCTGTAAAGGTTTGTTATTCCACCTGCAAGGAAAATCCATAGTGTGAGATTGGGAAAGTCTTAAGGGGGGATCCTTAAGCCGAGGAGTAGGAGTTACCGAAGCTCGTAAAAATCGCAGTGTTGTCTCTCTCTCTCTCTTACTCTTTCATTTGATTTCTTGCATGCTCTACTTACCTTAAACTTATATTGTTGCTTGATTATTGTTTCCATAAATAGATAATCTATTGTAATTCAATTGTTTAAGTATTTAGTGTATGCATCTTGTTAACTAGCATAGTTGAAATCAAATTAATTACAAAAAGTGATTAAGAATTTTTATAACCCTATTCACCCCCCTCTACTGTTAATTAGTGACTAACACTTTCATTCCCTCGAGATATGACTTATTACAGTTTCACCCCTCTAGGTCATTAAAGCTTAATTTCGATGATTGAAAAAGTGAAATGACATTTATACCCCTTAATATTTCTCAATTATGGTATTAAAAAAAATTATCTGATTTGTCCGTAATTGTCCAATTAGTCTATCCAAATTAGGGCAAAATGAAGCAATAATGTAGTAGATTGGAGCAAAAATGTTCACAACAATAAACTCGGAGGTATTTTAGACATTTCACCTAATTTTGACCGTGTTTGATCACGTCAAAATTTCATCCCAAGGGGGTATTTGTTACAACTTTCAAACTTGAGGGGATGAAATTATAATTATCCAAAGAACAAGGGATGATATTGTAATAAGTCATATCTCGAGGGGATGAAAGTATAATTTATCCAATTATTTATGGGCAACATTTGTCTTAGGTCAGGTGAGTAGGAGCTCCTACTTACCCATACAGCTGGCCCAATAAGAGAATGACATATGTTTCTAAAATTAAAAAAATATTATACCCTCTTTCTCTCCTCGCAACAAATCATCATCTCCTCTCTCTCATCTACCTCTACCTCTCTATCTCTAACATTCATGGATACTTTCATAAAGAAGCTAACATCAGCACACACATCACTTAATCAAAAAAAATTTGTTCTTCAATTGAATGGAGCTTAAGACTCTTCACTAGCACCAACCAAATTTGCAACAAGTCCATCCCAATTTGAAAAGTCAATTTAAGATAATTGAACACAAATATCAAAACCCCTTCATGAACAAATTAAGCAAAATTGAAAACAAATAATAAAACACAACACATATAATTTTGAAAACTGAACACAAATATTAAATCTCATCTCAATTCAGATTTAAAAGACGAAAACATTGAACCAAAATATTAATACCCAATTCAGTATTAGTTAAGAAAAATGGACGCAAATCAAAACCCAATTCAGAATAAATAAATCAAAATTGTGCCCATTGCATTCTAATTCATAAGTTACTATAGAACAAAAAATGAATTAGTGAAACAAGAACAATAAGACTTTGTAGCCCCGTCTCCACCTGTAGTTCTATCTACACCTTCGTCTCCACCCCCCACCCACCACCCACTTTTTCCCTAGGTCGCCCATGTGAAAGTACCCATGAATGTTAGAGAGAGAGAGAGAGGTAGATGAGAGAGGAGTCGAGTTGTTGCAGAGAGAAAGTGGTAGAGGAGAGAGGGGCTTGTCATTTGAGAGAGAGAGGGGTGAAAAGAGAGGGTATAATTAGAGGTGGAAATATTTACCCAAACCTATCAACCCGTTCATACCCGCCCTCTAAATTTGGGTTGATGGGTGAGTGGTTTAATAAACAAGTCAATAGTGGGTTAAATTAATTGGGTGAGGTGAGTTTGCGGGTTGGAGATAGGTTAACCGTGGGTACCCGTCTAAACCCGTAGTTCACAAACCCTCACAAATCCTAGGTTGCTTATTCGCTGGGTAGGCTTCTCTCAGTGACTCGGCGCTCTTTTTCCGCCTTGCTCTCGTTCGTCAGCAGACTTAGCACTCAATCGCTTCTCTGTCAGCTTACACTTTACTAGTTCGAATTCTCTCATTCTCTTTCTCTCTCTCTCTCTCTCTCTATAGATATATATATATATATATATATCATATATGTTTGTGAAGGAGAAGGGAAATATATATACATAGTAGATACAGTGAAAATTGTTTATTATTCTGAAAAATCCATATCAAAATGAGAACATCTAATTGGGTATGTGTATATATATATATATTAAGTTTTTCATAATTTATGTGTTTTCTGAATTTTTGTTTGTGGGTGTTGTTCATTTTGTTGTATTTTGGGATTATGTCAATTGGGTTACCTCAATTTTCCAATTTGTTTTGTTGTATTTTGGGATTGTCATCTGGGTTACCTCAATTTTCCAATTTTTTCTCTTACTCACAAGTGCAACCTAATTCCACGCAACTCATATTGTAATTTCACATGTATCTTTTTTTCCTTAGGTTTCTATCTGTCCAAAGAACTGCAATTCTAAAATATTTATACAGTCATCACATTATATATATACACACACGTATATGCATAGATTTGTTTAAAATTTCTGTTCGATTAGAAGTACTTTTATAGGTTGGGTTTTGGATATTAACATGTTACTGTTGCCTTCACAATGTATTGAAAATTTAACATTATTTTTGCTTCAATTCATGTTGTGTAGTTTTGAAACAGTAATGTCATTATGGATCTGTTTTTTTGTTTCTTTTAGTTCATTTTGACACAATGGAGAAGCATAGTGATGAACATGTCATGGAAGAAGCCATTTGTTCTAGTTCCAAGAGGCAAAGAAAGACTACATCGGTTGTATGGCAATATTTCGAAAAGCGCCCTCTAGTGCGGATGGAAGAGAGGGGGCGAGTTGTAAAGGATGTGGCAGCTTGTATATTTTAGATCCAAGACACGGCACAAATAATATGAAACGCCATATTGACACATGCAAAAATCAATATCAGTGAGTATCCATAAACTTCTAACTTTGATCAAGAGGAGTATCGTGATTTGATGGCTATATCTATGATTAAGCATAATTATCCATTTAGTTTTGTAGAACATGAAAGTACTAGAGATGTCCATGAGTACCTAAACCCAGAAGTAAAACACATTTCAAGAAACACTGCTAAAAGTGATGTTCTGAAAATACATAAGAGAGAGAGAAAAAAACTTAAACTTGAGTTGGAATCAATAGGTGGGAGGGTATGTTTAACCTCATATTTGTGGTCATCTTTGGTAACCGACGGATATTTGATTGTCACTGCACATTATGCAGAGGACAATTGGGTATTAAAGAAGAAATTTTATTTATTTTGCCGCCTCCACATAATGGTCATATTTTGGGAGAGCAGCTTCTACATATGTTAAAAGAATGGAGAATTGAGAAAAAGATATTTATAATAACCTTAGATAATGCTTCTTATAATGATGGATTAGTGGATGTCCTGAAGAGTCAATTTTATGCAACGGGTAGTTTGCTATGTGATGGTAAGTTTTTTCATGTGCGTTGTTGTGTTCACATCTTGAATCTGATAGTACAATCTGGTTTAAAGGTGATTGATGAATTTGTAAACAAGGTTCGAGAGAGTGTAAAATATATTCGAGGTTCTAAAGCAAGAAAATTAAAATTTGCTGAGTGTATTCATCAACTATCATTGAAGTGTAGCAAAAAGGTTCGTCAAGATGTGCCTACAAGATGGAATTATACATATTTGATGTTGAATTGTGCACTTTATTTTCGTCGGGCCTATCATCAATTACATTTGATAGACACAAATTTCAAGACTTGTCCAATTGAGGAGGAGTGGTCTAGATTTGAAAGGATAACTAGATTTTTGGAACATTTTCATAATATTACTTAACTCTTCTCTGGAATCAATATCCAAAAGCTAACTTGTATTTCCATGGGGTGTGGAAAATACAAATGCTTAATAGAAGAGGAGACCGAAAGTTTTGATTGTGGGATAAAATCTATGGCCAGACTAATGAAGGAAAAGTTTGATAAATATTGGGACGATTATGACATGATTTTATCTTTTGCTATCATCCTTGATCCTCGCTACAAGTTGTAATTTGTAGAGTACTCATTTTCAAAGTTGGATTCAGGAACATGTGGACTAAAGACAAGGATAATTCATGAGAATTTGTGATTTATAACCCGTTGTAAATGATTGAAAATGGATAATTAATCCAATAATAACCCCATTAACAACCCAACCTAAACTTTATCACCTCAAGGTATAGTATATTTTTACTTTTAAAAACATTTGTCATTCTCTTATTGGGCCAGCTGTATTCTCTTATTGGGCCATCTGTATGAGTAAGTAGGAACTCCTACTCACCTAGCCTAAGTCAAGGCCCATTAGTTACTGGTTAGGCGGCCAGTTCTTTGGCAATCGATATACCAGACTGAGCCGATATCCAGAACCAGGAAACCGTTGTGAAGTGGGCAATTTTGCGAACCATGATCATATCCTAATTATACTTTATTATCTTACACATTACAAACTTCAATTATTATTTAATTTTCATATTTCGTCATTGCAAAATAACAGTCTGAACCACTTTTATCTATTGGCAGAAAAAAAATAAAAAAAAATAAAAATAAAAAATAATTACATGCAACTTTTTATCTTGATGCATGACTTCATCAAAATGGATCATCACATAAATATTTGCCCATGTTTGAATTCAAAGGAATTTGAACGAAAACAAAATCAAATGCATACAAAACAAAATCAACTCCCCAAGAAACAGATCGCTATAATCCCTTTAATCAAATGTCCATTTGCCACTAATTTCATCACTACAATGTTTGAGCAGATTTGCAAAACCCAAATAATTATACCAATTTAACAGGAAATATATCAAATACCCATTACCCATAAACACGCTTACACATTAAATACTATAAATTAAAATCTCAGATATAGATTTAACTATAAAAATATCTTAGAAAGTCTGAACTTTATTTGAAATTATAATAGAGAAATGTGGAGAAGATGATTGTTGAAAGTTTCAATGGATGAATGAAACACAACTGCCCACCTTCCCCAAATTGTTGTTGCAAGGGAACTCTTTCGGACACAGTGCACTTATTATAGCACAACGCCGATACACACAATCCCTGCTTTCTTCAACAATCAATTTTAAAATAAAAACAAACACACAGAGATAATAAGCGCACACAGTTTTGTTAGAGAGAGAGGCGGTAATAGAGCAAATATAAGGGTTACGATGTTGGATATCTGTTAATATATAGAGGAGCACAACGAGGATTAGGGTTTCTTTGACTTGCGCACACCCATGTCTTATTACCTTGTTACCCTTACACATAAAGGTATACAAGATCATAATACCCCATAAGCTAAACTACTTTTTAGGCAAAAGATCATAAAATATCCCCCTATGTTTTTTTATTGGGTTATTTGCGTTGAGATCCCCTGAATTATGGGTCTAGTCAACGCAAGTGTTGGCCACTTGCCCCCTCAACTTTCATTTTTCTTACAATCACACAGCCTTGAGGAGTTTTTGGCTCTTAAAATTACTCTTATACCCTTACTTTAATGTAAAAGGTTCTGAAATTACTTTTATACCCTTATTGGTTAAATTAGATGACCAAACAATCCTTGTGCAAATTATAAAACATATAAAATTGAAAACAAATATATAAAATTTGAAAATATATATATAAAATTTGAAAAAAATATATATAATTCAAAACATATATAAAATTCAAAAAATATATATATATTTTGAAAAAAGATATATTAAAATTTGAATTTTTTTTATAAATTTCAAAAATAAATATAAAATTCAAAACATATATATAAATTTTGAAAAAACAAGTTGGTACTTGGCAAAGAGTTATACAAATATAAGTATAAAAAATACAAGTAACCAAAGTATAATACACCAAAACAGTATTTAAAGTCAAAGAAAGTAGAAAATCATACATTAATTAAAATTTCAAAGAGTCAAAATACAAGTTTGCTTTCGAATATATATATATTCCCAATTTTTATATATTTTTCCGAATTTTATATATTTTTTCAAAATTTATATATGTTTTTTGAAATTTAATATATGTTTTTCGAAATTTATATTTTCCCCGAATTTAATATATTTTGTTCCGAAATTATATATGTTTTCGAATTTTATATATTTTTCCAAAAATTATATATGTTTTCAAAATTTATATATATATTTTGAATTTATATATGTTTTTTCGAATTTTATATAATTTTTCAAAATTTATGAATTTATATATGTTTTCGAATTTTATATTTTCCCCAAATTTTATATATTTTTTCCAAAATTTATATATTTTTTCGAAATTTATATATATTTAAGGGCACTCATGACATTTCAGAGGAAGATATTTTGTGTCATGTAATAACTCAGATAAGACAAGGGCTTTCATGACTTTTCACAACTTCAGGTGGTGTGATTGCAAGGAAAATGAAAGTTGAGGGGGCAAGTGGCCAACACTTGCGTTGACCACTTTCTGAGTGGAATTGACCCAGAGTTCAGGGGGTCTCACTGCAAATAATCCTTTTTTATTTTTGCCTCATTTTACTACCTTCATCTTTCTAAAATAAGCAAATTATTCTCTTTACACCACTATATGCCCAAATTACCCCCACTGTTTCATTTTATCATTATCATTTGTATTAAAATTTAAATAAAATATATATTAAATTTCAAAATTTTATAATATATATATTTCGAAAAAACATATAAATTTTATAAAAATTATAAAAAATATATATTAAAATTTGAAAAAAATTATAAATTCAAAAATAAATATAAAATTCAAAACAAATATATAAAATTTGTAAAAAATATGTATTAAATTTCAAAAATATATATTAAATTTTGATTTTTTTTATAAAATTCAAAAAAAACATATAAAATTTGAAATAAAAATGATGTACCTAAAAATATAAGAAACTGTATTGTTGCATGTTGTACCTAAAAATGATGTAGGTTGGCATGCTGATTTTACTTTGAAGAGACGAAAAATGTTAAAAACAAACCCATAAAAATTATATTTTAATATTAATTTTCTCTCTTATCTAGTGACTCATGATTTACAATTCCCCCAATGGTATTGAGTGAATATGCATATCCAATAAAACAATCCATTTTGATTGTTCTATTGGGATCACAAAGCACCCCCAATGACATATAAAATTCAAAAAATATATATTAAATTTTGAAAAAAAATATAAAATTCGAAAACAAATTCGAAAAATATATATAAATTTTAAAAAAACATATATAAATTTCAAATATGTATATAAAATTCTGAACAATATATATATTCGAAAATTTTGTTCGCCGAATTTTATATTTTTTTTCCCAAAATTTATATATTTTTTCCAATTGTTTATATATATTTTTACGAATTTTATATGTTTTTTATGAATTTAATATTTATTTTCGAATTTTATAATTTTTTTCGAAATTTAATATATATATTTTTAGAATTTTATATAATTTTTACGAATTTTATATATTTGTTTCGAATTTTATATACTTATTTTTTAATTTTATAAAAAAAATTCAAAATTTAATATATATATTTTTGAATTTTATATATTTTGTTTAAATTTTAATACAAATGATAATAATAAAATGAAACATTGGGGGTAATTTGGGCATATAGTGGTATAAATGGGGTAGTTTGCTTGTTTTAAAAAGACGTGGGTAGTGAAATGGGAAAAAAAAATGTGGGTAGTGAAATGGGAAAAAAAATATATATAATGAGATAGGGGGATTTTATGCTCTTTTGCCCACTTTTAATATTTAACCATTAAATCTAATCCAACGTTACATTCAAAACCACTTAAAATCTTTCTCAAGTATCCCAAAATCACCTCCTAATATTTCAATTCCTTATTTAATTTTTTAATATCACCTATACTAGGGACGGATTTAGACGTGGAGGTCAATGGGGCTAATATTAAATATCTTAAATTTAAGAGTAAAAATTATTTTAAAAAATATAAAAAATTAGTGGGGGCTAAATGCTAAATATCTCAAATTTAATGATAAAAAATATATATATATGGCAAAAGAGTATAAAACCCCTTCATACTTTTTAAGAGTTGCAAAATACCACTTATGCTTTCTTTTTTGCCTCATTTCATTAT
This sequence comes from Cornus suecica, assembly GCA_963922005.1. Lineage (NCBI taxonomy): Eukaryota > Viridiplantae > Streptophyta > Magnoliopsida > Cornales > Cornaceae > Cornus > Cornus suecica. The sequence goes on along the minus strand of OY998238.1, from coordinate 63,201,294 downwards.
CATCATCTTTCTAAAACAAGCAAACTACCCATTTTACACCACTATATACCTAAATTACCCCCAAGATTTAATTTTATCATTATCATTTATATTAAAATTTAAACAAAATATATAAAATTCAAAAATATATATATTAAATTTCAATTTTTTTAAAAAAAATTCGAAAATAATATATAAATTTTGAAAAAACATATAAAATTCATAAAAATAATAAAAAAAGTTGAAAAATATATATTAAAATTTGAAAAAAATTATAAAATTCAAAAATAAATATAAAATTCGAAACAAATATATAAAATTCGTAAAATATATATATTAAATTTCAAAATTTTTTTATAAATTTTGAAAAACTATATATTAAATTTCAATTTCTTTTATAAATTCGAAAATAAATATAAAATTAGAAAAAAATATATAAAATTTGAAATAAAAATGATGTACCTAAAAATATAAGAAACTATATTGCTACATGTTGTACATAAAAATGATGTAGGTTGGCATGTTGATTATACTTTGAAGAGACGAAAAATGTGAAGAACAAACCCATAAAAATCATGTTTTAATATTAATTTTCTCTTTTATCTAGTGGCTCATGATTTACAGTTCCCCCAATAGTACTAAGTGAATATGCATATCCAATAAAACAATTCATTTTGGTTGTCCTATTGGGATCACAAAGCACAATAATGACATATAAAATTCAAAAAATATATATTAAATTTTGAAAAAAATATAACATTCGAAAACAAATTCAAAAAAAAATATAAAACTCAAAAAATATATATAAATTTAAAAAAAACATATATAAATTCGAAAAATTTATTCGCCGAATTTTATATTTTTTTCCAAAATTTATATATATTTTTTGAATTATATATATATAATTTTACGAATTTTATATGCTTTTTTGAAATTTTATATGCTTTTTTGAAATTTTATATTTTTTTGAAATTTAATATTTATATTTTTTAAATTTATATATTTTTAGAATTTTAGATAATTTTTACGAATTCTATATATTTGTTTCGAATTTTATTCGAAATTTATATATTATTTTTCAATTTTATAATTTTTTTTTTGAAATTTTATATATATATTTTTGAATTTTATGTATTTTTTTAAATTTTAATACAAATAATAATGATAAAATGAAACTTTGGGGGTAATTTACAACCCTTAAAAAACATAGGGGGATTTTATGTTCTTTTGACTATATATAAAGAAAAACAAATCAGTGGGGGCCACCGGTCCTGAACTATATCTGTTGCTGACCTATACAAACCTAAATCAGGTAATTCCCTATATCCCAAAACCACCTCTTAATATTTCAATTCCATATTTAATTTTCTAATTCCATCTATAGAAAAGTAAATCAGGTAATTCCCAAAACAAAAAAGTCAATAACATCAAAGATTTATCACTGATCATCATCCTCAAATTATGAAATTGCATTCAAATATTTGAATAAATATTATTAGTTGATAAGTGCAAACTAAAGGTATTATAAAATCTATTTTTCATTTAAAATTAAATAAATTTCAATTATCATAAAAAGTCTCTCACTAAAAAGAATACATTTTCATTATTCTAATGAACTAAAAAAATATAAAATGTTAACTTTGCTTGGAGCAATGAAAATTATCAGATAACTCTATACAGAATAAAATATAACAAAAAGAATTTTTGATAGTGATGAAGAGCATTAATATTTAATCTTTAATTTGATTGAAAAACTAAAAATAGAATTGAAATATAAAGAGGGGGTTTTGGAATATTTGAAAAAGATTTTAGTAGTTTTGGAATGTGACCGTTAGATTAGATCTAATAACTATTATTAAAAGTGAGTATACCTTATCTTGCTCCCCAGATCACTACAACACATTTACATAATGCATAAAATATTTGAGTTAATTCCACTTTCAGCCTTGAAGTTTCTCCTAATCTCGCTTTAACCATCTAGAATTTCAATAATCTTAATTACACCCCTTTAAAGTAATTTAAAATGTTGAAAAAAATCTAATTTTCCCTCAAAATGTCTGATTGATAGAGGACATATGAAATTGAGGCTAGAATTAAGGTTAGGGTTAATGTCAAATTGTCTACTTGAGAGAGGGCAGGTGAAATTGGGGCAGGGTTAGGGTTCAGAATTTTTGCAGAAACATAGAAATCGGGTTTGAAGAAGTCATCAATCCCATATATGATTTTGATCTGAATCCAATCCGATTAGTCAGATATGCATTAGAAAAAAAAATCCAGTAATTTGATTATGATCCGAATTCGACAATTCAATTTTATTAACAAATTGGATATAAATTTAGGTGATCAATCCGATAATAATTTTATCTAAGTAAATATTTATATACACATATAATACTATGTTATTAATTTATATGTTAAATAATATACTTAGGGCCCGTTTGGAAACCCATATTTTTGTTTTGTTTTTGTTTTTTTCACTATTCATGAGAACAAAACCTTGTTTGGATGCAATTTTAGGGAAAACGTATTTGTGAACATCGCTAAGAACAAAAACAAATTTGGGCCAAAATCAAATAACACCAATTTGGTGTGTTTTTTTGTTCTTTATTCTAACATTTTTCTCAATTTAACCAAATACACACATATATATATACACACCACCACTACCACTATATATATACACACACACGTATATAGACACACACACACACACGTATATATATACACATGTCCACCACCACCGGAACCCTAACCCCCAATTCCTCCTTTGACTGTGAGCAGAAGAAACCCAATTCGATCGGAATTGTCACTAGTGGGAAAGAAAGCGAGAAGAGAATTGCAAGGGATGGGGTGGAGAAGACCGATGAGACAAAGAGATTTCCACTCTTGAGAGAAATCCATTTGTATATATATATAGATATGTATATATATATGTGGGTGTATGTGTGTATATATAGATATGTATATATATGTATGTGTGTGTGTGTGTGTGTATGTGTGTGTATAGGTGTGTGAAAGAACCAAATACAATTTTTGCCCCAAACGCATTTTTGTTTTTTCAGGAAAAAATACAAAGACAAATACAAAAATAATTTTTGTTAGTTCATCAAAAAAACAAATACAAAAATAAAGGGTTTCCAAACGGGCCCTTAATAATGCCCCACTTATTGTTTTGTTTTTCGGCTTTCCTATTTACCATGGACATGTATGAAAAGTATTGATTGGTACGTACCTAATTTGGGGTTTAATGTTGTTGATTTTTATATTTTTGTAATTACATATTCGGATCAAATTATTTGATCGAATATCTAATAATCAAAATATTGGATATGGATCAACTAAGTAAAACTTTATCGGATTATCAAATCAGATCGGAGCGCCTTATAACCTTATCAGATTCAGATTAAATCAGGGTCGATTTGGTTTTAATCCAATCCGATGACAAGTCTTTATAGAGGTGTTGTATGTGAGAGAGCGGAGGGTTTGGAGGGAGAGAACGAGGAGTGAGAAGTGGTATTAGAATAGGGAGAGGGAAGGCTGACCAGATTGGGCGAAAGCGGTGCTAGGAGTAGAGAATATGATGGAGGATGAGGTGTTGGAGATTAGGGTTTGGGCGATAATCGCGATAGTGAGGGCCATGTCCACGAAGCTGGAGCCACAAACGAGGACTAGGGATGGAAAAAAATCCCGCCCCGCCCCATTTTATATAGTTTTTGAGAACTGATTAAATATATAGGGAAGATTATGGAGATCCGTTTTAAAATCCGGTCGGTTGGGGAGCGGGTATGGGGAGGGGTGTCCACACCCCAATTATATTTTATTTACTAATTGACCATTCAATATTATCATATACTATTAATCATACCATTCATATAAAATAACTCTGTAGGAACATTTATTTGTAATGGCATGTTTTTCATAAAAAATCATGTTGAGTGTTGTGAGTATTGTATTGAGTTAATCAAAAATTGATCGGAAGCGGTACTGCAAAGAAATAAACAGAAGTTGAAGTTTCTGAAGCTGTCGAATTCTCACCGAGTACTCGAGATTTTGAGTTATCGAGTACTTGAAATGATCATTATCGAGTACTCGAGAATATGCACCTTGGCGCGAATGATAGTGTAAAAATAATAGGTTTAAAGCATCATGGTGCGTTATCAATACATTTACCGAGTACTCGAATAATTTCCTAATGAGTACTAGAGATTGGTTTTTCGAGTACACGAAGAGCAATTCTCAAGAACTCGAAGTTGCCGACTTCAGTTTTTTTAAAAAGGATTATTCAGATGCCTTAAAGAGTCCTATTCACTTAGGGCCCGTTTGGTAGGCGGTCCGGTCTGGTCTTATCTGGTCCGGTCCGGTCTGGTCTTATCTGGGTGGTGTTCTGAAAGTCTGTTTGGTAAAGTTGTCTGATCTTATGGTCTTATTCAAGCTGTTTGGTCTTATGATTGGAAAATAATACAAAAAATTAAAAAATAATATATGAAATTCAAAAAATATATTAAGTATGAAAAATATATAAAATTTGAAAAAATATAAAAAATTTGAAAATAATATAAGAAATTCAAAAATAATATATTTTTCAAATTATTTCGAATTTTTATATTATTTTTTGAATTTTATATATTATTTTTGATTTTTTATATTATTTTCAAATTTTTTATATTTTCTCAAATATATATATATCTAATTGTTTTATATTATTTTTGAATTTTATATTTTTTTCAAATTTTATACATTATTTCAAATTTTTTATATTATTTTTCAAAACTTATATATTATTTTTTAAATTATATATATATATATATATATTTAAAATTTTATATATTAATTTTGATTTTTATATATTTGTTTCGAATTTAATACATTATTTTAAAAAACTTATATTATTTTTCAAATTTTATATATTATTTTCGAATTTTATACATTATTTTTGATTTTTTCTATTATTTTCGAATTTTTTTATTTTCCCAAATTTGAAATATATTTTTTGCATTTTATATATTATTTTTGAATTTTATATATTTTTTTTTCAAATTTTATACATTATTTCAATTTTTTTATATTATTTTTTTAATTTTATATATTATTTTCAAATTATATATATATTTTAATTATATATATATATTTCAAATTTTATGGTCCCATGTGTTAAGATAATTGTATATAAGACTATTTGAGACCACTTGAGACCATCATTTTTTGTTGTCTCAAATTACCCCTTTTGGTCCCAAGTGGTCCTTGTTTTTTTGGAACCGTGTTACCAAATAGTGTCCGGTCCCAAAAAAGCCATTATGAGACCGGACCACATGGACCGGACCGCGAACCAAACAGGGCCTTAAGGACATGGTTAGGAGTTATTATTGGTATATTGGACTATCATTGGTATATTAGTCTATATTTAGAAGACTTAATGGTGGAAATACGAATCTTGAAAGGAAAATGATTTTTACCATTAATTGAAGACTCTTATCTATTTATATGAGTTAAACCAAAGAGAAGGTGGTTGCTTTTGTGAGATCTTTGCAATACTTTGATAGATCAGATTCGTCTGCAGAGAGAGAGAAAAAGAGATCGCTTGATTATTCTATATCAAGAGTTTCTCTAAATTTTTGGTGATTATTCAATTGTGCTCCTACACATGAGATCTTTATGCACAATTGGATGATTTTTTGCTGAAAAATTATCATACCACCTATTGCAACATGGTTGCCTCGATTCGTTGAGAAACAGAGCCATCAGAGTACGGAGATCGGAGCGAGAAGCTTCGTGGTAAACTGATTTGTTGAGAAATAGAGTCGTCATAGTACGGAGATCGGAGTGAGAGCTTCGTGGTAGCGCGAGTGATTCAAGATTTTTAGACGTCGAGTGATAAGAGGCAAGTCAGTGTGATTTTGTAAGTCCTAACTTTATAGAGTCTATGTACTTCTTGATTCATAGTGCATCGATACCAGAGGGTATCCGTGATTTTTACTTATAATATTTTTAAGATTTTCCACGTAAAAATATTGGTGTCGTCTCTACTTTATTTTCTGCATTTATATTTATTATTGCGTGGATTATATTTGTGATAAAATTGAATTAAAATTGACTATTCCGAAATTAATATTTTAATTTGTCAATTAATTCATAAAATGCCTATTCACCCCACTCTAGGCTTAGTTCACTGTCTTTTAAGTAATTTCAATTGGTATCAGAGCGTGGTTGCCTCGATTTAGGTTAACTACATAGGGCTAGATCTTGAACTTCGAAGATGGACGTACCTTGTGAATGTGGTATCAAGGTACTCACCTCCCACTGTGATAGACGAGACTACAAATAAATTTAAATTAAAACTGTCTAATGAGTGGACTCCTGCCGAGACTAATGGTGTTAATTGGAACACTAAACCTTTGAATGCTTTATACAATGTTGTTACCTCGAGTGAGTTTAAGAGAATTGTTACGTGCGAAATTGCCAAAGAAGCTTGGGATATTCTCCAAGTAATTCATGAAGGGACTTCAAAAGTTAAAAAATTGAAACTCCAAATGTTAAATTCTCAATTTGAACAGCTTAAGATGGAAAAAGATGAAGTCTATACTGACTTTGATGATAAACTAATTGACATAGTAACTGGCTGTCACAATCTAGGAGAGCCCATTCCTGAGACTACTATAGTGAAAAAGGTTCTTAGGTCTCTCCCTAAACGTTTTCAATCTAAGGTTACTGTCATCTCGAAAGTAATGAGTCTTAAAGAAATTAACTTGAAGAATTAGTTGGGAACCTAAAATCTTATGAGATTGAGTTGTTTAAGAGTCCCCCTAAGAGGTCTAGCGGCGCTAAAGAAAAGAGCATAGCTTTTAAAACCACTAGAGATGATCTGATTGAGTTTGATGGAAAAAATGAGTTGAATTTAAATGATATAGCCATGTTTGCTAAAAGGTTAAACAAATTTATAAAGGCTAACAATAGTAAAAGGAGTTGCAAAGGATAAAATTTTAGGGATAAATTAAAAGAGTTTAGAAATAGAAATAAACCTAATTCTCGGAATAACAAGTCTGATCTTAAAAAGAAAAAACCTCAATGTTTTGAGTGTCAAGGGTATGGGCACATAGTTGCAGAGTGTGTAAACACTTTGACAAAGTCCAAAGGCTTAGCTGTCATTTGGGACGATGAATCTGATGATGGATCAGCTAGTGATGCGACATACTCAGAGGTAGGTGATGGGTCTGAGAACTTCACCTTGTTTGCTGCACAAAGTAAGGAGGTTAGAGAAATTGCTACAAGATGGGCGATGTCTGGAGATGTAGATTCTGAGGGTGATGAAGATTGTGATAATATGCCTCAAGATTTTTACGATGAATTACTTGATAATCTTGCTCAACTTAACAAGGATCACAATCAACTATTGACTAAGAGTTTAAGCATGGATAAAGAATTACACTTTTTAAGAGACGAATTAGTCAATAGTTCCCAAACCCTAAACCTCTTGCATACCCGAAAAGCTCAATTGTTTAAAAAATTAATCGAGTCTGAACAAGAAAGGAATCATGCTTTGAAGAGTGTAGGTGATCTCAATAAGGAATTAGTCACTCTAAGATCGGAAGTGATTGAGAAATCTACGAGAATTGAGGTTTTGGAAAATGAATTAAAGGATGGTAACTCAACTATCTCTAAATGGTCTAGTGGAACCCTTAAGCTTGATCATATGTTGAGTATAGGAAAATCTACAGGAAATACAAAGGGGTTGGGATTCAAAGAAATAACGAGTAACTCTAACATCATTCCCAAAACTACATTTGTTAGGGCATCTCAAATAGTATCTAGTTCTTTTTAAGGTAATCCTGATTGGAATCATAATGCTCAAGCCTATTTCAGAAAACCTGTTGAAAATAAGCCTTTTTTCACCTCTAGATATCGTAAGGATTTTAACAATAATTTTCAAAGGTTTGTTCCTATATGTCATCATTGTGGAGTGAAAGGATGCATTCGACCCATGTGCTCAAAGTTAAGAGGAAAAAATTTGAAATCAACAAAGAAACCAGTCACTCATAGATGACCCAATGTTGAAGATCAAATTAGAATATTGAGTGATGAGGTGAATAATTTGTATAAGCTAGCAAATAGAGCTCCGAAATTGAAAAAGGCATGGGTGAGAAAGATGAGCTACACTATTTTGTTGTTCACACTGCTCTTAGAGCACGTGATTCTAGTGCCTGGTATTTGGATAGTGGATGTTCTAGGCACATGACTGGAGATAAGTCTTTGTTTAGTTTGTTCGAGGAAAGTTATGGTGGGATAGATCCTTTTGGAGATGAAAAGAAGTCTAAAGTTTGAGGAAAATGAACTATTGTGGCTTATGGTATACCTAGATTGGAAGATGTGCTTTATGTTGAGGGCTTAAAAGCGAATTTGATTAGTACTAGCCAAATTTGTGATAATAACATTAATGTCAATTTCTCTCCCAATAAATGTTTAATTCTTGATTCTTCTGGAAATTGTGTTATGGAAGGTATGCGGTCATCTGACAACTATTATTTCATAATTCTTAATCCTAAATTAGCATGTAATAAGGTTAAGCTTGATGAGATATAAATTTTGCACCAAAGAATGGGACACGTTAATTTTCGTGATTTAACTAAGATTACTAAAAGTGAAATTGTTAACTTGGGTATGACAAAGGTCTTGTGTGTGGTCTGTGTCATAAAGGAAAACAGACTAGATGTCAATACAAGAAGACTAATACCATAGGTACTTCTAGACCTTTAGATTTATTGCATATTGACTTAATGTGACCTACTAGGACCTTAAGCAAAGGAGGTAAGAAGTATATTTTTGTTATGGTTGATGATTACTCTAGATATACATGGGTAGAATTTCTCAGTAAAAAGTCTGAAGCTGCTGAAATTTTTAGGAATATTTGTTTAAAAATTCAGACTGAGAAAAATTATCCTATTACTAGAGTAAGAAGTGATCATGGAAAGGAGTTTGAAAATTCAGGGATTGATACTTATTATTCAAAGGATTTAGAATAATTAACAAGCCATGAATCTATAGACGATACAAGTATGTAATCTAATACAAATTGTAGGAACATTTATTTGTAATGACATGATTCTGATAAAAAATCATGTTGAGAGTTGTGAGTTTTGGTTTGGATTAATCAAGTTGACAAGTCAAATGAAGATCAATGAATGGTTCAAATAGTGATGAAGAACATAAGAGTTTTGAAGAGAAGTTGATCGGAAGCGATGCTACAAAGAAATAAATTGAAGTTGAAGTTTCTGAAGCTGCCGAGTACTTATCGAGTACTCGAGATTTAGAGCTATCGAGTACTCTAACTTCTTATTACTGAGTATTCGAAGTTTTGCGCCTTGTCGTTGATGATGGCGTAGTTCCAGTGACTTTGACACACCATGGGTGCACTATTAGACATTTACCGAGTACTCGAAGAAATCCTTACCGAGTATTCGAGAACTCAAAGTTGTCGACTTCAATTTTTTAAAAAGGATTATTCAGATGCCTTAAAGACTCCTATTCACTTAAGAACATGGTTAGGAGTTATTATTGGTATATTGGACTATCATTGGTATATTGGTTTATATTTGGAAGACGTAATGGTGGAAAATACGAATCCTGAAAGGAAAATGATTCTTATCATTAATTGAAGACTCTTCTCTATTTATATGAGTTAAACCAAAAAGAATGGTGTGACTTTTGTGAGATCTCTGCTATACTTTCATATATCAGATATGTATGAAAAGTGAGAGAAAAAGAGATCACTTGATCATTCTATATCAAGAGTTTCTTTAGTTTTTGGTGATTATTCAATTGTGCTCCTACACGTGAGATCTTTATACACAATTAGATGATCCGTTGTTGAAAAATCATCACACCACCTATTGCAACGTGGTTGCATCGATCTGTTGAGAAACAGAGCCGTCAGAGTACGGAGATTGGAGCGAGAAGCTTCATGGTAAATTGATCCGTTGAGAAGCGGAGTCGTCAAAGCAAGGAGATCGGAACGAGAGCTTCGTGGTAGTGCGAGTGATTCAAGACTTTCAGATGTCGAGTTATAAGAGGCAAGTCATAGTGATTTTGTAAGTTCTAACTTCATAGAGTTTGTGTACTTCTTGATTCATAGTGCATCATACCGAAGGGTATTTGTGGTATTTATTTGGAACGTTTCCAAGGTTTTCCATATAAAATATTGGTGTCATCTCTGTTTTATTTTTTGCACTCATATTTATTATTGCTTGGTTTGGATAATTAAATAATTGAATTATAATTGACTATTCCGCAATCAATATTTTAATTTATCAAATAATTCATAAAAAGCCTATCCACCCCCCTTCTAGGCTTAGTTCACCGTCTTTTAAGTAATTTCAATTGGTATCAGAGCATGGTTGCCCCGATTTAGGTTAATTACCTAGGGCTAGATCTTGAACTTAGAAGATGGATGTACCTCATGAAGGAGGTTCCGTTACTAGGTCCCATTTGTTTGATGACTCTAATTATACTTATTGGAAAGCTAGGATGAGAGCGTTCTTGAAATTTGTAGATGAAAAAACCTTGCTTGCTATAGAGATAGGGTATTAACCTCCCATTATGATAGACGAGACTACTAATAAATATAAATTAAAACTGTCGAACGAGTGGACTCTTGCTGAGACAAATGGTGCTAATTGGAATTCTAAAGCTTTGAATGTTTTATACAATGTTGTTAAATCGAGTGATTTTAAGAGAACTACCACGTGCAAAAATGCTAAAGAAGCTTGAGATATTCTCCAAGTAACTCATGAAGGGACTACAAAAGTTAAATAATCGAAGCTCCAAATGTTAATTTCCCAATTTGAACAACTTAAAATGGAAAATGATGAAGTTTATGCTGACTTTGAGGATAGACTAATTGACATAGTAATGGGCTGTCAAAATCTAGGAGAGCCCATTCCTGAGACTATTATAGTAAAAAAGGTTCTTAGGTCTCTCTTTGAACGTTTTCGGTATAAGGTTACTATCATCTCGGAAGTAACGAGTTTTAAAGAAATTAAACTTGAACAATTGGTTGGAAACCTAATATCTTATGAGATAAAGATGTTCAAGAGTCCCCCTAAAAGGTCTAGCGACACTAAAGAAAAGAGCATAACTTTTAAAACCACTAGAGAGGATCCGATTGAGTCTGATGGAGAAAGTGAGTTAAATCTGAATGATATTGCCATGTTTCCTAAAACGTTAAACAAATTTGTAAAGGAAATTGTTTTGGGGATAAATTAAATGAGTTTAGAAATAGAAATAAACCTAATTCTAGGAATGACAAGTCTGATCTTAAAAAGAAAAAACCTCAATGTTTTGAGTGTCAAGGGTATGGGCACATAGTTGTAGAGTGTGCAGACACTTTGACAAAGTCCAAAGGCTTAGCTGTCATTTGGGATGATGAATCTGATGATGGATCATCTAGTGATGCGACATACTCAGAGGTAGGTGATGGATCTGAGAACTTCACCGTGTTTGCTGTACAAAGTAAGGAGGTTAGAGAAATTGCTACAAGATGGGCGATGTCTGGAGATGTAGATTTTGAGGGCGATGAAGATTATGAGAATATGCCTCAAGCTTTTTACGATGAATTACTTGATAATCTTGCTCAACTTAACAATGATCACAATAACTATTGACTAATAGTTTAAGCATGGATAAAGAATTACACTTTTTAAGAGACGAATTAGTTAATAGTTCCCAAACCCTAAACCTCTTGCATACCTAAAAAGCTCAATTGTTTAAAAAATTAATCGAGTCTAAACAAGAAATGAATCATGCTTTGAAGAGTGTAGATGATCTCAATAAGGAATTAATAACTCTAAGATCAGAAGTGATTGAGAAATCTACGAGAATTGAGGTTTTGGAAAATGAATTAAAGGATGGTAACTCAACTATCTCTAAATAGTCTAGTGGAACCCTTAAGCTTGATCATATGTTGAGTGTAGGAAAATTTACAGGAAATACAAAGGGGTTGGGATTCAAAGAAACAACGAGTAACTCTAACGTCATTCCTAAAACTACATTTGTTAGGGCATCTCAAATAACATCTAGTTCTTTTCAAAGTAATCCTGATTGGAATCATAATGCTCAAGCCTATGTCAGAAAACCTGTTGAAAATAAGCTTTTCTTCACATCTAGATATCGTAAGGATTTTAACAATAATTTTTAAAGGTTTGTTCCTACATGTCATCATTGCGGAATGAAAGGACGTGTTCGACCCATGTACTCAAAGTCAAGAGGAAAAAATATGAAATCAACGAAGAAACCAATCACTCATAGAGGACCCAATGTTGAAGATCAAATTAGGATATTGAGTGATGAGGTGAAGAATTTGTAGAAGCTAGTAAATAGAGCTTTGAAATTCAAAAAAACATAGGTGAAAAAATGTGAGCTACACTTTTTTTTTGTTCACACTGCTTTTAGAGCACGTGATTCTAGTGCTTGGTATTTGGATAAGGGATGTTCTAGGCACATGACTTGAGATAAGTCATTGTTTAGTTTGTTCGAGGAAAGTAATGGTGGGATAGTTATTTTTGGAGATGAAAAGAAGTCTAAAGTTCGAGGAAAAGGAACTATTGTGGCTTATGATATACCTAGTTTAGAAGATGTGCTTTATGTTGAGGGCTTAAAAGCGAATTTGCTTAGCATTAGCCAAATTTGTGATAATAACCATAATGTCAATTTCTCTCCCGATAAATGTTTAATTGTTGATTATTCTGGAAATTATGTTATGGAGGGTATGCGGTCATCATACAACTGTTATTGCATTGTTCTTAATCCTAAATTTTCGTGCAATAAACTTAAGCTTGTGAAATAGAGATTTGGCACCAAAGAATGGGACATGTTAAGTTTCGTGATATAACTAAGATTACTTAAAGTGAAATTGTTAAAGGTGTTCATAAGCTTGGGTATGACAAAAGTCTTGTGTGTGGTCCGTGTTAAAAAGGGAAGCAGACTAGATGTCAACACAAGAAGACTAATACCATAGGTACTTCTAGACCCTTAGAATTATTGCATATTGACTTAATGGGACCTACTAGGACCTTAAACAAATGAGGTAAGAAGTATATTTTTGTTATAATTGATGATTACTCCTAATATACATGGGTAGGATTTCTGATGGAAAAGTCTGAAGCTGCTGAATATTTTAGGAATATTTGTTTAAAAATTCAGACTGAGAAAAATTATCCCATTATTAGAGTAAGAACTGATCATGGAAAGGAGTTTGAAAATTCAGGGATTGATACTTATTGTGATGAAAAAGGAATAAAGCATAAATTTTATGCATCACATACTCCACAACAAAATGGGATTGTTGAGAGGAAGAATAGGGTTCTTCAGGAAATGAGAAATGTTATGCTACATAGAAGGAATGTTCCAATGAACTTTTGGGCCGAGGCAGTGAACACAACTTGTTACACTTCAAATAGAGTTTATCTTAGGCCCGACACTTTAAAAACTCCCTATGAACTGTGGAATGACAAAAAATCCAATATAAAATATTTTTGGGTGTTTGGTTCAAAATATTACAATTTTAGAGATAGAGAATCTTTAGGGAAATTTGATTCTAAGAGTGATGAGGGAATATTCTTAGGTTATTCATTGACTAGTGGGCATATAGAGATTTCAACCTTAGAACCCAAACAATGATGAAATCTGCCAATGTGGTTGTTGATAACTCATGTGCTGATGAGTCTTAGTCTTTTGTAGAGGAAGAAGGTAGTGACTCATTTTTCCTATTAAATGATGATTCTCCTATTAATACTGAAGAGGAGAAAGTGAATCATGAAGATACTCCTAGTCCTATAGGATCATATGAACCTTCATAAAATATTCAGCCTACTCCTACTAAAGAACCATATGCTAGAGTTAAGTTGAACCATCCTTTAGATAAAATCATTGGATCTATTGATAAAATGATGGTGACTCGTAGAAAGGCTAGGAATGAAATCTCTTATGCTTGCTATACATCCTTCTCAGAATAAAAAAAATGGTAAGGAAGGTCTTCAAGATAATGATTAGATAAATTTAATGCAAAAAGAACTTCAACAATTTGTTAAGAATGATGTATGGTATTTTGTGCCTAGACTTAAGGATATAAATGTTATTGGTACCAAATGGATATACAAAAATAAAAAGGATGAGAATGGTAGTGTTATAAGAAATAAGACTAGGCTTGTTGCTCAAGGTTATACACAGATGGAAGGTATAGACTTTGATGAGACATTTGCTCCGGTAGCTAGACTTGAATCTATTCGAATTTTATTTGCTATCGCATGCCATCTTGGATTTAAGTTGTATCAAATGGATGTTAAGAGTGCATTTTTTAATGACATTCTTCATGAGGAAGTATATGTGAAGCAATCCAAAGGACTTGAAGATCCTTATTGTTTGAGTCATATTTATAAGCTTAAGAAGACTCTGTATGCGTTAAAGCAAACTCCTAGAGCTTGGCATTAGAGATTGATCGATTACCTGTTAGGAACAGGTTTTACCCGAGGGGGAGTGGACAAAACGCTGTTTATTCAGAAAATTGAGAGTAATATAGTTATTGCTCATATCTATGTTGATGATATAGTGTTTGGTTCTACCTCTGACCAACTTGCTCATTATTTTGGAGAACAAATGACCCCTGAGTTTGAGATGAGCATGATTGGGGAATTGAACTTCTTTTTAGGACTACAGATTAGGAAATTAACTGATGGGATTTTTATTTCTCAAACTAAATATGCCTTGGAATTAGTAAAGAAGTTTGGTTTAGATGAAGCTTAGGATGCTCGCACTCCTATGAGTACAAGTGTCAAACTTAGCATAGACACTAAAGGCAAAAATGTTGATCCTATACTTTATAGGAGTCTGATTGGAAGTTCGTTGTATTTGACAGCCAGTCGACCTGACATAGCCTTTAGTGTTAGTGTTTGTGCATGTTATTAGGCTAGTCCTAAAGAGTCTCACCTTATTGTTGTTAAACGTATTATTAAATATATAAAAGGACTGTTAATTATGGACTGTGGTACCTATCAGGATCTAATAATGATATTGCTTCTTTTTCTGATGTTGATTGGGCTGGTAATGTAGATGATAGAAAGAGTATTAGTGGAAGATGTTTTTACATTGGTAATTGCTTAGTTGCTTGGCATAGCAAGAAGCAATATTGTGTATCCCTTTTAATAGTTGAAGCTGAGTATATAGCTGTTGGAAGTTGTTGTACTCGGCTTTTGTGGATGTGTCAGATGTTACAGGATTATGGATTTTCACAAAGCACAATGACTATTTTCTATGATAATACTAGTGCTATAAATATTTCTAAAAATCCTGTTCAACACTCTAAGACAAAACATATATATATTCGACATCATTTCTTTCGAGATCTTGTTAAAGATGGTATAATGTCTCTAGAGTTTATATCCACAGATTCTCAGTTGACAAATATCTTTACAAAACCATTAGATTTTTATAAGTCTTAGAAAATCTATTGACATGTTTTCTTTAGAATAAATATCTCCATGTGTATCATTCTAGGAATATCTTGCATTATTTTTCTCATATAATTGATACATCATCATGCATTTTTATTTTTATTTATTATTATGCATGCATCTTGTTTTATTATTACTTTTAGGATTATTCATGCATACATTATGACAAAAACACTATAAAAATTATAAAATAAAAATTCTTAGCATGTTGAGCTTGGCAAAGGGTATAAATGGTTGTCATATTTCACTCTA
Source organism: Cornus suecica (assembly GCA_963922005.1). Classification (NCBI taxonomy): domain Eukaryota; kingdom Viridiplantae; phylum Streptophyta; class Magnoliopsida; order Cornales; family Cornaceae; genus Cornus; species Cornus suecica. The sequence goes on along the minus strand of OY998238.1, from coordinate 63,185,569 downwards.
TTCTCATATTTACTTATCTTATTATGCTTATGGGAATTGGAGGTGTTAGTCTGACCTAAGGATTTGAGTTGTTCACTTGGCATGTTTAAATATTATTTTTAAAACTCATCAACCTTGGGTGCTTGTTTTACTTCGGAGATGACTATAATACTTGTTGAAACTTTTAGTCTTTCTCATCTAACCCGAAGTGATATGTAGGTTCATGAGCTAGACTAGATTGATCGATGCTTTTGAATACTTTTTGCATGCTCATGAATATTGGAGTAATGTTGAAAGAAGAAAGAAAATTAAATAAATAATATATGATTGTCTCTTTAAACCCCTTAGAACACTGATCCTTTTATTGAATAACCGGGTCTCACTGCCTCAAGAATCATTGAGTATTCGCGTCTGTAAGAACTTTATTTATGTAATGAAATTCTTCTGATAAAAAACCATGTTGAGAGTTTTGTGTTTTAGATTGGGTTGTTAAATGTCAAATGTGTGTACAAAGTGGTGAAGATACAAAGGATATTCAGTGGAACAATGGCTGGAAGCGGCAATGCAAAGAATCAAAGATTTCAGCGAAAGTTGTTTGTTGTTCCATTGAGTACTCGGTGGGAGTGTTACCGAGTACTCGGTAAGGTGCGAACTTGCGGCCGTTTGCGAAAAAATTATATTTTCCATCAGAACATTTTACAAACTTGCGCACAAAAAGGTTCATCGAGTACTCGGTAGAACAACCACCGGGTACTCGGTAAGTGGGTACGCATAATTATTTTTGGGAAGGTTTATTTTGATATGTATTTGATTTCTAACCACTTTGGGATGTGATTTGAAGTTATTATTGGTATATTGGACTATCATTGATATATTTATTTATATTTGGAAGATTTAAATTGTGAAAATACGAATCCTGATTGGAAAAGAATTCTTATTATTAATCGAAGACTCTTCTATATATATATGAGTTAAACCTAAGAGAAGGGTGTGGCTTTTGTGAGAGATCTCTAAAATTATTCTACAGTTCATATATTTCTACAGAGATATATATATAGAGAAAATTATTGAGTGATTATATATTTTCTACTTCTCTCTTGGTTTGGGGTTTTCCAATTGTGCTTCTACACCGAAGATCGTTATGCACAATTGGATGATCTAGTTGTTGAAAAATCATCACACCACCTTGATCGAAGCAAGAGGCTTCGTGGTTCTTTGATCCATTGAGAAACGGAGCCGTCAGAGTATGGAGATCGGAGCGAGAGTTTTGTGGAGCGCGAGTGATTCAATATTGTCAGACATCGAGTGGAGAAAGGTAGATCAGAGTGATTTATAAGTCTAAAACTTTATAGAGTCTTGTACTTCTTGATTCATAGTGTATCGATACCCGAGCGTATCCATGGTATTTTACTTGGAGTCTATCCAAGTTTTTTCCACGTAAAAATATTGGTGTAGCCTCTGATTTATTTTCTGCACTTATATTTATTATTGTGTGGTTTATATTGTGATCGAATTGAATTAAAATTGACTTTTCCGCAATTAAAATTTTAATTTATCAATTAATTCATAAAAAACCTATTCACCCCCCTCTAGGATTAGTTCACCATCTTCTAGATAATTTCAATTGGTATCAGAGCAAGGTTTGCTCTGATTTAGGTTAAAGACCTAGGGTTAGATCTTGAACTTAGACGATGGATATACCTCGTGAAGGAGGTTTCGTATCTAGGTCCCCTTTGTTTGATGACTCTAATTATATGTACTGGAAAGGTAGGATGAAAACTTTCTTGAAATATCTAGATGAGAGAGCATGGCTTGCTATAGAGATAGGGTATTCACCTCCCACTATGATAGACGCGACTACTAATAAATCTAAACTAAAACCGGCTAACGAGTGGACTACTGCTGAAACAAATAGTTCTAATTGGAACTCTAAAGCCTTGAATGTTTTATACAATGTTATTGCCTCGAGTGAGTTTAAGAGAATTGCCACGTGTAAGAATTCAAAAGAAGCTTGGGATATTCTCCAAGTATGTCACGACCCATTATTCCTGAGACTCCAATCCGGAGAATTAGCGAATCCCGAGGTATGACGTCACTAAAAATGACCACTAGAATCAACGATAACAAGAAAATACATGGAATAAGAATGAAAATAAAGTATTCCATGCCACCTGGGTGATAGAAACTCAGAAGTGAATTCTAATGAAAATCCGGTAGAGTTCCATCTATAAATGGAACATTCGGACAACCCAAAATCAACACAATAGAACAACATGCCCATAATAACAGAGATAAAATCAATGGAACGCAACCCAATATTCTAGAAACCTACTAGGGTCGAGGTAGTGGAAAAGAACACAGCTACCTCTACACAACCCCTCTAAAATTGATAGAGCCCCAAATGCTCAAATGAAATTATAAAGAAAATCAGATGGCGATGCCGAAAAAGTATAATGGCACCCCGAATAAACAAATACTTGAAATGAAATATACAACGAATGGGAATATGCCAACAAACTGGCTCCTAAGAGAAATAAGAATACATCAGAATAAAGACGGATAAAAGGAACAAAACTAATTAAAAATGTCCCAATTCACCCGTACCATCGCCGTTGAATACGTCGTGCTGCATCCACCTACAAACCTGCAATCTGTATGGGGGTGAGCACAACCTCAGGGGCTTACCAAAAATATCCCTAACAAACACACCCCTAGCCGCTAGAAACCCTTTACCATCCCGTGCGTATGCATCTATCCTAGGTTAGTCAGTTGTCTCACCTGGCACCCACGCCAATCCGAGATCCCAAAATAACCCTACAGATAATCCAAATCATATAAAGATAACACATCAATAAAATATCACCAACCTATATACACAGGTTAAAACAACAGAAATATAAACATGTACACAAGTAAAATCCTGTAAATAACTGATCATACCCGTATAGGCGTACACAATAGTCTAATATGCACTCTCGTCTATAGATAGTACAATAACTAACTATCTATCACACCGTGCACTGAACACGCCGCTCAAGGTTCCTAGGAAGTAAATAGGTCACTCCTTAGGACTACTGAAAAGGAATAACCAGAATCACCCCCACAACTAAACCACAACGCCTACACAACACTGCTATCAAATCATTCCTAGAGAGTCTCACTCTCACAATTCTAACTTCAAACCTGTCCTCTTATCCACAATAACTAGTGAAATAATTCGTTCACTTAAAGGATCTTTTCTCTAAAACCCCCTATACTAAACATAATTTATAAAACCAACTAGTGGTCTTATGGTAGGTTCACACTGCTACCATATATTCCTCAAAAGTAACATAAGTGGAAAACTCTACCACTGAATTAGATTTGACAATTAAAAGACAATCTCCAATTTACATCGCCTATCGAGGCACACTAAAGGGGTACCAGAATCATTTAGTCCCAAACGGATGCCGAGTCTCTCGAGTTTTTAAAGAAAAATGTTGAACCCCAAAGGATTCAATTGATTTTTAATAAAACATTTAGGACCCGGTCAAATCTGTTTAGTTCCAATGTCTCCGAACCCACCTAAAATATTATGAATCGCACTACGTGTGCATAAATCAACATCATGTCTCTTACGCGAGACTAAGACAAGGAAACTATAAAAATAAAGTGTGCATTATGTATGCACAAAAAGGTAATCAATTCCATACCTATCAATATCATCATAAAATCTTAATAATACTCTAAGATCTCAATATCACTATACCACAAATAAAGGATTAATACCACCCTCAAACATTGCTAGTCTATCTCAAAATTACTATCAAACGTCCACTCGGGAGTATGACAACTCAAACCATTATGGACACCTCAATTTACATTCAATGGATTCTTAAGGCATAGGATAGTCCAAAGTTTAACTATTGATGTGGTGCTGAATAATATGTAGTGTTAAAAATAACTCTAGTCCAGAGAAAAGGAAGAATGCTAACCTATCATACCCGGTTAGACCTCAAATCAACCATTCTTATATATCAACTAGAGTAGTATACCGACCACTCCATAACCTCATACATCGACCAATACTCAAGGGCCTACCTGGCCATTACTACATACGTGTCTAAGTCCAACAAAGAATTATAACTGTCCCTCCAAACAACTTAGAACTCACGGTCAAAACTACGTCTCTAGGTCACTCTCCTAGCCCAAGGGAACATGTTTATCATAACTTTCCATTTAAGGATAGCCTATGCATACAACCCCGACTCAAGGGGATTCTATTACGTTAGTCCGGCCTTTTTCTACTTAGTTTCACTTAACCACCTGAAATACATGTCAATCGTGGCTCCATTGCCCTAGTTCTTATTAATATTACACTTTTTATTTCCTAACTTTAAGTTCTTAAATCTTCATTCACATTGAGTGTTTTATTAATCATTTTCCAGGAATTTATAAATACCATCACAATCACAACCACTGCGCCGTAGCGCCCAAGGGAATAATATACATTTTAATAAAATTCATATCTAACCTGTTCGCTATAAGCAAACAATAATATCATGAAAGCTCAACAAATAACTATATGGAAATGAATAATCAATGTGAATGTCAATGCAATGCCAATGCACCCTATCTAACAAGGGACATCCGGGTATAATGTTGCCAAAGTAACACAACTACGAGGAATTTATCGACTTGTGAAATACTTACCGTGTTCGGACCACGTCTTCACACGCCTCCCTAATTCCCGGAGTACTAGTCCACCGGTAGCAAGAGACACGGCTTGGCCAGTTATTGCGACAAACCCAAGACTCACTCACACCAAAGGTAAATGAATGAGACATGAAACCACACCCAATGCAAATATGCTCATGGTATATACAATATGCATATCATGCCTCAACAGTGAGTCAATATCAATGTATAACATTTTCAAATGATTTATGCTTGTCTTACAATCCTTGTTACACAACAAGTTCAAAATATAACCATTTTCATTTAAAGCACGCTTTATAATTAAATTAAAGCAATAAACCATGAAAATTCCATCTCGAAGTTACCCAGGTTCTTAATTACCCAATTCTTATAAATTTTACGTATCCGCATGCTTATAATTAAATTTCAATAATCGATTTCGAATAAATCCACCTCAGGGACAATCTAGTTTGTAATTTCACTTCTTTATAATTTACGAGAACATATAAAAGGGAACTAGGACGACGTCTAAGGTTCCACGTATCCCCTAACATGATTTTAATTTTAATAAAATATAAGCAAGAGGGGAGCTAATATCGTGTTCTAAATTTACTTACAATTTTCAAATATTTCACTAACCTACTTCAACTCCAAGGGATGCTAGACCGCATATTTTAATTCAATTTAAGTAGGTTTAGCAATCAATAAACAAATTTGAACAAATCTAACGAAAACCAAACTGAAAAATTGTACCTATAATATGAAATTCCCGGTGAACTGCTCAACGGATTTGCACCAAATTTGGGTATATCGTGTACGACATCGAGAGCAAGATATCCTCAAAAATTCATGCCAAACGAAGCCCTAATTGGCACCAAGTCGACCCAAATCGGTCTAGCCGAACACTTCACTATTCGTCAGCACCACTGTCGCGCGAACCAGTGCCACCACAACCTCCTGCATGACGCCACGTCACCACCATCGCCCACCCTGGATGAATCCTAGGTCGCGAACCACCAGACCCCATGACTGAAACCCTAGGTCGTGGCTGAAACCCTCACCAAATCGCGTCTCCCTTCAGCCGCGATCAACACCCAACTCCGGCTTGCCTCCTCTGCACCCAGCCGTCGTTGCGAATCATCACCTGGGCTGCCGCTCCTTACCGGCGACACCCAACACCACCAGGTCACGATTTCAACTGCGACCCAACAATCTAACTCAGGTTCTTTCTCTCTTCGATAACCCATATCTCTCTCTCTCTCGGTAAGATGGCAATGGAGAATGAGTGGTCATCATTTATGAGGAAAAAGGATGAAGATCATGGTCGACTCTTCTCTTTCTCTAGCCGAATCCCACACCTCTTCATATACACATATCTATATATTATAAATACCCATATAATATATTCCCAATTAATAATTTATATATACAACAAATCCCAAAATGTACTGGGAACCCCCAAATAAAATCATAGGAGCCCGAAAATATAAATGGGACGCACAATAATTAATATATCTAATATAAATAGCTCGGGGTAAAAACTCAATCACCAAAATACCGGTTACGTATATGACCCACCGAAACTCCTAAAACAAGAAAACGCCAAAAGTTAACCCAAAAAGTCTAAGACTATGAGTCACACTAATATAAATATGGGGAAACAAACAAGCTAACACAAATACTTCTAAACAATCAATTCAAACAATACATAGGGGCACACACTTACAAACATAGAGCACGTCAATCAAATAAAGCACATACTAATCCCATTACAAGGGAAAACAAAACATCGAACCCTTAAAACACTAAATGCCAAACTCTAATAACAATATCGGAGCTTTAAACATTGGTTAAAGAAAACGTGCCACCACCCAGTCGAAGCACCAAACGTCGAGTGTCAAAACAAAATCACGTAATCGGTACTAAAACCCACGTAAACCTCTAGCCACCTCCAAAACACAAAATATCACTTCAGGTAGCGTAATCACCAAAGAAACCCCACGAAGTCACCAAAGAGACAATTGCAGAGTCGTGCTGTTGAATCCAGAAGTCACGTCAACGTTTCGCCAAGTCAGAAACAATACTGTCACGTCAAGTCATGTAATAGCTAAAGAAAGTCTACGAAGTCATTGAGGAGAAATCTCAACGTCGTCCAGTCAAATGCAGACGTAAACGTGAAAAATTTACACGTGAAACACCAAGAATAACCACAACGTCATGAACAAGTGACGTCATAACCAAAAATAAATCAAAAATAATTCCAGGAAATTGGGAAAATAACATGGGGTGTTACAAAGTAACTCATGAAGGGACTTCCAAAGTTAAAGAAACTAAACTTCAAATGTTAAATTTTAAATTTGAACAGCTTCAAATGGAAGATGATGAAATTTTTGCAGACTTTAAGGATAGACAAACCGATATAGTAACGAGTTATCATAATCTAGGAGAGCCCAATCCTGAGACTACTATAGTGAAAAAGATTCTTAGGTCTCTCCTTAAATATTTTCGATCTAAGGTTATTGTTATCTCGGAAGTTATGAGTCTTAAAGAAATTAAACTTGAAGAATTGGCTGGAAACCTAAAATCTTATGAGATGAAGATGTTTAAAAATTCCCCAAATAAGTCTATTAGGTTAAAAGAGAAGAGCATAGCTTTTAAAACTAATAAGGATGATCTTATGGAGTCTAATAAGGAAGGTGATAGTGGTTAAAGACAGTTTGACATGATTATGAAACAGTTTTATAAGTTTTTAAAAATCTTCTTGTGGTTAAGAAATGATTAAAGGACAAAAATTTGGAGATAAATCATATGATTATAAAAATAAAAATAAAGTCCAAAATCAGAATGACAAGTTTGACCATAAGAAGAAGAAACCTAAATGTTTTGAATGTCAAGGTTTTGGTTACATAGCTGCGGAGTGTGCTAATAAGGTAAAAAGAATGAAAGGTTTAGCTGTCACTTGGGATGATGGATCGGATGATGGAACAATTAGTGATTCTGCTGAGCTTGAATTGGGAGATGAGTATAAGGATTTGATTACACTTGCACTGTAAAGTAAGGAGTTTGAATAAGTTGCTACAAGATGGACAATGTATGGGGATGAAGATTATGATGATAATGAAGATCGTGGGAATTTGTATGAAGATGCTTATAATAAACTTTATGAAAAGTCCACACATCTTAGCCAAGAATTTTCAAAATGTATAGTTAAACTTAAAAGTGTCGAGAAGGAAAGACGATCCTTAATAAAAGAATAAACCGATACTACCTTATCCCTAAATCAGCTTCAGACACAAAGAGATCAATGGTCTGAAGTATTGATTAAGTATGAAAAAGAAAGGAAGCATGTTTTGAATAGTGTAGATGATCTCAATAAGGAATTAGTCACTCTAAGATCTAATATAATTGAGAAATCTATGAGAATTGAGGTTTTAGAAAAGGAATTGAAGGATGCTAAATCAACTATTTATAAATGGTCTAGTGGAACCCTTAAGCTTAATCATATGTTGAGTATAGGTAAATCTGTGGGAAACACTAATGGATTGGGATTCCAAGGAACAACGAGTAATTCAAAAAGTGCCCCCAAAATGATTTTTGTTAAAGCTTCTCAAGTAGCATCTAGTTCCTCTCAAGATAATTCTAATATAGGAAACATTCCTCCTGTTAATAAGAATTCTAATATCCAATCTTATGTTAGAAAACCGGTTGAGAATAAACCTCCCTTTAACTCTAAGTATCATAAGAGTTCTAATAATGTTTTTCAAAGATTCATTCCTATATGTTATCACTGTGGAGTGAAAGGTCACATTCGACCCTACTGTTCAAAGTTAAAAGGAAATAATTTGAAATAAAAAACGAAATAGACAACTCAAACAAGGCCCAATGTTCATGATCAAATTCAGATGTTAAGTGAAGAGGTAAAGAATTTGTCTAATCTGGCAAGTAGAACACATAAAATTAGACAGGTTTGGGTTAAGAAAAGTGAGTTACCTTGTTTTGCTACCAATACTGCCCGTAGAGCATGTGATTCTAGTTCATAGTGTTTTGATAGTGGATGCTCTAGGCATATGATTGGAAATATGTCATTGTTTGGTTATTTCAAGAGCAGTAATATTGGAAATGCTACTTTTGGTAATGAGAAAAAATAAAAAGTTTTAGGAAAGGACACCATTGTTGCTTTTGATCTACCTAGATTAGAAGATGTTTATTATGTTAACGGCCTAAAGGCTAATTTTCTTAGCATTAGTCAAATATGAGATAATAACCATAATGTTAATTTCACTTCCGATAAATGTTCTATTATTGGTTATGTTGAAAATTGTGTTATGGAAGGTGTACGTACATCTGATAATCGTTATTGCATTTTTCCTAAACTTTATTATGAGAAATACCTTGAATTTATATCCATAGATTCTCAGTTAACAGACATCTCTACAAAATCATTAGATTTTTATAAGCATGCGAGTCTTAGGAAATCTAGTGGCATGTTCTCATTAGAATAGATGTCTTCATATGTATCATTCTAGGAATATATTGCATTATTCTTTATCTTAGAATTGATACATTATCATCCATTTTTTTGTGCATTTTTATTTTATTTATTATTATGCATGCATCTTGTTTTGCTACTATTATGATTATTCATGCATGCATCTTTATGACAAAAATTACCATAAAAATTATAAAATGAAAATTCTTAGCATGTTGAGCTTGGCTAAGGGTACAAATGGTTGTCATATTTTAGTCTATTCTCATATTTACTTTTCTTATTATGCTTATGGGAATTGAAGTTGTTAGTCTGACTTGAGGATATGAGTTATTCACTTGACATGTTTAAGTATTATTTTTAGAACTCATTAACTTTGGGTGTTTGTTTCACTTCGGAGATGACTGTAATACTTGCTGAAACTATTACTCTTTTTCATCTAACCCGAAGTGATATGTAGGTTCATAAGCTATGCTAAATTGATCGATGTTTTTTAATACCTTTTTGCATAATTTTAAATGTTGGGGTGATGTTAAAAGAGGAAAGAATGAGATGTTTAAAATATAGAAATGCAAAAAGTAGTTCTTCGATCTGAGTAACCAAACCTATTGCCTCAGTAAGCATTGAGTGTTCGCGTAAAAAGGGGAGAAGACTAATGAACATAAATCCCATGGAAGAAGTTCGGGCTCAGTTGGTCGGGACTAAAAATTCTCGTTGGAAAGTCCGGAACTTAGAAAGATAAAAAGGGATATGGTGAAAAAGTTGAAAAGGTGAAAAGAATAAATTGTGTGACAATAGGGTTTTTTTTAACAAGCAATAAGGTCCAAGTTAACGATTTGACTTCTAACTTAGGTTTTGGACCAAAGTATCATCACGGTTAGTGAGGAGATTATTAGAATTAGTACTTATTGCTTTCATCTTAGTTGTTTGCTTGCACCTGAATATTTTTTTATATATACAAAAATGATGTAAAACCTGTCTTGTGACTACTTATTACTGCAAGGTATGTGTGTTGATTTTATTCACTACTGTGTGTATAATAGCTAAGTCAAATATGCGAATATGATGCGTTAATGATTAGCTCATTGTCTCTAAATGCCCTGCTCACATGTTTCTAAGAACAAAAATATTTTTCTTAGTTTGAGCATATTGCATTCATGCATTAGATTTAAGTTCATGCATTGTAGAGATTTTTGTTACTCGAGAATCTAGATATATTCTTTAGAGTTCTATGACTTAATATAAGTTTTGATTCGATTCTATGATCCTCTCGAATATTTTCTCAATATTTACCACTTGTCTATTCCTTTTTATCTCTCTTGATTATTTTTATTGTTATTTCATTCCTTGTCATTTCAGTGACAAAAAGCGAGAGAAGTTTAGAAAGAGGGAGAAGTATTTAGTAAGGGGGAGAGATATACAATTAAGGGGGAGAATAAATTGTTATTGATTCATGATCATTATGCTTCATGTTGATATTATTTATTTTGTTTATGATCATTTAATATTGATTATTCCTGCTACTTGTTTTCCACACTTGCTTTTCACAGGTATGTTTTGTTTAAGCGTTGTGATTACAAGATTCGTAGATCATCATGAGATCAAAATAAAAGTCTATGTCTATGTTTGTCGGTGTGTGTTCATAGGTATAGATTTTATTTTTTCGAGAGGATATATTTGTAAAACATGATTTTGTCTCAAAAATGTCAAGGGGGGGGGGGGGGGATTGTAAGAATATTTATTTATGTAATAACATTATTCTGATAAAAAAACCAGGTTGAGAGTTTTGGGTTTTAGATTGGGTTGTCAAGTGTTAAATGTGTGTACAAAGTGGTGAAGATACAAAGGATATTCAGTGGAACAATGGCAGGCAACGACAGTGCAAAGAAGCAAAAATTTCAGAGAAAGTTGTATGTTGTTCCACCGAGTACTCGGTAAGGTGCGACCTTGCGACCGTTTGCGCAAAAGTGTATTTTCCATTAGAAGATTTTGCGAACTTACGCACCACTTACGCACGAAAAGGTTCATCGAGTACTCGGTAGAACAAGTAACGAGTACTCGGTAACTAGGTACGCAGAATTATTTTTGGGAAGGTTTATTTTGATATGTAATTGATTTCTAACCACTTTGGGACGTGATTTGAAATTATTATTTGTATATTGGACTATCATTGATATATTTATTTATATTTGGAAGATTTAAATTGTGGAAATGCGAATCCTGATTGGAAAATGATTCTTACTATTAATTGAAGACTCTTCTCTATATATATGAGTTAAACCTAAGAGAAATGTGTGACTTTTGTGAGAGAGCTCTGAAATTATTCTACAGTTCATATATTTCTATGGAGATATATATAGAGATAATTATTGAGTGATTATATATTTTCTACTTCTCTCTTGGTTTGGGGTTTTCCAATTGTGCTTCTACACCGAAGATCGTTATGCACAATTGGATGATCTAGTTGCTGAAAAATCATCACACCACCTTGATCGAAGCAAGAGGCTTCGTGGTTCTTTGATCCGTTGAGAAGCGGAGCCGTTAGAGTATGGAGATCGGAGCGAGAGTTTTGTGGAGCGCGAGTGATTCAATATTGTCAGACATCGAGTGGAGAAAGTCATATCAGAGTGATTTGTATGTCTAAAACTTCATAGAGTCTTGTATTTCTTGATTCATAGTACATCGATACTTGAGTATATCTGTGGTTTTTTACTTGGAGTCTATTCAAGGTTTTTCCACGTAAAAATATTGGTGTCGTCTCTAATTTATTTTCTACACTTATATTTATTATTGTGTGGTTTATATTGTGATCAAATTGAATTAAAATTGAATTTTCCGCAATTATTTTTTTAATTTGTCATTTAATTCATAAAAATCCTATTCACCCCCCAATAAGCTTAGTTCACCATCTTCTAGGTAATTTTAGCGTCAAAAGGCGGGAGTGATTATCTCAATTTTTAACCCGAGTAACCGGGCCTCTTACCACAAAGTTGTGAGTGTCCACGGAAAAAAAGAAGAAACAAAATATATATGAAGGGGTGCAAAATAAAAAATTAGAAACAAAAAAAAAAAAAAAATTTTGTTTCCCTTAATTAGCAATAAGGTTCGAGCTAAAGATTTGACTTCTAGCTTAAGTTTTGGACTGAAGTATCATCACGGTTAGTAATGAGATTATTAGAATTAGTACGTATTACTTTCATCTTAGTTGTTTGCTTGCATCTGAATATTGGTCATATATGCAAATGCTATGTAAAGTTTGCCTTGTGACTGCTTCTTTCTACAAGGTATGTGTGTTGATTTTTTTCACTACCATATGTATAATAGGTAAGTCAAATATGCGAATATGATGTGTTAATGATTAACTCATTGTCTCTACTGCCCTGCTCACCTATTTCTAAGAACAAAAAAAAATATTTTTCCTAGTTTGAGCATTTTGCTTTCATGCATTAGTATTAAGTTCATGCATCCTAGAGATTTTTGTTACCCGAGAATTTGGATATATTCTTTAGAGTTCTAATTTTATTATAAGCTTTGCTTAGATTCTCTGGTCTTCCCGTATATTTCTCGTTCAACTCTCTTGACTATTTTTTTCTTTTTTTAATTTCTTGTCATTTCAGTGACAAAAAGGGAGAGAAGTATTTGGTAAGGGGGAGTGATTATTTTGGTATGGGGAGAAGTATTTAATTGAGGGGGAGAATTTTTTGTTGTTAATTAATGATCTTTATACTTCATGTTGATATTGTTCGTTTTGTTTATGATCATTTAATATTGATTATGCCTGCTAGTTGTTTTACACACTTTTTTTTCATAGGTATGTTTGTTTTACACATTTAATATTTAGTAAGTGTTGTGGTTGCAGGATTAGTAGATCATAATGGGATCAAAGGAAAAGTTTATGTCTATGTTTGTCGGTGTGTGTTCATAGGTAAAGATTTAATTTTGATTATCATGAGGATATATATGTAAAACATGGTTTTGTCCCAAAAATGCCAAGGGGAAGATTGTAGGAAAATTTATTTGTAATCGCATGTTTCTAATAAAAAACTATGTTGAGTGTTGTGAGTATTATATTGAGTTAATCAAAAGTTGATCGGAAGCAGTGCTGCAAAGAAATAAACAGAAGTTGAAGTTTCTGAAGCTGCCGAGTTCTCATCGAGTACTCGAGATTTTGAGTTACCAAACTCAAAATGATCATTACCGAGCACTCGATAATACGTGCCTTGGCACGAATGATAGCGTAAAAATAGTAGGTTTGAAGCGCCATAGTGTGCTATGGTGCGTTATCAAGACATTTACTGAGTACTCGAAGAAATTCCTACCGAGTACTCAAGATAGGGCATTTGAGTACTCGAAGAGTAGTTCTCGAGAACTCGAAGTTGCCAAATTCAGTTTTTTAAAAAGGATTATTGATGTTCGCCCAAGGGTGACAAAAATAGTGGTTAAGAACAACTCTTTAGGACGACTTAGGTTTTACCTATCACAAACGCACAAATCAATTATAGTATAGAAATGGCTTGAGAAAGAGAATGTCGAACCCACAGAGACTTGGTTTATTCACTTCAGCAGGTCAAAAATATTGAATTATGGTTGAAAAAGTTGTTTGATTTGATTTTGAGAATTATAACTAAATTAACTAAAACATAATTTAAAAGATAGTTGTGATTCAAGAGAGAGAAAACTAGGGTTTTCATCGCTCCACCACTAACTACATAATATATTTTTCAACTTGCTCAATTGTAAGAGGGCGATCCATAACTGTGAATCAGGTCGTACCGCAAATAGTCGAATACGACCCCAAAAAGGATACCGTCAACCGTATTTGCTACAACCCATCTCTGAATAGAGTGTAACTAGTGCATGCTATTTACTTTACTCTAATCTACTCCTACTGCATGAAATTAAACTAAAGTATGTCTATAATACCTCGCCGAGGCATGTCCTGTGTAAACCTATGGTTTCAAGTATTAAACACCATTATTGTAGAAAATCATACTATGTTTAATATAAAATGATTATGTAAGAAGATATATTCATTCAATCTAAGACAAGAATTAAGAATTAATGTATAATCTTGTGTCAAGAATAAAAACGGTCACACATCTATAACAATCATCGCAGTATGGTCATAGCTTCCCCTCGTTACAATTAAAACAAATATAAAAACTACATTACTTGGCTAGGGTTTTGCTAGAAAACCCTAGATATTGAATTAGTTAATCATAGCTGAAGGAGACTGCATCGTTGATGTAGAATCACTCGCTATAGTCTTCTGCTCCGGATCTCTAGGTCTTGTATGGCTCCTCCTTTGAATGAATCTCCAGAGATTGCTCTGAAAATTATATGAATGAAGCTTTCAAAATCTGTAGCAGACCTCTGTATTTATAGGCAAAGTTGAGGGAAACTCTATGGTTACCCTTTTTCATAATTTCACGCCAAACTGATCGAAACCCTATACTCTGAAGTGTTGGAGTCCCAGCCACATCACAGGAACTCAAGTCGGGGTCAAAATTGGGATTTCACACTTTAAGTTCGCAAGACAACTACGGGAGGCGCGTAGGTCTGTCTACGCGTGGCATGTAGGCCTCTTCTGATAGCCATACATGGGGTATTAAAATGACACTTTCTACTAGGTCTGTAGATAGATCATAACATTTTTCATGGAAACCACTTTTCTTGGGAATAGTGCCATTTGAACCCCCTTGACTCCATTAGCATGATTCTTGAAGTTTTTGCCCTCTGTGAGACACTTTTCTCTCGAAAACACCTCTTTAGCTCTCCTCTTGAATAGAAATGAGCACTTCTCTAGTTAATTCACCAAAGTTAGTTCTTTTTATTCATTAAGCTTCTGAAACACACTTAAACATACAAACGGAATAAAAATACCAAAGAATGGAATGTAATGACGTAACAATAGAAAGATAGAGACCTAAAATGGACAATATTTGGCACCTATCACACCCCCAAACTTACACATTGCTAGTCCCTTAGCAATCAACTCAGGAAAACTGTGTAAACCTATCTTGTGATGATTTTGATCCTAACTAATCTACACTAACCTATACTACTCCCTTGATTTCGTGAGGGTCGACGATTACACTTAACAAGTGTAATAAGCCTTGTAAACCCTCGGCAACACTGAGTGGACGAGTGAAGTCTCGTGAGGGTTAGCTATACTACCTACAACTTCTTCATTCTTTGTAATCACGCATTCATGCATTCACATAATCATCAATCAAGTCATGATATAATGTATAAGATAATAAGGATGCAAATATTCTCACTCACTACCGAACAATAATTATCTCAAGCTTCGTGTCATGAATGGTTCCTACTAAAGTAAATGACTTCGTTACTCTCTACTCCCAATCCGGACAACCCTCCGTGTTTTGTGAACATTCTCCTATAGTATATCAATTTATCTTCTCCTACTTCATTGATCAAACTTTGCCATTTTTCTTTAAAAACTCATTCTTTCCATCATTCCGCTTTTATCCCTTTTGTCTTTCTAAGCTCGGAACTTTCCAGCGAGGATTTTTAGTCCCGACCAACTAGGCCCGAGCTTCTTCCATGGGATTTATGCTCATTAGTTTTCTCCGATTTTCACATGAACACTCTGCTACTTTGTGGTAGGAGGCCCGATTACTCAGATCAAAGAACTACATTTTGCATTTTTTTTTCTCAAAATAAATTTTCAACTTTTCTTCATTCCATTTATATCATCACCCCTTCTCCCCTTTTATTGTGGCAAAATTAAATTTTCAACTACATAGTCAAAGATTAACTATTTTTCCCATAGTGAATGTGTACATGTGCTTATAGGTCAAGGTTGTCCTTTTTGGTTTCAATTTTACTAATCCACTCACCCATGTAAAACCATATCACTTCACTTATCTCGATCTAATCATTACTCTCATGAATGAGAATATCACATCACCTACTACTCATGCATCATAAACGAAAACTTAACCAACTTGTAATGCAAAGCAATCATGTGTGAAAACAAAGAATTTCTTTCAATTTTTTTTTTTAATTTTTTTTTTCAAAATTCTCATTCCTAAACTATACCCTCTTCCCCAAACTTGAAATAAACCATGTCCCCATGGTTCACAATCATACATAGGAGAGAATCGAGTTACCCTTGAAGCGTGATTCCGAAATGGCACAATAAAGCACTTGATCTCCTCCCCCAAACTTGATTTGGATTACCTGTAAATATACTCAACAAAGAAAACATACCCAATATCATAGCAAGAGGAAATAAAATTCATCATAACTTTCTGGAAATCATCAAAATATCGCACAAGGAATGAAATTTTTTATTAAAATAAAATAACAAAGATTTGGCCTTAAGGGCCTACAATCCCTACGAAAATTAAATTGCATAGATTTGGCCTTAAGGGCTTACAATCTCTAAGAATTGAAAGTGCAATCTATCCCTAAAAACAAAACAAAATCCTACTCCTACAAACCCTAGTCCTATTTCTTGATCCTCCCTCCTTCCTTTGCATTGTCGTCATTCACTTTCATTCGGAAAAACTCCCAAGCAAACATGTATATTTGACGCCATCTCAATCAAATTTAAATTCTACTCTTGGTAATACTTCGTGAATGACAAGTATTTCTCATTCATCTCTCTTAATTTATACCCCAATTGGTCCTCAAGTATCCTCGATATTAAGAACGGATATGGAAGTTTAAACTCTAAATAATTCCATCCTTGTTCTTTTTCGCTCACAATTTTATGCGTCAACATCATTAGGCAATATCACTATGGGAATTGGCACCCAATTGCCTTTGAGCATGCAAAATAATATCTTGATTATTGCACGTCCTCTCCAGTTCGTCCTATGATTTGGGCATACTAGCGCAACAATCACACAATCCAAATATAGCAACTCCGGCTTCACAAGATAATTTTTCATATTCCCAACCCCTACGTCTAGAACACACACAACACATATTTCCTTGATCATCTCCGCATCTATGAATGACCACTCCAAGGGGGTTGTTTTGAACTTGTCCTTTAAATTTTCCGGACACATAACTGGTAGGTTCCATATTTTTACAATCACCTCCTCATTCACCACTATAGAGTTACCATTTATTTGGACTTGAACCACCTCCAAACCCCGCCGTACCCACAATCTCCATGTTTTCATAAAACTTTCGAACTAATCTTGGGTAGACATTCATTCAGGCCGGTCTCTCTAAATTTCCCAATCCTCGTTTACGTAGGAATCTCACTCCATGTGCTATCAACGAGTTTTGCATTCTTTTGGTAAGAAACATTAGTTCAAATTGAATCATACACTTCATGAATGAACAAGGTATGGTTGTTTTCCCTAGGTCGTTTGTAGTTCCCCTATTCGTACTTTCCTCAACCAACTCTTTAATCCCTCCTCTCTCTTCCCCAATCATCAAAGACTCATCATCAAAGATTTCCTCCGGATCGGAGTCAATCTCATATTCACTCTCTTCATGCTCACCCCCGGGATTATAAGAAGAAGAAAAAGAAGAAATGGAATAAGAAGAAGAACTAGACATTCTGATCTCTTGCACAAGTTTTTTGTTTTTAATTGTGAGAATTATGGAACTCAAGGATTGTATTTATAGATGAACAAGTCAGATTCAAGGAGGAAAATGATTTGAAACCCTTGTTTGAATTGGAAAGTGGAAACAACTAAAAATCCATCTTTGACTTGTATTTGAATTCCACTATTGCTTCTAAAAATTCCTAATTAAATCCTAAAAATACCCTACATTAAATCCTAATACAGTACAAATGTAAAACTAGCTGAAAAACCCCTCAAACGGGCAAAATTTCAAAATTTATGAACAACCCTACGCCTGGCCCCTACGCGCGGCACGTAGCTCCAAGCGTGGGCTTGGCTTGGTTTGCAAATATTTAATTTTCTCTCTCTCGCATCCACGCTCTAACATCGTTCATAATGAACACACACACCCCCTACTTAAACACACACATGTCCTCATCGTGTGACCTCAAAATTCAATCAATCGAACTCTCAAATGCACATCACACTCGTACATACATCATCATATTAGGAACTTAAAACAACACAATATCATCACATAAATATGAGAGTCATCATTTTTATAAAGCAAGAAACAAAAGTACACATAGAGATCAATCGTTCAGGCGATGAACAATAAACACACTACGACATAATATACCGCCCGATAATTCAACTCGAGGGAAAACAAAAATCTACAAAAACACTACTATAACTACTCGTCATCCTCATCCTCATTGGTCGACGATGGTGGCGTGGTTGGTGTAGGTAACCCATATGATCATAATGTCCCTCAACCATGCCACGCACCCATCTTAGACCACGCCGAAACCATTTCGCTTCCGCATGGCGCATCTGCATATCAGTCACTGCGATCTTCCGATCGGCACTCAACTCATCCTATAGTGACTTGGTCTCCTGTCCCAACGATCAGATTTCATCTCTCATCATCGTCTGCCCTGCCATAATCACATCAAACTGCTCTCGAGAGAGCGTCACTATCGCACTAGCAGGCACCAGTGGAATCTCAACCTGTACCCCCTCATCATGAGGTGACACAACATCATCGTGTCTAGCCTTGGGTTCAACAAGTGCATCTGGAGGTATAACAAGAGCAGGAACCATCGACCTCTGCTGTAATACTATATCACCTACCAGTTTCTTCCAAGTCTTGCTCCATATGCTCGTAATGTACGTACCCTTCTCATACTTGTTCCGGTCCGCCTCCTTATCAAGGTCAACCCCAGCCTCTATCATGAGTCGCATAGTTAATGTCGATAATCTAATACGAAATGTACGCCTCACAATACTACGTGCAGTCTGTAGGTCCTGGTAATGTTGGTACAAGCCCTGCCATAAGATCTGGGGAATCGATACCCATCGGCGGAACTCAAAAGCATAATGTAGAACTAAAAACAACCTCCATCTCTGAGTTTTGTGTCCCTAAGGGTAAACCTAAGACTTGAAGATCGTGTCTGGAAGTTATAGCTTGGGATGATAATCAGACTTCTGGGTGCAATTGCTCCGATCATCCACAAAGTCGCCCTTAGTATGAAGCTGAACTATTTTTGCTAGACTAGGAAATGGTTTCGATAGGAGTAGGAACTTTCCCTCCAACTCTGGTGGGCAAGTGTGTGGTATACCCCACGCCTCAGCAATAGTCTGGGGTGTAATATGAAATCTAATCCCCCTACTGTAATGCGGCATGTGCAGCCAGAACTCCTCTATCATATAAGCACATACAAAGGTGGATAGAGGGGTAAAGATCAGCAACATTCATCTCTCCCATAGACATCGGATAGTTCAAGCTGGTACTACCTCTATTCTCCCCAAGGCTATCGTGAAGTAAATCCGCTCCTGCTGAAATCTATTCTTCAACGCCTTCTTCAGTAACTCCCCCACATTTACCGTGGGTGGCACCGGTATATAAGAAACTAACACCCCAGGGTCATCATCGACTATCTATAGCTCGGGTGGTGCTACTAGTGGCGATGCAGAAAGTGAAACATGTGGCAAAGCCACCGGTGAAACGGCATGGTCACTCTGAGTGGCCATGCGAGTCCTTGGAGGTGAACTATTCGCTAGTGGTACGTAACGCCTGTGAGTCCTTGGAGGTGAACTATTAGTTACCGGGCCAAGTGACTTTGGTCATGAAGAACTCGCACCTCCTCTACGCAGTTTTATCTTCATGCCTACAATCGAGATATTCAAGAATAATAAGCGGATCGTTCCAGACACCGAATCAAACTCAAAATCATCACTAAATAGACCCAATTCGACGTTTAAACAAACCCTCAAATAAAAAACATGCAAAGAATTCGAAATTCAATCCATTATCTAAGCCGATATTCATAACTTTTGAGAAACGGATCAAAACATGTTTTCAACTGGATTTGTTTGTTAATATCAGTTTAGAATGATTAAAAATTCAATTAGAAACACAAAAAGTGAAGAAAAACTCACCGAATCGGAAGATTTGATGATTTCTTCAAAAATTGGTTTCCGAGACTCTTCGAGTTCTTCACGAGAATCCGGACAATCTACGCACAGATCTGACACACGATTCACCGAGCTTGGTTCAAAATTGGATTAGGATTGGATAGGGAGTGATTTGTAAGCTTTTGGTGGATAAATGAGAGAGTAGGAAGGAGATGAAGCTTGATTCGAATTTAAAGTCGTGAAACTGTTGTTGAAGCAACTACGCATGGCGCGTAGGTAAAGCTACGCGCGGCGCATAGCTCTCTAACGTGGATTTTGTTCCTGCCTTAATGCTCCATCATTTTTCGTACTTTATTCAACATAATCACTATCGCACCTTCCGTATACCCTGGTGAATGATTCACCACATCGACTATGATGAGGATAACGCTACAACGCAATCTTATAACTCAATCTAAATTTACGAACTACTCTCAACAAAATACAATCTAGGTTCAAAAACTAATTTTTATCACCTAGTACTAATGTTTAACGTCGTTGGTGTGATGTTACCATCTCTCAGTAACTGGGATCATGCTCGTGTGTTGGATTAGATAAATTGATCGTCGCCACAACATACTCAACTGGCTGAACGTCAATATAGTGCTTAAACCTCTGTCCATTCACCATTAATTGCTTTCATGTCTTTGGATCATCAAGCTCTACTGCTCCATGGGGGAAAACCTTGGTTATCTCAAACGGCCCATCCCATCTTGATTGAAGCTTACCAGGAAACAACTTTGTCCTCGAATTAAATAGCCAAACCTTCTGGATGAGCTCAAATACTTTCTTTCAAATGTGTTTATCATGAAACACTTTCATCTGAGCTTTATAAATTCGAGAATTCTCATAAGCATTGTTTCTCAACTCCTCAAGGTCTGCAAGTTGGAGTTTCCACTGAGCACCAGACTTTTTCAAATCAAAGTTCAATCTTTGAACTGCCCAATATGCTCGATGCTTTAGCTCAACAGGGAGATGACATGCCTTACCATAGACAAGCCGATACGGTGTCATACCTATCGGAGTCTTGTAAGCAGTCCTATAAGCCCACAGTGCATCACTCAACCTTTGAGGCCAATCTTTTAAATCAACTCGCACTATCTTCTACAAGATATTCTTCACCTCCCTGTTAGAAACTTCCATTTTTCCTTGTGATTGGGGGTGATATGGTGTACCAAACGTATGATTGACACCATACTTTAGATAAAGACTACCGAGAAAACGATTATCAAAGTGTTTTCCGCCATCACAGATTATCACCCGTGGTATACCAAATCTTGAAAAGATATTAAACTGCTGAAACTTCAACATTGTTTCATGATCAATGTGTGTGGTAGCTACAACCTCTACCCATTTTGACACATAATCAAACCCCATAAGTATATACTCTTTCTTGCCCGCTTGCGGGAATGGTCCCATGAAATCTATACCCCATACATCAAATAATTCTATGATCAAAATCGGGGTTAGAGGCATCATATCACATTGGGATATGGATCCTAACTTCTGGCATCGCAAACATGCTTTACAATATTCAAATGCATCTTTGAATAAGGTCAGCCAATAGAACTCCTTCTGTAGAACCTTGTGGCATGTCTTTTGAGCTCCAAAATACCCTCCACATTCGAGCATGTGACAAAACTTCAAAATACTTTGTACCTCACTTTCTGATAATTTGATCAAAATAATACTTGTATAATCGCGGATTATCCCAGATATAAAATTTAACCTGATTGAAGAATCGGTCTCTTTCATTCTTAGACTATCCTTTTGGAATCTGACCCGTGGCTTTATAATTCATAATATCAACATACCACGGTGTCTGCTCTATGACAGCCACACTGAACAGATGTTCATCTGGGAATGAATCCTTAAGAGGAGTAGTTTCCTTTGTAGTCTATACAATGATCCTTAACAGATGGTCAGTAACTACATTCTCCGAACCCTTTTTATCTTTAATCTCCATATCAAATTCTTGTAACAACAAAATCCATCTAATTAGTCTGGGTTTGGAATCTTTTTTTGTCAGTAAATGTCTTAATGCCGGATGATCCGAATAAACTACTACCTTGGTTCCTAATAAGTACGATCAAAATTTGTCTAAGGCAAACACAACCACCAACATCTCCTTCTCTGTGGTTGTGTAATTGATTTGCGCATCGTTCAGAGTCTTGCTACCATAGTATACCACATATGGCATCTTTTCCTTTCTTTGACCTAACATCGCTCCTACGGCATAGTTAGAAACATCACACATTAGCTCAAATGGAAGAGACCAGTCCGGTCGACAAATGATTGGGGTTGTTGAGAGTTGAGTACGCAACTCCTTAAAAGCATAGAGACACTCTTCGTCAAAGACAAAGGTTATATCTTTATCTAGTAAGTTACACAACGGTCGGGCGATCTTACTAAAATCTATAATAAATCATCTATAGAACCCGACATGGCCCAAGAAAGATCTTATCTATTTAACAGATGTGAGAGGAGGCAACTTTGAAATCAATTTGACTTTCGCCTTGTCGACCTCAATCCCCTTCTTCGATATAATGTGACCAAGTACTATCCCCTCTTGAACCATGAAATGACTATTTTCCCAACTCAGAATTAAATTCATCTATTTACATCTCTTAAGCACGAGTGCTAGATGTTTCAAACAATGTTCAAAGGTTGCCCCAAAGGCAGAAATCATCCATGAACACCTCTATAATTTTCTCCACCATGTTAGAGAATATCAACATCATACACCTTTGGAATATAGTTAGCGTATTACACAAACTAAAAGGCATCCATATCTATGCAAATGTACCATATGGGCAAGTAAAAGTGGTTTATCTTGATCAACAGGATTAATTGCCACCTGATTGTAATCGGAATATCCATCCAATAAGCAATAATAGCTCTGTCCGGCCAATCTTTCTAGGATTTGATCAATAAATGGTAATGGAAAATGATCTTTCCTAGTATGGAAGTTGAGTTTTGTGTAATCAATGCATACACACTAACATGTGGTCGTGCGTTATGGAATTAACTCACCCTTCGAGTTAGGCACAACTGTGATACCTGATTTCTTTGGCACCACCTGTGTATGACTCACCCATGTACTATCAGATATGGGGTAAATAATACCCGCATCTAGCAGCTTTACCACCCCTTCATCACCACTTCCTTTATATTCGGGTTTAATCTCCGTTGTATCTCTCTAGATGGTTTTGCATCCTCCTCTAAGCGTATACAATGCATGCAAATCGAGGAGTCTATTCCTTTCAAATCAACAACTCTCCATCCTATTGCCTCTTTATTGTCACTTAAGATCTTGGCCAGACTCGATTTCTATTCTACTGTCAGCTTTGATGATATTATCATAGAAAAAGTCTTATCGGGTCCTAAAAAGATATATTTGAGCTTCTTAGGTAATTCCTTCAGCTCCAAGGTAGGATGAGTTATCAAAGACGGAACTATCAGCAATTCCTTCAGCTCCAAGGTAGGAGGAGTTATCAAAGACGGAACTATCAGATTGAAGATCCTTCTCGCTTGCTTGATTGATCTATCAGTAAGTTGGAGCACTATCGAGGTCGGATTGAGCTCTCCCAACCCTAGTTGTTGATAAACTGAATAAGGAAGGAAGTTAACACTCGCACCTAGATCAAGAAGAGCTCTACCAATTTCCTGATTGCCAATGATGGAAGGAATAGTGAGAGCACCAGGATCTTTTCTCTTTAGCGGTGTGTTGCTTAAAAGTAATGAACTCACTTATTCAGTTAGCAGGATTTTATCCGGGACCTTCGCTTTGCTTTTTCGCTTCTGGGTACAGAGGACCTTCAAGAATTTAACATAGGATGGAATTTGGGCGATAAGATCCTAGAGAGGCAAATTGATCTTGACTTGTCAGAAAGTTTTCAGAATGCCAGTCTCCTTGTGCTTAACATATCTGACTGGCTCTCTAAGACGTAGAGGAAATGGTGTTGCTTCCTCATAACTTTCCCTTCCTAGCTCTTCTGGTAATGTCTGGTCGATATCTTCCTCCACCTGAGGTTGATCTTTTCGAACCTTCTCAGTCGCCTTTCGTTTGTTCGCCCTTTCTTCATGTTGCTCCTCAACCATATTCTCCACCTCCCTTCCACTTCTTAAATTTGTGATCGCTTAACCCGATTCATGAGGATTATTAGCAAAGGATCCAAGATCCATCACTTGCTTATTCTTCGGATTGGCCACCGGCTGGCTGGGTAATCTTCCTTCTTCTCTCTTGTTCAGCGCATTACACACTTGACTCATCTGAGTATCCAGCTTTGCGAGAGCTTGAGCGTGAGAGCCTAGCATGTTCTAGGTGCCTTGTAAAGTCTTTGATAGTTTATCTGGATCAAAGCCTAGTGGTCTTGGTGGTGGGGTTTTACTTCTTTGAGGTTGAGGTTGGTAATTGAAAGGTCGAGTGCCTTGAGAATTAGGCTAAAAATTTTGAGTCATGATTTGTAGTTGAGAATTGAATGATTGTCGGCTCGAAGGGAAAGGCTGAGGATTCTCCATATTTTGGGAACGATATGAGAGATGTGGATGATTTCGCCAATTTGAATCGTATGAATTAGATAAAGGAGTATTGTTTGAATTGGTCCATACTGCATTTACATCAATGACCATTGCTTCATTACCCTGATATTCATTATTTTTATCTATGATAAACACTTTGACAGATCTTTTTTCGAGTCCATCTCTAGCACACATCTCGAATTCATGCTGAATCGAGTTATCGCTCACATTGTTAAACAACTCCAAAAGTTCTCCTGTTGGTTTCAGTATAAACTAACCTCCCACTGCTGCATTAATCAGGTTCTTGTGTGTGGCACCAAGTCCAAGATAAAAATTATGCACAATGTCTTGCTCAACGAACTTATGATGAGGACACTTCCGCAAAATTTCATTGAATATGTCCCAAGCATCATGGAATTGCTCACCAGGAAATTCTCTGAAGTGGGTAATCGTTTCTTGTGTTTCATGGGTTCTACCTACTGGAAAGTGTTTTTTCCAAAAATTCAGCTTCTATATACCATCGTTTAGCTTTTTCTCTCAAATAAAAAGGAAATAATCGCACACATAACGCATTAGGGCTCAGATTCTCAATTCTAACGGTTGAGGTAATCTCTAAAAAATTGTTAATATGCTGATAAGAATCCTCATTCCTAAGTCAAAACAACTTAGGCAGCATATTAATCACACAAGATTTGATCTTAAAGTGTTTGACTCTTTCCTCTTCTGGAAATTCAGCATACATCTCATGAGTAGTAGGCGTATAATATTCCTTCAAAGACATGGTTGGTGCCTTTTGCGCTTTGGTATTATGGTTGGCCATCCTTTCTTGATCCAACTTTCATCGATGCTCTAATTCCCTAGCTCAAAGGTTTTTACAAAAAGTCCTTTTGATCTCAGTATCAAAAGGTACTAACGCAGTGTTGGGATCAAAAAGAGATTGCCTATCGGTCATACACTAAGCGATAATTTTTTTTTATATTTGAAAATAAATCAAACTACTTCTAAACTAACTTACTCTAAATATTAATAGGAAGCAAAGTTAAAATTATGAGCGAAGTTAAGCTAAACTAAAACTCACAAAAGGTCCAACGACGCAACTTTCACTGCTCCGCTAAATCCCCATATGTTTTTCAGAGTACCTGTCAATCACATAAAATTTCAACTTTAGATACACTACAATAACGCAATACTACTAAACTACTAAAGCAATGAATAATGCCAAGTCCCCGGCAACGGCGCAAAAAACTTGATGTCCGCTTAAGGGTGACAAAAATAGTGGTTAAGAACAACCCCTTAGGACGGCTTAGGTTTTACCTATCGCAAGTGCACGAGTCAATTATAGTATAGAAACAGCTTGATAAAAGGAATGTCGAACCCACAAAGACTTGGTTTATTCACTTTAGCAGTTCAAAATTATTAAATTATGGTTGAAAAAGTTGTTTGATTTGATTTTGAGAATTAGAACTAAATTAACTAAAACATAATTTAAAAGATAGTTGTGATTCAAGAGAGAGAGAAAACTAGGGTTTTCATCGCTCCACCACTAACCGCATAATATAGTTTTCAACTTGCTCAATTGTAAAAGGGCGATTCATAACTGTAAATTAGGTCGTATCGCAAATAGTCGAATACGACCCCAAATTTTTTACCGTTAACCAGATTCACTACAACCCATCTTCGGACAGAGTATAACTAGTGCATGCTATTTACTTTACTATAATCTACTCCTACTGCATGAAATTAAACTAAAGCATGTCTACGATACCTCGTTGAGGCATGACATGTGAAAACCTAGGGTTTCAAGTACTAAACACCATTGTTGTAGAAAATCATATTATGTTCAATTTAACATGATTGTGTAAGCAGATATATTCATTCAATATAAGACAAGAATTAAGAATCAATATATAATCTTGGGTTAAGAATAAAAACGGTCACACATCTACAACAATCATCACAGTATGGTCACAACTTCCCCTCGTTACAATTGAAACAAATATAAAAACTAAATTACTTGGCTAGAGTTTTGCTAGAAAACCTTAGATACTGAATTAGTTGATCATGGCTGAAGGAGACTTCATCGTTGATGTAGAATCTCTCGCCATAGTCTTCCACTCTAGACTCTAGGTCTTGTATTGATCTTCCTTGGAATGAATCTCCAGAGATTGCTCTGAAAATTATATGACCGAAGCTCTCAAAATCTGTAGCAGACCTCTGTATTTATAGGCAAAGTTGAGGGAAACCCTAAGGTTACCCTTTTTCATAATTTCATGCCAAAGTGATCAAAACCCTATACTCTAATGTATAATATGTGTATAACATGTGTATTAAAGTGTTGGAGTCGCATCCACAACACATGAACTGAAGTCAGCGTTAAAATTGGGATTTCACACTTTACGTTCGTATGACAACTACAGGCGGTGCGTAGAGGGGCTATGCGTGACACGTAGGTATAGGCTATGCACGACACGTAGGCCTTTCTATGCGTGCCATGTAGGCCTCTTTTGATGAGCGTAGATGGGGCGTCAAAATGGCACTTTCTAGCCACTTTTAGCTACTGGGTCCGTAGATGGATCGTAGCATTTTTCATGGAAACCACTTTTCTTGAGAATAGTGTTGTTTGATCCCCCTCGATTCCATTAGCATGATTCTTGAAGTTGCAGCTCTGAAAAATGAGATTTTTGCCTTCCGTAAGACATTTTTCTCTCGAAAACACCTCTTTAGCTCTCCTCTTGAATAGAAATGAGCACTTCTTTAGTTAATTCACCAAAGTAAGTTTTTTTTCTTCATTAAGCTTCTTAAACACACATACGGCATAAAAATACCAAATAATGGAATGTAAGGACGTAACAATAGCAAGATACATGCCTAAAATGAACAATATTTGACACATATCAATTATTCAGATGCCTTAAAGACTCCTATTCAAATTAGGACATGATTAGGCATTAATATTGTTATATTGGACTATCATTGGTATATTAGTTTATATTTGGAAAACTTAATGGTGGAAATACGAATCCTGAAAGGAAAAGAATTATTCTCATTAATTGAAGACTCTTATTTATTTATATGAGTTAAAGCAAAGAGAAGGTGGTGGATTTTATGAGATCAATGCAATACTTTGATAGATCAAATCCATCTGCAGAGAGAGAAAAAGAGATCACTTGATCATTTTATATCAAGTGTTTCTCTAGTTTTTGGTGATTATTGAATTGTGCCCCTACACGTGAGATCTTTATGCACAATTGGATGATCCTTTGCTGAAAAATCATCATACCACCTACTACAACATGGTTGCATCAATCCGTTGAGAAATGGATTTGTCAGAGTGCGGAGATCAGAGCGAGAAGCTTCGTGGTAAACTGATCCGTTGAGAAGTGGGACCGTCAGAGTACGGAGATCAGAGCGAGAGCTTCGTGGTAGCACGTGTGATTCAAGACTTTCAGACGTCAAGTAATAAGAGGCAAGTCAGAGTGATTTTGTAAGTCCTAACTTCATAGAGTCTTTGTACTACTTGATTCAAAGTGCATCGATACCAGATGGTATCAATGGTTTTTACTTGGAACGTTTCCAAGGTTTTTCACGTAAAAATATTGGTGTCGTCTCTACTTTATTTTATACACTTATATTTATTATTGCGTGGATTATATTGTGATAGAATTGAATTAAAATTAATTATTTCAAATTTCATATTTTAATTTGTAATTAATTCATAAAATTCCTATTCACCCCCCCCTCTAGACTTAGTTCACCATCTTCTAAGTAATTTCAAACTCTTTTATTTTTTCACATTTCATTCAACCAATTCTAGTCTCCTTACCTTTTCACTCTTCTAATCTTAATCTCATATCAACTAGTTGCAACTAGCATGTATTACTTTGATTATCGTACAATAATAGTGAGTTAAAAGTTTCAATTGAGGAGTTAAACATTATTTTCATTTACGTAAGAGAAAAAAAATATATTCTTATAGTAAAAGACCGAACCGCATCTCCCAAACTTAGACTTACCCGGCCCCGGTTTTGGGGCGGGTTGGGGATAACAAAGTTAAATGGGGATGGGGATGGGAATGGGGAGTGTGATCCTCACTCTAACCTACCACATTGACATCCCTAATGAGTGTAGTAACCATAGACTTCTCTCCGTACAAAGACAAGATTGGCAACTATTGTGGGGTTTTTGGTGGTGACGGCAATGCCGTAAGGGAAAGGATATACCAGGAAGGTGGAGACAACTATGGAGGTTAAGACCGCAAGCGTCACCCCGCATGTCGTAAGGTGTTAAAGACCTTATCGAGAGGGAGAGAAGAGAGGAGAGAGAAGCTAGATAAAATGACTTTTAAGGAAATGTATTTTAGTCTTTTAACATCACCAACCGTTAATCATAAAAAATATTATAACAATTGAAGATAAAGTTGTAAGATTACATGTAGCTTTCGGTACTTTTACATCATAATTAAATTTTTTGTTAACAATTAAGTGCTTGTGTGATTAAGTGCTTAAGGTGTTTATGTGCTTAGCATGACTGACATGATTTATTTGATATTAAAATTGTAAATTGCATGGGGTATTTTCATTTTGAGAAAAATGAAAAGTATTGAAAATGATTTCGGAAAATAAATGACCAAAGAGTAAATTGGTATTTTCATATTTGGAGGACTTGTGGAAATTGTAGAGAAATGATTAAGTATTGGTGTGTGAGTGGAATGGTGATAAATAGAGAGGAAAACATGGGTTAAAAGGGTAATTGAGAGTCATGATGACACTCTTGTAATTAATCCTAAGTTGAGATGGATTTGATCTTTTCCCACTTTAATGTGTTGTTTAATTCTCCACCATTGATTTCAAGTCTTCTTCCACCTTTGCTCACAACCCTTGGATCTTAGGGCCTTTTTGGATGACACACAAATGCATGAATGCATTATTCTTGGTCTTTGAGGTGCAAGACTTCCTTTCTACCATTGGATCATTCTCTCATTTTCCTTACTTTATTCTCAACCCTTGGATTTAAAGAGAGTTAGTGAAGAATCTCTACACAAGTATATTTCTCTCCTTTGCAAGACTTTCACCTTTCCAACACAATCTCTTGCACTTCCCTTCTCTTCATGCTTAGTGGGTGGTCAGCTCTTGTGGTGATCTCTGGTTGTAGTGTTCTTGAGCTCATTTTTTGTAAGTTTTCTTTTCCATTCTAGGATTTTGTTTACAAGAACCCTAGCTTTGAAATTCATGAGTTATACATGTTTATGGAAGGTTAAGTTTTGCTTCCAACTACCAAGTGAGTTCCATTTGTGGTAGCTCTTGAATTTCTCTAATGAAGAAGCCATTGGCGAGTTCATAGTTTTTTGATCTCCTGAATTCATTTTTCATGAAACCCTATGAAATTATTTAGACAATAGTGAAAACAGCCTAGAGGGGGGTGAATAGGCTTTTTGTCGATTTTATGATCAATTAAAATTATTTAGCGAAAATTCAATTTTAACTAGTAACAAATCCTAATTCCCAATTCAAATCTCAAAACAAATACATCAAGCAAATATTAATATAAGTGCAGAAATTTAAATCATGAGAAGACAGAGATTTTTACGTGGAAAACCTTGGAAAGACTCCAAGTAAAAACCACGGATATGCTCGGGTATCGATGCACTATGAATTAGAGAATTTGTACAGACTCTATGAAAATATAACTTACAACCGCTATAATTTGTTGTTCTTCACTCAACGTCTGAAAGTATAGATTCACTCGCACTCCACGAAGCTCTCGCTCTGATCTCCGTACTCTGACGGCTCTGTTTCTTAACATATCGAAATCATCATGAAGCCTTTTGTTTCGATCTCCACACACAGACGACTTTGTTCTTCAACGGATCAACGCAACCACATTGCAATAAATGGTGTGTGAATTTTTCAGCAACTAAACCATTCAATCGTGTATAGAAATCGTCGACGTAGAAGCACGATTGAAGACGTCCAATAAAAAAAGAGAGCTTGTGTATCTCTAATCACGCAATAATATTCTCTCACCATATGTATATCTCTGTAGAAGAAGATGAAGCTGTAGAAAACTTGCAGAGAATTCTTAAAGACGTGTCTCCTCTTGTTGTAGACTTGAGTATTTATAGACAATGATGATTCAAATCCTAAGTTTTCCCTTTCTCGTAATTTCACATCCAAACCCTATATTCTGGTGAATATATTGTATATAAAATGCACTTTGATGTATATAAGTTGTGGTCATGTCATAAAACCGACTCCCGAACAATTTGGACATCGCAGGCAAAAATAGGAAAAAACTTGTCGCAACTACGCTTCAAGCGTAGCAGGGCCTACACTTCAAGCGTAGGTCTAAGCATACCTCCAAGTGTAGAAATGTGTTTTCCAACCACTTTTTGAAACTAAAAGCGTAGGCATTTTTGTTAAAACAACGTTTCTTCACAACTGTGCCAAAATGACCCTCTTGAACCCACGATACTTTTTGCTTGAAGTGACGGCTTCGAAAAATGTCGTTTTTGCCCTCCAGGAGACATTTTACCTCAATATGCTCACTTTCGCGCTTCACTTATATTCTTCATTACTTCAACGATTGATTCTTCGTTTTACAAAGCTTATCGATGTTATTGAAACCAAACCAATGTATCTAACACTTAACATAGTTATTGTCTAGAACATGTCATGCATAAACAATTACAATCAATGTTCTTACAATTTCCCCCTTGACATTTTTTAGACAAAGCCATGTTTTATAAAATAGCCTCACAAATAACAACATAACATCTATACCTATGAACACACCAGCAAACATAGATATAAACTATCGCCTTGCTTTCATGACGAACTACCAAACCTGTAACCACAAAACTGAACAAACCATTAAATGCACGTGTGGAAAATAAATATAAACCAACATAATGATCATCAGAAAATCATAATAACAATGCACACATAATACACATAATGATCATTCTCCCCCTGAGAAGAAACCCCCCTTGCTAAATATTTCTCCCTCTTAATCAAACAATTTCTCCCCCTCACTTAATACTTCTCGCCCTTTTAGTCACTGAAATGTCAGGCAAAGAGAGTATATGCCATAGCAACAATGTAGAGAGATGCAAGGAAGTACTCAAAGAAAAACACCAAGATACAGAACTCTATCAAATCATATCTAGATTCTCAGGGTAACAAAAATCTCTACTATGCATGACCCTAATACTAATGTATGTATGCAAAATATCATGAATAAAAAATAAAATAAAATATTTTAATTTTTAGAAATCTGTGAGCACAACAGTAGAGACAACAAACAAATCATTTATACATCATATTCTCAGATCTATCTCAGTCATTATACACACGGTATAGAAGAAAATCAATACACATACCTTATAGACTCAAGAATGCACAAGTCAAGTTTGACAAATAAATATATATATGAAGATTCTCATGTGCAAGCACTAAGACAAGATGAAAACAATACATACTAAAGTTGATAATCTCTCCACCAACCATGATGATAATTCAATCCAAGATCCAAACTAGAAAGAAAAAATAAAAGATACTTTCTATTTGTCACACAATTTCCTCATTTTCATCTTTTCAACTTTCCTCATTTTTAGTCCCGACTAACTGGGCCCAAGCTTCTTCCATAGGATTTATGCTCATTAGTCTTCTCCCTTTTTTACGCGAACACTCAATGCTTACTAAGGCAAGAGGCCTGATTACTCATATTGAAGAACTACTTTTTGCATTTTTATCTTTTAAACATCTCATTTTTTTCAACATCACCACAAAATTTATACACATATAAAAATATATATTTCATGCATAGACCAATCTAGCATAACTCATGAACCTTCATACCACTTCGGGTTAAATAAATTTTTTTAATACATTTAGCAGACATTATAATCATCACCGAAGCAACTAGTGCCTAAGATTAAAATTTGGTAACATAAAATAATCATGACAAGTGATCATCCAAAACTCTTAGGTCAGACTGATACCTCTACTTCACATATGCATAGTGAGACAAATAAATATGAAAATAGTGTAAAATATGACAACTTTTGTACTCTATCCAAGCTCAACAGTCTCAAAAATTTTATTGTCATTTATTTCAAAATAAAATGCATGCATGAATAAAAATAATACAAATGCATGATTACCTATCAATTCTAGGAAAAAAAATATAATGCGTTCCTAGAATAATAAATAAGAAGATATCTATTCTAAAGAAAACATACCAATAGATTTCGTAAGACTAACATGCTTTAAAAAATCTAATGATTTTGTAAAGATATCTGCTAACTGAGAATCTGTGGATATGAACTCTAGAGACACTATACCATCTTCAACAAGATCACAAATGAAATGATGTCGAATAT
The DNA here is from genome assembly GCA_963922005.1 of Cornus suecica. Classification (NCBI taxonomy): domain Eukaryota; kingdom Viridiplantae; phylum Streptophyta; class Magnoliopsida; order Cornales; family Cornaceae; genus Cornus; species Cornus suecica. The sequence goes on along the minus strand of OY998238.1, from coordinate 63,152,517 downwards.
CTATATGCTTTGTCCTAGAGTGTTGAACAGGATTTTTAGAAATATTTTTTGCACTTGTGTTATCACAGAACACAGTCATTGTACCTTGAGAAAAACCATAATCCTACAACATCTGACGCATCCACAAAACCTGAGTACAACAACTACTAACTGCTATATACTCAGCCTCAGTAGTGGAAAGGGAAACATAATTTTCCTTCTTGCAATGCCAAACAACTAAGCAACTTCCAACATAAAAACATCCTCCACTGTTACTTTTTCTATCATCAACATTACCGACCCAATCAGCATCAGAAAAGGATGCGATATCAGTATTAGTACCTGATGGATACCACCGTCCATAATTCACTGTCCCTTTAACATACTTAATAATCCTTTTCACAACAGTAATATGAGACTCCTTAGGACTTGCCTGGTAACGTGCACACAAACCAACACTAAAAGTAATATCAGGTCCACTGATCCCAACCATACTCTTATAAAGTATAGGGTCAACATCTTTGCCTTTAGTATCTATGCTAAGCTTGACACTGGTACTCATAGGAGTGCGAGCATCTTTAGCCTTTTCCAAACCAAATTTCTTTACTAATTCCAAGGCATAATGAGTTAGAGAAACAAAAATCCCATCATTTAATTGCCTAACTTAAAGCCCTAGAAATAAGTTCAATTCACCAATCATGCTCATCTCAAATTCATGTTTCATTTGATTTCCAAAATAATGAGCAAGCTGATTAGAAGTGCAACTAAATATAATATCATCAACATAGATTTGAGCAACAACTGTATCACTCTCAATTTTCTGAATAAATAATGTTTTGTCCACTCCACCTCGAGTAAAACCTGTTCCCAATAGGTAATTAGTCAACCTTTCATGCCAAGCTCTAGGAGCTTGCTTTGGCCTATATAAAGCCTTTTTCAACCTGTAAACATGACCCGGACAATGAGGATCTTCAAATCCTTTAGGTTGCTCCATATATACTTCCTCATGAAGAACACCATTCAAAAATGCACTCTTCACATCGATTTGATACAACTTGAATCCAAAATGACAAGCAATAGCAAACAAAATCCGAATAAATTCAAGCCTAGCAACCGGAGCGAAAGTCTCATCAAAATCAATACCCTCCATCTGAGTATATCCTTGAGTAACAAGTCTAGCCTTATTCCTAACAACTGTATTATTTTCATCCTTTTTATTCTTGAAAATCCACTTGGTACCAATCAAGTTTATCTCTTTCGGTCTAGGCACAAGATACCACACATCATCCTTAACAAATTGCTAAAAAAATTCTTGCATAGCATTTATCCATTCACTATCTTGAAGAGCTTCTTTGACATTTTTAGGTTCCAAGGAAGATGTATAGCATGCATATGAAACCTCATTCCTTGACTTTCTCCGTGTCACCATCATCTGATCAACAGATCCTATAACATTATCCAAAGGATGGTACAACTTTACCCTTGCATATGGTTCCTTAGAAGGAGTAGGCTGAACATCACAAATTTGATCATGTAATTCTGCAGGATTTAAAGTATCGTCATTAACCACATTGTCCTTGTTATCAACCTCAGAAGAATCATTATCCAATATAAAGAATCGTTCACCATCTTCCTCCTTAGCAGATGTTAGAGACTTATAAACACATGAGTCATCGACTACTACATTGGTAGATTCCAACATAGTTTAAGTTCTAAGGTTAAACACCCTATATGCTTGACTAGTCAATGAATAACCCAAAAATATTCCTTCATCACTCTTAGACTCGAACTTCCCAATAAATTCACGATCTCTAAGAATATAACATTTTGCTCCAAAAATCATGAAATATTTCACATTGGGTTTCTTGCCATTCCACAGTTCATAAGGAGTTTTTAAGGTTCCAGGCCTAAGATACACTCTGTTTGAGGTATACCACGCTGTGTTCACCGCCTTGGCCCAAAAATACCTAGGAACATTCCTACCCTGTAGCATAACATTGGCCATTTCCTAAATAACCATATTCTTCCTCTCAACTACTCTATTTTGTTGAGGAGTTTTAGGTGCTGAAAATTCATGTTTTATTCATCTCTCATCACAAAACACTTTAATTTCTGAATTTTCAAACTCCCTTCCATGATCACTCCTCACTCTAGAAATGGAACAATTCTTCTTAGTTTGAATTCTTAAACAAATCCTCTTAAAACTTTCAGAAGTTTCAGACTTTTCACTTAGAAATCCAACCCAAGCAAACCTTGAGTAATCATCCACCATGACAAAAATATACTTCTTTCCTCCTTTGCTCATGGTCCTAGTGGGACCCATTAAATCAATATGCAATAGCTCTAAAGGTCTAGAAGTACCAATGATATTTATCTTTTTGTGCTGACATTTGACTTGTTTACCCTTCTGACATGATCCACACACAATCCCTTTTGCATAACCAAGCTTAGGGACTCCTTTAATAATTTCACTCCTAGTAATTTTTTTTAATTCACGAAAATTAACATGTCTCATCCGTTGATGCCATATTTCAACTTCATCAAGTTTAACCCTATTGCATAACAATTCAGAACTAGGAACAATGCAATAACAATTATCAGTTGAACGCATACCTTCCATCACGCAATTCCCAGAAGAGTCAATGATCGAACACTTATCAGGAGAAAAAGTGACATTATGATTGTTATCACATATCTGACTTATGCTCAATAAATTTGCTTTAAGACCCTCTACATAAAGCATATCTTCTAGTTTAGGTAGACCAAGAATCACAACCGTACGTTTTCCTTTAACATTTGACTTCTTTCCATCACCAAACATTACTATCCTACCATGACACTCCTCGAGAAATCCAAAAAATGACTTATCTCCAGTCATATGCCTCGAACATCCACTATCCAGATACCAAACAATAGATTTGCATGCTCTAAAAGTAGTATGAACTACAAGACAGTGTAGCTCACCTTTGTGAATCCATGCCTTCTTCATCTTCGGAGCTCCATTCGCTAATCTTGACAAACTCTTCATTTCTTCATTCAGTATTCAAATTTGATCTTGGACATAATATTCATGTTGAACTCTTTGTTCCTTCACTGACTTCAACACCTTCCCTCACAACTTAGAACACCTACGTCAAATGTGACCTCTGACACCACAGTGGTGACATACAGGAACAAACTCTAAACTCTATCAGTCAAACTCCTATGATATCTAGCGGTAAGAAAAGACTTAGTTTCAATAGGTCTTTTGACATAGGCTTGAACACCAGGATTCTAATTTGAATTTTCTTGTGAAGAACTAGACGCTACATGGGAGGCCTTTACAAAGGTGGTTTTTGAAACAACATTCGAATTAGGCATTACTCCAACAAAACCTAAACCCTTTGTATTTCCTACTGATTTTCCCTTACTCAACATATTATCAAGCTTAAGGGTTCCTTCAGACCATTTACAAAAAGTTTGTTAGTCACTAATTGACCCTAGATGGGGGGTGAATAGGGTGTTTCAGTATCTCTTTAAAATCTTTTCGGAAATTAAATCAAGTTATATCAAATAATCAATCACTTCAAGAAACTAGCAATTAATTGATCTAGCAAATTATCACAAGATTAATATAACATGCAAAATATTGAAATAAAGAGATAGAGATAGAGAGATTGACATCGCAATTTTTTCGTGGTTCAATAACTCCTACTCCTCAGCTCAAGAACCCCTTCTTGAGACTTTTCCCGATCCTTTCATTATGGCTCTTCCTTCACAGGTGGAATAGCAAACCTTTACACACGAGCTAACAAGCCCGTCACACAAGCAAGAGGACAAACCCCTCTTGAAGATCAATGAGCTTCACTCACTCAAATATCACAATCCTTTTATAAAACAAGGAATCACTGAAGAACAAAAACACTCAAAAATCCTAAGGTTTTTATGAAAGATGAATCAATATAAGCTCAAGTGTTTTTGGTGATATTCAAGAACTCTACATTCGTAATCTCAATAGATAAAATCAATGAATGAGTTTGAGAGAAAAAGAAATCAAAACTATAGTTGAAAGCTTCAAGAGATTTGAGTGAAAATCAAGCTTTTTGCTTATTACCTTCAATGGTTTTTTGAGAGAGTACTAGAGAGAAGAAGATGAAGACTTTATATATTTTCTCACAACAGAACTACATTCTTGCAAACCCACATCTCTTTCTATTTATATGGAAGCATTAGGGTTTTGAGATTGGATCTCACTCTTAAAGAGGAGACAAGAGCCATTTGAAAAGGTTGAAAAAGTTGGCTCAAAGTGATGGGCAAAATCTTTTGTAAAGATTACATTTAATTCTGAAAATTGTGCATTCAGCCGACTACATAGAGAGCCTTAGTTGACTACAGCTTTCTTTTCAAATGATCCTAATTCATCGACTTGCTTCAGTCGACTACATGGATGGTTTAGTCGACTGTAGAGTGCCTTAGTGGACACCCTCCTAATTCTCAAAAATGGTTTTAGCTTTGTCATATAAAATACCTTGTTACAATGTTCGCACCCCGACCTATCTACCCCAAGTCTTAAGTCTTCGACTCTCACTTTTCATTGACCATTTTGTCCTTCCATTTTTGTGATTGAATTCCTTTGTCGCTTTTCTCTTTTTGTGCTTACATACTTTCCAAATGATTTTCCCGTTATTGCTGAAACGCTTAACTCAATATCAAATTAGTACCAAACACGCTTGAATGGTTTGTTATCATCAAAACATGGAATTATTGTTTGAAGGTAAATTTCAAAGCCAACAAATTTAATTTAGCATCTTCCAACTCTTTTTTCAAATTCTCAATCTTACTAGATTTCTCAACCACATCCTTATTGAAATCATTTACAAAATTCAATGCATGAGTTCTTTCTAGTTCAGATTTCTTCAAATCCTCAACCAACTTGGCCTTTTGAGTCTGTAGGAGATTTTTAGTTTTAGAACTATTGACTAATTTATCTTTTAAATAATGTAATTCTTCTTCCATGTTAAGACTCTTAGTCAACAGTTTCATGTGATTTTTATGAAGTTGTATGGTCTTATCAAGTAATTTGTCATAAGACTCTTGAAGCGTATCATCACAACCTTCATCACTCTCAGAACCTTCTTCTTCAGACAACGCCCAACTGGTAGCAACTTTTTTGACCTCCTTGCTTTGTGTAGCAAACACAATGAAATTCTCAAAATCATCACCTACATCCAAGTATGTCACATCACTAGTTAATCCATTGTCAGAGTTATCATCCTAACTGACATCTAATCCTTTGAATTTTTTCAAAGTGTTTGCACACTCTGCAACTATATGACCATATCCTTGACATTTAAAACATTGGGGTTTCTTTTTCTTAGGATTAGACTTGTTCCTCCTAGTTTGAGTTTTATTTCTACTTCTAAACTCACCCAACTTATCGACAAATTTTTGTCATTGGCCATTTTGTTTAGCCTTAACAAATTTGTTCAACCTCTTAGCAAACATGGCTATATCATTCAGACCCAACCCACTTTCTTCATCAGGTTCAACATGATCCTCCCTAGTGGTTTTGAAAGCTATGCTCTTCTCTTTTGTGCCACTAGTCTTTTTAGGGGGGGTTCTGAACATTTCCATCTCATAACATTTTAAATTTCCTGTTAATTCTTCAACCTTAATTTCTTTAAAACTCATGACCTCTGAGATGACAATAACCTTAGATCGAAAACGTTCAGGTAGAGACCTAAGGATTTTTTTTACTATGGTAGTCTCATGAATAAGCTCACCTATGTTATGACAACCCATTACAATATCAGTTAATCTCGCCTCAAAGTTGGCATAGACTTCATCCTCCTCCATCTTTAGCTGCTTAAATCAAGAATTCAGAATTTGAAGCTTTGATTGTTTCACCTTCGACGTTCCTTCATGAGTGACTTGGAGAATGTCCCAAGCTTCTTTGGCAGTTACGTACATAGCAATTCTCTTAAACTTACTCGGAGTAACAGCATTGTATAACGCATTCAACGCCTTTGAGTTCCAATTAGCGCTATTTGTCTCGGCAGCAGTCCACTCACTTGATGGTTTTGCTTTCACTTCATTAGTCGTTTTGTCTTTCACAGTGGGAGGTGAGTATCCTACTTTTACAGCATTCCATGCACTCTCATCTAAAGATTTAAAAAATGCTCTCATCCTCTCTTTCCAATATATGTAATTCGACCCATCAAATAAAGGGGATCTAGATATGGAACCTCCTTCATGAGGCATCTCCATCATCTAATTCCACGATCTAACCCTAGGTAGTTAACCTAAATCGGGGCAACCACGGTCTGATACCAATTGAAATTACCTAAATGATAGTGAAAATAGCCTAGATAGGGGGTGAATAGGCTTTTTGTCAATTTTATGATCAATTAAAATTATTTAGCGGAAATTAAATTTTAACTAGTCACAAACCCTAATTCCCAATTCAAATCTCAAAACAAATAAATCAAGCAAATATGAATATAAGTGTAGAAATTTAAATCATGAGAAGACACCGAGATTTTTACGTGAAAAACCTTGGAAAGACTCCAAGTAAAAATCACGGATACGCTCGGGTATCGATGTACTATAAATCAGAGAATTTGTACACTATGAAAATAGAACTTAAAACAGCTATAATTTTTTGTTCTTCACTCGACGTCTGAAAGTCTAGATTCACTCGCGCTCCACGAAACTCTCCCTCCGATCTCTGTACTCTGACGGCTCTACTTCTCAACAGATCGAAATCACCACGAAGCCTCTTGTTTCAATCTCCGCACATAGACGGCTCTGTTTTTCAATGGATCAATGCAACCACATTGCAATAAACGGTGTGTGAATTTTTCAGTAACTAAACCATTCAATCGTGCATAGAAATCATCGATGTAGAAACACAATTGAAGACGTCCAATAACAAGAGAGAACTTGTGTATCTCTAATCACTAAATAATATTCTCTCACCATATGTATATCTCTGTAGAAGAAGAAGATGAAGCTGTAGAAAACTTGCAGAGAATTCTTAAAGACATGCCTCCTCTTGTTGTAGACTTAAGTATTTATAGACAATGATGATCCAAACCCTAAGTTTGCCCTTTCTCATAATTTCACATCCAAATCCTATATTCTGGGGAATATATTGTATATAGAACGCACTTTGATGTATACAAGTCGTGGTCATGTCATAAAACCAACCCCCGAACAATTTGGACATCGCAGGCAAAAATAGGCAAAAACTTGTCGCTGCTGCGCTTGAAGCGTAGCAGAGCCTATGCTTCAAGCGTACCTCCAAGCGTAGCAATGTGTTTTCCAGCCACTTTTTGAAACTGAAAGCGTTGGCATTTTTGTTAAAACCACTTTTGTTCGGAACTGCGCTAAAATTACTCTCTTGAACCCACGATACTTTTTGCTTGAAGTAACGGCTTCGGAAAATTTCATTTTCGCCCTCTAGGAGACATTTTACCACAATATGCTCACTTTCGTGCTTCACTTGTATTCTTCATTACTTCAACGCTTGATTATGCCTTTTACAAAGCTTATCAATGTTATTGAAACCAAACCAACCTATCTAATACTCAACATGGTTATTGTCTAGAACATGTCATACATAAACAATTACTGTAAATGTTCTTACACCGTAATTTAGCAATCATTATGGTTTAGTTTAATTCATGTGGGTGGAGTCACTTTAATAGTTAAACTTGTTTTTAGCATCACTGTGATCTTGTTTCCATTAAATGGTGTGTTGGTTGTTTTGGAGGAATTATGAATCAACTTTTGTCCCTCTTAGAGGCTCTTTTTGAACACTTGAATTGGTAGCTTGGTTGGACCTCATTTGCAACACTTGAATTAACTTGCTTGAATTGAGGTAGGGGAAAAACGAGCTATGCGATGTATATATATATGCGATGTATATGTACGAGTTGTGTCTTGACAACTTAGACGATGAACTAGGCCCTTGTAAGCATGATTGTGTGATAATAATGCTTGTTATGGAAAATTGTTTATATATGAGTAATTATGAGCATGTTAATGAATTGGGCATGTATTATGATGAGGCATGGTTTTATTGAGATCCTTGTTGCATATTGAGTACATTGTGTTGTGTTGAGTACATGGGTGTTGGTTTACGCTAGTCGCGTAATCATGTGTGAGTAGACTTGTATCGGATCATCGCAACAACTGACCAGGAGGTGTCTCCCACCTACAGAACTACAAAGTCCGAGAATTATGATATACGATGGGTCATCCCATTCTCAAAGTCGTGGGTTGCCTCGTGCAATCAATATTCCTTATTGAAAGTGTCAATTCTAATAAGGGGATTATCAGTGCGGCACTCTATCTTTGTCACGGGTCATCTCGTGAATGGTTAGAGCGTGTATCCATTGACCTTAGTGGACGGGGTGTGTACCATGAGGTATATTGACTCACATTGCATTTAAATTGTCTTATATGTAATTGTGATATTTATGTTAATGCATGTTATACTCTTAAATGACTATGATATGAGCATGTTGGGGGAATTGATTGTTGGGTTTGATGGGTTCCCGGATTAGCGTGAGAGCCATATGGGATAAGAGACCGACCCGTGATTAGTAGCATGAACCTTGGGTGGGTTGTACCACTCGAACTACTGAGATTGAGGCGATGACGTTTCCTCTACTGGGCTAGTGAGCTCACCCCATGACTTTAAATCTTTTTCAGGTGATGATCCCTCCATGGGAGGACTCTAGTGTCGATGGTTCAATTGGCACGTTGTTTCGCTAAGTTTTGGAGTTTCTATAGCGGCTTATCTTTTGTACAACATTCACATGCCTTTATGCTTATTTTTCGATTTAAGAATCATGTAATAAAATTGTATAAATTTACTACTTTGGATACTAGCATGTTATCCGGGTTGACAGCATTGTATGTCCCTCAGAGCGCTATGCGCGCGGACTTAACTCTTTTGGTGCACTTCGGTGCCGGAATGCTAGTTAACGCCTTATTTTGTAAAAACTATGACATTGCATCGCCATGAGGTGTTTTAATATTGAAGAGTATGAATTTGAATCCTTTACTTTTTAGTTGTGAAGTGGATTATTGCTATTGAATGTTGTTATTAGGAGTTTGGCCGAAAATGATATTTTTCTAAGTTTTCAAACAAACCCTTTTCGTTTTGAATGAAAAACCCATTTTCGTCCACCCCTGTAGCCTTGACAAAATTTCTTTGTTTTAGAAATGATTTTAAACTCTATAAAGAATTTGACTTTTAGAAGCCGACGGTAATTAAAACGGAGACTGGCGGCAAGACGGATAATTTTACGAACTTTAAAGGAGTGCTTTTGTTCAAAGCTCACATTTTTTAAGAATGACTTGGAAGCATAGGATTGATGCGTAATAATCTTTTTGAATGATTCAATCATTTTTGGGAGTCATTTTTGTGTCATTTTGGAGCTTTTAGGACTATCAATCGACTGATGTTCTATATGAGTCGACTGACCCTTTCCATGAAATTTCCATAAAAACCTCTGTCTCCCACTAGTCGACTTATTCTTCAAATCAGTCACCTAATTTGTTGCAGGGTGTACTAGTCAACTGATTTTTCCATGAAATTTTTCGTAAAACCTCTGTCTCCCACCAGTCGACTTATTTTTCAAACCAGTCAACTGATTTACTAGTGTCAAATTAGTCGACTCATTCATCAAACCAGTCGACTGATTTGTTGTAGTGTGTTCCCTGTTTACTGTTTTGACCTTTTGGCTTATTTGTACTCTCCTTCGTCATCTCCGGAGTCCTTGGGCTTCAGGTTTGGAGTCTTGGGATTTTGGGGCATGACATTAATAAATCCGTTAGTCTACGTAATGGCCGTTAATGAGAGGGGTATAATTTGAATAATTGATACTTAAATAAAGTGTAGGTCCATATCAGCAATTGCTGACTTGGCTCTACACTTTATTTAGAAAGTGTATATGCTCTGGTGTGGTATCCAAATTAATTATTCATATTATTATTATTATTTGATGATATAAATATTATTTTAATTTAAGTTAATATTCCATATTTTGTCATAAAAAAAAAACATTACATGATTTGCAACAAATTTGTAAAATTATTTTAATAACGAATATGCATAAATTGGTGTAATCTAATAAAATATATATATTTTTATTTTATTATGTAAATAAAATATTTGATCATGAAAAAATAAAATTTTAAATTGAAAGTGAAAAATGGTAGGCTTCATCATCAATAGAGAATAATGATTCCACATCCGCATTATCAAGGTCAACAGTATGGGAGGAGAGAGAATGAATCAATTTGTCTCTTGGAAACTGCTGAGGGCATTGTTTTGCATAATGACCTTTTTTTTACAAATATAACAACAATCAAATTTGCGATGACCTCGAAAAGTATTTTTCTTGAAATATTGTCATTTCTTCTTTCTGGGAGAGGATCTGGAGAACTTTTGAGGTTTTTGAGATTTCCATTTCTGGAAATGCTTGGATTTTCCAGAGGAAGGACTACAATCACATTTCTTGTCTTTGTACTTGATTAACAAATCAGGTCGTTCACATGCTTTACCAAGAAGTTTCCCTTGTTCTGCAAGTCTCTTGAGAAACTTAGGCATTTTAAAAAAACTTAAATACTTTAATCTGACCCCTTAGATTTGTATAAATTCCGTCAGACCCCTTACTTCTGCAAAAAAAACACATCATTTACACCCCCTAACCATTTATGGTGGTTAACTTAGCATGAAATGTCCATTTTATCATTACCCAAACAACTTTATTTTGAAGTAATGTAATGTCATGTTTAGTATGAAGGAATAAAATGAAATATAATACTCATTTTATTCATTCCTTTGTTTGGTATGTTCTATTGAATGAGAATGATCATTCTCAAATAATGAAAAACCATTCCTTGGAATGAAAATTCATTCTATTAGTAAACCTATGGAATGACCATTCCATTCCTTAAGGAATGTTTTTAAAACATAAAATTACTAAAACAACCCTCCCTCATTTTAAGTAAACAAACCACCATCACCACCACCCACCAACTTCTACCACCACCACCGCCATCACCTTCCGCCTCTTCCACCACCACCGCCTCTTCCATTGTCCTCCACTACTATTTTTGTTACCTTTCTCCCTTTTTTGTAAAACAATTACTAAATAATATTATTTGATTAAAATTATACATTTATCACTAAGAGGGGTATTTTTAAGAGTTTTGATTTTAATTTAATTATATTCCTAAATGCTTCATATTTACAATCAAACAATAGAATGAGAATGGTTATTCCATTCCATTCTCATCCTCATTTCATTCACACTTACATTCCTATCCATTCATGCGTACCAACTATGGCCTAATATCCTTATTAGGGATGAACATGGATAATCCATTTACCAAGCACCTTCTATCCTCATATCCAAACACCCTTTTTGAAAACTTATACACCCAAGCACTTCATTCGTTCATTCCAAAGTACTTTCAAACCCTAATCTCCATAGCCCATTTTCATCTCCCAAGCCATGGAACCTCCACAGCCCGTCTTAATTTCCCTCTCATATTCAGATCTATCACGTCTCCATCTCTCATTTGAAACCATCTCATTCGTCTTCCGGTCTTCATCTCTCATCTCAAACCTCCATTTCCTTCTGGCCACTGTTAGCCCCTTAAAGACTTGGGGGTGGGGGCTTTGCCTTTGTGACATGGGCAAAGGCCCCAAGGCAGCACCCATGTGCAATGGGGGCTGATCAAGGCACTTGGTATGACATGGTGGGAAAACGATGTCAGAAATAAACTAAGTGTTGGAGAAAAGACAAAAGGCACCCTTGTCGCAAATGACATGAATCTATAAAAGGAGGTTCGGAAATATTATTGGATTTATTAATTACATCCATTATGAATCCTCAAACAGGGTTCATATTTGTTCTGGTTAGAGGGATGTTGGTATATTTTGTATATATAGGGAGAGGTATGTCCCTCACTCCCATGGACAACCAGCAACCTAATAAGTCCTTGGCAAGCCTTGGATAGGGCATGTGTGGGGAACCTTAATGACATGGTTAGGCATGTTTTGACAACACTTTGGTTCGTGGCACGGGTCCGTGATAGTGATGCAGTGCTGATGACATTGTAGGCACTTGTGTGTGCACATGGCTTGGCCAGCCTTACGTACATGACCATAATTGTACTAATTTACCCTTGGGCAAGGATTTCCTTGATTTGGCATGTGTTGGTGTACATGTAATGGGCGTGGCTTGGCAAGCCATGCACACATCAAGTCTTGGCAAGGTTAACTTGTCTTTGACAAGGTCATGACACCTTTGAAGGCTGACATCGGAATACAAGGCGTAATGCAATGCACGACTTGGTGATGGCATGGCATGGCGCAATGCATGACATGACATGGGTGTGGCTTAGAGCATGCCCAACTCAGTGACATATGATGCATGACAAGGAATGCAACATTCATGCAAGCTGAGCAAGACCGAACATAAGTTGAAGACCACTAAGCTGGAGTGCATCAGCACATGGCATGTGACATTCATACAAGACACATGTGGCACAGTAATTCCAAAGATCTAGGGACAGTTTAGGCAGTTTTATGACTTGGCTTTGCAGTTATAAATTATTGGCTTATGTGTCACAAGGCTGGCAATGTCAACACACCTATTGGGAGGGGATGTCTCCCAGATCCTAGTATAAGCAAATTTTGTATGTGAGTGCCTATATATGCCTAATGGTTATTCTATATATGAAGTGATAGAGAGTTTGGGTTGTAACTCCATTGCATAGAGATAGGTGTTTCCTTTTGTACTATTTATTGATATAGTGAAAAGGTTGGAGGTGCGACCCTCTGTAAATCTATGTATCCTTTACATTGATTTTATGATAAATATATTCTAAGTGTTGGGCATTGTGTTTGAGATTTGTTTGACATTGTGTGCAACAAAGACCATCATAGGGCAAAAATTGACCCCTGTGACAGTTGGTATCAGAGCCCTGTTGAGATACCATGGCGGGTGGAAACACCACAGAAGGACTGCGTGATCATGTTACTCATTTGGAAGTCATCGTGGGTGCCCCATTCTCTAAAAGAAATGGCCCATTGATGGTGCAAGCGAATCTCCTTGTTACAGAGTTATAGACTCTACGCAAGTTGATTGAAGATTCAGTAATAGACATGAATGCCAAATTGGATGCCAAAGTGAATTTGGGTGTCTGATGATATTGGTGCCACTGTTGACGTATTCAAGGAGAATCTGAAGGACATTGAAGATGATGTCACGTTACTGAAGAGTGCATGCCACAACATGACGGTCGGCGGTAGTGATAGTGCCCCATCGAAGATTAAAGTTTCGGAACCCAAAACATTCGGTGGTGCACGAAATGCCAAAGAATTAGATAATTTCTTGTGGGATGTTGAACAATATTTTAAGGTTACTCGTGTTCTAGACACGGAGAAGGTGACAATCACAAGCATGTACTTGTCTGGGGATGCAAAACTCTAGTGGCACACATGGATGGAAGTTGATGCAAGTGCTGGATGCCCCAAGATTGAGACTTGGGATGCCTTGAAGAAGGAATTGAAGGATCGGTTCCTCCCTTCCAACACAACATGGGTTGCAAAGGAATTCCTCAAGAAACTAAGATATATAGGCATAGTACAGGAGTACATGAATGAATTCAGTTCTTTCATGTTGGACATCAAGAACATGTCGAAGGAAGACAAGCTTTTCAATTTCATATCAGAGTTGCAAACTTGGGCTCAGACAGAATTGAGAAGGCAAGGTGTAAAAGACTTGCCTATAGCCCTTAATGCGGTAGATGGCCTGATGGACTTCAAGATTTCGTGTAGCAACAACAATTGCAATGAAAATAAATCCAACAATGGAGGCAACAACAAAGACAATGGAAAGGGTGTTTCCCCCAAATTCAAGAAAAAGGTAAACAATTTCAAGAAGAATTTTGGTGGTCAGAATCATAACAACAACAGACCCAATACGGATGGCAAGGGAGCGAGTCCTAGTGGCATGAAACCCACATACACTGGTGGATATTTCATTTGCAATGGACCACACCAAGCAAGAGACTGCCCAAGGAAGGAAAAGATGAATGTTATTCAGGGTGAATCCATTGCAACTTCTCAATGCACTAAGGACAGCCAGAGTGTTGCTGGCCATATTTGGTTGACTATTGTATCATTATAGTCAGCCACGTAAGCATTATTTGCTAGCTAAACTATTTAGCTAGTGAGGCCATGGTGTGGAACATTTGCTTTTCTTTTCTTTTTAAGTTAAAAATATATATAAAAGTAGTATTTGATTGAGTATGTATAAATAGTATTTGTATCAAATTAGTATTATAGCTATGTTTAATAAATTTTTTATTTAATTTATTAACAAATATATTCGCTAAATAAAAAAAATAACATGAATTTTTTAAATAAACTAAATAATAATTCATATATTTTATTACATAATCAAATTAAATAAAAAGACATTACATTAAAAAAAAAGACATTACATATATTTTCGCTAGATAAATTCTTTACGCATCATTAGTTTCTTGAGCTAATTTTTTTTTGCAATTGTCTTTTGTTAGGTAATGATCCATGCTTTTGATTCTTCTGTGGGAGCCTTCAATGGACCTTGAAGCATTATTTCTCTTTCAAATGACATTTGAGCCATCTTTTCTTTCGATTGTATCTCCATTTGAATCATCATTTTTTTCGTTTGTATCTCCATTTGTTTAGTTCATTGTGTCTCTAAAAGAATTTGAAGTCTGATCGGATCGTCTCTGACTCCAGATTCATTCATTTTTTTGCTCTCTTCTGCTACAACTTGCATTTCTGCAAGCAAATGTTTTGTTTTCGATAACATAGATGCATTTTTTTCCTACTACTCTTCATTGCTTTACGTCCAGCTGGGCGGGCACTATATGAACCTTCATCAGTATATATTGGCGAGTCGTCATCGCTAAGGTTTATCGATCTTGTAGTTGATACACTAGGAGTCGAAGAACCTGGTGTTGTTGTTATCGATTCGGATAAATTTCCAGGCTCATTAATATCCAAATCAATAACATCTCTCTTTCTTCTGTGTTGAGTTGATTTTTGCTTAATAGTGCAATGGACGTGCCATTTTTTTGTTTCCCGAAGCACAATCCAACAATGCTCAAACTTAAATTTGTGATGTTCTTGTAGTTTATATAGTTGTTTGGCAGTTTCCATCTACAGTTTATGAAAAAATAAAATTCAACATTGAATTTTTAATAATTATTAAATAAATAAATGAATTTCTCTTGTAATTATTAATAAAAACTTACTATATCACGGTCATTGAAGTCGTTGGCTGGATTATCGCCGACATTGTTGTAAAGTTTTGAAAATTTGTTTACTTTTCCTTGCAAGATTGAAAAGCGGTTCATCAGAGCATTATTGTTTCTTACGGACATGCTTCCCAATTGACTAGTAAAATGAGAGTGAATTTGTTCTCACAAGGTGAACTTATTTTGATTTTTTCCCGTCACTGGATCTTCACCAACCATGATCCATGCTTTGCACAATGCTACATCTTTTTCTTTTGACCAATTTTGTTCTTTGGCCTTGAAGGGGGTTGAGATTGAGAAGTTTGCTAAGATGGGAATTGGAATTGAAGTTGTGGATATTGAAAGTTTGATTGGGACAAGAATTCAAATTGGGTAGGATCTTGAAAGTTCCACCCATAATTGAATTTAGGTGGTAATTCAGAACTACCAGATTGATTAATGTAAGGGTTGTTGAATAAAGGTCGATTCTCCATGGAATGTTTTGAATTGTTGAGATAGAGAATTGAAGAAAATTTGAATGATAAAATTTTAGTTAAATTTGTGTGATATTTATAAACTTTAGGCTATAATTCTTTAACAACTATAAATTTTGAAAACTGCGGATTGTATGACAAAAGTAATGTATAACGGCTAGAATTTTGAAAACTGCATATTGCACATTTGTATGACAAAGTGACAAGTGGTTAATTCCTGTGACACCCAATTCATATTAATGTGACAAGTGGCATCAAATTAATATGAAAATTTGTATGTATATTCCAATTATTATATGTATATTCCATATAAGGTCTAGATATTATATGGCATCAAAATATATTCAAACGGCTATATTTTTTATTCCTATATAAATCACTCACTCCCTGTTCTGCAATTGCTCAACTCCAATTTAATTTTTTTGATTTGCCAATTTCAGTTTCTCAATTTTAGTCCTCATTTCTATTATACGAGAAAAAAATTACATGGCATCTTCATCCCAAATTCCATCATTGTCTTCTGAGTCTGAGTCTGAATCATCCCTTGATTCGATAGGTTCTGATCGAGACGAAAGGGAGATAGCAGTTCAGGTTCACCAGAAACAAATCAAAATGGTTCTGGGAAAGTTCACACCTGAACTGATAAAAGCATTATTTGGATCAAATATGAGACGATATATCAAGCGTGGTCGAGAACAGGTAACCCAACAAGTGTTTAAAGATTACTTTGCTGAAAATCATGTTTTTCCACCCGAGTATTTTTGTCGACAGTACCGGATGTGACAAGAATTATTTCTTCACATTTTGAACGATGTTACTGGTCATGACAACTACTTCAAACAGAAGCCTGATGCCCTTGGTCGTAAGGGTTGCATCCCTATCTTGAAGATGACAGCAGCGATACGTATACTTGCATATGGAATTTTAGCGGATCTATATGACGAGTACACGAAGGTTAGCGAGCGCACTGCAATTCTATGCTTGAAGAAGTTTTATGATTCTGTGATTGAATTATATGCGGATCAATACCTGTACTCACCAAAGGAAGCCGACATAGCACGTCTACTTCAAGAAGGGGAGGAAAGAGGATTTCCAGGTATGCTTGGTTCTATTGATTGTATGCATTGGGAATGGAAAAATTGTTCTACAGCTTGGAATGGCACACATAAGGGAAGGGGTCGTAAACCTACGCTCATATTAGAGGCAGTTGCATCAAAACATTTATGGATCTGACATGTTTTATTTGGTATAGCTAGTTCATACAATGACGTGAATGTCCTAGATCATTCACCAGTATTCGAGCGTATTATTAATGGTACAATGCCTTTTGTTAATTACGAAGTGAATGAACGTCAACGAACAATGGGGTATTACTTATCTGATGGTATATATCCGAAGTGGGCAACTTTGATGCAGACTATTCCACATCCAACAATTGCAAAAGAAAAATTATTTGCTCCGAGACAAGAAGCAGTTAGGAAGGATGTTGAGCGGGCATTTGGCGTGTTGCAGATAAGGTGGGATATAACACATGGACCGGTGTACTATTGGAAAAAAGAAGATCTGGGCAAGATAATGAGAACATGCATTATATTGCACAATATAATCATAGAAGATAAACCGGGTGCCAACATTTTGAACTGGTCACCTCCACCAGATGAATCAATCTCGCTTCCACAGTACAATCAAGACCCATCATTTTTTGGCAACACATATCTCTGCCCGACTTGGTAGAATTCGCAATACGGAGAATAATTTGGATCTAAAGCAAGACATCATGAATCATTTGTGGAATAAATTTGGTAATGAAAAAGTGTAATCGATACCCAATCTTGTATGTTTATTTATGCTACTATATTGTATTTTTCATATTATTTGTGATGAATAAATACGTGAATGTAAATATTTTATCTTGAATCAAATTTAAGATATTAAATCTATATTAGTTGATTGGGCTGTAATAATTAATATTATTTTATTAAATTGATCTTACTTAATTTAAATATAAATTATAACTAAAATATATACTTCTTCTTTTCTCTTTATTATTTTAACAAATATATATAATTACTTTATATTACTTTATACGAAAAACAATACAAAAATTATGCGTGTGATAATCCTATATCACCTGCGTTGGATCTTCATCACAGCCGTTTAATCACACAAAATAAATCACTCACATCTGATTATACATAGAGAAAAGAAGTATATATATACATAATATATCCATATCTTTTCAGATCTATACCCAAATCAGTGTGGTCGTTGCTTTCCAGATCTCTCGCGGCCTTCACCACAACCGCCACCTCCTCACCAAAAACCCCTTCATCAATACTCATCTCCTTCTCACTCAACTTATATATATATATATATATATATATATATATATATATATATATATATATATATATATATATATATTTGTGTGTATATGCGTGTGTGAATATATAATTTTTGCCCCAATTTCTTAAATTTTCATGTCTGATTTGGGTTTATTTATTTTGCCCTAATTTTTGTGATTTTCATGTCTGATCTGTGTATATAGAAAATTTGCCCCAATTTTTTTGATTTTCATGTATGATGTATGTATGTGGGTGTGTATATATATATATAGATGTGTATGTTTGTAGATAACCCAACTGATTCTCCAACTAATTCCCTCCAATTTGTCTCGCCAAATTTGGCGAGTCCGGTTGGCAGGATGCGGTGGGGGCCACGTTTGGCTAGCTGCACTCTATATATCTTTGCTCGGCAAATTGTGTTACCAGCTAGCTAAATGGGTTGCACTCCGGCTGCTCTAACGACGGAAAAATCCAAACCACAGAAGGGGCTAATATATGTCCATGCGTGGGTGAGTGGCAGAGAAGTGTAACACCTTGGCCTCAAGTTGTCCCAGAATGCTAGCAAAGTGAAAGCAGTAAACTCGGATGCCCAGCCTATCCAAGGCCTAGTCACGGTGACCCTCAAGGTGGAGGAATGGGAAGACAAGTGCAGTGTCATGGCGGTGCCCTTAAATAATTTTAACGTGATACTTGGCATTGATTTCTTCTAGAAGGCAAAGATTGTATTGTTCCCACATCTTGGAGGTATGTTTATTTGTGATGAAACATGCCCATGTTTTGTACCTTCTGTTATAAAGATACCAAGCAAAAAGGTATGTTTTCTGCCTTGCAAGTGAAAGACGGGTTGTGTAGAAGGGAGTGCAGTTACCTAGCAACCATGATTGAGATCAAGCCAGATATGAAGGTAGAAGTGTTTGATGCAGTGGCAGATATTCTGATGGAGTTTAAAGATGTGATGCCACTAGAATTACCTAAGATGTTGCCCCCTAGACGTGCAATTGATCATAAGATCGAGTTGGAGCCAGCAACGAAACCCCCGACCCAAGCACCATACCGAATGTCTCCTAAGGAGTTGGCAGAATTGAGGAACCAACTAGATGAGTTACTTGATGTTGGCCTGATCCAACCTTCAAAGGCCCCATATGGTACCCCTGTCTTATTTCAGAAGAAACGAGATGGGTCCATGAGGATGTGTGTGGACTACAAGGCTCTAAACAAGGTGACGATAAAGAACATATATCTTATTCCTAATGCGACAGATTCGTTCGACCGCTTGTCCAGAGCCACTTACTTCATAAAGTTGGACTTGTGTTCAGGATATTGGCAAGTCAGAATTACAGAAGGTGATGAGTCTAATACAGCATACATGACCAGATATGGTTCCTATGAGTTCCTGGTGATGCCATTTGGACTTATTAATGCCCCAGCAACCTTTTGCAATCTTATGAATGATGTATTTTATGAATATATTGATAAGTTTATTGTTGTATATTTAGATGATATTGTAATATACAACAACACTCTTGAGGAGAATTTGAAGCACTTACGGTGGGTATTCTCACACCTTAGAAAACACATGCTCTATGTCAAAAAGGGGAAATGTGAATTCTGCCGGAAAGAGATCATGTTTCTGAGGCATTGGGTTAGCAAGGGCACAATCTGCATGGATGAACGAAAGGTGAAAGCCATTGGGGAGTGGATTGCTCCAACCAAGGTAACTGAATTAAGATCATTCATTGGCCTTGCTAACTACTATCGTAGGTTCATTAAAGGGTTTTTCAAAGATGCTGAATGCCTTGACTGACTTGATCAAGAAAGACCAACCATTGTGCTGGATAGAGGATTGTGACAATGCCTTTGTGAAGGTGAAGCAAGCCATAGCATCCGAGTCGGTGTTGTGGTTGCCAAAATTTAGCTTGCCATTTGAAGTTCACACGAATGCCTCTGATCGTGCCATTGGTGAAGTGTTAGTCCAGGAGGGACACCCATATGCATTCGAAAGCCTGAAGCTTAAGGATACAGAATAGAGATATTCCACCCATGAGAAGGAGATTACTGCAGTCATACACTGCCTTAAAGCCTGGAGGCATTACTTGCTTGGGATCCCGTTTGTAGTAGTGACGGACAACATTATAAACACTTACTTCAAGACTCAGAAGAAGTTGTCCCCAAAACAAGCAAGATGGCAAAAGTTCTTAATAGAATTTGACTTTGTATGGATGCACAAACCAGGGAGGCAAAACGAGGTGGCTGATGCATTGAGCAGAAAATAAATGCAATAATATATGACTTCATTTTTTGTAGTGCACACTGATTTCCTTGAGAGACTCAAGCGAGAAATCACAGGAGATGCTGCCTACATCAAGCTACAGTAGGAAGTGAAGGAAGGCTTGGTGAGGAAATACTGGTATAAAGATGATATACTCTATGCCAGGGGAGACAGGCTCTATGTACCCAATGGGGGAGGACTACGAAAAGAGTTGATGCAGGAGATGCATGACACCAAGTGGGCTGGTCACCCAGGAGTTGAAAGGATGCATGCACTGATTTCACAGGGATACTATTGGCCAAAGATGGAGGACGACATCGAAGCCTATTTCCGGTCTTGTCTAGTTTTCCAACTTGACAAGCTTGAGAGAAATAAGGAGGCAGGATTACTACATTCCCTGCCCATTCCGGAAAGGCCATGGCAGTTAGTTTCAATGGACTTTATCTCAGGACTCCCGAAGGTAGATGAAATGAGTTCCATTTTTGTTATCGTTGACAGATTTTCTAAGTATGCAGTGTTCATTGTTGCACCAAATGCATGTCCAGTTGATGTTGTTGCGGAGCTGTTTCATAAGAATGTTATCAAACACTTCGGGCTACCAGAGGACATCATTAGTGATTGGGATACTCGGTTCACAGGCCGGTTTTGGACGTCACTCTTCAACCTTCTTGGAACAGAGTTGAAGTTCTCCACAACCAATCATCCACAAATAGATGGGCAAACGAAGAGAATGAACCAATTAATGTAAGAGTACTTGAGGCACTATGTGACTGCTTCCCAGAAAAATTGGGTTGAGTTGCTTGATACGACGCAGTTCTGCTACAACTTGCACCGCAGGCATGAGTCCTTTTGAGTTGGCAACATGACAGCAACCACGAACACCACAAGAGGTGGTGTTACAGTAGACTGGTGGGAAGTGTCCACTGCATACAGATTGGCCCGGTCCAGGCAAGAGATGATGGACGAGGCAAAGGATAGCCTAGCTAAAGCTAGAAGGCACATGAAGAAGTATGTTGACCAACATAAGAGGCCCTTGGAATTTGTTGTTGGTGATAAAGTGTTGTTGAAATTGACACCATAGATCATGAAGAAAACTAGTAGCAAAGCAGTGCATAGAGGGATGGTTCCAAAGTATGATGGTCCTTTTGAAGTGATGCAAAGGGTAGGTGAAGTTGTTTATCGCTTAAGGCTACATGATCGCCTTAAGATGCACCCAACATTCCATGTGAGTTTTCTCAAGCCATTCCATGAGGACACTGCATATACAAGTAGAGTGCAGACCAAGAGAGCACCCCCGTTGATAAGGAAACAATTTAAAAGAAGTTGAGAAAATTTTGGCTCACAAAACTGAAGGCCAAAACAAGAAGAACCGGAGGACGGACTATTTGGTTCAATCGAAAGACAGTGGTGAGCAGGAGGCTACATGGGAGAAAGATGTAACATTATGGCAGTTTGAGAAACAGGTGCAGGAGTATCTCAACAAGCAACAGCCGACGAGGGCGTCAAGCTCCTCCAGTATGGGAGGTTTGTTAGCCCCTTGAAGACTTGGGGGTGGAGGTTTTGCCTTTGTGACATGGTCAAAGGCCCCAAAGCAGCACCCATGTGCAATGGGGGTTGATCATGGCACTTGGTGTAATATGGTGGGAAAACGAAGTCAGAAATAAACTAAGTGTTGAGGAAAGACAAGAGGCACCCTTGTGGAAAATGGAATGAATCTACAAAAGGAGGTTCATAAATATTATTGGGATTTATTAATTAAATCCATTATGACTCCTCAAGCATGATTCATATTTGTTCTGGTCAGAGGAGTGTTGGTATATTTTACATATATAGGGAGAGGTGTATCCCTAACTCTCGTGGACAACCAGCAACCTAACAAGGCCTTGGTAAGCCTTGGCTAGTGCATGTATGGGGAACCTTAATGACATGCTTAGGCATGGTTTGACAATACTTTGGTTGGCTACATGGGTCCGTGACGGTGATGCGGTGCTGATGACATTGTGGGCACTTGTGTGTGCGCATGGCTTGGCCAGCCTTGCGTGCATGCCCACAATAGTACTAACTTGGCTTTAGGCAAGGATTGCCTTGATTTGGCATGTGTTGGTGTACATGTATTGTGCGTGGCTTGGCAAGCCATGCACACATCAAGTCTTGGCAAGGCTAAGCTGTCTTTGACAAGGTCGTGAAACCTTTGAAAGCTAACTTCAAAATATAAGGTGTGGAGCAATGCACGACTTGGTGATGGCATGGTATGGCGCAATGCATGCCATGACATGGGCGTGGCTTAGAGCATGCCCAACTCAATGGCATATGATGCATGACAAGGAAGTAAACATTCATGCAAGCTGAGCAAAACCAAGGCATATGTTGAAGACATGGCTTGGTGGTGCGTTGGATTGCATCAGCACATGGCATGTGGCATTCAGACAAGACACATGTGGCACAACAATTCCAAAGATCTAGGGAGAATTGAGGCAATTTGATGACTTGGATTTGCAGTTGTAACTTGTTGGCTTATGTGTTATAAGGCTGGCTATACCAGCACACCTATTGGGAGGGGATGTCTCTCAGATCCTAGGAGGGCTGTATAGGCAAATTTTATATGTGAGTGCCTATATATGCCTAAGGGTTATTCTATATATGAATAGATAGAGAGTTTGACTTGTAACTCCATTGCAGAGAGATAGGTGTTTCCTTTTATACAATTTGTTGATATAGTGAAAAGGTTGGAGGTGTGAACCTTTGTAAATATTTGTGTGTTTTACATTGCTTGTATGCTAAATATATTCAAAGTGTTGGGCACTGTGTTTGAGAGTTGGCTGACTTGCTATACAACCAAGGCCATCATAGGGCAAAAATTTGATTGTGAAAATTAACCCCTGTGACAGCCACCATAGTTGTTCCCCAGAAGAAGAATGGCGACATCAATAGTGCCCATTCCATCAACGAATCTTAACCATTTTTAACCTCCATTGTCGAGCTCTCCAAAAAGCCATCTACTTCAGAGGACGAAGAAGGGGATGTCACCACACATTCCATGTCGAGCTCAATGCCCACACAATCCACTCCGGCCGAACCCATTTGGGTTTCAGACTCCGCTGATCTTTCGCTCAAGCAATTGATTGAATTTGGTCTGAAATTGCCATGGATAAGCTTGATTTTGGGTTGGTACGATGAACCAATTTGGGTTTGGACTCTACTGGTCTTTCACTAATGTAATTGACTGAATTGGGTCTGAAATTGACTTGGTTGAGCTTGGTTATGCTGAATTTGGAGTGATACGATGAACTCATTTAGGTTTTAGACATTTGTGGCCTTTCACTGAAGCTATTGACTAGATTGGGATTGAAATTGACATGGTTGAGTTTGGTTTTGCTAAATTTGGAGTGATACGAAAAACCCAAATGTGTTTTAGACTCTGTTTGTCTTTCATGATATGGTTAAGTTTGATTTTGTTGCTTTTGGAGTGATATGTTTAGACTATGGACATGGTAAGAATGGAGGGAAGAGGTAACACAGAGACTGATGATTTTTTTCTTGTATCATAGTGGTGTGCCTAGAATTTAACGGTCAAATTTGGTGGTGGGTTCGAGAGATGAGGAAGGATGGTGGAGCAGGGAGTGAGATTGACGATGCTTCTCTAGAGGATGAAAAGGAAATGGAAGCCATTTTCCTCCCTAATTTTCTCAATGGATGGAAAACTTTTTCCCCTTTCCTTTCTTGTCAATTGGTCTCGAGCTTGTATGGTAAACGGGCTTGGGTTGGATTGCTAGGAATTCAAAAGGGCTTCTAAAGTGGGGATGAAATTGATATACTCCCTCTGTCCCAAATTATAAGTCCCTTTTAGGGAATCCAACTTTTTAAGAGGATGACTTTTATTGTAAATATTAGTTAATAAAATACCAACTTTACACATAGTCCTACCATAGTAATGTGATGGTTTATAGTGTATATGTTTTATAACTTAAATGCTTAAAGGTTAAATTGGTAAATTGACCAAATAAATTGTTTTGACTTTTCAAAAGTGGACACTAATTTTGGGACGGTAAAAAGAGGAAAAGTGAACACTTATTTTGAGACGAATGAAGTATTAAATTGGAGAAGTGGCGCCAAAATGAAAAAGAAAAAAAGGTGGGAAAATGTTGGGATAAGACT